>CAJNDT010003223.1:1166412-1766412 GCA_905221615.1 Symbiodinium sp. CCMP2592
CCCCGACTTTTACAAAAGGAATACAGGCACCCTCCCAAGGATTTCAGGAATGTTTCTCAATTAAGGCGAACTTGTGTGTCTGACCGTCACCAATTCCGAAACGTACGAGTGATGATATAGATCCTGCATTACCACTATGACTCTAGACTGTGTGAACTATGGCATGAGTTTCTAAATTACATAATATCGAAATTTTCCAAGGACAAGCAAGCTGTTCTTTAAAATGTCTTATACCTTTGCAAAATGAGTATCTGTAGAATCTATTTTATTTCGATGATATATATATATATAGAGGTACGGGTTTCAAGTCGCCTCCATCCCAATACATGAAAGTTTCTCTGATTTGGCAACCGATTTCCTACTGGTATTGACTGATTTCTTTAGTCTGAATTATCGGTTACCTCTTGATGTACTTGTTGATGCAGGGATCAATCATACGGAAATCCTATCGTTTTGAAATATTCATCAACGCATCAACATCCGTGTGCATTAGCCTGATCTCTGAACTGACGACCAGCACGACCAGCCAATAACATCTCGAAGCGAAGTCATCGAAGTCGGCGTACGACAACAGTATGACTTTCGATGCGTCCTTTGCGCATCTGGGGCTCGGTCACTCGAGGTAAAGCTCAAACTCAATTCGCCAAGGAGAGTACGCAGTATGCCTTCAGCGCCCGCATTTCTGGACTGCTTGTGTCGCGGATGTTCTGCATCACCCAGTTCCGGTAGCCGGTGTCCTGGCAAGCGTCGCCATAGGTGCGGCCTTTGTACTTTCCGCATCCAAGAATCTTGCTGCCAAGTTCCTGGATGTCTGCCTGCTCTTTGACCACGGTAACACTGGACCGGGATGATGTAGCATGTGGCTGCTCTGCTTTCGACTCACGACGCATGTAGCGCTTGAGTTCCTGCATTTCTGGACTGCTGGTGTCGCCGATGTTCTGCATCACCCAGTTCCCGTAACCCGTGTCCTTGCAAGCATCGGCATAGGTGCGGCCCTTGTGCTTTCCGCATCCAAGAATCTTGCTGCCAAGTTCCTGGATGTCTGCCTGCTCTTTGACCATGGGAACACTGGACCGGGATGATGTAGCATGTGGCTGCTCAGCATTCGACTCACGACGCATGTAGCGCTTGAGTTCCTGCATTTCTGGACTGCTTGTGTCGCCAATGTTCTGCATCACCCAGTTCCGGTAACCCGTGTCCTTGCAAGCATCGGCATAGGTGTGGCCCTTGTGCTTTCCGCATCCAAGAATCTTGCTGCCAAGTTCCTGGATGTCTGCCTGCTCTTTGACCACGGGAACACTGTACCGGGATGACGTAGCATGTGGCTGCTCTGCATTCGGCTCACGACGCATGTAGCGCTTGAGTTCCTGCATTTCTGGACTGCTTGTGTCGCCAATGCTCTGCATCACCCAGTTCCGGTAACCCGTGTCCTTGCAAGCATCGGCATAGGTGCGGCCCTTGTACTTTCCGCATCCAAGAATCTTGCTGCCAAGTTCCTGGATGTATGCCTGCTCTTTGACCACGTGAACACTGGACCGGGATGATGTAGCATGTGGCTGCTCAGCATTCGACTCACGACGCATGTAGCGCTTGAGGTCCTGCATTTCTGGACTGCTTGTGTCGCCAATGCTCTGCATCACCCAGTTCCGGTAACTTTTGTCCTGGCAAGCTTCACCATAGGTACAGCCCTTGTACTTTCCGCATCCAAGAATCTTGCAGCCGGCTTCCTGGATGTCTGCCTGCTCGTTGACTTTGGGAGCACAGGTGCACAAAGCTGCCTGTGCCATGTCGCATAGTTCGGTGGAATGCTGCTGTTCGTGCTGCAGGAGAATGTCTCGACCCCCCGAGCGGGGGCAGAATCTCTGCAGAAAGTACGGCAGCACAGGCTCCTTGTGCTCTTGGCGCTGAACAAAGCCCAGATAGAGATCTGGCACTCGCACCGACACTTTAAGCTTCCCCTTCATTCCCTTCTGTGCTTCCTTCAGGCACCATAACCGCTTGTTCCCCTCGATCACGTAGAGATGCCCGTGAAATTTGACAGCCGTCAGTTCCAAGTCGCTTGGAGTTCCCTCCATCAGCAGCTTTTGAACCAACTCACGGAGCTTCATGCCAGCGTTCAGACCATGGTCGAATACATCGGATATGGAATCTTTGCAATACCGAAGATCATCAATACCAACCCTGATCAGCTCTCCACGTCCTGAAACTTCTTTGACTGCTGCGGCAATTTCAGAGAAGCTGCCGTGAGACGTGAGCCTGTCCAAAAGCATCTCTCTATCCCGGGAGCATTCCTTGCACTTCATGTTGAATTTCAAGCCGGCAACGGCCTGCCACACCTTCTCCTCATGCTCTTGGGCTGCACCCCTTTGGAGCCGCCGAAAGCAGCCATGGTTTCGACGAAGCTCGGCCATGGGACATGGCTGATAGTGCTCCTTGAGTGCCGTTAGCTCTTGCCTGAACAACGTCCATGGAAAGCTTGGGTCTGGATCTGCATCTCGCTCACAAACCTTTTGATCCACGTACTTGAGATGCCATCCTGCCAATGCAACTTGCGTCAAACCGATCTTCTGCTGGCCGACGAGCTTCTCGGCCTTTTCCTGCGTCCGGGCACGTAGTTCCCTGATCCACTCGTCCTTGAAGACGATTTCACCGGAAGAGTTAGGATGCTTTTCGCGCGCCGTGCGCTCTGCCTTGTTGCACTCGGCCTTGACTCGTTCGATGAACTCCCCACGCACAGTATTTGCGAAATCCTGTCAGGGTTGGCGAAAACCCAGAGCTTTCTCAGAGTTTGGGCTCAAGAAGACCAGTTCCTGGAGCAGGAAGGTGCACAACGAAAGAAAGATCAAGTAGAGGGAAAGTCAGGGCAGGCAACAAAGTATTCCAACAGGAGCTTCTCAGCCTCTGCTCTGTGACTCCTCGTGGTGTACGGTTTTGCTGAACGAAACTTCTCTTGGAGATCCCCAGGCACGGCAGCAACTGCATGATCAACTCATGCCAGCAAGCTGCATGTAGTTTTTTATAAACCTGCTGATAGTTTCCCTGTAGCACCTCCGGCGGTATTGTAAGATATTTGATATGATTCCCCTCGTATGGCCATCATGTGGCTCCTGTTCGCGGGGCACAGCGTCCCGGCAGAGAGAGCACGGAAAAGCAAGAGGCACAGGAAAGAGAGAAAGAGCAGTTGTGTGAGTTTGTCAGCGCTTTTCTCAATATGGGGGTTTCCGAAAATAGGGCACCCAAACATAGCACCCTAAATAGTAGGATCCATATTATAAGGGCCCGTAAATAAGGTACGCCTATTTTCGGAAACTCCCAAGTTGCACATGCCTCAAGTAAAGAGAAGGTCCTAACGGCCGGGCACAAAACTGGGAAAGGACAGGAAAGGGATATCGGCCTCTTTTTCAACCCAGACTCTGCAGCCCCCTACTTGGAGGTTCATGGGTAGTTGTAAGTAGGGTTCTAAGTAGGGTAACTATACTTATAGTCTTGTCCAGCGATAGGACACTGCGTGTTAGCACATCTCGCTGGCCAGCTAATCAACAAGTACCTGGGCCAACGCCTGCGCCTCCAAATGCCCGAATGGCAGGGAGAAGGTGGGTGGATTCACGGTTTTGTGCAGGTTCCACGGTTAAGCGACCCGAGCGCACCTTGACCTGTTGGCACAGCTTCTGCCCAAGCTCCTGCTCCATCAGCTGCCAAGCCTGGGACAGAGCATCGGACGTTGCTTCTGGGCTCAACTCGAGGATTATGCTTTTGAAATTCTTTCTTCCCAGCCTTGTCAAGGTCAGGATCCTTCCCAGTGCTCCGTGCTCGGTCCCTCACGGCTTTGAACTCCTCTTCGGCTCTGATAGCAGCACGAAAACAGAAGCCGGCCGCTGTCGGGGAGGGATTGTCGAGGTCTCCACCATTCATGAAGTCCCATTTTCTGGCATGTTCGAATGGCGGGTGCTTGGGGCATCGCTTGCCCTTTTCCACATCCAAAGACTTTGCATATGCCGATGCCACCTGCCTCGCCTCTGGGGAACAAGCTGCCTTCGGCCCTTTTCCCGCCATCAGCTGCCAGTGGTAATGCAGAAGGCCCATGCGGTCCCTCTGAGGGTACTCGGACAAGAAGTTTGCGTTTACATCCACCCAGCTGCTCACAGGCATGTCTTTGAGATCATCGTCCTCGTACTCAGGCTCCGGCATCGGCAATGTGCTGCCTGAGAAACAGTTCACGATCTCTTCGTCTGTGATTATCTGGAAATAGTCACCGTCGAAGTCCCACGAGAGGTTCTTCTGGAGTGGACATCCCACCCTGGAGAAGAAGAGTATGCCGGGCTCGCACTTGGCGCGCAAAGCTGGCGAGTCCTTTGCCACAGCCAACCTCAGTGCGTAAGGATCTCGGTCCGAGAGGTAGTTGACAATCACTGGGCCGGTCAACGCCTTCCAGCCAGTCTCCTGCGCTGCAAAGCCCACAGATTTTGGTGGAGGCTCGGACAGACGGCGCCACTGCATCATGCTAGCGAAACATGTGCATGGATTAGCCGTGCTGCCGGGACAGAGCCAACAGTTCGACAAAGCAAGGCGAGAAGCAACAGCAACCAACAGATCAAATTACAAGTTGAGAAATCAGATGGCAAATTCCAACGGCATCCGCATCGTCTTGTGACCGCAAAGCTGGCCCGTCCTCCGCGTCACAGGGCACCATCAAGAAGACTTCATTGTCTCTTAGCAATGGGCTCTCGCAATCTGCATCAGATTCTCGAGGCTCAGGGTGACCGCGCGCAGACCAGCAACCTCGAATGTGCACCTGCTTCTTCGCTCTTTTCAAGGCTGCCTCCTTCTGGCGCAAGATAACCTCCAGCAATGGATGCTGCTCTGGGTCATACCCGGCGATCAACATTTCCAGGAAGGTTCCTATGTAGTGCCTGCTTGTGAGCTCTGCGGAGTGCTCGCCCACTGCCTCCATCTCTGGATCGTTCTCATACTCGGCAAAATAGAACTGACCGAAAACGTCTTCCCGCCTCATTCCGCTGATCTTTTTCAGGCAGTGCTGGTGTTGCTTCAGGAATGTATCAGCATTGCATCCACAAGCTTCCAAACGTAGCACGACATCCAAACCCAGGGAGGTGGGTCGAACTCGGCTGAAGCTCACCACCGAGAGTTGCTCCTCATCGAACGGCGCGGCTCCGAACTTCAGCATGTTCCTCAGGGTCGTTTACAGGAAATATTCAGATGATGCAATCAGGCGCGCGGATGCTTCGTAAACTATCTTCTCCTACCTGACTCTATAGCTCTTGAGACCTTTGCATAGTACCTTCGTCAAGACATTGCGGCCCAGGTACTCCGGAACTTCCACCCTGCCAGTTGCTGCGAGGCGCTTCGAACTCAGCAGCATACCCTTGAGACCTCACCAAGACGAAGAGTTAATCTCAGACCCCGTTATGATGCTTGGCATTGCTGTGTTAGTCTGCCCTAGCCTGCATCCAGCATCATACTGTCGTGAACGAAGCTACGGTATGCTGCACTGTGCCTGTCTCAGCTCACCACGCTATTTCATCGTCTTTTGTTCTGGCAATTGACAGTCGACACTCTCATGCTGAGATGTGACATGTTACATCCTCGTGTCATGCATGATGCAGAGGCCACTGTCTGAATAAACTTGGGGGGAACAATTTCTGATCAGCCAGACCAGATGTCGCATACTGGCCACTTGTTCGAGTGAGCTACAGGCTTGGGATGCCCCTACATGCTGGTCTTTCTCACGGTTGCACGCGTCGAGGACGATAAGTCGACCTAATTTGGGATGGCCTTTATTGTACATATTTACGTTCCTTTATTCTGTGGTTCATGGTCTTGTGTCTTGTGATTCAGAAAGGATGGGTGTGAATGGTGTTGGACATGAAGGCCTCCACACCGGATCTGCGCCGAGCCAGGGATCGACCGAGAAAGGCCGGAATCCTCGCTTTGGGGGGGGGGGGGGGGTTTGGGCCCAGGAAGCTTTTTTCGTACACGAAGTGGACAGTGCACGCCTTATATAGGGACCGTGATTCGCTACACGTGGGTGAGAACCCCAAGCCGCATCAGCTTCGTGCGCCGCAACTTGGCATTTGCAAACAAAAGTCAGGGTGGGGAACGCGGTGCAGTCCCAGCCTCTCTGCCCGGAACAAGGCTTTCGATCTGCTAGGTGGCAGGTACTTGGCTAGGTGTGTGGTGGATGGCCAGCTGGCTATGGGTGGTCAGGTTGAACGACGGATAGACAGCATCTCGGACATGTTTGGTTAGTGACTGAGGTTGGCTTCTTGGCAACGCGTGTAGCTGTTGGCTGTCTGGGGCGGAAGCACCAATGCAATTGTACAGCATATGATGACTGACAGGAACAAACCCCTGAGTGAAGAAACACCACGTGTCCTCCTGGCGAGTGTTTGAAGCAATAGCTAGGGCTTGTAGGATCGCAGGATCTGCCTCACCAGCTCCATCGTCTCGAACACCTCAAGGCCCATTGCGGGGAGTCTGCACCGGTGACGCCCGAAGACAAGGTTCATCCCAAAGGGGTCCGAATTCAGGTGCTAGGTGTAGTTGATTTAGCTGGCGGTCTCTCGAAAGCTCTTTCTAATCCTGAAGCCCCTCAAATAATGAGGTAATTCTGAGATACCACATCATCATGGAACTAAACTAAGTACACGTTAGCAACACCTAGGGCCCCGCTCAGCAACGGGCCTTCTTCTTCGAAGCTTCTCTGAAGTTGCATCGCGACAGCGGCCGCGGAAATTGTGGCGATGATGCTTGAGAACAGCTGCTTGCCACGTGCTCTCAACCGGAATACTGGGTACGGCATCTCCTTTGTCGTCTCCTCGAGGCTGAGACGGCCTGGAAAACCCATGAGCTCTCCGATTTCATCTGGGCCGCCACCGTCGGGGGGACTTGCAAGCCAGGCCGTCGGACCGCGGGGAAATTCAGCAGGCTTACCTCAACAAGGTGCAGAAGCCCTGAACCTACAATCGGCAAAAGCCAAAAAGGGTCGACCAGGCTCGAGGTTGCACAGACGATGCTTGGTGCCTCAACAGTACAGGGGAGATCGTGGTGCCGTGGAGAGCAAACACTTCTGGCTCTGGCTCTCACGATGCAGTGACCGAAAGCCACGGTGTAGGTCGCTCAAGTACAAGAGCAAGTATGCAAGAACAAGAGACGAGAGCTTCCGAAATTGCATCCCTAAGCCGGTCAGCTGCACGAGGACCAGGTGTGCACCAAGAATCCTTGCCTCTATGGCTGTGGCTGGAAACCGCTGAAACGAGTACACTGAATCAAGTATTGTCATGAATAGCAAAACAAAACATATTTCTCTGCATATGCTTCCAATTCAAGTGTATACTGTATACTCACATTGCTAGTCTTATTCATTGCATGGCAATGCCTAGGCAGAAGGCCCAAACATTTCACGGCACGCCGCACTGCAGCCTGGTTGATTCAATGCCGTGCTCACTCTGGGAAGTTTGAATGGACGACGCACACCGTCCCTAGCAGGACTGCTGCCGGGTTCAAGGAGCCAAGCCGCATAAAGAGAGTTCGGCCCGATCTACGAGACATTTTCCACACCGTTCCCTAAGCATGTGCTGTCACATTCAGATAGGTTCATGGATCATGTTGGTGGCTTCTCGTGCCGAGCTGAACGACAACTTCGGCGACTCGAAATGCCAAGTTATCATAAGATATGGTTGACATTCGCACACTCCCTCTCGGGATTCCTATTTCGAGGCTTCTTGCCTTGATACACGTTATTAAATTTCAAACACACCGCAGTCTGTTGGAAGAAGCTGCGTACGTCCGCGAGCCTTCCCCTGTGCACAAACAGTACTCAGTACGTGCTTCTGCTTCCGGTTGTCCTGTCTAGCTTTACTATCATATGACATCATATAGTGTCAAAAAGTATCTTTACTCTCATCTGGACTCTCGCGCAACTGATCACATCTGCAAGAGGCTTGAGGCCTAAGGCTTAAGGAGGCATGTGCAAACGAGCTGCTCGAGCTCACGAAGTAGTAGCTCCTTCCGCTGTGCTGAAAACCTAGCTTCCAGTACTGCTCAACTGACGTTTGCAGCTCTTGAAACCTTTGCGCATAGGGGACGTTTTGTGTGGGACCGGGAAGCTCCATCGTCATGAACCTCCAGCCACTTTTTGGGCTCATTCTCCAGTGAATGGGACGGTGGTACAGCTTCCTCACTTCCTGCCACTGCGCCATGCCTCCGGTGACCTTGAAATGCGGCACCTCAAAGATGTCTGGCTTGTCCGCTTTGAAGTCGCTGGAAGCTGTGAAATCGGCATTTTTCACCGCCACCACCCACGAGTCGTCCATCTGAGACAGACAGATCAAAACGACTTCATGAGCCCAGCTGACTTAGCATGCAAAGACGTGGCGACGGATTAGATCACACACTCAGAATTTCGTGACAACAGGCCTCAAATTCTCGACTGGCGGCCAGGTCCCAGGTGCCGGAATCACTGAAAACCGGGGAGCTGCACATTGTCGGCACTGCGGAAGGAGGCTCCGTGAGGGGCGAAGAAGTGTCTGTCGGCCGGCGGCTGCCTGCAACAGGCTCATGGGCATAAAACGGAGCCGGAAGTGCTCTGATTTTTTCGCCGCCAGCTGGACTTGTGACTCGTAGACGAGGCAGCCACTTCTGACATGGAATATTTCAATGGACTCATGTGACGAACCTCCCCGAAGTGTCTTCAGCAGATTCTTTAGCTTGCGCTTCTCCACCATGTTCAACTGCTGCGCTGCGTCCACGTCCCCGTCTTCCAGGATCAGCAAGTCCTTTCGGAGCGGTGCATAATCTCGAAAGAAAGTTGGAAACTTACAAAGCATTCGGCCGGATACCAATCAAAAACCGCAAGACACCGAAACTCCTCCACATCGTCCACGCCCAAGCTATCCAGTTTCGGAATGATGGACTGGAGTCGAGCATCTGCCAAATGCTCTTCCACTTGGGCCCTCGTCATGCTCGTCTAGGCAGGGAATGTCACCTCTACAACTTGTGCAGAGCCTGTATCGGATCGTGGAAAGGCGTGCAGGTCCTCTGTGTTGCAGTGGCACTTAAGTTCTTCTGTCTTTAGATGCTTGTGTTTGGCGTTCACGTTGAGAGGAAACCCCGAGTCCCTTGGTCCAGAAGTACTGTGGCAATGCGAGGCGCGGCTTCACCTCAACTTGGATTTGGCTACATGCCTGTGTTGCTTCAGGTGAGGATGCTGGCACCCGCTTGCGTCGGCAAGATCCGGACCGTGCTGCGGTGAACAATCTGGAGAAGCCTTCATTTGGCTTTACTGATTTTACTGTCTTCCGATCCGACGCGGACAGAAATACCTTGAGGTGGCAAGCCTCTGTCTTTGCAAGCTCGCATCGCACCCTACGCGGGACGCCGCACCTCCAAAGACAGGGCTAAATGGAATCATCTAGGCCAGCGTGCCTGTTCCAAACGCGTGTGCGACCGTGTGTCTCCGACATATCGGCCGATTCGCTCTGGCCTCCGACACAACATGAATTCTAGCCTTCCCTGCACACCTTTCACGCTGCATGCCGGAGAGCAAGCCACTGTGAAGGGGGCCACGGTACTCACGAGCATGCTACTTTTCTGTTGTGCGTAATCAGGCCCGAGACGAGTTTGCTGGGGAAGACAAGACGGCGCATCAAGAGCCAGCACAAGAACCCCGGGACTTCGGTTGCGAAACACGCCCGCATGTCCAGCTTCGCGAATCAGCAGATGTACGGAGTCTGCTTTACAAGAGCATCTCTCACTGCCGCAAGCATCCGTGCAGAGCTGCAGACGTTGCTCCTTTTTCCTGGCTTCGGCTTGGTTGCTTGTCCAGGGGGTGTCCTTGCACCGCAAAGTCACAAGCAGTCAACAAAGTAGTTCAGGTACTTCTCGGCCTGGAAGACTACTTGATCCTGCAGCGCCGCGGCACTAGATGTGCCCAAATCATTGGGGGAAGAGGAGACTAATCTGTGTACTTTGCATTCATGCCTCGTTGCGCGCCTAAGGTTACATCTTCCGCAGAAGCTGAACAGGCCTTCGGCCTTTCAACCCAAGTTGAACGGCATGTGCCTCTTGGGGCCTTCGGCGAAGTGCCATCATTCGACATCAACGGCTTGAAAGTCAAATGCCTCATCGATCAGCACCTCGAAGCCCCGCATGGGGGAGTGAAGCATGGCTTCTTTGTTCTTTCCTTCTTCGCTGTGCGCCCAAAGAACAATCTCCATCATCTCGCGAATCATGTCAGGAATGATCGCTTTCTTCACCTGCGTGTCCAAGACCCAGGACGGATCTCTGTTTGCTTCCAGCAAGTACAGGCGCTGGTCGGCATCAACGATAATGTCCAGGCCGAAGATCTCGAATTGTCCAACCTCCAACGCTCACAACATCTCACAGCCATAATTCGCAGACCCTAAAACCCTAAGCCGTTTGCCGTCCAAGGATTGGCTGAGTGGTGAACCTTCGCCTTTTCGGCGATGCCCTCCTTCATGCCGAGGTTAACCTACATGGTGTGCATGTGTTGTCTACCCTCAGCGCGAACTGACTGGATCTCATAATAAGTAACAAGTACTGCTGCCGGAAGGCCTCCATACAAATCGCTTTGACCTGCTGCCAAAAGTTGAGCCTGAATGCAGGTATACCATAGTTCTCCTGCAGATATTTGTCCAGGTCCTGCCATCTCGAATGAAAACTTAACATTCCGTGAAGCAGAGCATGCCGCCACCCGATGTGTAGGGCCTTGGGTCCTTTGCAAGTGCGCTTGGCCACAGTCAGAACAGTCAGGCACAAAGGACTCTGGCTTTGCCCTCGTACTTTAGGGGCCTTAATAATTACAATAGGGTTTCGGGGCACTATAAATATAATACGGAACGTTGGCAATTATTGAGGCGCCAAAAGTACGTGACACTAAGGATCGGTTTGCATTCTCATTCGTCTACGTCCTCGATGGACAGCAGCTGGGAGGCTGCAGAGCCGCCGAAGTCATCTTGCTTTTTCTGAAACTCCTGAAGCCGTTCACAAAGTTGACTGGAGCAGAAAAGCCGGACGCAATCTTGGTGTCACCTCGCTTGCCGAAGCTCCTGCTCCGTGATGTGTCGGAACAAGTCTTCGCGGTTGAATTTATTTTCGTCATAAAACTCGCCACAGCCTGCATGTTGCCATCCGGTGCCTTGCACGCCTGCACACTGTCGACGGCTGGGGGCCAGACGTTTGACGTAGCCAAAATTGTAATGAAACCTTGGCCGCCCGTAAGGCTCCCCAAGGCACACTGAGGACAGAAAGACGAAAGGCGAGCGATGTCATCCTCTCGCACTGAGGCGCAGACGTAAGAAGCGGCTTGGTTCGAGCTACCAACATGTAGACTCGGATGGCGAACTTTCGGTTCCTTAGTCGCCGGGTGAAATCCAGATCTGCGTGAGAAATGCATAGGCATTCACATCCGAAAGACGGTCACCACATGCCTTATCGTGTGCGCCTAGCTGAGATCACGGCAGCAACAGTGGTGGAGGTGGTGGTGCTGCTGGTGGGCATCGAGCAGCAGTAGTGGTAGTAGTGGTGGTAGTCACAGTAGTAGCAGTGACAGTAGAAAAGGAAGCACAATAGATACGAGTAAGTACGGGACAAGATTACAACGAGGTGGACTCATCGAGCCACTGCTGGCTTCGGATAAGCACTCATCCCTACCAAGCTGCTCCAGAAGCATCGGGTTCACCATGTACTCCTGAAGCAGAGGGCTGGCTAGCACGATTTAATTCGATTTTCGACTCTCTCGGACAAGGCGGGTGTAGGCTCCCACCCGCCCAGCTGACAAAAACCAAACCGCAGCGCTACAGTTTTGGGGTTTTGGGGGGTCTTGCTAAACGCTCGCCTGAATGATGCCGACATTGGCAAAGTTTCTCTCCTTGAGCGGTGGCTCATTTGGATCGAAGACCTGCAGCTTGAGCTCCAGTTGGCAGCAAGTGATCTTAAATCTTAAGGTGTCATGCAATAGCTTCGTGTGGTTGGAGGCCCTCCAAACTTCGCAACTTACTTGCGGGGCTGACTAACCGTATACAATGGAAAGATATGCGACAGCTCGCCTCGACGTTCTTGCATCTTGTTCGAAAGGGCTTCTCCTTGCAAGGGCATTGCCATAGTGCGTTGCCGCGTAGAGGCCCTTCCCTTGCGAATGTCTGTGAGCGTCCGAGGTGCTTTAGAGTCCACATCCGAGATCTTGTTCACCTCAACCGTGAGCTTCGGCAAGTGCCCGGAACAAGCTCGCAAGGCCATCCGAGCTCGCGGCCAAGATGATGCCTCTGCCCATTGCCTAGCAGACGTTCCCGCTTGCTTCTGCGCAAGGTACCAACTATGCAAGAGGAAACTCACCGCAAGATGCACATCATCACCTCACAGCTCGGCTTGTAGATCCATTTCTTGTGTGGATTCGCCTCGCCAGGGTCTCGGGCTGCCATACTAGACCATTCTGCGTTTTCAATAATGCTGTTCTATATGCTACACTATACATCACTATACCATACAGTACCATATTATGCGAAAATCTCTGCATGCACCCCAGAAATGAGTCCAAAAGCGGGCTTGGCTTGGTGAACCTGGCCTCTGCGTGTCGCTTCCACTGCTCCAGGTCATCCGGGAGAGCGAAAGTCAAAGGATACCACGGTGGTGGAAAATTAATTGGGATGTCCCTTTCAATGCATCGCTCCCGGATGAGCTCCAACATGCCTACCTGCAGGGTCGAAATTTGAGTGTAACGCGCGGAAGTAGCGGGAAAGCCCTTGATCATTCTGGGGCATTGGAACGCTTCCTGGGTCCTGGGCCCCGGACCTTGGTGAACATGTTGACGCCGCTTAGCCGATTGACCAGCCTCCAGATGCAGCGCGTTTGCAAGGAGGTCAAAGCAGAATGAGCAGAGTGCCGGCGAGGAACCCTCGGAACTTGAGGGTGGGCCCATGGTCGATCAGGTTCCTGCTGGCTTCCCAGATGAACACTGGGGCGACCTTTCGGAGTCCAACAACAGGAAGCGCAGCCGCTGACGATTCAGCCAGAGAGCATGTGGCATGGAATTGATACGGATTGAGAGTGGTGTGCTACGCACCGCTCATCGGAACTATCGATCGTTTGCTAACTTCACGCCCTACCGCAGTCGTGGTGGAGGTGGTGGTGGTGGTGGTGGTGGGACTCGCTGTCCCGCTACCATTGCCCCGAGCAGCTTTGCCTCTTCGCTGGGCTTCAGCACCTCCAAGCTGCCGTCATCCTGTTTCTTCCTGGACAGCCCCACGCGGATCTGCGAAGAGAAATTGAGCGATTCCACACTTTGAGGTCCGGGCAGCCGTGGCACCGGCATTCCCATGTAGTCCGTTACCTCCGCAACTCCGAAGTAACCCAGCACTCAAGAACAGAGCCTCGAAATGGCCTGGGCCAAGCTCTCCTCTCGGCCGGAATGGGAATCCACCGTGCACGTCCAGTTGAGCTCGCTGAGGATGGGCTCCAGCAAATCCACGATAGTCTGCGGGTTCTCAGGGGACAGGTAGTACTGACACTTAAGCTTCGGCTTCACGAAGCCACCGCTGTTGATGTAGCTGGCGAAGTCAGACTCTGTCCAGCAGAACAAGGCTTCCGGTGGAACGTAGCCTGGCTTCAGGACTTTGCGAGATGAGTGGGCAAGCTTTCGACACGGACAGATAATGTGCGGCTCGACAACCGTTTTTACAGCTCTGATGCACACACAAACACACGTTCTTTCTCTATGTATATGTATGCACATATCATGAGCAAACACATACATACATGCGCATGTGTATGTGTGATACATGTATACTCGTGATTATTCTTTCGAGGTGCCTTACCAGCAGTGCATGACAATCCTGCTTGCTCTGCTGCTATTGATGTGATAATGGGTATGCCGTGATGGATCACGATGGGTCTTCACCAATCGCTTGGCCCTTGCAGGCCTGGGAAACGCGGATTCTTCTCCACTGCACGGCGAGTCCAGGGGTGGTTGTCTGCCATTTCCTGCTCAGAAAGAGCTTTGCCAAAGCCATCCGGACACAAAAAGCGCGGATGCCTGTGCAGCTGACGGCAGCCACCCTGATCCTTAGCAAGGTCATTGAGATGCACATCGAGACTCCTCAACTCTGACGACGAGATCCACTTCCTGAAAAGTTCGAGGCAGCCGCTCTGCTCCAAGGGATACTGCCACCTCAGCCCGTCACTGGCAATGCCGCTTTGGAGGCCATAATATTAATAATCGTAATAGTAATGGGAGTAGTAATAACAGCAGTAATAATGGTAGTACTAAATAGTAATGGTAGTGAACTCGAGAGGCTGCACTTAACAGTTTCAATGATTTCGCCGTGTGGAGGAGTGGGGATGACCTGCCCACGTCGTAAGGCTGCAGCTCTTTCTTTGCGAGGAAGTTGCCCTTCCAAACAGGCTGGCTTGTAGTTACAGCACGAGGGCAGTTGTGCTCAACAGCTTGCCGAGGTCTAGTGAGTCTAGTTTGGCGAGGCTACTGACAACTACTGGAGCCTGTCACCCAGACTTCATGTGGGTGGTTGTCAACATTAGGCTCTTTTTTGGGGTCCTTAATGTAATATGGCACCTAAAAATAAAGGGTACCCCCAAAAAGTACCCGAATTCAGAGAACCACCGAACGAGTCACCAGAAGGTGGACAGGCTCCAGAGATCGCACTGCGAGCCTCCAGGTCCCGGGGCACATCATCCACTTCGGATTTTGCCATGGCCTAGGCAGCACAATATCTGTATCTACATATATAAATATAAAGAAACTTATGTGTATATATATATATACATATATATATATATATATATATTATACGTATGTATATATATGTATATATATATATATATAAATATCAATGCATTCCATCGGTGTTTGCCACCCAGGCTAACACGGTGAGTCTGCAGTTCCCAGCAAGCAGGTCTCAGATCTGAGCCTCCCACGTTGCGTGCCTTCGGACCTAACAAAACATTCTGAGGTCAACAAAACTGTCTTGAGCCGGCAGCGTCGGAAACGGTACACATGCTGAGTGCAAGAGATGCTGCAGAACAAAGCCTAAGCTGCTTCTGGAAAGGAACGTTGACCATTGCTCAAGACCTGGATCCATCCTTCCGACTCTTTTTGTCCCACTCCCTGTCGGGTCTGCAGAATGTCAGTTATGATAATTAAGTAGATACAGGCATTATCAATGGGAGCAGCGGCTCTCACCGCAGCGTCGTCAAGGAACTCTGGGGAGCACCCGACGGAGATGGCCTCCAGGCACCCCTTCTGGGTTGTTGTTAAGGAGTTTAAGTTGCCCTAAATGGGATCTATAGTAAATCATATGGTTTCCTTACTATGGTAACTCAGATTAAAGCCCTCAACGAGAACCTAGCCTTGTGTAGTGAGAGTTTGACATGGCGAAGGGTTGGCTGGAAACCCAGCGATTTCGTTGCCGTCAGTTTCTCTTCATTCGTCTCATGCTGTCTGTTGCTGTCATGTTTCATACCTCTTGTGCTTCGGCTTCTGGTCGTGATGAGCAATCATGACTTGAACTTGTAGTCCCCGTAGTCTTTATGAAGGCAGACATCCTTGAGAGTCCAACGATTCCTACGTTGCCTGGCCTGGGAGAAGAGAGGCCAAGCCCAAGACGTGCTTCCTCCTTTTCGACGAACCTGCTCTGGTCAGAAGTTCAGGAGAAAAGACGCGAGAAGCCGCTGAGCTGATTCGGCTAGTCTACTCCGTCCAGGCGCTAGTCCGTCAGCTTTGCTGAACCCGGCTGACTGTCCTAGGATGACTCCTCTGAGGCACGCACTCGCACAGAAATCGCATAGCATCCGCGCTGTTCCCCCCAGTGCCTGACCAATCTAGCCGGATGATTCCTCCCTGGTGTGCGGCCAGCAGCTGCTACGATTAAACTGACTTGTAATGACGCGTTTCGAGTCATTCCAACATGATCAACAGGCATCCAGGCGCATGCGCGCGAGTCTTTTCAGCTGCTGCTGGTTCTGGTGCCGATCTTGGCATTCCAAGGCTTGGGGCGAGAGTTTCGTGCGGCTCCCGAGGCTCTTATGGCATGGCCCCAGAACGGCCGAATTCCTCAGCCTCAGACTAAAAGAAAGTGGCAGTGCGAGCATTTGTCCGCACTCCATCCGACATCTCAACAGCATCCAGCCTCGGAAAGCGGAAAGCACACGTACATCATATGCGTATGGCCCATGTGGCACACGCCGTAAGAACAATACAGCACATGCTGGATTGGGCTCAAGTGACAGTGCATCCACCAGCTCGCATGCTGAAGCCAGCACGGCCACATCGCGTGCTTGCAGCCCTGGGACGACGGAACTGCTGGGATGCATCCCAACCTTGTGCTGGTCCTCGCTCGCTGGGCGGGTTCGCGTATTCGCTTATGCCTGTCGGCATGGCTACCGCATCGCAACCCGCGCAAGCACGACGGGCCTCCACATCTGGTTCAATGTCTGGGGAAGGCATAAGGCAAGTTACCACATCTCGGAAGACGCAACAACAGCATTCCAGGTTTCCAGCAGCACGGACTTTCACAACCCCGTGCTTCTATAAATCCAGGCTTTCTCGAGTTGGAAGTACCGTACTGGGTCCCAAAAAGTTTCGGAGCATGTTCATGAGGAGGTACCGCCTCCGTGATCATCACTGCTTTAAAAAGCCAAACTTTCTACATGATGTACATTACCAGTCACCCGTAGGCCTCGGTCTCGCGAGTTTAATCGTATCATCCTGCCAAGATATAGAAGCGTGTGCACATACAAAGCCTCCAGACATGCACAGACTTAAATTGGATAGATAAACTGAGTCTCTACACAACTCAACCAACGAGCACATCTACACAGACCGACACATTACACCATATCAAACTGCTGTCCGCTTCTGTGTTCAACAAAAAGACCCACGAATTCAGAGAAAAACAACAGCATGGCACAACTGACAGACTATGCACTTGATTCACACTTGCGCCGATTACAGATGCACGCACTAATTCAAAGGCGTCCTGGTGGTGGCGGGATCAGGGTCTGCGAGGTTTGTCCAACTCCGGCACCACGGCCGAACGCGCATGGGAAGTCCACGGTGACAATGCCAGCATCCACAGCGCAGGCCACATCTTAGATTTCTTAGATCATCTTGGAGGGTGCATGATGCAGGCATGCAAACTCAAGCAATGTCAATCTTCCGCCGGCAAAAGAAAACAAGAACCCCTTCCTGGATTTTGTGCGGTGTGTCGACGACTTCCAAGAACCCATCCATCCCAACTCTCTCATAGCTGGTGCTTCTGACCGCCTGTTCTTGCCGTCTCTTTTGTGGCAGATGCATGTGGCTGGGCTGTACATGTGGGGTTGCCCGACCGCAGAATGGTTGGGTTTCATGACATGGCACAATCCATACCCTGGGACTTGTGAATCAGGATTCCTGGAAATGCACAAACCGAAGACTAAGTGCAAGCAGACATGCCGGGACGGGACAGTGATGGAAGCCGAGGCTCCGCATGCTAGCCTGGTAATGGCGTGCCGCTCGTTTGCGGACAGTAGGGAGAGCGCCTGTTCGAAGGGGAACCAGTCGTACATGTCTTCCGGATCTTCGATGGTATCTGCATCTTCAGCACTGCCTGGTGGTGGTGGGCTGGTTGCCACTGCTGCGAATATTGAGACAACCAGCGGCTTCGATTGACCAGCGAACTTCTCGTAGCAAACAGCAGGTGGAACATCACTAAGCAATGCGAATTCTTCGGGGTAGATATCGCAAGCTTCGGCTACTGCTCGTGTTGCCGCTTGCTGTGCCGTCTCAGAATTCCGTGGCTCATCGACCGGTATTTACAATTGCCTGTCGGCATCCCGCGCCAGGACGCACTTCCGTCCTCTAAGGACTAAGCAGCCGAACTTTCTGGAAACATCCGACACATTCCGCCTCCCGTCTGACACCGGCATGTAGCCGTTCCGCGGGCCTTGATTTGAGGTCACTTGTTGGCCAAGTACCAGTAGGCGGCCTTGAAGCGAAAGGGCTCTCCCTGAAACTGGCACAGACTTGCCTGGAAGAAGCGCTTTTGCCATGGTCGTTGGGAAGAGGCCTTCCACGGATCCATGCGCGTCGGCTAGCAGCGCTCTCAACACAGTCGCATCTTCGTCATAGGCACAAGTCTGGATGCTCACGATGAGACCGGAAAATGCCATGCCTGGAGCCAGGAACTGCGTCGAGAAAGTGCCAGACGAGGCATCCTGCTCTAAGTTGTTGTTGAGCAGCGCCACTACATCGGCAGGGATGGTTTCCGGAGCCGCGGAGACCGGTGACTGCAGTCCCAGAGATTGCCAAGCAAAAATTGCCTCAGGAAAGCCTTGAGGTGGAAGAGACGGGGTCAAGCTTCGGAAGCTCTCCACGGCCGACAGTGTAACATTATGTCCAGTTTGCACCTTGGACATGGGTCTAGCACTCTAATGCAGGCACATGCTGAGAGGTGGCATAGCTATGATGACGTGCTTGTGATAGCCAGCTGAGTGCAAGACCAACTGTTTAGATCTGGGGTTAATGTCGACGTCCACAAACGTGAAGTGTAGATCCTCCAAGTCAAGCCCTGACACTGAGCTCTGAGAACCGATTGCGTCCACCAGCGCTTCCATGCTAAATCCAGCGCCCAGGATGCAAACTATCAGCTTCGAGATGCGCTGCTCGTCGTGAAGTCTCACCAGCGGCACCCATAGCTCGGCATCGTTTCCGAATGCGATGACCGTGGCGTCCCTGGGATTGAACTTGGCAAACCAACGCTCCAGCATCCGTCTGGACCTTGCTGGCCGGACCACTCCTGTTTGCCAATCTTGGCGTGAAGCAACGTCAGATACATCTATCACGAAGAGCAGGTCGTTTTTGTCGCGTCGCAAGACCGACCTCGCCAGCCCTATGTGCTGGTGGCATGCACTTTCTGGACCCGTGAAGTCCACAGGACCCGTCGCTCCGTGCAGCAAGACGAGGGGCTGCAAAGGCGAATGCGTCGGCTTGCACGGCCAGGCGCTGGAGATCACAAACAACTTTATCGCAGGGTCACTTGACTCTTCGGCACGTCTGCTTCTACGGGCCATAGCTGCGGAAAAGTCGACTACATAGTGCTGTGTGATGGTAGCGCTGATAAGCTCTGCTCTGGCTAGCTCTATGACGCGTGCACAGGAAGCAACTGGCATTCAACCGTCCAAGCCTAGAGCTCGATTCTCATGTTCATGTCCATGTTGAATCGAAGACTTTCTCCGCTTCACGTAAATGTTTTACTGCTTGAGCCGTTCAGCACCGCAGTATTGTACACCATGGCAACTCCATGTGAGCACTCGCAACCGTAGCAATCATAAAAACAGCAATGTTAACACTAAGAAGAATAAGAACTACACCAACCATAGTAACCGGTACAAGAGCAACCGGACATCCACCTCGGCCTCGATGCCGAGCGCTCTCAGAACCTGGCTGCACTGTGCACCACTGACCGCGCAAGCACAACAAATGGTCACGTAGGACTACGCAGGTTTACATGTCACTACGAATACATATGTGGATAGATAGACACTGGATAGACAGATAGATAGATAGATAAGGCAGGACATGCTTATTGCAACGAGTGAACGCAGAGCAGCAATAGAAGGGTGTGCAGCAGCCCGCCTGCTTCCAGGGTTGCGCCTGAAGCATCCGGGCTGATGATGTCGCGGTGGGCTGGCCCTGGCAGCCTGGCGGGGTATTCAAATAGTGTTCCTTTAAAGGGGTCCTGTAAAGGGGTCTATAGGGGATCTATAGTAGGGTTCTATGATACAGGGGCCTTAAGAATTAGAATCGGGTTTTGGGCGCCACTATACTATAAATATAATCAGGAAGCCCCAAATAGTATTGGTAATTATTATTTAGCCCTCCCCTATTTTACGAGTAGCAGATCTCTATGGCAATGAAGGGGTTTCTCGATTGCTGTAAGAGTTGGTTCAAAGGGTACTATAAGGGCACTGTATACAGTAGGGTACTATCAGGGTAGTATAACGGTAGTAGGTGGGTTTTAATAAACCTGTCGGAAGTTGTTGCGGAGTCGACGGCGGCTCCAGCTCCAGCCCCTCTGTGCGAGACCACAGAACATGCTGTTTGCCAGAAGGGCGCGCGAAAATGAGAGCAGCGTCCATCGTTTGATGGCAGGGACGCTTTCGCATCTAAGGCGTAGCGTCGAGAGGAAAGAGAAAATTCAAATGCAGCGAATTTCTGAGAAGACCAGAGCGGAACTCGTGCGGCTCTGGGCCCCTCGGCCTCAGCACTAACTTTTCAATAAGCGTATCTAGCAGTTAGCTGTCTAAATCGATGACGGTGCGGCCTGGGTCGCGGAGGACCCAGCTTGCAAGTGACTGCTGGCATGCACGCCTCGCAACTTTCGATCGAGATCTGCTGGCAGAACGCCTCGGCGAGCGTTTGCGGCTCCGTGGCTTTGGCACATCGGACCTTGGCAGGCGGAACTCTCGCCTCGTGAAGACTTTAGTGAGCTCTCCCCCGGGGAGGCTGATGACGTCATAGCCCTCGGCATCGTTCCAAGCGCTGCTCAGGATTCCACGGCGCATGTCCACCACGGCATCCGCGGAAAGCTGCCGTGCCGACTTCAAATCTGAGACACAGCGAAAAGGGTACGTCTCGCCCAGGACAACACCCGCTGATTTTAAGATGTCTGCTGATGCCTCCCATGGCTTGTGCAGAAATCGCCTAGGCAGCTTCTGCAGCTCGGGCACCCACCGTCGGACGTAGGCACCCGAAGGGTCCTGAGACCCACCTTAGGAGTTCCAGGATGTGCAGGGCGAGTTGCAAGGTGTCGCAGGCACGGGATTCTCTCAACATCTCTCAACAGTTCCTGCGGAATGCTGGCATTTGACAGTCGCTGAGGAACACTTGCTACGAGTGCCAGCATGAAACTGCAATAGAACCGAGTCTCGCGCCTTCAGGAGAGATCACGAAATTCCATTGATCAATGCCAGAACGTCCAGCATTTTGCCACATCATGCTGTTGATCGCAATGTCGGCGTCTACCAGAGTGTCCTCGTACCACTCAGCACCCTTGACCCAGTCAATGTTGCAGTATTCTACCAGGAAAGAGGCCACCACCATCCGCATGTTTTGTTGACACCAACCAGTTTGCCAAAGCTCCCTCATAGCTGCATCGACCAGCGGAAATCCGGTTGACCCCTTTTGCCACTTCTTGAGCAGTTGCTGGTCTCGGCTCCACCTAATATCTTTGTAGCTCGACCGGATTGGCTCATGGCGCATGCGAGGGAACACCATGTAGTGAAAGTACGCGAGCTCCCTCCAGAAGAGCCTCCGCTGAAAGGTCTTCACGTCCTTCTCTTGAAGTCCCGTGGACTTGACGGCCCAATAGAGATCGTGAGGGGAGAGCTGGCCCCATCGGATGTAGGGCGATAAGCGTGAGTTGGGATTCTCTTCCAGGTCCGCCCGGCTCCGTTGCTTCTCATAGTTCTCAAGGCGTGGCCCCGTTACGAAGGAACGCATCTGCGAGAGTGCGGCATCTTCGCCAAAGTCCCATGCCTCGCGTATGGGGGCACTCCAATCCCGTATGCCGGGTCGGATTTCGGCGAGGTGGAGTTCCTCCAGCGGTCGTGTCATTCCTTGGGCCAGCTCGGGGCTTGATGGAAGTGTCGCCGGCTTGGGTAAGGGCTTCCGGGGCTGCCCCAGCTTGCGGCAGGCCCCCAGGAAAGGCAGCAAGGTTCCCCAATGGCCGTGGTGAAAGCCGCTGTTCATCGAGATGGTCTCGGGTTCGTAGAGCAAGTAGCTCTCAAAGCTATGCACGACCAGGCCCATCTGCTGCAGCTCGCTGGAGATTCGGTCATCTGCTTCCTTCAGCCACGGCTCATACCGACGATTGAAATAAACGGCTCTGACCTTCAGCTGCTGGCAGAGAGATCTCAGCTCCTCAGAGACGACCCCACGACGTAAGCAGAGTTTTGAGCCCATGGTCTCCAACGTCGCTGATAAGGCTTTCAAGGACTCCTTGAGCCACACCTGGGCCGCTCCCCCCACTTCCTCTTCCTCTGCCTGGGGTCTTGTTCAGGAATTTAACTTTCAAGTTACCACAGTGGGGATCTGCCGGTCTACCGTAAATAGCACGGCTCCCTTATTTTGGTAACTTAAAACAAGCCCCTTAACCCTAAACCCTAAACCCATAGTACGGCTCCCTCATTCTGGTAACTTAAAACAAGCCCCTCAACAAGAGCTCAGCTGCTGCGATGTAAAGAGGGAGAAGCTCCGGGTGCCGCGCTGCAGCGGTCAAGGCAGGGTTGTCGTGCACTCTCAGATCGACGCGAAACCTATGTTCATGGTTGGGATAGGGTTAAAAATGCACAACTTTTATTCCTAAGTTCATGGTTGGGATAGGATTAATGATCAAAAATGTACAACTTTTCTTCCTTAGTTCATGGTTGGGATAGGATTACAGCTTTTCTTCCTTATTGGGTTTCGACTCACACACTCGCACAAGGCAGGCATGGCTTCAGGCACTGGGTCCTTTCTTATTGGGTTTAAGTACACATTAAAAACGTAAAGTGTTACCCAACGATGACAAAGAAACCACATGAGGGCCAAACCTTCGCTGGGAGTGTCCTTGCTTACAGGCAGGGCCTCCCTGGCTCCTTGTGATGGGTCGTCGCTGATTAGAAGGCTTTCCTGCGGATCTCGGAACAAAGCCTAGGTGGGGCTTTTAAAGCCTTTGAAAAATATTAGTAAATAAGATCCTCTTAAGCCCAATAAGGGAAAATATAAAATGTCCCAAAGCCCTACCTAGAAGCCGTCATGCTTCGGAGCGCAGAGGCATTTTCCACAGGGCTCTCCACGAATGGTAGCACAGCGAACTGGGAATACAACTGCAAGATCTGCTCGGTCACTTTCTCGGCATTCTCAAGGGACTCCAGGTAGCCGTTGGGGGTAAGATCGACTCCATTCCATGGGCGCTCGCGAAACCTTTGCAGGGAGGCCCTAAAGAGTCCATCTCCTTAAAGCGAAGCGATCGAGGAACAGCACATCCTGGAAACTCTCCACAGTACTTTCTACTTAAGCTTACGGACTTAGGGCTGAGGGAAGAATTGAATGGTGCCAAGCTTGTGCAAAGGCCGTGGGCCAGGGGGAAACAACGTCTTGACGGCACAACTTACCTTTGGTTAGTTGGGAATGGAAGAACGGTAGTAATAGTACTTATAAGTGTACCCCATTCCTCCATTCCCTACTAACCAAAGGTAAGACAAGGGCCACGGCCAGTCCTGCTCAGCAGCTGCCGCGATGGCACGAACACAGAGCCGTAAATTTTGATGTCACCTGGGTGGTTGTCAAAATTAGGGGGAGTCCCTTTTTGGTCCCTATTATGATACGGCACCTACTATTTAGGGTACCCAAAAAGGAACCCTAATTTTGACAACTACCCACCTGCCGCATCTCTAACGAACTCCAGCCCAGCGCGCAAAGCCTCCAAGTCAGAGCCAATCTGCAGCCAGACTGAATCTACCAGGCCGGATGCTAACTTCTCCTCCCACGAATGCATGCAAATCGAATCTCTGGCCGAGTACCCCCAAAAAACTGGGTTCTTGGTCTCTCTTCTTCTTCTGCAGGGCATGACGGGGCGTTCAAACCCCCCGGGCTCATGGCTCCCACATTTGTTATGGGGCTTTGAGGGAGTGTAACACTATAACTTGTTCTCTCTCTCTCTCTCTCTGCCGAAGGGGTTCAATTTAACTTACGGCAAGAAGGAAACCATATAAATTCCCATTATTCTAGTAACTTAACTTACATCCTTTAACAAGAACCTAGACAAAATGGAGACATGTCCAAACCACCCAAAGTTTTCAAAGGAGCAGTCAACCCCAGGATACCCCAAGCCCAGGTCCTTCAAGCGTGCTTGCTCAATTTCTGGATCTTCAAATGGACTGAATGCAACACCCAGACGTGGGAGTTTCAGCTGGCTTTCGCGTACGTCGGCAGCGAGCTCGCGCAAGCAGCTCACAGCATCGCGCTTCGGCTTCTTCCCGGTACCCGACACGAGCAGGACAGCCTGAACACCCAAATCTGCAGCTTCAAGCAGAAAGTCACGAAAGGGTCGGACACCGGCCGGCATGTTCTTGAGGCTGTAGTGAAGACAGACATCAGCCTTTGAGACTTTGCCTAAGATCGCTCGTGCTGAGGATAGGAGATCCTTCGTCTGTCCCTTGGTTTTGTTTGGGATGTTCACCCGAACTCCGCCCATGACCTGACGAACATCCTTTTGCAGGAAGGGCAGGAGATCGCGTTCCAAGCGCGATCCCATTTTGTACAGCTCAAGTCTGGCAGACTCCAGTGAAGGCTTTCCCATGGCTCGCCTCACTAAGAGTCGCCTCCTCCCTCTGTCAGCGGCGACTCCTAACGCAGCAATGCAGCCGACCAGAGTAGAATACCTGGATGTGGAGAGAGGCTTGGCGAACGCACGGACAGGGGCTCTGCAGGGAACGTCCGAAGCGAGACCAGGCGAGGAAACTCCAAGAATCAGTGGTGGTCTCAACAGCATGGGACATGGAGCATGGCTTTGCACAGTCGGATGGAGGAATTATGACTTACTCCACATGTGCTTGCTGCGACTTGGTACGGGGATGTAGCTGGGATTTCCTAACTTGCCCATTTACTTGCATGACTTGCATGACCAAATACCATCAACACGTGCAGCCCTGCATTCTGCTTCAATTGCTGTAAAGGGCTTGGTGCACCATGTGACAGGCACGAGCCCAGCACACAGAAGCAGAACTTAACACGAAGATGGCCTGGCGCTCATGTCACCACGCGGCTCCTGCAATGCAGCCTGCACGGAATCACCAGAACCCGTCTTTAAGGATTTGGAACTTCCTGGACGATGAGTTGCGCCTGTGCGGTAGCGACAGCGGCTACTCGAGGAAAGCTGTGCCGTCCAGGACTTTGCTCCTGTCGCAAGTTAGTTTGCCATCATGATCATGGTGCTACTTGAAACCCCTTCAGCTCTTCGTACCGAGACAGCAGCAGCGCCATCACCATGACCATCGGCGCCACGACCACGCACAAGAGCAGCAACAGCAACCACAACCACAAGAACGTCAAAAACGACAGTAACAAGAACAACAAGGACAAGAACGAGACCCATGACTAGGTAGCGGGCGCGTCTGCTGCGGCGAAGGGTGTGCCATTCGTGTTCCTTCGAGATGCTCACAAACCTTGAACTTTTGCGGTTTTCGTACATGAGACGATATTTTGCCGATTTGTGTTCATGGCTTTTGTTGTGGTTTTTGCGTTGGAGAAGTGTCGCAAATATCTTGGTGTTCGTCGCGGGGTCCATTCTCGAAGTGTCTTTGTGGTGGGCGCGCGGAACTCGAGACTCTCTCGTGCGACCGTCGCTGGGACAGGCGGCCGCGTCTGGTTTGTTTTGCACTCCAGATGTGTCTACTCATTGCTAGACGATCGCCGTGAAATCAATGAGGAGGAAGACAATGATGATTACATGCATAATCCGCGTTATCATGGACACGGAAGCCAAACAGAAGACGGAACACTACTTGAGTTTTGAAAGCAAGCAGGAAAGGCAGAAAACAACTGAGCAACAAGGCAAAAACACCTCGAAAACAAACACGCACCCGACTTAGAAACGAACAACGGGAGTACGGAACACGCAATTACTCCCGCTATTAAACACTACCACTACTTTTTCTTCTACTACTACTACCACTACTACTACTAGTACTACTACTACTACTACTACAACAACAACAACAACTACTACTACTACTACCACTACTACTACTACTACTACTACGACAACAACTACTACTACTACTACTACAACTACTACCACTACTACTACTACTACTACTACTACTACTACTACTACTACTACTACTACTGCTCCTGCTGCTGCTGCTGCTACAACTATTCGTACTAATACTACTACTACTACTACTACGACTACTACTACTACTACTACTACTACTACTACTACTACTACTACTAATACTACTACTACTACTACTACCACCACTACCACCACTACCACTACCACTACCACCACGACGACGACTACTACTACGACTACGACTACGACTACGACTACGACTATTACTACTACTACTACTACTACTACTACTACTACTACTACGACTACTACAACTTCCACCTACTACTACTTTTCAATTGGACGCCCTGCGAGCGGGCTCAGCACGTTGCGGGCGATTGCCGCTGTACTACTACTACCACTACTACTACTACTACTACTACCACCACTACTACTACTACTACTACTACTGCTACTACTACTACTACTACTACTACTACTACTACTACTACTACTACTTCTACTACTACTACTACTACTACTGCTACTGCTTCTGCTTCTGCTACTGCTACTGCTACTGCTACTGCTACTGCTACTGCTACTGCTACTACTCCTACTCCTACTCCTACTACTACTACTACTACTACTACTACTACTACTGCAAGCTTCAAGCTCGCATCAGTCACTACATGCACAGTCACAACTCCAAACCCTACATCCAAACGCCAACAAACCGAAAGCCATATTGCATTCAGGGTTTAGGGTCCCATTTTTCTGCAAGTAGCGGCCTGAACGGGCGGCCGGACGTCGGGCTGTAGGAAGCGTCGTGGCGGCGGATATGCCTGACTTCTTTCGGGTTCTCTAAACAACGCGGTGCGGGGATTTTCTAAATAAACACTGTGGTAAGGGGGTTCTCCAAATAATTTGGTACACATGATGTTGCTATGGGGTTCTTGCGCTTGGGGTCTTGGAGTACGAAGTTGGAAGCGCGCCGGTCGGGAGGCTGTGGTGCGATGCGCAGGCGCAACTTCCCGAAAAGCCGGATCGATTGTAGATTCGAAAACCATTGGCCTCCCTTTCGAATCGAAATTTCTGAAGTCAGTTTGGGCATGCTACTGAATCCCGCCAGTATACGGGAGAAGCATTACCATAGTCTTCCTGAATCCCGCCAGTACTTGAGAGGAAGTATGGTGGGCGTGTCTCTGAATCCGGGAACAGCATTTTGGCCCTGTTCTTTGAATCCCGCCAATACATGCTCGCTTATCTGCTCCCGCCAACAGATGGGGTAAGCATTGTGCGGTCAAGGTGGTGTCCTGGTGGTCTTGGTTTCTACGAGGTGGTCCGGTTGTCTCTTGAGATTTTTCGTGGTGGTCGTGGTCGTGCTGGTGGTCGTGGGTAGTCCTCATGGTCGTCCCGGTAATGGTCCGGTGGTTCATGCGCGCCATTGCTAGGGACCTACGCAGTTGAGGCTTCACAGCTTCAGGGTTCCAGGTTTTTTGGGGCTTAAGAGGTTCAGACTTCGGCGTTCTTAAGACGAAGCCCAGGGTTGTCCACCGCTCTACTCAGGTGTGCTGTAAAACACCTCCTGCCTTCGTTGCCGAGCTCTGCAGCGACCGAGGAGACCTCACTTTGAACCAGTGCAACGCCACTCCAGGCCGGGCGAGGCTGTTCAGGTTCCCTCGCTGGCGGAGGTAGCAGAGTATTCAGCCAAACAGGACATGGGGATGACTTCTCGGTGTCAGTCAGTGTCGTTTGGCTGCCGCATGGAAAGCCCGCAAGTCCCGAAAGCAAATTCCGCAACCACGGCGGCCGCCGGGAAGAAGGGCTTGGGGTTGCCGTGCTCACTCAAGGGGCTGTGCCGAAAGTTGACAGGAGAACTTAGCTTCATGCTGAAGCCTTCTCGCCAGGGCTTCGTTCTGATTCTCCATGGCCCGCAGCCGTGCCTGGAGGAATTGCATTCCAAAAGCTGCAGAAAGAAGAATCCCGCAATTGCTTTGACACGGTGCTTTCGTGTCCCTAATTGTCTGCCTGTCCAAAACCATTTCTCTCTCTTCCCTGATGTGTTTCCGGCTCACCCTGTGTGGCAGGACAATCTGATTTTTGACATGCATGGATCGACACAGGGCATGTGTCCTTGGCAGATTCGGCTTGCTCTTGGAGTCGCTGTACACGGTCAGACCTTGCGATCTTTCTCTTGCGCAGGAAGAAACGAAGACAGCCGACATCTCCTTCTTGGTCGTGCAATCGGACTTGCGCAACCCTTTTGAAACCGGACTTGATGACTGCCAGCACTGCCTCTTCCGCTGCTCTTCAGCCG
The DNA here is from genome assembly GCA_905221615.1 of Symbiodinium sp. CCMP2592. Classification (NCBI taxonomy): domain Eukaryota; class Dinophyceae; order Suessiales; family Symbiodiniaceae; genus Symbiodinium; species Symbiodinium sp. CCMP2592. The sequence goes on from CAJNDT010003223.1 coordinate 1,194,580, forward strand.
CCGCCCGAAAACCGCAACGTGCAACCCGAAGCCCTAAACTCTTTTTCAGCATGGGCTTGGATTTTGTGCTAGCGCCAACCCCAAAACCCTAGACCCCAAACCCAAGGCCCCGAAATCCGTTCTAGCTTTGGTTTCTAGAACTTTTGATGCAAGTGCTGAGGCTACGGCTCATCTCCCAGCTCCCGCACTCGCTCCACGAGACGTTCCTGCTGAACTGTAGCTCCAACCCCATGCTGCCACACTCATATATACTCCATGTAAAAAACATGTGTATATATACACATGCATATATATATATATATATATATATATACACCTTAATTATATATTTGTATTTGTATATACATGTTATATAGTAATGCATAATTAGTCTGGTCCTACTGTGTGATGCAGCATGGTTCTAGACGGCCTTCTGGACTCTAGACTGTAGGCAAGCCACCGGAGATCCTCCAAATGCTTGCACCGACGCATCACCTCATCTAGAGCAGGTGCCGCAACCTGCAGCTCGACCTCATGGCTCAGAGAGTCTCAGAGGGTGCACGGCTGATTGCAGCTTTTGCGATGGTTCTCCGAGAAGGCGCCTCAAGGCGGTTGCGCTCTTGGGTTGCTTGGTCCGCCTGACTCATAGCGGTTTAGGGTTTAGGGTTGGCGGGTGAGAACCACTCATTTTTCGCGGTCGTGGCCTCGCGCTGCAGCCTTGCTCGATCAGCATTCAGCTCCTGCAGCTCGAGCCGCAAACGTTCCACGGTGACCTTCGGCGGACCATCATTGATAATAAAAATGTTGCATTTATGTTACTATTGTTATTATGATTATTACTATTCTTTTGATTATTATGAATGTTATTTTTGTTCATTATTAATCATGGGCTCTTGGAACCAATTCGCTTCGCACTTTCGGGGCGGCAGTGCATCAACACACTCCGTGGCCGGTCAGCCGGGGCCTCTCCCGCGCTCTGCTTCTGCAGGTGCTCATCTCGAGAGCGGCGCTGCTCTGCACACTGCCTGAGAAAATCAGGGCAGTTTTCTCGGTTCGATGTTTCTTCCGGAACAATGCTGTCTGTAATGGGGGCTGCGCTCAGTCAGGTCCGCCGCCTCAGCAACGAATCTGCTGCCCAAAAGCCAGCAAGAAAAGACATGGAACTTCTCATTTGCAAAGCCAATCTTGCAGCGTCACATCTTTTCGGTTTGCACCGGCATCAGTCGAACAGGCACGGCCGAAATGTGTGCTACGCCTAGGCCTGCTGAAGTGCCTGCAAGTGGTAGGAGACGCGGTTCGGGAAGCATCGGACTGATGTAGGTTGACATGCTTGACCATGTTCTGCAATAATGGAATCTTGCCCGGGCGACTGGCTGGAGTTCGCCGCAGTGTTCCCCGCATTGTGCATTGGGGTAATGCCTGCGGTCCAGAGGCAGGAATCTGCTTGGTTCCGCGCGAAGTTTCACGTCGCTGGCCTGCTACGTCTCGAACTTCGCATGCCTGTCGCAAAGTGTGATCGTTGGCTTAGGCGCACTGCCCGTCCTACCAGACCACCGGCGAACACGAGATGAAGGTCTGCGCATCCGTCTTGGGAAACCGCGGTATGCTCCAAGGGATGGTATTTAGCGGACAGTTGGAACACAGCCTTGGATGAGACGTCTTCGCACTGCCATACGTTTCTGTCTTGCATGCTTGGGTCCCTCACCTCTTCCATGCATCCTGCCGACACATCCTATCTTCTGTCTTGCAGGCAAGATGCGTCACCTCTTCTCCAATTTTCAGAGGCGCATGCTCCGGGAATTCCACGCTAGTCGTGCTCGCAGCCGAATTCAACACAGGAAGCTTCAGCCCGCTGCCGCTCCACACCGCCTCTCCATGGAACTCAGCAAAACCCACCGGCAGGATAGCTGCGTAAGTTCCTGTCCTTGGCACCCCGGAAGCTACTTGTACGGGTCGGAGCCACTATAAATCCTATACACGAACATATACCAAGCACCAAGCAATGGGCTAATCCGATAGTGTCATTGCACTTCATGAGTGTCTGAAGTACTATGAGAAGCTGACTGCGACAAAGGCTCAACAGCTGGGTTCTGTTCGCATGACAGTCTGCACCCTGCGGGCAATAGCCCAGGTGTGTGTTCTCAGGCAGCCAGCCTGTGCTTGACACGGAAGTCTTCCACGTCATGGCCAGCGGCGCAAGGTTGCCAAGAGCAGGATCGCCGAAGAGACCCTGGCCAACTCGTATCCACCAGCTCGCTGGGAGAGCAGCAACGATAGGAGCAGCCTCCGTTCTTGCCAGGCCCCCACCGACCTGAACTGCGAAGCGCCGGGGTTTGCCGGATCCATGAGAAACTGCCTGGGCACGAAGCTCCATCCGAGACATCTGTCTCAAGGCCCTTCCTGTGAGAGTTAGGTCTCTGATGCAGCAAAGCTTGGTGTAGATGCCTCGGAGTAGGAAGCGATTCGGGCGCTGTAGAACGAAGTAGATGGCGGCCAGGGCAATCCCAGGTCTCAGGCCCGTTCGCCCAATTCCCGTATCAACTTCTAGGTGGATCTGCACCGGGTGCTCGCATCGGTTGTGATTTGCCCGGAGCCACCGGAACGACTGCACCGCGATGGCGACGCCTTCTTCCACCAGGCTACATAGATTGCTCCGTGGAGGTTGGTGCAAGAGCACCACCTGTGGCTGCCGTTTAGGCCTTTGTCTGACCGAGGCCAAATTCGTAGTCAAATGAAGCGCCAGCTCCATGCTCTCCACAAACAAGGCAACCACATGTGGCGAGGCAGCCAAGGCCAAGCTTGCCAGAAGGACATCGTGACCGAAGGCATCCGAGGCCAACATCGCACTGAGTCGTCGAGATCGAGATGGCTTGGGTAAGGACATTTGTACGGCGATTTGCCGGAGCCTCTTCAGGACTTTTTCTAGATCCACCTCCACCCAACTATTGGGCCGGTGGTCTTGCGCTGCTACGCAACTTCGCCGGAGCGCCGAAGTGAAGGCCTCTGCAACCTAGCTCATGGTTGGGATAGCATTTAACGTGTACATTTTGATTCCTTTTGGGGTTTAAGTAGGGTCCATAAAAACGCAAAATGTTACCCAACTATGACAAAGGTGACCTCGGGATTCGAAGCGGAACGCGCAGCGGGCCGGAGCTGCCTCGGCAGAGCGATGATGGGAATGTCGGTTGCTGCCCCGGCCGTCGCCACCTCAAGCTGAACTGTCCCGACGGCGGTGTAAGTGCTTTCCGGATCGTCAAGCGGACCGGGCAGATAGCCATGCCAAACCAAAAACTCATACACACTCAAAGGATCATCTGCAGCTGGCCAATGATGAGGATTGTACAGGCGAGTAAGAATCCCGAAAACACGCCCTTGGCTCAGCAAATGGCCCATGCTCCGGAGAATTTTCATCTGCTTCCCTGGCGTCACATCCAGCATCAGGATAGGGATTTCGCAATCATCCCTCAGGTGCTGAAGTGGAGCTGCATCGAAGCTGATCCGACGACTCCATTCGTGCGACATCGCCCATCGAATCCTTGGCTCTCCTTCCGTCGGCAGCAGCAGAGCCCTAGCCTTGATACCGTCTTCTGCACACGCAGAGTCCAAGGCCTTGAGAGCATCCGAGAGGCAGACGCTTTCGAACGCTCCTGGAGTGAAGAACTCCACTGCCAAGAGCGATTCTGACTGCATGTGCTCCAGCCATGCTCGACAGCTGAAAGAGTCACGGAAGGAGGCCATCCATCTTCGAGTTATGTCCTGCAAGGCCATGGAATGTGGGCAGCCTCTTGACAGGCCTTGCTGTCGCTGTGAATATGGGCAGGTGCTTCGGCAAAGTATCTGAAACAGCTCGAGTGTTCCGGGTGCAAGGAACGCTTGCAGAACAAGTGCTGCACCTTCAAGTCCATGGTGGTGTTGTAGCCACTGCAGCCAGCTTATGTATATTTCTTGCCCCTTCCGGAAGAATGCCCCTGTTTCAGACCGAGATCCAGCAAGGCGGGCAGAAGTTGCCTGACTCAGTGCCTCTGCGCTGGCTACGTATGCTGCTGCGCGCAGTGCGCCACAGCAGACATCGTCGGAGGGCGAATGCAACAGGAAGACTGCCGAAGTTGCTGTCGGCACAAGACTGCACTCCTGCAGAGCTAAACGGAGAGCATCCAGTAGCGCGATGTTGCTGCAATGCAATGCCTCACATGTGGAGGGAACGGTGTTCGCATCGGAAAGCTCTTTCAATGCCACAACGAAGGCTCTCAGGTCAAGACTAAAACCTGCTTCGGAGACGGCACTAGGCCAGTCCTTTCGAAGAATCGTGTCATGCAGCTGTGCCAAAGCTTCCAGGGATTCCACCCGATCCAAGGCGGGCTGGTCTCCGTTGGAGCACAGTGGGCTGCAAGACAGGGGGAGGCCCGGGCCCGATTCCTTCGGAACTTCAGGGGCCACGACATGCACCAGGAGGAAGCATGACGCTTGAATTATCCGCTGTGCCGCCACCATACGTCCAGCCCAGAGTGCTGCGGCATCGATCGCTCGTGCCTATTTTAGTCGATGCTGAGCAACCCGGTCGATCATACATTTCGCTTCCAACTATTGTCGCACTTCCTGTCACAACCTATCCAGTGCCGATCTGTCGATCTGCAGTTCTGCTTGGAACTTGCAGGGACGGCAAGGAGCCAAGAGCTTGCCTTTCACCAGAGGATCTAAAATCTGAAATGCTAGATGACAACTCCCTTTGTTTCAATTGGCCTTCATACAACTTGTCCTGAACCCTGGGCCCGAAACCATCAACAGCGGAAACCTCTGCACCTGAAACATTCGTAAACCAAACGAACAGTTCACGAAGCGGCAACCAGACCCCACAGTGCGGTGATTAAAATTCCGGGGCTGCAGCAAGCTTTCTCAGGTTTGCGAGCTCCAGCTCCACATCAGCCTGGTTGAGGGACTAGTGACTAGGGGTTTCGGCGTTCACACACGGACAATCCAAGATAGGGGTTTGGAGGTTTAGGGTTCTGTCTGCTTCACCATCCCGTGCAGGGGCGTTCTGAAGCATGTAAGGTACCTATGTGTCTGTATGTTCATAGTGCGCATCTACTTTACCGATACATGTAGATGTGTATGTAACAAAGTGTGTCTGTAGGTACACTGAGACGTTCTTTAGTTGTATAAGAGAGCCACCGCTGTCCTGGCCTTGGCACCCTCTGCGCCAGTCAGCTCAGCCTCCAGGCGCTTCGTATGAGCCCTGCAGGTCTCAGCCTCGGAACTGGAAAGTTTTCTTTGTTTTTGGGCTTCAACCCGCAAGCTTTGGGACTAGTAAGGGTTGATGATGCAAATCCTGCACTCCCCAAATTCAAATGACCCTAGACTCGGAAGTATGGCATAGTCCGTATTGTGGGTAATGCAGGTTGCATTCGATCATCAACCGAATGGATTGGTAATGGACTTGGTCTTGGGGGCTAAAAGTTCCTCAGATAAGCAGGTGGGTTAAGAGTAGCGTCCTCGTTTTCCAATCTCAACAAAGCACGACTGCTTCAAGCGTGACGATGGACATGAGTGTGCCCACGTCAAGGAAAACAGAAATTGGATGGCAATCGCAAGTGCGTCACTAGGCATTTGTGAGATTTACGAGGCTGGGTTCTGCAGCCTCTAGCCACATTCCGCGACCCAGCCAAGAATTCGAGCCTTGTGGTCTAATTAAATCATAGGGACCCTTATAAAAGGGGGTAGGGGGATCATAGATATTAAGGCCCTCTACCCCCTAAGGGTCCTTATGATTAAAGCAGCAGATCACGGAGTACATGTCTGCCCCGACACGGGACGGAACAGCAGGAACTCTCAGCTCGTGAGGACCTTCCGTGTTTGTGATGAAGTCTTGGATATAACACTATAATACTAATTGTTACTAATTATATAAAACTGCTCAAGAACCATAAGATACCAAAAACATGGGTATGAAGTCGCACTTCCGTGGCGGTGCTCACGACGAAAAATGCTTGCTCTGCTTGAACTGCGGCGGCTGTGCAGCCCTGAAAGACTTCATCTTGCCCGGCTGCCTGCAGCCACCGTCATCTGAGCGAAAGCAGAACACGCGAATTCGCGTTCAGGCCAAGCAGGTACTTTTGCCCGCTACTGCCTTCTAGCATGATCGGGTCCCTCGGTGCGTGAAAACGCTCCCTTCATTGGCATTTGTGATTTCTTCGCGCATCATCGATCGGGTCCCGAACTGTGTTCGTGCACTAATTCACCACGAGCTCGCGATGCCTCTGGCCCCACGCCTCAAGAAAGCATCGGAGTCGATGTCTATAGTTGGACAGCCACTTATTGGAAAGCATGTCGCCCCAGGCGCCCAACACGATCTGACAAAGTGCTGTACATGCCGGCAGGTCTTCTCTGAGTCTGCCACGAGATGTTCGCGCATTGCACGGACTGGCAGACTTACATCACTTCCTATACAGGGACCTGCCCCCTCTGCACTTCAGACTGCCCGTGCAAACCCCTGACACGAGTTAGGGGAAGTTCAAGATTCTTGCGCTTGTTTTGTACAAGCAAGAACCGACCTGCTCGCGGCTCAAAGGGTTGCAGCAGTCGAGACATCAAAGCCATCAGAGTGGCTCCAGGAATCGCAGGACCTGGGAGCTTCCGAAAACAGGGGGTACCTTATTTGGAGTCCTTATAATAAGGATCCTACTACTTAGAGTACTATACTAGGGTCCCCTATTTTCGGAAACTCCCATATGAGGGCCTTAATGATTACCTATACTGTTTTGGGGGTTCCTTATGATAATCGTAGTATAATACACGCCAAAACCCTAGTCTATGTTTTCGGAAGTTCCCACCTGCTCTCACACCCGGTAGGCCCGGCAGCACGACAGGCTACCAGGGCCGAGAGGGCCATGAGTGGCGCAAGCTGAAGCATGTCATCCGGGGAAAGCTGCTGCGTCTGCGACCAGCCTAGCTCATGGTTGGGATAGAGTTTTTCTGGCAGCACAATCTGGCAATAACAGTTTTAACTTTTAATTCCTTATTGGGTTTACATGTAACGTCATGTAACATGTTACCCAACTATGACAAAGCGTCCTTTTAGCACCGATGCTGCCCCGAAGAGGTCGCATAGGGCCGAGACGCTCTCGAAACAGCTGCCTGGTCGTCAAAATTATGGTCCCTGTCTTGGATAAACTAAAAGGGTATTATGGTCCCTTTTTGGATAACCTAAAAGGGCACTAGGTGCCGTATGATAATAAGGACCCGAAAAGGGACCCTAATATTGACAACCACCCAGCTGCCCGCACTGTCCATGACCAGGGAGCGACACTTGTCCTTAGCCGCCCTTAGAAGAAGACTGAAAAAAACCTTCTTATGAAAAGGCCCTTAAGGCCCTCAAGTTATATTATAAGAATTAGAACAAGAATGAACATGATATTCTGATGAATCCCCCAAAGGCCCTCAAGCTATATTATAAGAATTAGAACAAGAATGAATACAACATTCTGGTGAATCCCCTTAAGGCCCTTAAGTAATACTATACGAAAACGAAAACATGATTCTTCTGAACCCCCTTAAGGCCCTTAAGTTATGTTAGAAGAAAAGAATCTATAGTTCCTAAGAGTAGTAGAGTGTCCATCTTCTCCCAAGCGGATGCATCCTTCTCGAGGATATGCTGCAGGCCTTCCAGAAGATGCAGCCAGTGGACGAAACCTTTACGCTTACAGTGCTCTCCCAAAGCTGAGCTGAAGGGAGATAGCAGCGACGTCCATCCATCGGAGGCCTCTGACTCTGCAGTCTTCGGAGCCTTGACGGTGCGGTGCTCAGCAGCCACCGAGGCATCCTGCATCATCTCGTCGACGAGCTTCACAAGCTGACGGTCCTGAGCATTGCTGATGAACTGGTCGAGTTTGTGCATGTCCCAAGCCACGAAGGTGACGGCTTCCGTGGCAATGACCTGATCCTCCTGCGAGCTTTGCAAAACCGCGCCCAACTCCAGCTCCTCCTGAGCAGTGTCCCGAGATTTGCGCAAAGCTCTGCCGCGAATTAGAATTCGCAACTCCTGTTCGGAGGCAATGGTCTCCCCGGCTGGGGCTTCGCCCCAGCGGCAGCCGCCACAGGACAAGAGACGCTGGAAAAGGCTCACAGAACAGCCCTTGTCGTGGAAGTTGAGGGCATAAAGCAGAGCCTCGTTTTGATCCAGAGCAACCTTAGCAGCCCTTAGAGCCAGCATAAAAATAGTATTCTTCTTCTTATTATTATTATTAAACTGTATTACAATAAAAATACAACATTATTCTCAAAGAGCGATAAAGCAACAAGGTCAGTCGCCGCCAGCGACTTCAAAGCGCCAAAGAAGCTGGAGATCAGCAGTGGCAATAGGCAGCCGGAATCGACCACGTCTAGCACAGAAGCGGAGATGTTGTCTACAGCCGAACGAAGCTGCTCCAGCCACTGAAAGGCGAGACCAACACTGCCTGCATCGTGTGGGTGCGTGTGAGCGTGCATGAGCACCAAACTCGCTGCCATGGAGGTCGTTGCGAGATCGACGGCGCCGGTCAAGATCTCCGGGGCATCTCGTCCGGAGAAGGCTCCTTGAATGCGCTGGATCCAGCACTCGGGGCCCTGCCCCTCCGAGCCCAAGACTTTCGAGGCGCTACTTAGGCCCGTCGACTCGGCAGCTTTCTCCTGCGCACCTTCCAAGGCAAGTTGACAGCGATCGGTGAAGGAAGTTGCTTCCGTGAGGTCCTCGCGGGTCAGGGCCTTCTCGTCCGGGGACAGGAAGCGAAAGAGCGCCATCGTCTCGGAGGGCCCTGGGGCTCTTGTTAAGGAGTCGAACTTAAGTTACCAGGTAATCAGGATCTACAATGAATGATTTATGGTTTCCTTCTTATGGTAATTCAAACTATATAAAGCCCTATTTGACAAGAACCCAGCCTAGGCGAATGTCATAGCTCCGAAGAGCACAAGCGAACTCTTCCACGCAAATGTGGCCATCACCGTCCTTGTCGAAGCGCTCAAAGGCTGTAGCCATCACCACACGGAGTTTCCGAAAGGAGAGGTGATGCTTAGAGCCCACCACGGCAGACAAAAGATCATGCAGAGTTTGCATGAAGTTCTCGCGGGAGATCTCCTCCGTCCCGCGCTTACTGAGAATGTCGTAGATGCGGTGCGCGTCGGCTGGAGTCAAACCGACCTTGTAGCGCTCGTTCAGCTCATCCGTGACGGCTTCCATGAAATGGAAGTCAGCCTCCTTTGCCCGGCTGTGAAGGCTGTTGAACAAGCAGCCAAGCTCTAGAAGGGAGGGTGCAGCTTCCGACATGGCTGACATCTCGGAGACAGGGTCGAACGTGTCGGACATGTGCAGATCCCCAGCGGTGCTCTCCAAAGGCACAGGGGCCGAGATGGAGCTGAACTTCGGCAGTGTCCGGAGGTTCGGGAGTGTCCGCACCCTCCCAAACCGCCGGCATGCCTGAGGCCTGTCCTCCTCCTCCTCCCCGGGGTCCGAGTTGAAGTATTCAAGGTAGTGTCGGCCACATCCTGTCTCATCCACGGTTGGCATCACCTGGCTACGAGGTGTGCAGGCAGCATAGCCCACGTCGTGAGACTGCACTGCTGAAGTGCCCGCACTTCTGGGAATCTTCGTCTCCTTTCCGACCTGCCCTTGGTATCTCCGAATCTGCAGGGTTAGGCCTGCAACTGTCAACGCAGAGGCTGCTGCATGATAAAGCGGCCAGGGCCAGGTTCGGCTACCTCCGCTAAGCCCAGGCTCTGCCCTGCCAAAACTCTGCGGCACCCCAGGGGATGCCTCGGTCGCAGAGCCTGACCCTTCGGTGAGGAATCCTGTTGTGCCCAGGATGCACAGAAGGGGCAACAGAAAATATTTCATCTTGAACAGGTGCAATGCCGCAATGCGGCAAGCCCGTCTCTACACCACTGTACACTCGGTGCTTGCTCGGAGCCTCTGTACAGACTGCCAAAACGCCTTGGCCAAAGGAGTCGTCGAGATCTGACAGTCTTGATCCAAAAGGCTGGATTGGCTGTGTAGCTTGGGTTCTTCACACTCGGACCCAGCCCGATGAGGTTCTTCGTTCAACTTTCGACGGGTGCACATCGCCACGAAACGTCGATTCTCGCAACCCAACTCCACACCTAACTTGAAGAAACATCAACCTGCCTCGCTCTCGTCCCAAGTCTTTGCTGATAATCGCTGAGTCTTGACTTCGGCTTCGTTCCAGTTGGCCGGCACGCTAGCACATGACCGAGCGGTTCGTGGCACTTCCACACATCCCGCTTACAGGCCTTGATCCCGCTTACAGGCCAAGGCCTTCTATACCATGCACGCGCGTGCGTGCTGCTACTTCTGATAGACTTTGCGTGGAAAGACATTGAACGACCTAGAGCGTGCAGCTAGAGATCATAGCCTGTATTTGCTGCGATGAGCCTGAGGCAAGGACTGCTTGAAGTTCGCTGCGATGCCTTTCCTGCTCGCATAAGAGCCTGGCGGTGGCGAAGAGCTTGAATTCAATGGGCGAGACAGCTGCAACATCCCACCTTTCTTGGAGCTGTTTCACCTCCTTTACTTTTTCGTGGTTTTGCTCCTCACACAAGAAGCGATGATGCGTCACTAGCCACTTCATATCAGAATGAACCAGACTCACCGAGCCTGCAACTCCAGGCCTTCCTTTCGCAGCTTGTCCAGCTGGTCCCTCAGAGACGACAGCTCCTGTTCGTACCGAGTCTTCCGGCCAACCTGCATTGCTTGGAGGTTCATGGGTAGTTATAAGTGGGGTCATAAGTCCCCTTAATATGGGTTATAAGTATAGTTGCCCTACTTATAACCCTACTTATAACTACACCCATGAACCTCCAAGTGAGCTGGGCCACACGCTGGAATGCGTACACATGCCCGCGCGTGATTACATACTTTGGGTTGTGTAAGCAAACAGTCAGATACTGTATCAACGCTCACAAGTTACAGCACATGCGCACACACATGCGGCGCAAATGCCCGGCGGTGTGCTATAGAAATGTTATTATAGCGGTGCACAGGTCTGAATGGTGGGTGTGTCTGTGTGCGCACGTGGGCTGATTAAGGGGGTCACACCCCTATATTATACATGCAATGTCATTTTGCATTTTGGAGGGGGACGGCGGGGGTGCTCTCCCTACACCCGATGAAAACGCGCGTGCTTCGTTCGCTCATGGATCCACGCGGGGATAGCTTGGGGAGCCTCATATCATTTTGAGGGTGGGTGTGTGGGTGTGGGTGCGGCAGACGAATGGGGCGGGGGTGAGTCGCGGTGGGGCTGCATCTGCGCAAGTGCGTCTGACTCCCATGCTCGGACGCAAGATTAGAGTCCCATGTGCGAGTTCCGATGCCTACCCATCCCAATGTTGGCCTGCTCGCGAAGCCTCGTCTCGGTCTTCTGTGCTGAATCTCGCTCCTCGCCAAGAGACCGTTTAAGCTCCTGCAGACTGTGCTCTTTGAAAGCTCCAAACTGTCAAGAATATTCAAGAATCGAAGTAACATCTTGCATCCTGAGTGTTGTCTTTAAGCGACGACAATCTCCTTTCACAGGCCTGGCCACTGGAACTTGCCCATCACACTGGTGAGCACAACACGACACAACTGCACTGCTAGGGTGCGAGCCGATACTTCTTCTCGCCGGAGCTGACCCTGACAGGACATGGTGGTGCCCGAGGAAAAGGTGTATGCTTTTGCAAGTTCGGACATGGCCAAAAGGGAACCAGCTAGATTTTGATCCTAGCTCTTCTTCGCCAGTGAACACAAGTCTTCTTGGGCAAGGGCGGAACCCACAAAGTGCCACATTGGCTCTGAATGGGTCGGGGAATTTTGGGCATAGCTATTCAATGCCCATCAAGAGGACTGACTGTATCGCCAGACCTCGTCAACCAGGTGAAATCCTGCGAGATAAACAGTTCAATCGTGCTTGAATTCAGTCGCCTAAGCAAGTAATCGCCGCAGTTGGTTGGGCCAAGTCTCGGCGCAGCCACGTGCTGCATTTCCTATGATCGTTCTACTTGTCCTCCGACGCCGAGGGTGCATTCACGAAGATGGTGTTGTGTTTGCCGACCAATGTCTTCCGTTTGGGAGAGTCTTTTTGGATGGCTCGAAGGATGTCCCGTGGAGAAGGAGGCTTGGTCAACAGCCGCTTCTTCCGGCCGTCTTCGGCGATGGGCCGAGCTGGCCACAAGTCGTTTTCTGCGCAAACCCCTCGCCAGATCATCTCCAGTCCGCCGACCGGAGCATGGCCATTTACGTTGAAGTCGGGGTCTTCAATGCCTACCGCTTGCGCCTCCGTGTCAAGAGTCGCCATCTTTTCCTCCCATCTGCCCCGCTGCAGATCGGCGAAACTCTGCAGCACCTTGCCGCCCAGCTGCTGGCGACCAGTGGTGCCGGCTCCGGAGGCATCAAGGAAAAGCTGGCGGCGATATGCAGAGATGAGGGTCTTGAAATTGAGATTCGAGTTCCCCAGCTTTCCCGTTGCCATCTGCATAAAAACGGTCACCAGATTCGAGTCTCCTCTCCGGAGGACGAGCTCCAGGAACTGTTCGAAATCCAGTTCTCCAACTTTCAGATCGTCCACTTGCGATGCCAAGAACCGAACTTCCCTCGGGTTCTCTGCAAGACCCAGGGAAATCAGCATTGTCTCGAGCTGCTCAAGGCTGATCCTACCGTTGATCCCCGCAAGCTCATCGAAGTAGCGGCGTAGCTCCACCCTTTCTTGAGGAGAGAAGTCCAGAAACTGTTGCTTGTGCTTCAGGGCAAGCCATCTGCGTTCCTTGTGCACATGGAGGTAGCGCTTGGTCTCTGTCGTCCATCTACGGCCATAGATTTGATGCAAAGGCTTGTCTAGGGGAGGCAGGCCATTCACGCTGCAACTTGCTTTGAAGCCGAAGGACGGGAGGGTCGCTGAAGCCTTCATTTGATCTGGAACAGGCAAGGCGCGTGCTTCCTCCCTGCTTTGGCATGTGCCCGGTGAGGCGACCAGATCTACCAAGTTGTGATGTAAGTGCATTTACACTTCAAGTGAAATCCTGTTTATAAGAACATGACCCTCGTAGTCAGTAAGCTTGTGATGGCCGTGCTGACCACCTCCATGGAAAATGAAACTTAAATCGAGTCTTCAAAAAGCAACACTTTACTTCTTTCCTGAGCCCATACTCCAGCAGACAATGGATAGATTGCATTCGACACTGCACACCGCACACAGCCAGATTCCCGACGCTTTCGAAGTCATGTGCGTCAGCAAGCAGTCTCGGCCTGATCTCGCTCTTTCTGTGCCTTCGCCTGTGCGGCAAAGAAGGCGAAGGTGAGAGAAGAATGCTGACTCTGCCCTGCCAAGATCAATCATGCTTGCGACTCTATACATAGTGGTCTCGCCAGGTCTTTGTAACAAGGTGCGTCTGGGAAGGATTAAACACCACCGTCCTCAAAAGGCACTCCGTTTTCTATGGGCATCGACGTAACGACGATTCTCCCTCCTCCTACATCAACATCAGCCACTCGGACCGACACCTTCGAACCTTCGCGCAAGCTTTGGCGCAACCGGCGGGGCACCCAAGCTCCAGGCAAAAAAGCTGGGACTGGCTCTTCGAGAAGATTGGCCAGAACCAGAAATCCCCCAGAAGTCACGACTTGAGCTGTAGAATCGTACCAAGTCTCACCTTCTAAGCGGGCTACTCGGCGTGCTTCGTCCAGGCAAACCTTCCAGCTGCTCGAGAAGTCCTCGCGCATGGAAAGCAACAGGCGCTCCCTTGGCACGTCCACCTGGGAGTTTCTGAAAATCGGGGACCTTAAGATAGCACCTTAAATAGTAGGATCCTTCTTATAAGGACCCCAACAGAAGGCACCAGGTACCCCTTATTTTCGGAAACTCCCACCTCCAAGACGCGCACCCGAACTGCATCGCCCACCTTATACTCCAAGCGGGCATCACCCACGTAGCCGTCTCTGATCTGGTCAGCATAGACTTCACCCCAAACTGTGTGAGAAAGGCCTGGAGCTTCAACATTCACATAAAGACAGTACCTTTCGGCACCCACCACGCGGCCTGCGAGCCACCCTGCCTTTGGGCCCTGGGTGTGGAATCGATGCAAGGCCACTTCCTCCAAGCCAAAGGTTCCTTTTGGCGCCAACTGCCATCTGCCTCCTCGTTTCGTGGCGATTTCGCATTCCACCCCTTGCCCAACACGGAGATCACTTAGATTCGCTTCCGTGAATCCAAGGACAGCTTCTTTCTCCGAGCTGATGTCCACGAAGGCAGCATACGGTTTCAGGTTTGTAATGACTCCTGTTACAGGGCTGCCCGGAGCCATCGATGCGTCATCCAACCGCGTGGCATTGTACAATGTCAACGTCTCCGGAGTGGCCCTTATCCGGTCTTTGATGTCGACATTTCGGACCACATTTGGGGAGTCAGTGTAGCGTACAATACAGAGCTTCCCATCTGGAGAAACATGCAGCACTCGACAACTCTTCCAGGTCTTCGGTCCAGAAAGCACATCCACGAACATGCCGATTCGCAACCAGGGCTGGGCAGGTAGGGGTGCACAGAGACAGTTTCCAGCTAAGCCCCGAATGCGGTTCCATGACACGCCACCTCTTTCACTCCCCAGTATAAACACGAGACCGAGCAAGAAGACTCGGTGAGTCCGGCGCCATGGGCTGATCATTAAATAACCGTAGGACAGCTACGAACCGGAAACTGATCTCACACTATTGTGGCGGTTTGGCTGCCTTCACGTCAAGAAAACGAGTGCGAGTAATTATCTGGGTACTGTGTGCAGCGTAGGTTTGCTAGCGGATGCCAGCAAGGCGAAATAATGGAGCAACCGGGCGTTCAGTGCTGACAGCGCCGAGCAGTCCCATCATCATCTTGGAAAGCTATGAAACTGAAGCCGGCCATGCTTGAAACCGTGAAAATGTTAAGCAAGACATTTTGTAGAGTTTCTGCATGTTTCTTCAGTGCCTTTCCATCTGCCAGCTTTTGCCGTAGCTCGATGGTCTTTTCGGACATCTGCTTCTCACCTGCAGGAATGGAAGTGGGCAATTGGCAAGTTCTGCAAAAGAAACGTCCATGTTGCCCATTTTTTGAGGAGGCTGGTGAACTGCGATTTACTCCGATGCATCTCCGAGGCATCATGTTCAAACACATCCGGAAACCCTTTGCCGCCGCGGCCTTCCTTGGCGAGCTGCAGATCTCGGTGGAGGCTCTGTCGCTGGGCCTACACTGGCACCCAGAGACCCCAATATCCCTTAACTAAGGAGTATACCTTAAACTATAGTAGGATCCCGAATATGATTTAAAGTATATCCCTTAATCAAGGGATATTGGAGTCTCTGGGCATACTCTGTCACACAATTCGAAGTCTGCCAATGGCCAGCGTGGCACGAGGCTCCGGCAACTATTCTAAAAATGCCCAATGAAGGGAATCTAGGGATGTTTTGGGCAACAAGCTACCACCAACATACTTAAAACCAGGGTAAACCGGGAGCAAAATGACTGATTGCCTTCTGTGTCTGACCCTCCCCATGATCCCAAACCCCAATCGTTCCAAGCCTAAACCAAAAAATAATGACTCTTAATCGCACCCCAGACCTGCAAGTCTCAACCCAAGCTCCCTACACTGAAATTAGTCCTCCAGCAAAAATTGTAATTTTACCTCTTTCTTCAGGATTAAAGGAACCAAGGGTTTAAAAAACAATTAAAGTACCCCGAAGCTCCTCCGACAGATAAAGTTACGAGGTCAGCTGCCGAAGAGCCCTGGGCCTCCGCAGTGTCCAGCCTGGTACTGGGCGACATGCTCGAGCTCTGCAAGACAAGACTACGACTGCCAATAACATGCTAGTAGTAGAAGAAGAAGTAGTAGTAGCAGCAGCAGCAGTAGTAGTAGTAGTAGTGGTAGTGGTAGTGGTAGTGGTAGTGGTAGTGGTAGTAGTAGGAGGAGTAAGGGGTAGGAGTAGGGGTCGGAGTAGGTGTAGGTGTAAGTCTAGGAATTTTTGCCTCTTGCATGGTTGGATGATCACGAAGCAAGGTTGCGATGTAAATAGGAATAGTAGTAGAAGGACGAGGAGAAGGAGGCGGAGGAGGAGTAGAAGGAAAAGCAGGAGGAGTGGGAGTAGGAGTAGGAGTAGGAGCAGCAATAGCAGTAGCAGTAGCAGTAGTAGCAGGAGAGACGGAGTAGGGGTAAGAGTAGCAGCAGGATTTGGAGTGGAAGTAGTCGTCGTATCTGCAGGCTATGTCGTAGTCTAGTACTCTTAGCTGCTACGCAGCTGTCCCAAGATCGTCACAAGAAAGGGGCGATGCATGCACAGGGAGATCGACGGAACTCCTGAAAGCCTTCTTGCTTCAGCTGGAAATCCGTGACAAACACCCCGCCCGGGACAGCTTAACGTGGGCCAAGTGCCTGACGAAGCCTACTTAAAGGATCATGGGACTTAGTAAGTAGGGTTATAACTAGGGTAACTCTACTTATAACTCCAATTAAGGTACTTATAACCTTACTTACCCAGTCCCATGATCCTCCAAGTACAATGTGAGCCACAGAGGGCCCGAGAGCCGCACTGGGCAGTCAGCTGGGAGCAATCCGACTTCAAGTGGGCCAGCTCTGAGGCCTTGGCTGGGTCTTTCAAGCTTCGAAAGCGTTCACCCATCTTTTTCCCCCCTCACATAGCCTCCGAAGAGAGCTTTCTGCTTCACAGATTCAAGTTAGGAACTCGTCACATAGCCGGACTTAAGACCTAGCCATAACATCCGAGCTTCAAGACTAGGTTCGATCTTCGACTTGAAAACCTCCTCCTGCTATAAGAGGATGACAAAAAGGGGTCAAGCTCATGTTGTGTCCGAACCGCAGGCCAGAAATCTCAGAAAACTGAGGTGATCAGTGAACAGCCCCAATGTGATGACTTTTTGTAGATATCATTTCTCGTAAAATTAGCATGGTTATTCTTAGTAAGGAGAATGGTGATGTTATTGCTGATGCTCGTATTTGTGTTTATCATTCTTCTTGCTAGTACTGCAACTAATATGGTACTGTGGTGTTATTATGACAAGGTGCGCTCTGGCGGAAGGTCTCCATTGCACTGCGCTCTTGAGCCGCTTCCGCCTGAGCCATGAGCCCTTCTTCGTAGGACATGTATGCTATTATAGCGCATCATACTACATAACATCATACTATCATTTTTTGTCTGATGTACTATGATACAGTATGATGGAGTATCGGTAGTTCCGTGATTCCGTGATTAGAGTCCATCTTAGGTTCCAAAATTCTACGGCACACTTCTAACACGGACCCCCAAAAGCGACCCTAATTTACCGACCTCCCATACTCCGTAGTATACTGCACGATATGATGACTAGGTTATTATTGTGAAACCTGTTGTTATTATTGCTGGTACATGAGGTGATACTTATCTCCGTGCCTGGCACCTCTCCTGGAGGCGAGCGCACTGGCGATGGTAGGTTGCCTGCAAGTCGACTAGCCCAAGGTCCGGTAGTGCATTAGCTACTACGGCTGATGATATAAATCCCGCACTACGTTAAGGGCCCTAAACTATGGGAATTATGGTATATTCCCTATTGGGAACCCTGAATTTCATCAACCGTAGCATTAGCCTTCGGCCCATAGACACCGTGCATTGAGCTGCCCGGTTGTATATAGTCTTGTGGAGAGATCGCGTCAGCAAGTCAGTGCTTCCATGTCACTGCTGTACGTCTGCCTAGCACCTTTCTAAACTGGTATGGGTCGGTGTTGAGACAGAAAGCCCGACAATCTTGCACTACAGCACCTGGCCCTGCACTACGTCAAGCGAGGCGGTCGCAAACAACACCACACTGGCAAACCCAACCGGCTAACCAAGACCTTTCGCAGGCCTGTGCCGCTGCCAAGGCACCTGCCTTCAGGTGGCACAACGTCGGACACTCTCTGTGTTTCCAGCTCAACATTCAGCCGATCAATGCTACACTCGGAGTCTTGAGCAGCACTAATTCACAAATTAGCGTAGTGCACTAGCTTGGAAACCCTGGCAGACCAAGCGCCGGTCCTCACCGCCCTGCAGTGCCGCCTGAGCCCCCGCACGCAAGGATCATGCTGACTAACATTCATATCATTGCTATCGCCATCGTTGGTATTATTGCCATTGTTATCGCAAGTATTGCAAGTGTCACTATTACTACTACGATTATTAGTCTTACTACTGCTACTACTACTGCTACTACTACAACAACAACAACAACTACTACTACTACTACAACTCTTACTACAACTCTCACTACAACTCTTACTACAACTCTTACTACTACTACTACTACTACTACTACTACTACTACTACTACTACTACTACTACTACTACTACTACTACTACTGTGACTGATCAACTACTACTACTACTACGACGACGACGACTACTACTACTACTACTGCTATTACCAAATATCCTATGGAGCTGACAGTGTTGCAGTTCCTGAACAACACGGCAAAGGCGGCTGCAACAGCCCTAAGCTTGGAACCTCAACCCGAACCTTGAGAACCCTACACCCAAGAACCTTGAATCCTTAAGAACCCTGAACCCTAAACCCAAGAACCTTAAATCCCTAAGAACTCTGAACCCTAAACTAAAGAACCCTAAACCCTAAACGCGAGAACGTTAAATCCTTAAGAACTCTGACCCCTAAACTAAAGAACCCTAAACCCAAGAACCTTGTGTCCGTAAGACAGAACCTTAAACCCTTAAGAACTCTGAACCCGAAGCTTAAGAATCCTGAACCCTATACCCAAGAACCTTAAGTCCATAAGAACCCTTAAAAACCCTAAACCCAAGAACCGTAAACCCTTAAGACCCCTAAACCCGAAACTTGAGGACCGTAAATCCCAAACCCAAGAACCTTAAATCCTTAAGAACCCGAAACCCTAAACGCAAGAACCTTAAACCCGTGAGAACTCTAAACCCGAAGGTTAAGAACCCTAAACCCTAAACGCAAGAACCTTAAACCCTTAAGAACTCTAAACCCGAAACTTGAGGACCGTAAATCCCAAACCCAAGAACCTTAAATCCTTAAGAACCCGAAACCCTAAACGCAAGAACCTTAAACCCGTGAGAACTCTAAACCCGAAGGTTAAGAACCCTAAACCCTAAACGCAAGAACCTTAAACCCTTAAGAACTCTAAACCCGAAACTTAAGAACAGTAAACCCAAGAACCTTAAATCCTCAAGAACCCTAGAACCTAAACCAATGAATCTTAAACTGTTAAGAATCCTTTTACACCTGGACTACGCATATGCCAGGAACTGACTGTTAAGAATCCTAAACCCGAAACTTAAGAACCCTCAACCCTACACCCAAGAACCTTGCATCCTTAAGAACCTTTTTTTATGCACAGGCTTGTGCGAATCCCGCCTGGATGGGGGTCGTTAAACCCTAAACCAAAAAACCTCAAACCTTCAACACTCAAAACCCGAAACTTAAGAACCCTAAACCCAAGAAACTTAATCCCTTAAGAGAGCCCTAAACCCTTAAGACCCCTAAACCCTCAAGTTCTCTGTGTTTCTGGCCTGATGCTCGGCTGCTTGAGCTTCAGCCCGGAGTTCTGCCACCTTCCATTGCAGGTATCAGGGTTCCTTTAAGGGACCCTTTAAGGGTTACTACAAGGGTTACTATAAGTAAGGGTTACTATAAGGGTTATACTATAGGGATTTAGGGTTCTTAGTAGAATGTCTGGCTCTTAGTAGGGAATGGGGGAATGGATGATCAACACTGCTATAAGGGACCTTAACGGGCTATAGGGATCCATTCCCCCAAACCCTTCTAAGCACCGGGTGTTATCAGCACTACTACAGTGGATGGTATGAATGCTGCACTACCCATCATAAGGAACACACCATAATTCCCATAGTTTAGGGTTCTTAAGGTAATGCAGGATTGATATCATCAACCGAGTCAGTAGTAGCATTGTTTGTGTTAGTGCTGTTTTTATATCTGTTACTACTAGTACAACTGTTGCTACTGTTGCTTGTTATCTTATACTTTTATACTGTCATTCTATTACTATTGCTCTGATGACTTTGGCTATAATTTTTCCTTCTTGTTGTTATAAAATTCCAGAGACATCTCAATGCCAAGGAATGCCAGGCATTACCCAGGGCAATAATAGTTGGACTCTCGCAACCCCAACACTCCAGGAAGATGATTGGGCTTAGGGCCAGGGTTTGGTTTGGTTTTTCTGTCCAACCTTTCCATCTGCGCAAACTGCGTTCATGATACCTTTCCTTCTCGGTCCGGGAGGGGGAACCTGCAACCCCCCAAGCAAACCAGCAGCCAAATGTTTGGCTGTTGGTTCTGGCTCTACCAACTCTCACAGTACTTCAAGCAAGTTGATTCCTACTCCTTCCTTACTTCCGACTCAACGGCTCAGAATTTCCCGCTTCCCCTGCAGGCTCCGGTTCACCTCCCCATCGAAGTAGCTTCCGGCCTTGCTCAGCCTCGGATCTTGAGTGTAAGCAGCAATCACGTCAACAATGGGGGCAACTGTCATTCTCATCACGAGCACCCTGGTTGCCATACGGGTCGCTTTCCCCGAGGATCCTGGCGACGAAAGTCCTGCTCATGGCAATCAAACACACCCTCAATGCTGCAACCTTAAACCCTAAAATCTAAAGCCTACAGATCCCTTAAAAAGAACCTTTATGGTACCCTTTAAAGGAACCCTAAACCCGAAAAATGCCCCCACCTGCAGCTGCTGCTCCAAGCTCTCGTTGTTAGAGAGCGCAGCTTTCAACGCAGCCTCGCAAACAAAGACCGAGCGTCAGGGAATGCCGTTTACTTACCTTTGGTTAGTAGGGAATGGAAGAATGGTAGTAATAGTAGCTATAACTGTACCCCATTCCTCCATTCACTACTAACCCAAGGTAAGTTTAGGGTTTAGAAGTTCAGGGTTTGAGGCGTCGGCGCTCACACGCAGGGTTTAAGGTTTAGCGTAGCTTCCACCTAGATTCAGCAAGACGGCAAAAGCACCGGCATCAAGCATGATTACGACTATGATACACTGAGACTGTGACGGCTCTCCCAGTTTTTATTGTGCTTCAAATGTTCTGGCTAGCGCGACAAGTATTGCTCGTATCTAGGATCGAGTACAACGTTACTCTTATCGAGGCCAGGTCAAATGGCACCAGTTCTACACGGCAAGCCTTGCATTACTATCATTGTCAGTCTTATCATGACTGTTCTTCATGGTGGTATATAATATCACTGTCATCGTCCTGGCACATTGTTGTTGTGTGGCCTTCCCATTAATAGGTGCGTCTCACAATCATAGTAGTCTTCATCTTCATCTGCACAATCATCTTCATCAGCATGATTATCTATCTATCTATCGATCTATCTAGATCATTCCACACGTCACTCCACATAATTCTCGTCATGCGTTGTCTATTCCGTCCAGTGTGAAGAAAACGGACCTTGGTAATTCACATTTTGTTCCTGCGTAGACTTTTCTATGACCAGTATTATCACGTCGTGCATGTAGTATGTTTGCTGGTCTCATTGCGTTGAACATTCCCCATGTGTGTTCTTACTTGTCGTTAACACTATTGGGCTTTAAGTATAGGTATTCACTAGTATTAAAATGTTCAAGCTCTTGTCGATACGGCTGCCTTTCTAGTACTATTTAATCATGAGGACAACAGTTCTTCGAAGTCTTAAACTCTACCATTCATTTCAAGCACTGCCCACATTCCTATTTGGTTTTCATATGGGAGCGATGAAATAAAATTTGCAAAAGGGTACTGCTGGGCAGCCTAAGGATTGGCCAAACGGTTTAGGGTTTTGGGTGGTTTTATTTCGTCGGTAATTTTCCTCCTCGCGCAGGGTTTAGGGCTTTATGGGTTAAGGGCCGACAAATCGGTAAGGACTTCATTATGCACGTGAGATGACTGACAAACCTTTATTTTGCCCCCGACAGCCCTTTTGACGGCTGACAAACCCCGGAACCTGAAGAAACCCTTACCGATGCCATGCAGACACATCCAGCGTACGCTGACAAATCTTTTGCCGGCTAACGTGGGGTTGAACTGCGATGAGGAGAAATGACTGGAAAATTGCATCTGCACTAGCAAACGACAGTTAACTTTAAGTGTCACCTTAACACGCACGGCCGATGATGACAGGCAAATCCTGAGACTGTCTGGTAATGGGAGAAGCAGAGCCTCTTCTCTGGCCAGCTGGGAAAATAGATTGGAGAAGCGGCCGGAAAGCACCTCCACATTTTGCCGAGCCTTGTTCGATACAGCGTGAAATCCCGGCTAGTCCCCCCGTGACAACCTGCAGCTAGAAAGTCTGGGGCAACCGCGTCTGCAGTTGCGGCGGCCTGCAAGCCTTACTCTAAAGACGTTCTCCCAAATACTATCATCCAGATTCGACAGGCGCGAGGGCAGCGCCCCATGCCCGGGTGCCTCCATCTACGATGGCCTGAGCTGAGCTGTAGAACAACCTGCAAGAGGCCACGAACTCGGTTTTGCAACGCAGGGCTCCTGGCGCGCCCATCGTGCATGGAGCCTGACCTCCGGGCTTCGAGAGCTCGAAAATGGCAAACATGCCACAGAAACTCTATGCTGCGGAAGCTGCACCGTAGGATTCGGCAATAGAAGTCCTCACCTGCAGCTCTGTCGGCTACATGACATGCAGGCATCGCCTCAAAGTAGTGCGGGTGGCTATCATTACCAAAAGTTACAACCGAACCCTGGCCTCCAAGTTCTGGCTGGGAACATCAGCACATTGCTGACTCATCGCCGCATAGTTGTTTTGGACATTGGGGTGCATATGGTACATGGTATGGAGCTTGTTAAAGGCTTCGTGTTGCCTTGGGTCATGCATCTGTTTTTTTTGCAGTTGGTTGGGTAGGCGTCACAATGGGGGGCCATGACACCAAGAAGTCTTCACATTTTTTGTTGGTCCGCAAATGGATGCAACCATCGATGCAGAAGCTTCTGACAGACCAGCACACCTATCAGCAATACATGCTACATATGTGGTTCGCGAGGCTAACCTTGTTCACCATTGCAGGTCTCGCCCTTCAAGTCATGCACTCACGTGGTGAAACGGACATGCATTGCTGAAGCCGGCCTTACTTGAGCTGGCGCTAGAAATCAAGGACGCCATGCGGGGCCTGCCAGTATGAAAAAACCGGCAAATCATGTATGTAGCTCGCCGCGGTCAAGACAAGAAGAACCCTCCCGTCGCAGCCACGGCCTGATGCATCGGGAGGCCTGACACGAAAAAAACCAGGGAACATCGATTTGCAGCCGGGAGGGGGGGTGAGGGCATGACTTAAGTCTCTCGGCTGCTGGCGGCGGGGGTGGAGGGGGCGGCGGAGACGCCTGCCGCCAGCTAAGTGAAGTCATCCAACACACAGTGATCAATGATCCGTGTCCTCGTCTTCGTCCTCATCCTCGGCTACATGCTTTGCTGAGTCGCCATGCAGGAAACATGCGACTCTGCTGTGAAACGCTCACAAAGGCAAAGTTGGTCCTCTGTCGGTGACTCTTCTGGCGCCTCTTCGTTGTCAGTTGCAGGCGGGCTCGGCGCCGAGGATGAAACAGGAGACGACGACATTCGTGGCACCTGCAAGCCGCAAGCTCTGTCGATGCCGTGGAAACTCCAAGGGAGCTGTCATTACGCCCGGATACCTGGCCCCTGCTGCGAGCACGCTGCACCGCTTCCATGTACACCTGCGGTCGGCCCGAACCCTCTTCGTCGCACGACCTGATTCTCATGCTTCGTGATTGTTTAGAGGCCCGTGCCATCTTCAATGCCAGGCGCAGCCGCAGAGACTTCGAACCCAGAACCTCCTGCTGCAGAATGAAGTCCGCAAACCTGACACTCCAGAAACCGGTCAGCGAACCAGCGCTCCCAGTGGAAAACACCTATCATGGAACCCCTTAGGGCTGTAGGGGGGAGGGGGGTTGGGGACTATACTTCCTTAAGTAGGCCTGATCAGGTCCTTATTGTAGGTTTTTGAGGCCCCCTAGCCCTACCCCCCTCCCCCCAAGGGTCCTTATGACCTTAGCAGAGCCCCTGACTGCTCATCATCCTCGAAGGTCTTTATGACTGCGTTGATGGAGGTGACGGCCTTGAAGGCCGATTGGCTGAGAGGTCCACAACAGAGAAGAACCTGTCCCAGAGACTCCAATATCCCTTAATTAAGGAATATACCTTAAATTATAGTAGGATCCTTAATATGAGTCTCTGGGGTGCCTTCTCCTGAAAGGTACGGAGGAGGCGATCTGGCAGGCCGAATTCCCTGATCAACTCTGCCAAATCCTCACAGAAATCTCATTTTGTCACTGCTCACAACTTGGAGAAGCGCATGGCCTCATGTACGCCTGCCATT
The DNA here is from genome assembly GCA_905221615.1 of Symbiodinium sp. CCMP2592. Classification (NCBI taxonomy): domain Eukaryota; class Dinophyceae; order Suessiales; family Symbiodiniaceae; genus Symbiodinium; species Symbiodinium sp. CCMP2592. The sequence continues at coordinate 1,218,944 of CAJNDT010003223.1, forward strand.
GCCATGAAGATGCTGTGATTCTTGGCTTGGCCGGTGTTGTCCAGGTTTGCTCAGCATGTGTCATTGCAATATTTGCATAAACAAGCTGTAAGTTAAAGCAGGAAGTATCACCCATGGTAGGTGTCACATGGTCACATGGATCTTCTCCCGCCACATCTCCCTGATCATATGCTTCGGGGCGGCCAAGCTTGGCACCCGGTTAGAAGCATCTGCCAACACCACCTGCCTGCCCACCGACAGACCCCAGGAGGCGGGTGGCAAAGGTACGCAAGATGTTTCTGACGCTCCCCGAGTCACGGCTCACCAGAAAAGAAAGCGAATCGATTGCGCTCTGCCTTTGTGACACGTTGCTCAGAGCTTTGTTGCCGAGCTCGGCGCCTCGCATGCAGCCAGAGGAAATTCTGGATCCTGCTCCAGACCGCCTGCGTACCACCCGAGGTAGCCGCACACTTGTCCCAGGGCGAAGGTTGCCTGAGTGTTCATGCTGCAGCTCGAGCCACCCGGAAGTGGATAAAAAAGGGGCTGAGCAAGAAGCTTGAAGTGATTCGACTCCCGATCATTCGTGTGCGCAAGACCTTCAGACCAATACGTGCTAGCAAGGCGTGAAAACCCAGAGACTCCAATATCCATTGATTAAGGAATCTACCTCAAAATATAGTATAGGATCCCTAATATGGATATATTATCGGTATATTCCTTAATTGGTGGATGTTGGAGTCTCTGCGAACCCTGCTTCATTGCCATGTCTCTGTCTCTCTCTCTCTCTCTCTCTCTCTCTCTCTCTCTCTTGCTCCAATCGTTAGACCCCCGCCTCTGCATGGACACTGGCTGCCACCAAAGATCAGACAAGCGTCTGTGATCCCAGAGACTCCAATATCCCCTAATTAAGGAATATACCTTAGATTATAGTTCCACTCCTAATATGACGTAGGTATATTCCTTAATTAACGGATATTGGAATCTCTGGAGAGTTCAAATTGTATTAAAGGAATTTGCCGACGGCATGTTCCGAGACTTTGCTCGTCGCGACAACCTGGGGCTGGACACGATCGGTGTGATGTAAGCTTCGGTCAGGCCGCCGAGGAGTCTTTCAGCGATTTCAACGCGTCTTTGATTATGCTGTTTATATGCTCTTGTCTTTGGTTGGGAACATCTTGGAATGCATCTTGCCCTAATTTCTGTCTATATATTTGTCAACAAAGGGCAAGCCATCGCTTCAGGCATCATGCGACGCTAGTCCTCACCAGCAGGTCTACGCATGTCTACGCATTCGCTGCAGGTGGGAAGCATCAGTGCAACAGCAAGTCCTGGCCACCGTCTTCTTCACAAACCCTCTGGAAAATCCGAACGAACTGCTCCGACCTTGTTGCAGCATCGGAAAGGATCTCCCTAACATGGCTTCTGTTGCATTTCATGAAATCTACTTGCTGTCCCTTTTCAGCACGGGCTTTGGTTGTATGCCGGCAAGCTGTCCCTAAACCCTAAATCTTAAGCCCCAAACCTTGGTTACTAGCTGGAAGGTCCGGCCCAGCTTCCCACATCTTGATTCAAGTGCATCTAAGCACGTTCATCGAATGCAACCGCTGAAACAACCTCCACCAAAATGCGCCATGCAAAAGTATGGGCGGGTGAACCGTCGGATGATCTATCCCCTACCAGGTGCTCCTCCTCGAGATCCCAGCACAGAGCTGTAGTAAATATAAAACCTCAGAAACAAAGTTAGAAGCCTCTTCCGAACCCATAACACTCAACCCTTAACAAAACAAACCGAAAAGCCCTTTTTTTGTGCACAGACTTGTAGCGCAGCCCTAACGCCTAATCCCAAAATCCTTGAAAGCGACCACCGGGCCGTTTCTTTTCCGAAAGCCGGGGCTGCTGCGGCTGTGCACCCGAGAAGCCGATCGGCTGATTCCCTGGCAATGGATCGGATAAGATCGGGTAACTGGGGTTTAGGGTTTAGGGTCCTAGGTATCCCAAATCATAATAATAACTCCTAATATGGAAACTTGCATTCTACTATATTCTACTACACACTGTAATTATAGCCCATATTAGGGGACGTATAACCCGACTTATAACTACCCATGAACATCCAATGGTGCAGGGTTTAGGGTTTCGTTTTTTTGAGCACCTTTTTTCCTCCTAGCAGATAAGGTCGGGGTTTAGGGTTTAGAGTGTCGGGCTTCGGTTTTGTTCTTTGGACGTCAGGGTTTCGGGCTTAGAGTTTCGAGATTTTTCCCTCTCGCATGGCTGGAAGTTTCGAGATTAGGGTTTCGGGTTAAGGGTTTCGGCGCTCACACTCGAACAACCGGGCGAGGCGTATGCTTCGAGCAGCACACCCACTCCGAGCCAACAGCCTGTGCGCTTCCAAATCCCTACTCACCCGGGTTCAAAAAAGGGTTATGATACAGGTCAATGCAAAAAAGCCTTGCCTAGCCAAAGATAGGCTAGCAAAGTATAGTGCATTAGCAGTGTCGTATAGTGCAGTATAGTATGATCTAGTAACTAGTACAATGTAGTATCATCTATGGAGCATCCTATGATGTAGGATGAGCTACGATACAGTAGTATTATATATAATGTAGCAGCCTGTGATGTAGGATAAGCCAAGATACGAAAGCTAAGGTACACTTCTGCTGCTGCAAACGACCGCGGCACTCTGAAGCAACGATGCTGAACACCATCTTTCAAATGTTTGCGTGAAGAAAGGGCAGCTGGGGGTTTCCAAAAATAGGGGACCCTAACATAGTACCCTAAATAACAGGATCCTCTTTAAGAAGGACCCCCAAAGACGGTACCCCTTATTTTCGGAAACTCCCACCTGCTCCCACGATGAAGAAGGGCACACCCCCCTGCACGGTCTGCTGACCTCGGGGCGGAGCCATTTTTGTAAGTCCCAGCTGCTGGTTCAATGAAGGCCCCGGTATGTCCCAATATTACAGAACCCTCACAAGACCTGTTAGGGTAGTTGAACCCTTTTATGGTAGGTGAACCCTTAAAATGCCTGTTATAGTAGTTGGGCCCTCAAAAGACCTGTTATAGTAGTCGAGCCTTTTAAAGCACCCCTGCCGCTGGGTCCTGGGGCCCCGGGCCTGTGCGAACCTTGCGCAAGTTGTTTTCGGTTTAGGGTTGAGGGTCGACATGCCGTGCTAGGGGGCCAGACAAGTTGCAAGACCTCTGCTTCGCCAGTTCCAGCCTTCAGATATTGGAGTACCTGCATATCTTCAAGTGGGGGTTTCAGCATGCTGGGGGTACCCTTACTAATCTGGTGTCCTCACATTCGGGAAGCATATTTCTCTCTCGTTGTCTTGCTTGGGGCTTGGACCAAGGGCATTCCCCTTGGCCTGCGCTTTCGTGCTGCCCCGCCCATCATTATTTAGTTGTTCTATCTTCTTCCCCGGGGCATGAGGGATGTCTGAAGCCCCTCGGCCTTGAAGGCCCCCCCGATGTTCTTGGGGCCTTTGGAGGAGCGTGAAAAGTTTGAGTGTTCTATCTCTCTCTCTGCCGTGCCATCCGCTAGGGTCTCGCCACGCAAGGTTACTTAATGGCAGACTAGAGTATCAGGGCAGAGGGTTCTACTCACACTTAGCATTCCAAACCCTAAACCTGTAAACCCCTGAACCCTAAACCCTAAACCCTAAACTCTAAACCCTAAACCCTAAAACTTTCTTCCCGTCACTTTCGATGCAACAGCTCGCCAGGATGGCAGGCCTCGTCGTACGGCAGGCCTCAGAGGGCCAGGGGTTTTAGGGATTTGTTGACAGACTGGGTCCTTGTGAAGGTACGTAATGTAAGTTACCATCATTAATAGGGATCTGTAGGTAAATAATAGGGCTTCATGCTAATGGTAGCTTAAATCAAACTCCTTATTAACAGGAACCCAGTCGAAGCTCTATGACTGGGCCTGGCAACGCCTGCTGAAGAGACATGCTAAGGGCCTCTCCGAGCTTTTTCTCAGCCAGCTCAGCCAACACTTTTTCACTCGAGATGTTGGCTCCTTGGCATCTTCCGCGGGCGGTTGTGGAATTCACCAATAGTGTGTTTATATCTTGAGTTCTGCGATGGAACATTAATTATACGAGATAGTATGTAGCACTGTATTACATAATACCTTGCTTGGTTATCTATGATTACATTATCCTAACATATTATAGTGAAATATATAGTACTTGCTGTAAAATGTTATATTGTATTATGCCATATCGTATAGTATTCTATAATTAAACTTCATACTATAACCTAGTTCATTTCTATATATATATATATTATACACATACATACATCTTATTTATCCAACACATCGTGTAACATTTGCTTCCCGTATATTTATTATGCTACATTACAGTAGAGTAATGGGGGTTATATTCTATTGTCGTATAAACCATCATATCATATACTCTAACATATTGGATCAAAGCTGTTCCCATTATACTATACGAAAATATCGTAGTCTACTATATTACAGTATGTTGTTCTATACGAGGTAATACTAAAACCTTACAAGATATTGGATTAGACATACATCGTTGCATGATGTGAAATGGTATGATATGTCACGATAGATTTATTCTTGTTAAATATGTACATAATCTCAGCCTGATCTCAACGAGTTCTCTGAGGTCGGGTCCCTCCTCGTAGAGGGCTTGAAACAAAGCCGCCTTTGCGGCAGAGGAGCTAATTCCTGCCACCGTCAGCGTGGAAAAGGAAACGCCAATCCGGCAAGGACTTTCTGCCTCTTTCCTCTGCAAATAGGACCAAGCAATGTGCCTCCAACATGCTCAGGCATGACATGTGCGATGTTCTAAGTCTCCGCAAAGCCGCGCCTTCAAGGTGTTCGGCCACCATTTCCATTCCCGAAAAGGGGCACCGACCTGCAGAGAACTGCGTGTGTGTTGTGATGCCCTCCGTTGCGGGCCTGCCTTCTGGCCCTGCTGGCGCAGGGACCGGGTCCAAGCATCGCTTCCCCAGCGCCGCTTGTTGTAAGCTAAATAATCCTCTCCTCAGCTTCCCGGAATGCTTGTCAGCCACGTGGGCGCAAGCTGTTTGAAGCTCCTCCTGCAGCAGTGCCGGGGTCAATGATATAGGGAAGCCACGACACCTGCCACGTTGAGCCGGCACGTAGACCAAGTAGCCAGTTGTTATTGCTATAATTGCTGAGTATAATTACTACTGCCACTGCTACTGCTGCTGCTACTACTACAATTATCACCGTGAGTCTTTTTCTGATCATCACTATGCTTCGAGTTGGTTTTTCTACTATTGTGACTATTTCTATTCTTGCGATTATGGCCATTATTATTTTTCTTCTTCTTTTTATTATATTATTGTTACTATTATGTTGAATATGGACATTTTACACGGCTCGGCCATTGCATCCTGAAGGCCTCCACGCGATCAGCTCCAAACTTCTCCACAGCATCATCCAGGCTTTTCATTCCTGTTCTCTCTCGCCGTGCTGCCCACGAAACATTCCCCCATGTGCTTACTTCTGCCTACGTAGCACCACGGTCAGGCGAGGTCGCTGAAGACTGACACTTGAACCTGTGATCATGTGGTTGCAAAGTGCAGCGAGGCGACGCAGTGCCTGACGTGAGCTGGGCGCCTTTGGCCCGGAGGAAGCTGCCTCCTGCTATCAAGCGGCTTTGGGCCCAGATGGTGTGATACTGTGGGCCGTTGGGGACACGGTTTCAGTTCTAGTTAGTCAGGCCTCAGCGTGTCGCACAGCGCAGCTGTGGATCCGACCACCTGCCATGATAGGTGCATAACATGCGGATGGATGTGAAGAAATGCAGCTCTATGCAGCATCATATGGTTTACAACTGGTTTACACAACCACGAACTTCTCCTTGGAAAGCTGGACTCTGCCTCAAAGCCCAGCTGTGCCTGGATGTCTCGCACCGAGGAAATCGACCGAGAAGCCCGCAAACCCTGCGGGGGCTCTTCACACCACGTGATATAGACTGCGCGTGATATGGATTGAATCGCATACAGCCAACTGCCACATTCATCACTGTATGGATATGGCCTCGCGCTTACAGTCAACCTAGGACCTAGTGTGTCTCACATGCGCGTCAAGGTAGACAGCAGAATGCAGTAAGACAGATGTCTGCCTGCCAGCACCAGCAGTGCTCCGGAGGCGGGCTTGCGCATCTTGTTCAATCCGTGAAATTAATTACCTTGGTTCCGTGGCCGTCATGGCGTATGCATTTGCAAACACGTTGCAGGGCAAGTTCCGTGAGGCGATAAGCAGTGCTGTGGCTCTGAAATCATGGAGTCTATGTTTAAGCCAATGGCTGCAACGGGTGATACTCCAAGCATGCAGACAAAAAAGGCATTTTGGGGGACCAAAGACTGATCAGCTCGATGCGTGAGCATGGCAAACAGTATGTAAACATGTAGCGGCATCGAACTGCAAGCAGTGTCAACCTACGCTGCAAGGGTTACCATAAGGGTAATATTGGGGTACGTTCACAAACCGGAATGATACCACTTCAACCGATACTAATAACATAAGAACAGTGTTCGTAGTAGTCATGCTACAAGATTTGAATAGTGGTTTGATTTACAGCACTGCAGCAAGGCGTGGCGCGCTTCGACCTTTTCGTGTACCGGGTATCAGAGCAGATCACTGTCCATCGTCTGCAGCGAAACGCCCGAAAACAAAACGAGCTGACCATTAACGGAGGTCCTGTGGCGCATTAAAAGTTCAGAGTGGGCACACAGCCACCCAATCTTTCGGGAGGCCGGTCGGCGAAAACTTGTGGCATCTTCGAAGTCCACGGTCTTGTGCCTGTGTACACTGAGGACGACATCGCAGCCCTCTGATGCGCGGATGGCTTTTGCCAGAGCGCAGGAAGTGGAGGCGTGCAAAGGTGCCGGATGGCGCTCAGCGCTATGCCTGGGCCGACGCAGCCTTGGCTTCCGTTCCTGGGCTCTGCGCCTGAGATGCATCCGGCTCGTCCTTGTTGCTCCCCTGACCGTCGGACTCATCCTTGTTCTCATCGTCTTTGGACTCTGTGGTGCCCATTTCTTGCGTGAAAGGGTTCGCGCCGGCCGTGACGAACTTGTTCAGCTCTTCCTTGATCGAGTACGGTCTCTCCCCAAGCACCTGCAGGCGACATGGGGCGCAACAGCCATGCAGCCACACACAGCATGAAAGTAAAAATTCAAGGCCAGCAAGACCGCAGAAGCATTCGCATCAAGTGTCAAGAGCCTCGACGAGGTCATGGTATACCAGAGTTTCCTGGCAGCAGGTCGAAGCACAGGATTGCAAACATGCGCAAACGCATCGAAGTCAGAACAGCTACTTTTAGTTCGCAACAGTGCAGCCATTTACTATCTGAGCATCTGAACCTTCCCCGACAACCCCCCAAACATCCCGGAACCATCCCAAACCCTAAGCTCCGCCCCCCCGCCCCCGCTCCGATCCAGGCCTTCTCGGCGAGCTTGTCAGCTAGGAGCTGCAGTTTCTCGCTCTGCTCTTGCAGGAGCTCCTTGACTCTCCTGAGTTCGAGTTTTGGGGCCCTGAAAAGTATTCGAATATGGTGGCGGGCATATTACAACAGGGTTTGGGGTATGTTATGCCATAGTGACAACAGGAGGCCTCAACTAGTATTGGTACTTGGTAACTATTTGAGCTCCCGTAGAAGCTAACTTTTATGAATAGGTACCTCTGTAGGAACCTTAGTAAAGGGAAATCAAGTTTCCCAAAGTGCCACCTAGGTCTCTTGTACTGCTCATCGACGATGCTCCGCGTTTGTTCATCGATTTTTCGGCCCGTCTCTTCGCTGTAGGGCTTGTAGAACTGCTCCGAGGCATTGTTCCTAGGTCCCCCAGTTTAGGGCTTTGTTTTTTTTGATACGCTGGTTGTAGGATTTAGGAACCCTTAACCCTTAAAAAAATGAGGGTACCCTTGTTCCTACTGTTCGGGTTTAGTACAGTGAAGGAACCCAAAAAAGAAAAAGGGCAAAAAGGGTACCACTTGGGGAACCGAGGTTCTGGCCGTAGGAGAGCAGCCCAAGCTCTGAGTTCATCCCGTAGACCGCGACCATGGAATAGGCCATCTTTGTCCTGGGTTCTTGTCAAGGGATTTAGCTTAATTTACGTTACCAAAATAGGAGTCTATGCTAAAGAATTAGTATGGTTTCTTTATACTCTAAGATAAGAAGATACCATAATAGGGATCTATAGTTAAATAATAGGGTTTCTTCACTCAAGCAACTTAAAATGAACTCCTTCACAAGAGCCCAGGTTCACTTTGTCGAGATCATCCGAGGCCCCGGTAGAGATCCGCTTCACGAAGAGCTCCTCTGCCGCTCGGCCCCCAAGAGCTACCGCTATCTTATCAAGGATGGCCTCCTTGCTGAAGAGGCTCATCTCAGCCGGGAGGTATTGTGCGAAGCCCAGAGCTCCGCTACTTCGTGGCACAATGGAGACTTTGAGGAGTGGATCCGCGTGCTCCAAGAACCAACCTGCCACGGCATGTCCAGACTCATGCAGAGCCACAGTCTTCTTCTCCGCCGGGCTCATCAAACTGTTTTGTTTGGGTAGTCCACCCAGAACTCGCTCGGTGGCTCGCTCGAAATCCTGCATCTCCACCGACTCCTGGGCTCTTGTTTAAAAGATTTAAGTTTAAGCTACCATAACAGGGATCTATAGTAAATAACATGGTGTCCTTGTTATGGTAACTTCAGCTATATCAAAACTCTTAAGAAGAGCCCAGGCTCCGCAGCGCGTCTTGCTCCGAAGATGGCAGCCTCGTTGCAGATGTTGGCGATATCCGCCCCAGCGAAGCCCGGGGTCAAAGATGCCATCCTCTTCGCCACCTGGGAGCTTCCGAAACAAGGGGACCCTAACATGGTACCCTAAATGGTAGAATCCTTATTATAAGGACCCTAATATGGTACCCTAAATAGTAGGATCCTTATTATAAGGACCCTAATATGGTACCCTAAATAGTAGGATCATAAGGACCCTAGTATGGTACCCTAGAAAAAGTAGGATCCTTATTATAAGGGCCCTAAGTTAAGGAACACCCTAATTATCGGAAACTCCCACCTCCTCTCGCTTCAAGTCCTTGTGCAAGGTCAACGGCTTCCTGAGCTGAGCTTCTCTAGAAGGCCTGGAGGCGGTTGTGATGCCAGGACAGAAGGATCCCTGTCGGAACTTGGAAACCAAGCAACAAAAACAAGGATCCCTACAGTAAAGTTCACCTAGATGAAGGGACTCGAAAGCCCTAAAGCCCCGCAGGCCCTGAAGCCACGCTTCAAGTGGACCATGAAGATCTTCTCCCTCTCAGCCAGGTCTGGCTTATCAATGGCCTTGATCTCACGCAGCTCGAACTCTCTCTCGCAGCTAGCACAAACCGGGCTGTGTGTGTGTGTGTGTTAGTAGATGTGAATATGTCGTGTCTAGCAGGCAGTGTGGGGTTTAGGGTTGCTCACGCTGCATTTAACCGTGGTCGGAGCTCAGCTAATCACTGGGCATTACATTGCAACGAAATGGGTTTAAGCAGTGAAAAAGGGACATGTTCTAAGCGGAGCCGAAACACGATTTGGCGATCAAATCGCCCGGGTCGAGTCAGTGCTGGATCCAGAATATCTACCCGGTTAGTACCTGCAAGGACTACCACTCCGGTGCCTGAGGTAAACCCGTCCATCTCTACCAGCATCTGGTTCAGAGTGTTCTCACGCTCATCATTGCCACCGCTGAAGCCACCCTTGCCGCGTCGACGCCCGACTGCATCAATCTCGTCGATGAAGATAATGGATGGAGCACTAGCCCGTGCCTGCTGAAATAGGTCTCGAACTCGCGAGGACCCGACGCCCACGAACATCTCAATGAAGTCCGAACCGCTCATAGCGAAAAAAGGGCAGTCGGCTTCACCAGCAACCGCCTTTGCAAGCAACGTCTTGCCTGTGCCAGGGGGGCCGACTAGCAGGCCACCTCTAGGCACACGAGCACCAAGCTGCTCATACTTGGTCGGGGCGCGAAGGAAGTCCACAAACTCCACCACCTCCGCTTTCGCTTGATCAAGACCGGCCACATCATCGAATTTGATCTTGGACTTCAGGTCTTTCTGCCCAGCAGGGAAGGCTTTGCCAATGCTGAAAATATTTCGCCCCCCGGGCCCGCCCACTCCGGGGGTTCCGGGACCCATGCCACTGGCCATAGACCTAGCTGCAAAGAGCAGGGGGATGAGGAAGAGGAGGGTGGGGATGTGAGGAAGGATCTCAGACATAAGATCGTGCTCGTCGATATACTGGACTGGCACATGCTCCATCGCAGCGATCCCCAAATCATTCTGTGCCTGCTCCAGCTTCGCCTCAAACGTTTCTGGGCTTCCTAGCTGGATGGTCATGGTTCGAGGGCCGTTACCGTTCCGCTTTGCCTCACCCTCTTTCATAGGAGCATCTGGGCGCAAGTGCACTCGGCAGAAGGATTTGTTGACAATCTGAAGCCGTTCCACATGACCCTTCAGCAAGTAGTCCCGGAGCATCTCTTGGATCGTGATTTCGTTGTCGCTTTGTCCACCTTGGGAGAAGTAGTATCGGTGTAGGGGTTCAGGGTTTCGGCGCTCACACTGGGACAATCCAGGCGAGGCATGTCTGTTCAGGGTTTAGGGGATAGGGTTTAAACTCTCGCTGCTATAGGGTTTAGGGCTTTTCGTTATCGCTCTGTCCATGGTTTTTTCCAGGGGTTGGGGTTTAGAGCTTTTTGGCATCGCTTGGTCCACCTTGGGAGAAGTAGTACATCAATAGCAAGCCGGTGGCCACAGAGAAGACCAGGAGCTGCCTCTGTGAATCTGCATGGGGGTTCATATCCTTTGTTGCTGAAAACAGCCTCCGAGAAGATGTACAGTCTTAGTTTCATGAATAGAGGGTAATAAGATCCCCAAAAAAGTGTAAAGTGTATCCATTCAGCTACTAAGTATCTGACCCCTTGCCTTTCCCCTCCTTCGGAGCCTCCTTGCCATCTTTAGACTGGCTCGAGCGACCCGAGCCGGTCTCGGCATCCTTCGAATCCTTGGGCGCCTCTTTAGGCGTTTCTTTGGGTCCCTCCGACTTCTGTGACTCAGCCGTCTGGCTCTGCTTGGGCTTGCCGTTCTTGCCGTTCTTCTCGAAGAACTTCTCAAAACCCTTAGGCGGCTTCCCCTCCCCAGAGAAGCATCGCCTGCCCAGGCCTAGGAAGGGCCTACTTCCCAAAGGCCCTTCTGCTCTCGCTCGCGTCCGCAAGCTCAGGGACTCCAGGCTTTCAGGGCCCGGAGCCGGGAGCCTCCTGGCTATGAGCCTCAGGGGCCCCCCGGAGGTACTTCTGAATTTGGATAGCATGGCTCCCACTCTGCGCCGATGGGGCCTACAGCTCTTGGCTGCCACTTCAGGCTACCGTTTCTGGCTATGAAAAAGGGCGGAACCGGCGTTTGGACATGACGGTGCCGACCAGGGCATGCTGAATGCTTTCTGCACTGTGGCTGGCATGACTCAATCCTCCGTTTTGCATCCCGTGCCGTCCTGATGCATGCAAAGTCACAATTAACAGGCCTCTTGCCTGAGGCGATCATGACCTATCAACACAACCTGGGGCTAGTTGTTTGAATGCGCGTTGCCTACGTTCTGCCCTTGTTCAGATGGCGAACGAACTCCTTCACATAATTGAAGCACCGCGCCTCGGATCGAGGCAAGCAACTGACATGGCCGAAGTCTAGAGATCAGCCCAAACACGTTTAGTCGTTGCTGCGCTTTCCAACCCAGCTTACGAATTAGGAGGAAAGTCCGTGTTTCAGAAGCTTCCAGCCTGGGGCATGTCGTTGTGTCCGTGCCCATCAATCCAAAGCGGTGGAAACGGATTCAGCAGCTTCTTGTAGAGCGCCTGCGGGCACACAACCGGGGGCTGAATAAACCCCAAATCGTCGGCACATTGTGGGCAACTCGGACATATTCCCATTTGCTGTGGCTGCAAGAGTTCAAAACCTGCAACCTTTTGCAACTGGCCTGCTGCGAAATCTGCAACCTAAACTCGAAAACCGCAACCCTGCACCCGTATGAACCCTCAACCTACCATAAACTACCCCGAAGCCTCACCGTTGGCGTAGGGGACCACTTCATCACGAGTTCCGTGCCTGCCGGTTCTGACGAAAGCAAAAAGAAGCTTCGGACCAAATGGCAGTAGCAGCCGGTTAGTTAATGGTGCAGGAAGTGATCGTTGTGGTGTATGTGGTGGCTGCAGTAGCAATTGTACCCGTCATCGTTTGTAGCGATTTTCTTCGTAGTATTTGGCGTTAAGAGGCACTCCATAGCCGTAAACCAGAAGCCGAAGCCGTAGCAGGAGCAGGAGGAGGAGGCGGACGAGGAGGAGCAGTAGCAGTAGCCGTAGCAGAAGCAGCAGCAGCAGCAGTAGCAGTAGCAGCAGCTGCAGCAGTAGCAGTAGCAGCAGCTGCGGCAGTAGCAGTAGCAGTAGCAGTAGCAGTAGCAGTAGGAGTAGCAGTAGGAGTAGCAAGGACTAGGACTAGGACTAGTAGTAGTAGTAGTAGTAGTAGTAGTAGCAGCAGCAGCAGGAGGAGGAGGAGGAGTAGTAGTAGTAGCAGTAGCAGCAGGGGCAGCAGGATAGACAAGGCGAAGAGAAGGAGGTGGAGGAGGAGCAGCAGCAGCAGGAGTAGCAGTCAGCAACAATCGCCATAGTGGGATATGAGAAGATATCACAACGACAATTCATCATGGTAAAGCATCATTGGAATTCTGACACTCTGGAGACATGTGGCGCTACACTGAAAGCCAAACGCGGGAGACAGCTTGGCTGAGGCACTGGCATGATTGCAACGGGGGAGGTGATCTTGTCTATCTTCTCATAATTCCTGACGGCATTAAGGCTGTCTACTGCAGGGAGGCAAAAGCACTGTTGGCGCACGAGAACCGCTCCTGAATATGTCCAGGTGGTAGCCGAGAAAAGAGGTGACGTGTCCAAGCACAGCCCTTGCACCACTTTCCAAGGGAGACTGTAGAACGACCTTGGCAGGCTTGTCAGCTACGCGCTTTCTGGTTGGCTGGCATGTGCCAAACGCTTAGCGTCCCCACGCCGGCCACGTTCAGTGGCGAGTGTTGTGAGCCTTCTACCTCCTTGCGAGACCTGAGAGTTTGGGCCACTGGAGGGAGAAAGACTGAAACAGAGATCGCAAGGCAAAGAATCGCACGCGAGGTCCACAGATGGGCCAGAACCAATGGATCTTCCGAAGATGATAATCTGCAGGCCGGGAATCGCTGCGAGATACCCTAGAATAGCCCAACATGCCAGCAAATATCATGTCCGTCCTCTGTACTACATGGGAGTTTCCGAAAATAGGGGACCCTAATACAGTACCCTAAATAGTAGGATCCTCATTCTAAGGACCCCCAAAAGAAGGTACCCCCCAATTTTCGGAAACCCCCACATTGTTCTCAACGTCGGCTTTCAGACCCTGCCTGCTGCGGAGGTATTTTTTGCGTATCGACCAAGTAGCGCCATGCAGCATCGATGCTTCGTATGCAGGCTGCCTGGAGATGCGGGTGGGGAAGGCGAGGCAAAACCTATGAGCGCCAAAGCTAAGCATTGTAAACCATAAACTACCTCGGCCCTAAAGAACCTACCTGAAGTTAAGGACTTATATAAAGAAATCATATCAGGGAACCCCAAAAACGGAGTTTCTTCAGGGTCCAGGTAAACCCTCAACTCTTGCAAGGCCTCGGAGGGCTGGTTGCCTTGAAGTTTGGAGAGGGAATAGCCCACGTACTCATAGCTGAAGACATCCGCACCGGTGAAGTGAGCCAGGGAATCAATGTATTCTAGGTGAAGCCCGAGGTCCTGCATCTTATGGAGTTTGCGGGGCGCTGGCGGCAAGAGCAGCAGGGTGCATCCACTTCAGTGGCCTCCGCATTGCCATGGCTATAAAGCAGCGTCCTGATCAAAAGCAGCTGCTTTTACCCGGGTCATCGCAAAGCAGCCACTGCGAGGCCCCGACTTACCGGAAGAACCTCCCCTCACGTGGCAGGCCGGAATTCGTTCCTCCCAACTTCTGGTCTACGAGCTCAAACTCTTTCAGAGCGCGCAGCTGCATGGCCCACCCGCCTGGTTAACGGTTTCCAACCAGACCAGGTCAGGGCGCCTCTTCAGCTCATCCTGCCACAAGCACTTCTGCAGTTGCACTCTCTAGGGAACTGAAGTGGAAGGTCCTCGTAGAATTGGCGCGGCAAGTTAGGGGCCGGAAAGGCCAAAGTGTTGATTGCTCCACCCATGCTTCTGATGAAGGTGGACGGGAAACAGATCCAACAAACAAGACAGCTGAATCGGAAGAGTGACCACAAGTGGCAGAAAATTGTCACAGTATCTCATTATGGTGACATCAAGCTCCATGAGCTGTTGAGTGTCTCTGGCTGGAGCCCTTTCGCCGAGGTCCCACAATAGGGTTTAGGGTTTAGGGACCGCTGGCTTTGGACGAAGTGAGGTTAGCAGGGATTCTTTGTCTAGTGAGACAGCCATGAAGAGAGAGGCACAATGCACAGTCGCCTACCACCGGCTGGTGCAAGTAACACATCCCAATCATGCTCAGACAAGGGTTCCCAAAAGCAGATGAAAGGACGATATTCCTACTTGTTACTCGTTGTCATCATTACAATCACACCATGGTTGTCCCATCTTTCTCTGGCTGTCATCTGCACCACAGTCATCGGGATGTTCTTCGCAGTCGCCCTCTTCATCTCTTTGATCACCGCAGCCCATTGCTATCAACCTCACCTCCTGCAGCATGAAGCACAATACTATGCTGTCTTGAGCACTTGCCCTACTAGCAGTCTAGCTTCTGTGCTTTCTTCTGATCATGCCTTTTTGCAATCATGCTGCGCATGAAGTTCGCACGCTCTACCTTTGGGCAAGGTCTCCCTTGCAGGTCCTGCGCTCAGTACATCAGGAGCCTGCCAGTACATTTGCTTCTGGCTGCCGAGGGTGCTGTGTATGTGACTTCCGTTTTGATATCCAGTGCACGCATATTTCTGTAACGTGAACCGGAGGAGTATCAGTGTTGCGCATGTTACCCTTGCTCCAAATGCCACCCATGTCGTTCTTCATGTGTAGTTTGCTTGCTCTTTAATCCCATCGGCCCTGTTACTCCTAACAATGCTAATAGGACAAGAGCACCAATAATGCTGGTACATGTAACCGCTGGATCGTGTACGGACATTGACGTTTCTTGTTCCTGCTGCTGGTTTTTCCAGTTTTTGTGCTGCCAACACTGCGGCTGCTTCTGCTGACAGTAGTAATAGTATAGCAGTAGTAATAGTAGTAATAGACACCAGCAGCAGGAGCAGGAGTAGTAATTAATAGCAGTAGTAGTAGTAGTAGTAGTAGTAGTAGTAGTAGTGGTAGTAGTAGTAGTAGTAGTAGTAGTAGCAGTAGTAGTAGTAGTAGCAGTGGTAGTAGTAGTAGTAGTAGTAGTAGTAGTGGTAGACGTCGTCGTCGCAATGGTAGTGGTAGTGGTACTAGTGGTGGGGTTGTCACCCACCTGGCACGCCTATGACAGCTCGAGTAGCAGTAGTAGTAGTAGTCGTCGTCGTTTTTTTGCCTCCTGCATGGCTGAGTACACGAAACAGGGCAGTAGGTACGCGACTGGTGAATTACATCCACATCAAATGGACGAGTCCTTTGTCATGTTGATACGACTTAGTGCAAATGTTCTGAAGGTGATCCTTTGTTGTGGGCCCAGCTCACATGCATCCACTTTGTGGCTTCACAGCAAAATGCCGCTTTATTCCCAATTATTGCATGCAAGTTTTCAGGTCAGTTCACATGAATCTCTCTCATTGCAGCTCCATCAGTAGGCAGTTCTTCACTCACAGTAGTAGTAGTAGTAGTAGCAGTAGTAGTAGTGGTAGTAGCAGCAGCAGCAGTAGTAGTAGTCGTCGTCGTCGTAGTAGCAATAGCAGCGCAGCAGCAGCAGCAGGAGGAGGAGGAGGAGTAGGAGTAGTAGTAGTAGTAGTAGTAGCAGTAGCAGTAGCAGTAGCAGTGCAGTAGCAGTCGTCCTAGCATTGTCGTACCGGCACTAGTACGAGTACTCCTACAAGTACACGTGCTGCTACCGTACCAGCAGGTACCAGTATTAGGGTGGTAGTGGTAGGGGTAGCAGTTGTCGCTGTTGTTGCGGGTGTCGTTGTTGCCGTTGCTGTTGCTGTTGCACTGTTGCTGCTGCTGCTGCTGGTGTTGTTGTCGTTCTTGTTGCGGTTGCTGTTGTTGCTGCGGCTGCTGCTGCTGCGGCTGTTGCTGTTGATGATGCTGCTGCTGGTGTTGTTGTTGCGGTTGCGGTTGCAGTTTCGGTTGCAGCTGCTGTTGCTGTTGATAACGAAAGTCGTTTCTGTTGTTGTTGTTGGTGTTGTTGTTGTTGTTGTTGTGATTGTTGCTGCTGTTGCTGCCATTGTCGCTGCTGTTGTTGTTGCCGCTGTTCATGTCCCGATCAAAGTTGTTAGTAACTGTAGTTATAGTTGCTGGTTGGCTTGAGTTGGTTGTCGTTGCTTGCGGGAGTTGTTGCTCTTGTTGTTGCGCTTGAGACGCCCTTCCAAGACCATGACGTATCGCCGTCTGATACATAGTCCCGCATATGAAACAAGGCTATAACTCGACGACTTGCCCACTTGCCGCAAGGAAGTAAGGGGCAGGCCTCGTGCGCTCAACAAAATCTTAGCAGGCACAAGAGCATGGCAAACACTGGGATGAAGCTGTCGGCATAAAACTGCGACTTATCACAAAGAGCATGTAGTTAAATGAGGATGGCACAGCAAGTCCGTGACAGTCTGGTGCATCGGCAAATTTGGTCAATGTCTGCGTCGTTGAGACCAGTGATGGAACGGTATAGATAGCCTTGCTTCGACACCCAGGGTGCGTAAAGTACTTGCAAGTCGTCAAAACTCTCCGTTCCAAACAGACACCAACAGCACATCCCTGCAGCTTTGGCGCTCCGGCTGAGGCGTCCGTCAAGTAAAGTTGGGTTGCACCTTCAGGAATACCCGGTTTAGGGCTTCTAGCGTCTAGCCACACATCTGCAACCTAGCAAATCTTGGAGAGAGTTTTGCGATGACCCGGGGCGCGCACCATCCCATGCTATGCTCATGGGGTTCCTCAGACGAGCTGGACTTGCACCGCAGCGGCTGCATTAAAGGAACGACTGCAGAGGTTTATCCCTAGGTGCTACTCTGAAGCGCTGTTCCATCTGGGAGTTTCCGAAAACAGGGGACCCTAATGTAGTACCCTACGTAGTAGGATCCTTATTATAAGGACCCCGGAATAAGGTACCCCTAATTTTCGGAAGCTCCCATGTGTGTGCCCAATAATTATGTTTCTGGCAGGCGTCCACTGTGGTGAGATGGCTGGAGATATGAGGCCAGCCGAAGGGTCTGAGACCTGCAAGTGCAGGAAGAGAAGACACACAACAGAATGGAGATAGCTTGTCGATTTTAGTTCAGTCAACTGCAGGCCTTGCTTGTCGTCGTCTTACTTTGTCCATACACCCCTTCTGGCGATAGCCAGAAGACTTCAGTACCAGAGGTGGTGATGCCTCGAACCTTATTTTGGCCAGCCGAAACCACATGTCACCCACGGGCACATACATCCTTTCATGATCTGCACGTCGCTGTATATGTCGTGCAGAGCGGCTTCATCCACAGAGTCCGTAAGAGTTGACACGAACATATCCTGCATTGGTTCCAGCTTGGAACCACAGCCGCACGGAGGCTCTCTCTGACACTCTTTATGCTGCCTGTCTGTGCACCCCGGTGTCCTGTGACGACATACCGATGTTCGCCCGTGTTCCTTTGTTCACGGCTCCGTGCTCTTTTCCACCAGCCTGAGCGCTGTCATCCGATTAAAGTCACACAGTCACCCCTACAGAGAGCAGAATCTTCAACAAAAATGCCATTGATTGCATCCTGCAGCACCTCATTCACGGTAACGCAGCAGCGGGGACATGTGTGTGTGTGTGTGTGTTAATTTTGCCGTGGTCTAGTTTTCCAGTCTTGGGCATCGTGTGCTGGCCCTGTCGGTTTTGCTATGCTGCGCTGTCTTCCTGTCCTTTTCCATCGGCTTTGATGCTCATGTCATCCCTGCTGGCTTGCCACAGCAGCTCTTCTTCTGGTCAATTTTGATCTAGAGGCATGACACTCCTGCTACAAACTGGGGGTACAGGGCGGGGGTCCAAGCCATACTGTGCGATTCGTATGACGTCGTGTTGCAGCTCACCGTCTTATGAAATGGCCCCTTGCATACACTGCCTACCCATATACACACATAAGTCTATAGATGGATACCAGTAGATAAATAGACAGAGCCGCGTGCGTAATGCTGTCTTAAACTCTGGGTTCGATGACAGCCAATTATCGTGGAGTGTTCAACATTCCCATGAACAACTCAGCTATATGACCAGTGTTCCTTGCAATCATCCACATCTGTGAACAACGATTTGTCACTGCCTGAATGCCCGCCCCTCTTGCATGATGCGGTTCTTGATAGCATGTGCTGCGCGAGTAGCTGTTCCCCCTCGCCCTTCCGCCTAAAGAACAACAAAACAGAACAACACAAAGACTAAGCCCAAACCAAACCCTAAACCTTAAAGCCTGAGAAAACCAAAAGCAACAACACAAAGACTAAACCCAAACCAAACCCTAAACCCTGAGAAAACACAAAATGACAAAACAACAAAACCGAGACCAGGCCTGGTTTCCCCAGAAGATGAAGAAGGAATCAACAGCCAGGCCGGAAAGCTGGTACACCTGTACACAGCCAAGTGAAAGAGCTCTTATATTCCTTATACATATAATATATCTGTAATAAAGTTTTAATATAACATCTCTAAATGTATGTATGTGTATATATATATATATATATATGTACACGTGTGAGTGTGTGTATGTATATACACATATATTTCAGGCGAAAGAGCTCTCCAGGCGGCACAGCCTACCACCACCATGTGAGCAGTATCTGCGGCGATAAGGGCCACGAATAGTAGCACCGCATCGTAGAAAAAGAGCAATAACAACAGTAATATTGAGGGTAATGTTGCTGATGATGATAACTATAGCACTAGGTAACGATAACAATGGCACGCATGATGATAGAAACGCCACTGCTCTGCCGGTAACCTGCCATTGGCGACACCTCCAGTCATGACTGCCTGATACTACTTGGCTTACTGAATCCACGCTCGCAGGAGGGGCGGATGCCTTGGAATCTGGTTGTCCTGTGTTTTGGGTGGTGTAGACCTCTGCTGGGTTGAAGGAGTCTCCAGTGACGACCTGGCTGCTAGCTTTGCAGTTCACTTCTGCTGAATCGGAGTTGGGGACCTGCTCGTTGTCAAGCCGCCAAACTGAATCGACAGTGCTGTTCTCCCCGTCCTGAGACTCAGCAGATCAATGAGAAGTGGAAGCATGAAGTGCTTGCAGACGTCTTCCAGCACACCTTCGGAAGAGGATGCCCACTGAAGTAAAGGTCACCGGCACCGTTGACAGCCAACCAATGCCTCAGCATTCTGGCAGTACTTGGTATCTCCAAACTCTGTCGTGAGCCCGCAGGTTCCCCATGCCTACAGCTTAGGCAGGCTCGCGCTGAAGCCTTCAACAGCTGCGCGTTGTCGTCCGACTGTTTGCAGCAACCCATTGCTCCTGGTCATCCAGATTATTCGGGCCTCTAACGAGCGAAGGCGTTGGAATTCCCAAATTCCCAATGTGACAGTCCCCGTGCCCAGCTGATACCACCAAATCACACCGCGGGGTGGATCCTCAGCTGAGACTTCCAAGATTCAGACATCCTGGGCAGACCGGGCCAAAGATCGTCTGGTGCTTTGTAGGGTATGGGGGACCAGACAGAACCGGACCAAGGGCCCCACAGCCACATACAATCTGGAGGATAAAGGATCAACTGCAATGGAAGTGGGACTCTGCACCTCGCCTGCACCAAAGCGAGATGCACTGCAGTACAACTGACACGTTCTGGCTCCAGAAAGCTGCGCCTAGCACTAACGGTCGCCAAACCGTGTCCGGAAGGATTGTGTAGCCCACTTGTTTCAGCGCCGGAAAGGACGAGATGAGGTATTTCCTGCAGAACGGGGCCACGGGCCTTGCTTGATGGGCTTTGAACATCTGGAGTGGGCTCCTGCCCGCTTTGAGGGCATCCGGCGAAACCGTGTCTATCCTCGAGCTGCCATCCTTGGCCTTCGGAACCTGGGGCCGTCAGCACAGGAACCGCGTCTGCCCTCGTCGAGAGCTTAAGAGGTCTTTGAGGCACCGGCGAGGCACAAAGATCTACCAAACAAGCCCATGAGGAGCAGCAGCTTCGAGACTGCCTTAGAAGGATCCCCGTCGCGATTTTAGTGAAGCCCAGAAAGTTGGAACACTATTCATGCTGGGATTTCCTATATATATACTGTACTCTAACTATGGGCGTGAGGCTTTTGATGTTCCAGCTTTCTGGCTTCTACTTTCTACTGTCTGGGAGCTTTCAACACTGGGGCAGCGGCCATGATTATGAAGGATTCTCCGCACTCTTCCGCTATCTGGGCGAATCTCAGAAGCAACAAGCTGGTTCCCCGCCCCTCGATTTCAAAGGTCTCGCATTTTGAGCTGCGACAGCTTGTCTTCAATGTGTGAATCCTGGCCTGATCGGTCTCGAGGTGGTAGAGGGAAGGGCACCCCCCAATAACGAGCCAGGTGGCTGGGCAGGTTTCTGAGCTGTCGTGCCATGCCAAGCGAGGCTGCTGCAGTGGCGTTCGACATGCGACGATGAGCTTCGATTTTAATCATTTGGCGGGTGCTCGCATACGTCATCGCGTAGCAGCTCACTCGAGAAGGATGGGCAGGTCCCCGTCCAGCTGCAGCGATTCCACAGCTGCCTGGAGAACTAGAACGTGAGCTGGCCCTGACGAATGTCTCCTGGAAGCCTCCTCCTCAGTGGGCGGGTTCTCTCGACCTGGGGCCCGACCGAAACCCAAGTATGTGCAGGCAAAAAAACATTCCGGGCACGCGGCTCAGCATTGTAGCCACCCATGATGCATCCCTTCTCTGCCTCGGTAGTGATGGGCTAAGCTGAAAGGGATGTGACAGGGAGATGAGGAAGGCAATCTGCGGCCAGCGAAGGGCACCGGGCACCGGGCTTGGATTCCTGAACCATCGCCGAGAAGTCGCCTGATCAGGTTCTCACTGGGCCTTCTGTTCTGGTCTCGCAGGCTCCGTGCTGAGCAGTTGTCAAAATTAGAGTCCCTTTTTGGGTACCCTAAATATTATAGGTGCCGTATTATATTAAGGACCCAAAAAGGGACCCTAATTTTGACAACCACCCTGCTGGGTCCCGGGCGGCGGCAGAGTGGGCACACGGTGCGCTTCTGAAGCCACGGAAGGATGCAGTCCTAGCTCTTCGTTCAGCAGAGGATGGTCGCAACTTGCACAAAGGCCATGCAGCTTCTTACCTTTGGTTAGTAGAGAATGGAAGTAATAATAGTAGTTACAATTGTACCCCATTCCTCCATCCCCTACTAACCAAAGGTAAGCGAAGGCCATGCAGCTTTGCCGGGGTGCCGGCGTCATGGAAGGTGTGACCACACGGCAGGTGGCGGATCTTGTCATGTGCACAAGCAATGGCGGTGCAGAGTCAGAGGCTTAACACTAACACTGACACCGACGGCCGCTGTGTCCACATCATTCCCGCACATTCCAAGTCGTAGGAACCTGATTAAGAAACCTTGGGCCCTTATTAGGGTCCCTTTTATGACTCCTAATATTTTGAGGTTATATGGGCCCAGGGTTTCTTAATCAGATTCCTACCCTAAGGCCCCAAAGTAGTTCCTTTTTGGGTTCATATATGGTTCATATATAGAATCCTATAAGGTAATCCCAAAAAGGAACTACTTTAGGGCCTATGGGTATATTATTGCAAACACTTCTGTGCCTTCCGCCCCCTGCGCAGCAGCTTGCCATGGCATACCTGGCCAAGTTGGTCCCTCCATGGCACCACATTGGGAGTTTCCGAACATAGGGGACCCTTTAAGGGTTCCTTTAAGGGATCTATAAGGGTTCTATACAGGGTTTAGGGTTTAGGACTTTGGGAGTTTCCGAAAATAGGGCTGAATGGTAGGATCCTTATTATAAGGACCCCAAATAAGGTACCCCCCTAATTTTCGGAAACTCCCATAAACTCGAGGGCTCGAAGCGAAGGGTTCGTGCCGGCGTTGCCGCGCAACGCTCCCCTTTGGGGATATCATGTCGAGTCGGCGCTTCGGCCGCAGGTAGAGCCTCGCGCTGCTCTCTGATCCGTCAAAGTCTTCTGCTGGAATCGACAGAGGCGCCGACCGCGACTACAGCCTCAAAGAGTGGGGAGACCCTGTCATGGGCTGGAGATATTCAACAACACTTGCCGATAAAGGCTTACAGCAACTCGCAGTTTCGGATGATGGTGAAGTCGGCAGCCTGCATCCTTCGGTCGGCCTCAGAATGCAAAACATGCAGCGACATCTCGGGGTGCCATGTTACGAGTCTCACACCTGGGCCGGTCTTGCCGTGTAGCCTGAGGCACAATTTTGCTCTTGGCTGAAGGTCTGCAGAGAGTGACTCAGACTAGAGGGAGCACCTGGCGTCGGCGAGGCGGACCAGAAACCGCCTGCACCGCAAGCGTCTCTCAAGATCGACTCAGCCCGACATCTTAGAGCTTCATGGCTCATTGGCAGCATTGCCTCATCAGCTGCATCACGAACTGCACGTCGCACTGTGCGCAGTGCTGCCTGTTGCATGGACGACAATTACGAATGAACCGCGCGTGTAAGGATGCCAGTCATTCTGCTAGACATCGCTTAAGCGGCCGACAGACACGGCCATTTGCCTCGCAGCGGCCAGTGACCTGTGACTGTGACAGTCTCGGCGTGGCTCTGTGCTACGGCGGAGATGGCAACCACTGCCTCGCATTCGGCAGGCGGGGTGCTCGGACCACATGGGCGGCATTCTCCTTCATACTCCGGCGTGGTGCCAAGTCTGTCCCCGTTACATTCCTGCATATCCGCACTGCACTGCATCTGTGCTCCCCAAGCCTGCCGCTCCAGTGATCTAAGAACGCCTGCGCCGAAAAGCCAGCAGACCCAACTTCTGAAGGCCCAGAATCGCCACAAGCAAGCATCAGTGCCCCTGCAGCCTTGCGTACCGGGACCCTGCCTCAGCAGCGCAAGCATGCTGTCGGCTGTCCCTCGAGAAGAGCTGCACACAGCCTTATCGAGGGTGCTTAGAGCCTGGCATGGGATCGGTCTTGCTCCTGGACCCCGTCGGCAGCGCCTCTTTTCTTGAAAATCGTGGCACATCTTTGCAAAGATTTGAGCTGTTTGGCTCGCTTTGACAAAAGTCACAGCTGGGGCCGTTGCCTGGCCCAGTGGGCTCGTGGTCAGCAGCCCGGCAGATGCCAAGCATCGGATCTGTGCGTGAATCCGACCTCGTCTAGCCAGTGACCAAGACAAAGCCGACATACGGACGGAAGGCAAAGAGACTTCAGAAATACACCGCAAACCTCTTTTTTGAACCCGCACCCCTTTTGCATCCAGGCCTCCTGTGGTGTTGCCGGGTTATCAGCGCACTAACACCTAAACCCTAAACTTCAGAAGCTTCAGGTGCCGGCATGGCTCTAGCAGCCAGGGTCGACGAAACTCAATCCTCAGCGGGGTCGCTTATTTATGCCACAGTTTCGCAGCATAGTATCATCATACTCTAGCGAAGCCGTGTATGGCATGTGTGTGTGTGTGTCATATTTCGGGTAGTATAGCGAAGATTATGTTCTAAGTACATGTACATATAAAAGCAGCTGTATGTATGCATGTATGTATGTATATACATAGAACTGTATATATATATATATATATATATATATACAGACAAATACATAATATATGAGTATGGGCCCCGTCTGGGTTACGCACACAGCTGCCTCTGGTCCTGCGGTGGCCAGCGGATGCCGGCACTCCGTGCAAAGCGCTCCGGGGAACTCTTTGGCAGACCGAACCTCGCCGTCTTCTGCACAAGGGTATTATGAGGTTGCGGCTCTATTCTAACGTACTATGAGGGTACGACTCTAGAATACCACTCGAGGGTACTATTACTATGATGGAGTACGATGATACGGATAGCAGAGAAGATGGATGCCATGGTCATAGCTTGAGGGTCTGGCACGAGACTGCATGATCTCCGAGGGGCCTCCGAAGAGATCCGCCTCAACGGCCTCAGCACAAGGCTGCATTTCCAGCTGGTCTCATATTTAGAAACCTAGAAGTAATCGGTGGCACCTTACGACAGTATCCGATAGTGGTACCCTGTAGTACTCGGCCTCACTTGTGTCGCTTTGGCCACGCTCTCGACCCATCCTCGGATCTACTCAGGCCAGTCGAAGAATGTCTCTGAAGCGCTCTGACCCGCCGCACCTCTCGGCCGGTCTTGCCGCTACAGCTTTTGCAGCAGCTGCCCTGGAGCGACGACACTTGGCCGAAGATGCGGTCTGGCTGGTGAGGAGGCCTCTGAGCTGCTTTCTGTTTGCTTCGCTTCTTCTCCTGCCGCTGAAAACCATGGATATCTGTTATATAAATGAAAAAAACAAATACGTAAACAGTTAGCACATAATAAGAACAAGTAAACACAGTAATTTATGACGAGTAGAGTGCACTTCTCGGCGGGGCCTTCTTCTTCTTTCGCTTATGGCCTCGGCTTATCTCCAGGCATGGACGGAACAGGATCCGGAACCCCGGCAAACTGGAAGCGAAAGGGTTCAGATGCAATCGATGTTTTGCTTCAGTCGTCTATGGAGATAGGCACGTCGGCAGCAGCCTCGGTGTCAAGTCAACAGGTATCAGAGATCTTCTTGTGTCTCCCGTTCACAAGTCTCGAGAAAGAGCTGTCCGAATGCATCAAGTCACCGGCACTTCCTCCACTTCGTCATCGCTAACTGTCAGCTTTGCCGCTGTCTGAGCTGTTTGCTCTTTACGCTGCCTCCGCGCCAGTCTGCGCGCTGCACCTCAATGGCGCAGCTCAACATCCCTGCAAATCTACCTGAAGCATCGCATGGAGAAGCAACAAGTAAGAGAACCCATAGACATACTAATTACAATTATAAATATTCTGCAGCCGTGGCCTTCAGCTTGTGCCTTAGCTCTCGCGTCAGCCTTTCGCTTTCTCCTCTCTTCGCCAGGATCCATGACACTGGCGCCGTTGACGCTTGGCTCCGTTGCAACCTGCAGGAAGTCGAGGCCGAAAAGCAAGGCACATGCAAGGCTCTTGAGTCGAAGTTAGCTCAGTAGCGGATGAAATTTCAGCTGCATGACTATATACCATACCACTCACTAACCCGACATTTCACGTAAGCACTTGTATATACTTGTACTCTTCAAGTGCCTTACATCTCACAAGCCGGAGCCTGCCTGATCGGACGCCTCGTCCTTCTGCGCCAGATCCTGAGCCTTCTGAGGACTCGGCTTTGCTGGCGAGGGAGGCGCCGCTGGCGTTGGGGCTGTCACCTGGATTCTGTTTAAGGGATTACAATTAGGAAACCATGTTATCTACTATAGACCCCTACTATGGTAACTTAAACGAAATTCCTTGTTATTTGCTATAGATCCCTAAAATTATGGTAACTTAAATTAGCTTCTTTTAACAAGAGCCCAGTCACTGGCTCGCCAGGCTGCGCGTCGGGCGATGTGGCTGGCAGAGGCTCCTGGGGAGGTTGTGCTTCCTGGGCCTCTTGGGCATCCAGCTCTGCCTGGGCTCTTGCTAAGGAATTTAAGTGACCATAATAAGGATCTAATAAAAGGTTCCTTTAGAGGATCTAGAAGGGTTCCTTAAGGGTTTAGGGTCTCCCAACTCTGACAAGCTAGACGAGGAGGGTTTAAGTTACCATAGTAGGGACCTATAGTAAACAATCTGGTTTCCTTACTATGGTAACTTAATTTAAGCCCCTTAACAAGAACCGAGCTGCCTGCATTTCCTCCATCTGAGCAAACATCTCTTCTTCACTGAGGGTCACGGGCGCAGGCGCTCGAGGAATTGAGCCAGGCGGGGGTGGTGGACGGCGAACATCACAAATGGTATTGGAATTCTCCACCTTCCGACTCCAACCACTCCCCTCGTGCATCTTGGGAACTTGCCGGCCACCACTGAGCACCCAATTCCTCTTGTCGGCCGTCTCCCCGAGCACATCCCTGACTTCTCCGGCAGTGCAGCCATACCGGTTGTGATTGATGACGACCTTTTCGGGCTGATTGTCTGGTTTCGCTTTCGTCCTCTCCTTTGGGGTTATAAAGGTCTTCTGAGCCTTCTTCACCGGCCAGCAGATGTCATCCTCGCTGAACCAGTGGCGCTGCTCCCCCACACCTGCTAGTCTGTATGGGAAGGCCCCACCATCATCTTTGAAGATGCGGAATACCTTACCGATGGCTTCCGGCAAATACCGCTTCATGATCATGGTGTCCCGGATCTGCACCCTGTCCCCGATTGTCGGTCTTCGATTGGGTACCACGGCCTCCTCCTCCTCGTCCTCTTGGGTGGCCTCCGCTTTCTTGGGCTTGGGCTCGCGGGGATCCTTCATGGCTTTCCGACAGAGCGCGACCAGATAGTGCTTGCTCGGATCGCCCTTTGGTACGTCGTGTCCGGCCTGCTCAGGGATGACAACGGACCAGACTGAGACGGCTGAAGCCGGGAGGGTGGGGACTGTCCTGCTCGATCCTGTCCCGCAACTGCTTCTCTGTGAGGAGGTGCAGCTCGACTATCTGAAGCCAAGAATGCTCACGCCACTGGCTTATGATACAAACACTCACCATAGCTGGTGGTAGGATACCCTCAGCATTAAAAAACGGCAGTGTCAGGCAGCTACCCAAGCCACCTGCTTCTCCTCATCTGGGCACTGGATGTTGTTGAAGTCCAGAGGTTTAGGCTCAGGCTTGGGCACGCCCTTCTCCTCTTCGACCCTCTTCTGGTCGGCCTGCTATCAAAGCAAAATGACTCGAACTTCCCTGGAGGGCCCATGTCAGCACTTCTGCTCGACCCCTGTCTCAGTGCACAAATTTCTGGGTGCTTGTTTAGAACTTTAATTTAAGTTACGATCGGTTCTGGTGGTCTTAACACACTTCTGTCTACCCCCTATATCGGATTGCTTCCTACCGGACAAGATCCGAAACCATACATCTTAGAAGGTTTTGTCAAAGTAGTGAATCGAGAAACGGTTACAAAAAACCGACGTCTAGGGCTTTGCGGCCTTGCAGAGTGTGCTTGCTTTCGAAGAAATAGCAACACATCACAACCTAAAGCAAAGACAAACGCGTACTTTGTCGAACATGCGCTTTGTACCTAACCGGCATTTACCGAGCCCCAACGAGCACCTGAAACCAGGTGCCGAAATAAGTAAAACGAAAGGTCCAGGTCGCAATCCGACCATCCCTGCCACACGTGCTCACATCCTGGCGAAAGTCACTGCATGCTGCACGGAGGTCCTCTGCAGACTTTTCAGCCTTCTCGGCTTCGGCTTTCTTGACGACACTGATGATATCCGCCTGCACTGCACTTGGAGTGCATGCGCTCATCCCGGTTGTATGAATGTCTGCAGTCTACTTTCTCAAGCGGAACCTTGCGTCTCTTTCGCCTTTGGATTAGCATGTGTACTCACTTGACTGCAGTCTAACGTTGTCCAAAACTGTACATCGTCGCCTTGAACTTGCAGCGCTATGTTGGCCAGACGGACTGAACGACACAATGACTGCAGGAGAACCCTGCTTGCTCTGCAGGCACCTTTTCCAGGTGCCCATCAGGAAGCGATGCCCCGGCCCAGAAGAGCCTTTTCTTGAGGTCTGCCACCTTGCCGAATCAGGCAAAGTTCCATGCTCTACGCTGCATTGTGATGTGCGCAGGTCCACGACGATAGAACGTCCACAGCAAGCTGCTGATGTAACGAGACGGATCGTTCTGGTGGCCACAGCTCAAAAATGACGGCAAAAGAACAAGGGCAGCAGCTGGACTGAGGTTCTCACTGAAAGCTTCTCGAGGTCCGCTGCCAGAAGCGACATGGCGAAGACCGTCCGCAAGAATGCTTCTTCCAGCTCTCTGAAACTTTTTTAACTGGAAAGGGGTCTGACGGTACTTAGGTGAAAGGCTGTGGGGTGACTCAGGGCTCTTGTAACACCTGTGGAACCTCATCATTGTGACGTTCACCTGCCCTCAGCGGCCTGCATGTTTTCGACACTGACCAAGCTGAAGCAGTTGATGGCTTGCGGACGCTGCTGAGGTCGACACGCTTGCGAACCTTTGTCGCCTGTCCTGCTTGCTGGCTAAAAAGCAGCAAAGCGAATCCGGCTTTAAATGCTTGTGCAGAAGGTTCGGCAGCAAAGACAGGCATACAATATCTGAAAACGGGACAGAAGCCTTTGATCACGACCTGTGGCGATACCAGTTAGCAGCTGGCATGACAAACGCACTGCGAGCTGCTGACAAAGGGATCGAACATTGCAGTCACGAAGTCACTGCAGCCCATGCTGTCCTTGATCAGATGGTCCGGGAGCAGACTCGCCGGTGATGACAACATCTTCATCCTCGCCTCACTTTGCAGTGGACTTGACTTGGGACGTTGACTGGACCCCAAAACTATGTAGAAACATAGCCTCTTAAAGGGTTTAAGCTATCGGCAATTATTTTCACCTACTTGTCGGGGTTTAGGTGACTGCTCTTGCGGAGGCGTGGGGGGCACTCTGCCATGGCTCCGGCTGTCGACGACAACAATACCGTTCGCCAGCATGCCTTTCGTCGGGAGCTCTCCACAATGCTAAATCAGATAAACTGCGGCATCAAACGAATAACAGTCGTAAGCAGCAGAGCAGGAGCAGTAGTCAGTAGTGTGGTGGTAGATGTGGAAGTAGTACTGTAGCAGGAGCAGCAGAGACAACAGCTGCAGCAGTCCTCTTTTTGCTGTCATGTTGTTGTGGTTGGGTCAAACTAAAACGCTTGCCGCTTGTTTGCCCTGTCAATATGGGAGTTTCCGAAAATAGGGGACCCTAATATAGCACCCTAAATAGTAGGATCCTTACTGCAAGGACCCCAAAATACGGTACCCCGAATTTCGGAAACTCCCATATGCCTTGCCCCCTGTACCGTACGGTGCATGGTAGACCCTGCCAGCCTTCCGCAGTGAAGCCAGCAGCAACATAGCACTGAAGACACCAGAGCTACGGCATCCTTATAATGAGGAGCCCCCAAAATAGTATAGGTTGTTATGAAGTCCCTACATTATTCCCAGTCAAAGGTTACCTGCTCCATTACTACCCGAAGCTTGCTGGGTATGAGCTGCTGAAGGTCTGGACGTCCGTAACACTCCGCACACAGAAATCCCCAAGGCTTGGCCAAGGGAATCTTCATGTCGCCTTAATATTGGGGTTCCTTATTATGATTATAGTATAATGGGCCCCAAAACTCTACTGGTAATGGGGTTCCTTAGTATAATTATAGCATAATGGGCCCCAAAACCCCATTCTAACTATTTAGGCCCCTAGATTATAAAACCGTCGTAACTCCGTCTTGTCGTCTGGCTGTGCTGATTCGAGAAGACAAGACGATCGCGACGCCCTGCAATCATTGCAAACAAGTCATACCGCTGAACAACATCAGAGCAGGAAGTTCGCTGTCGGCAAGCATGTCTTACATCAGACAGCTCAAGCAGCTCACATGACGATCAGGCCCTCATAGCTCTGGTCACCGGCTACTCAGGTACGAAGCATTGGCTACAGTGGTTGGTATGGCCCAGTCAGCCATTGATGAACGATTCACGCAGCTCATTCGAAGAACGAGGCCGCGGGTCGCTTGTGCAAGGACGTCTCTGGCGATTTCTGGAGGGGGCTCTGGCTCACTGAGCGTGGTGTGTGAATGAGCTCGTCCATATCTACAAAGTGAAGTGTGGAAGCTGCCCAAACTCCTTGGTCTGCAACAGAAACGGCGAGGACCGCACGACAACAGAAAGATGCACTTGCCGCGCGAATCGATCCAAGAGTCGTTCTGGCAACTCAGCGTCTGAATCGCCCTGTATTATCAAGGCGAAGTCCAGCTGCAGGGAGCTAAGTCTGCTCCGCATTTGATGGAGCGACAGCCGGTTCACGTAGGAGCAAGAGCTGATATCCTTGTGGCGGGGCGCAGTTTGCTCCAACCGTTCCCAACAGGCTTGCTTACAGCACGGGTGCCAGCAAGCAGTTCGCAATGGCATTTACATGTAGCTTCATGTAGCCTGACTCACTGCCGACTAAGGAGCCACGTCGACTTCAATGTACCCAGCACCAGAGTAGATCTTTGCAGACTTGCCCAACAATGCTGGCTTCCCACTCAAGTTCTGCAAAACAGAGGGAAGCGAGGAATTTTTGGACTCCGCGATTTGGCACAGGGCCTTCAACTTATTCCTCATCATGTTGTCCTCTTGAGCAAGCTGGCAAAAGCGGCGCAGCAGTAGCAGCGCAGGCTCTTGGCTCTCGGTCAGCGCAGATTCGACTTCCGCCCGGACCGAGAAGCAAAAGATTGCGGAGCTG
This sequence comes from Symbiodinium sp. CCMP2592, assembly GCA_905221615.1. Classification (NCBI taxonomy): domain Eukaryota; class Dinophyceae; order Suessiales; family Symbiodiniaceae; genus Symbiodinium; species Symbiodinium sp. CCMP2592. Next base: position 1,249,515 of record CAJNDT010003223.1, read on the forward strand.
CATTTAGCATCGGCTCCTAGGGCGGACTTTAAGGCCTGAAGGATACTAAGATTATCGGCGGCAGGGCTTGTGAGGTCAAGGCATGGCAATGCGAAACCCGTCCTTGCAAGATGTTCGGGGCATCGTCTGGGATCTGCAGGTTGACGATGCAGAAGGTGGGAAGGTCCGATGAGATTGGCCCTTCGAGTCCAAGCATCTCGAGTCCAAGCCTTGCAACGTGGGAATGCCTGGACGAGCTGCTGGGGGCTGGCATCGTGAATGCTCGTCGCAGTTCGTACATGGAGTCTTGAGATGCTTCCTGGGTTGTGCTTTAAACCCTTTGAAAATTATTTATGAATAAGTTCCCTCTATAAGGAATTAAGGGAAACTAGAAATTATCCCAAAGCACAACCCAGCTTCTTTCTGCTTATGGGTGCTGTAGCCCTGAGAGCGCACGAGGATAGAATCCGCCTTCGCATCCTCAACACATCCCGCAGTGGAGCCGAGGGCCACAGGATGCAAGGACGTCACCAGGTCCACCTCGTCCTCCCTCCCTGCAGTTTCGGAAACTGGAGGCTGTGGGACATCAGCCCCTGCCCTCAAACACGTCAGCAGGTTCAGCACCATGACGAAGGGCCAGAAAGCAGAGGAATCTTGAAGGAGCAGAGTCAGTGCCACAACGCTGTTGCACAGCAGCAGGAGTAGAGCTCGCTGCTTGATCCATATGCCAACACATTGTGCGACCCAAACCAGCTTGTAGCGCTGCGACCTTGCTGTCTTTGATGCATCGTCCTGCGCAGATGGGCTCGTGCAGTGAAATGCATCAGCATTTCGCAAGCATGCAGCCCACGTCTGCGCATTCGCAGTCTTGAAGATCAGCCTCAACCTCGCCTGATCCGCGATTACATACTGGTTGTGACGCGCGACATTCTTCAAGGATGCCAAAACCACCTCACCCCCTTTGGCTTCCCCCAGCAGGGCGAACTCGCGGGGCTCGAAGCGTAGGAGCCTTCCGCGGCACATCACGAGGAATCGAAGCTTCGGCCCGCCAAGGGCAAAGCACTGCAGAGGGCTCCCAGCTTTCTCTTGAGATTCGAAAGCAAAGCCCATCAAGGGCACCCTGGAGTCGTCATACTCGATGCAGCTATCAACATCCAAGGGCTCCGGCGGCTCCACTAGCCTCAGTACTTCACGGTCTTCAGAGTTTAGGGTTTCAGCACTCAGAACTGGACAAGCAGGCGAGGATCCGAGTGCCAGAAAGATTCGGTTTAGGACCGAAAGGAAGGGGGCGGGTCAATGGAAATCCAGTGTGGCCAGGGCACTGCGAGTAGGAGGCATCGACCCAGCCATGAGACGTAAACATACCTTCCACGAATGTCGGCTTGTAGGTCTTCGCGGCCAGGAGTGCCTACAGGAGGTCTCGCTTCGCATTGCAAGAATTCGTACTCCTATGTCAGAAGCACTCGGCTGAGCAGGCTGCCTTCTTCCATGCTTCTACAACTTCCGAGCTTGCCCGGATCGTCAGGGCCGAATTTCCCAGCAAATCGTACAGGAGCAGGCGCTTGGTGTCTGGCTCATCATCGATAACGGACTCGATTTTCGAGACCTGTAGGGTTTAGGGTACGGTTTAGGGTTGGTTCCTAAACCCTCAACCTTCAAGTCTCTCCGATGCACGCAAGTCACGTCTGCAAGGCGCAAGTGTCCCCTCTCTTGGCCCAGAATCGCCCCGGGCCCTTCGTCGCGGAACCAATGCAGGCAACCGGTGTGGGCACCGAGCACCAAATAGCGTGGATTCCACTGACCTCCCAAGACTTTCTGCCTGGGCTACGCAAAGACTCACAGCTGGCCAGGGGTCATAATTTCATATAATATACCACAATATACTATAATATGATAGGATGTATAGTGTAACACAATATCTTGATATAGCATAATGCAGTATAATGTAATACACTGTAGTATAATAGAGTGTACTATCATAGTCATAGCTGACAGCAGGCGATGGGAGCCTCTGAACACGGGATGATCAGCCATGCTGCAACCCCCCGGGCATCTTCTGTACACTCGACGCTGCCCAGATCCAGCGGTTTGCAGCCAGCGCAGAAGCATCCAAGTCCTCGTTTTCAGCCATGACTTTAACAGGCTGGGCAGATGCCCCTGCAAGAAAAGACGCCTACACGTTCACCATCTGAAGCCGACATGCCGATAGCAGAACGCTGAAGGTGTCGCCTAATTTCAAGAACATAACATCGAGAGGCATAGAAACCCGCTGTAAAGCACTGCGCACAGAGCCTGAAAGAGTCCTGGAAGTTTTGAGTTGTTTGCGGCTTTGCTGCGTGAGACATGAGCTTCTGTGGCTCGTCTGCTTGCTTAGCATTTCAATCAGGGCTCTGCTGCTTGGCAGCATCTCCACCGGCCATCAATTCAGGGCAAATCGTGCGCTGTACCAAAAAATTGTGCCGTGCTTCAGGTGAACACGAAATCAACGAACTCATCATAGTCCACCTGCGCCGTCACGGTCATCGTACAACAACTGAGACTGATCCCTTAGACGCTGCACGGGGTGGAGCAAAGAAACAATACCTGTCCCAACAACATCACACAGCATTGGCCTCGCCGTCATCTGAGGCATCCTAAGGCGAGTTCCGGCTCCACAGCTGACGGCAGGCAGGTTCGCACATCGGACATGCTCTCATGCTGATCACATAATACAAGAGTCTCAGTAATTTCAATATGGTGGTAGGTTATTCTTGCTCATGTTTCAGATCCCTATATCAGATCGATTCGCAAAGGCTTCTAAGGCGAGGTCGATGGTATCAACCAGAGCTTTCAGCTGCTTCGGCGTCATGGAGTCGCAGGACTTTTCAAGAATTCTGATCAGGTCCTTGTTCTTCACCTCAGAAAGAACGAAAGGCCCAAAAGTCACTACGGCTCTGAAGCACCCTATACCCCTCCACCCCCAACCCCTAAACCTTCTGAGCTTGTGGCTAAGCCATCACCGTTCTTGTCCCAGAGGCGAAAAGTCGCTTTCACCAGGTCGGCCTGCCGGGGACTGACTAAGGATGCAAGACCGCCATGGCTGATCTTGACTGTGCACAGTTCTGCGTACATACATAATATAATATAGACACATAGATTCAAAAAAAAAAATATATATATATATGTGTGTGTGTATATATATATATATGTGTGTATATGTATATGCATACATGTGTCTGTGTGTATATGTCTATATCTAATTACATACTATGTATATGTGCGTGTGCGTGTGTGTTCGGCCGTTTCAAGTGAAGAAGCCAACAAGAACAACAGCAGCAGCAACAGCAACAGCAGCTACAACAACAGCAACAGCTACTCACAAAACCGAATGCCTAACACAGTGGCAGATACAACCATTATCGTATGTGGTGTGTGTGCACATATGAGATGCAGATGTGTGAAGCATGAACATGTGCATCAACATGTTACATATATATATATATACATACATGTATGCATATGAAATGCAATAAACCACTTAGCAAATTTTCTGCTGTATAAGGCATAATACAGCCAGTCCACAACAGCACGCCAGATAGCGTGCAATACACAATACATATACATAGTCACATCGTACACAACATACACGTATGTGTATAGATACATATGTATATACATGTGTATATATATATATATATATACATATACATGTACACGTGTGTATGTGCACACATACATAAGCACATACACACAGTAGATATACAAGACAAAAACCTGGAACCAGACATACATCCACCTATATATATATATATACATATACATACATAAACATGTGTGTATGTATATATATATATATATATATTCTGTATGTATGTCTACACACCGTAAACTATAACCGTGAGGCAGATTTTACAATATATGTGTAATCAATAAGGTGTATGGGTACATATACATATGTATATATATATATACATATCTATGTATATATATATATATATATATATATATATATACATACATATATATATATATATATATATTGGCAAAATCAGTGTACATGTAAACGTAGGTGAACGAAATATGTGGATATGTGTATATATGTGTATATTGTGTATGCACAAGATTTCAGTCTAGTAAACCAAAGTTCCATGTGCGTTCCGACGGGGTATTACGGGGTCAGGGATGGGTTCAACGCAGGAGTTCCAATGCATGCTCTAGTACATGTGGGTGGTTGTCAAAATTAGGGCCCCTTTTTGGGTACCCTAAATACTAGGTGCCGTACTAGACTAGAATCGGGATTCAAAAAGGGACCCTAATTTTGACAACCACCCATGTTTCTCCTCCCAAACATGTGCACGCTGTTCTGGAAAAGAACTCCATCCTACGAGTACATTCTCAGCGTCGCAGCAACCGCGCCCTTAATTGCTCCTTCACCCGAGGCCTCGGTGTTCAAGATCTTCATGACTCTGTCGTGATGCTCGGAGTTGAGCCAGGTGACAAACTCGTCATAGCCAATCGAATGGCCTCGGTAAGCCGCATTCAAAGGGGAGTTGCTTCTGAAAGCAGAAAACCCTGAACCCTAACCGATTCAAGCAGTATCTTGGCTCGCTGCTGTAGTCCGTGTCGGCCTTTCGCAAGAACGTCGGGGCGACATATTCTCAGCTTTCACAGCATGTTCTCTTTCGAACCGCCGCCGTCACCGGAATATTTGCTAAACCCTCTTTTCCTCAACCCTAAACCCGAAAGTCTGAACCGAACCTTCTCCATCATCTTCTCGATGTCGTCGGCAGACATCGTGTTCAGAAGCTTCCGCATCATAGACCCGAGCTCCGGCCTGGCGACAACCTAGAAAATTTCAGCATCCCGAACCCCTTCAATAGTAATAATGGTAGTCAAAACAGTACAAATGGCCAGAACATTAATGATAGCAATAACAGTAATGATGGTAATAGTAATAATAATAATAATAGCAATAATAAAGATAACCACAATAATGATCTTACTACACAAAAATAGCGAGAATACTTGTAGACATAATGCCGATAATGAGCATACAAACCCTTTGCCCTACCTGAACCGAATAACGCACTTGATTAAGGACTTGTATATCAAAATCAGAATAAGGGGCCCTGAAAGGTTCTTCAGGGTCCAGGTAAGCAAGCCCTAAACCCTGTCTACTCTTACTCCCTCTGAAAATTTATGAAAACCTTTGATTGTTCATTGATCCCAATTCTATCACGATTCTCAGTGGTGGTCGTCACCGTAGCGGCGGTGGTGGTAGTAGTAGTTGTTGTTGCTGTTGCTGTGCTGGTGGTGGCCTTGTGGAAGCAATGCTGACTTTACCCTGGCGCCAGAATGCCTTGGGCCCCGCTATGAGGTCAACACCTACTCCGACACCAAGCCCCCACACCTTCGTTACATCGTGCCGATTGTGAATCGGAGAGAATTACTCTACAATCTACAAAGCCCATCCGTCCGCACGATCCAGCCTGCTAAGTTTTCCGTTGTTGTTCCTGGCGGCAGGAAAAGAGCGCCACTGCGGCTTGCAGCGTAGACATGGAAAAGCACGAACACGCAGATCTCTCCGAAAGTGCATTGTGACCCTTTCGACAGGAGTGTCCTGTCTGCACGGGCGAAGGTGGCCCTCAAGAAGGTCGTGCGAACCTGCCAGTCAAGTTAGACCCTCCAGATCTGAGTGTATCCCAATGTCACCACCCATATCTTTTGGAGCGCGGAGCGAAGCAACACTTCGGTAGTATCTCTCTACCCACTACAACCACTCGACATGCCATTCCGAGACTGTGCCGGCTGCTACTGGCACTCGTACCCGCGCTTGTACTCGTCGCACTCGCACTCGTATAATAGTAGTAGCAGTAGTGGTACTACTACTGCTACTACTACTACTACCAGCGGCAGCACTACCACTACTACTACCAGCGGCAGCACTACCACTACTACTACTGCTGCTGCTGCTACTACTACTACTACTACGACTACTACCACTACCAATACCTCTACCACGAGCACGAGCACCACCACTACCAGCACCACCACCAGCACCACCACTGTCACTACCGCTACTGCTGCTGCTTCTTCTTTTGGGCGCTGCAAAAACGCGATGTCTGTATGGCAGCCCAGTGGATTAGCAGGGACTGCACCGGACGCTTAGAGCAAGCTCAGCTTTAGGGGACTTCTGAAAAGATCATGATCTGGAACGCCTTCTGGCTGGAAAGCCCAACTCGCAGAGGCGTGCATGCTGTGCTTTGGCTGCTAGGCACATAGGGGTTGCGTTCTAGGGTGTGCAAGGACTGCAACAGACACGGGCAGAGAGGTCCGAAGGCTTAAGAGAACGTCAGAATGGGCAGCAGGGAACATCACTACGAGTACTGCTGCTGCTGCTGCTGCTGCTGCTGCTGCTACTGCTGCGGCTGCTACTGCCACTGCTACGGTGACGACTCCTCCTCGTGCTGCTACTTTTGCTGCTCCGTCTCCTTCTTCTGGTGCTACGGCTCCTTCCTGCTATTCCAACTGCGACCACCACTACCGCGACTGCTATTGCTGGGGGCGATGACGACTATGTGCTACTGCTACTTCGGCGGCCAGGATGATACCCCCAGACATGATACAACATAGCGAGCCTGCACCTGAGTCCCGAAAGACCCGAAGGACAACAACGCCGCACAAAACAGGAAACCAGAAACGATTGACGCCGGCCACCCTGCAAGGCCTAAGAATCCTGAGAAAACAAGTCTTATTTAGGCATCTGTCTGAATCATCGGACCGATGACCGCTTTTGCTAGTTTTCTATGTGCACTCCGTTTGCTGCAGCCCGACGCACCTCGTCGCCAACGGTGGCCATGCTTCGAGCTAAGGCTCCCAGGAGCCCGTTGTTCTCGGCCTGAGCTCGCTGCTTGAAGAAGGCAGATCACAGCTGGGAATTGCATGGCATGCAGAATTGAGCTACCGTCCAGGCAGATTGCCAGTTCATCAGTGGATATGGTGTGAGTGGTGAGTCGACTTTGGGCGTGTTTCGCATGTTCTATTCTTGGTGTTGGGTTTAAGTCTGTCCGAACCAGGTCAATGCATGATAGCTCTCATTAGCTTGACGCCTCATGCCGTAATCATACAGAGGCATACAGTAGGTGCCCTGGTTCCGGCTCTTTGTGCTGAATTGGACTCTGAGTCGCTAGGAGATGAGCTCCGTCTCGCCACCCCGTAAGGCCAGGACGCCAGATTGGGCTTCCAGCTTTGGAACAGCCTGGCATCATGCCGCTTGCACTACGAGCTGCTTATACCTGTAGTCTCCATTGTAGTTCCTTTTGGGGTTACATTATAGGATCCTTATTATTTATTTGGTTAAACCAAAAGAAGGAACTACAATGGAGACTACAGGTAAGTGCTCAAGACTCCTCCAAAACACCACTGCCGGCCCGACAGCGGGGGCTCCCATGCAGAGGCTCTCTGACGGATGAAACTTGCACCGGGAGCCTGCCTCTGGCACTGCGTTGAGCAGGAGCACGTTTGCATGCGACTTCCTGGGTGCAGATACCCCGGGATCTCTCGTAGCATCGTACCTATAGGCCCTATAGGCTCCATTGTAGTCCACTTTCGGGGTTCATATTTAGAACATTTTAGAAACCTATAAGATAATCCCAAAAAGGAACTACTATGGAGCCTATGGGTAGGTCCCAGAACTGAGTCGCGTGCTTGATGCCAAAGTATCGTTTCACATGGTTGCTGAGAACGAAAACGCCGTGGCTGTTGAAGCCAACCCTTCCAAAGCCCACGCGGAGACTCCTCGGGCGGCTGATGCTGAGCGTAGTATTATATCTAATTATCTTGTTATATTAAACAGGGCTTAGGCTTTAGGTTTACTTACCTTTGGTTGGTAGGGAATGGAGGCATGGTAGTGATGGGTTCTGTGCCACCCCGACTTCTCCCACTGAGGCTTGGGCTTCCTCTTCTCCCCGGTCATCTTTTCCTGCTTCAGGAAGTGGGAGACGTGCTCGCGCTCCTCGGGCGTCGGCTCCTGTGCAATCTGGTGATCTGGTCACAGGTTATGCGGAAGTGAGGTTGCGATTCAGTGGCGCGGCTTGACAATCGGAGAAGAAACATGCCGATTCTTCGGATGCAGTCAAGCGCTGGGAAGGGCCTTCCAACTGTCGCAGTCATCTCCCTGAGGGTCACCAGTACATCGATGCAAAGGTACGTTCCTTTCTTCCCATTCCAGCCTGGATCATCAAGCCATCTCCTGCGGTCAGGATGTCCATCCTGTGTTCACCGGGCACCTCGGAACCGTCAGGCTCAGAGGAGCCCCAGGATGTCACCGCTTTCAGGCTCGGAGTCTGGCCCGGACGGTGATGTCCTCATGTCTTGCCAACTTTTTTTAAGCGCTGGACAACTAGTTAGCCCATCCTATCATGTGATTCAATTTCTGTTTGATTATTATTCTTATTTTTATTTGTGGGACTAATTATTATATTTATTATTATTACTATTATTATTATGTATTATTATTATTTCATTTCCCTTTTCGGGGGGCACTCCCTGACTGTTCGGGTCCTCATCTGCCATCGCCTGCACTTAGCCACGCCAAGTGCTGCACCGACCTCTGGACAGGCTCAGAAGGCCCGAAAAGGATCCGAAAAACTTCGTCAAGGGCTCAGGATAAGAATCAGGCTTTGCAGCTGCCAGCGGCGAGACGAATCTCAATTTGAGCCAGGATCATGGCGTTTTAGTTGCGCAAGGTATCATCGAATCGTATCTACACATCAAGCCGCTCACGAGATTTTCCTGTCGATCCCAAATCGAGTCCCATGTTTTGAAATCCACGGAGTGTGTGCAGCGTCCATGGGTCCAAGAAAAGCTGCCTAAAATAGTGGCCTTATGGTTAGAATAGGGTTTTGGTGTATATTATACCATAATTACAATAAGGAGCCCCAAACTAGTATAGGTAATTATTGAATGCCCTATATTAGTCGACAGGAACACCCGCGCTTTCGTTGTACAGCCGGCTCACAAGATCGTCCTTGCGGCCGCTGACCTGTAAGGGACGTCGCATAGCTGCTGTTGTCTTCAGAGTACCCTAAGGCCCCAAAGTAGTTCCTTCTTGGTGTTCATATATTTTTGCCACATATAGTTTCCCACAAGATAATCCCTAAAAGGAACTACTTTGGCGCCTATGGGTAGTGATGGGGACTCATTCGTCCATTTAAAACAGGCGCGAGTACGTCGACTCCGTGCAAGAGCTTCTGGACGAAGGTCTGAGGCTCTGGCTTTGAGGCCTTTGCTTTTCAACAAGTCCTGTGGCATTCCCGGCAAGGATCTAAGCAATCTAAGCCCACAGCTGCATTGCCATCCTGGTCTCCGAGTTCCACAAACATCACAGCCCTAAACCCCTAAACCCTTTTAAACCCTAAACCCCTAAACCTTGAACCCTAAACCCTAAACCCTAGTGCGACCTTGAGCTGCGAGATGGTCATGTTCGACAGTTCTTCCTTGGAAGGTCCAGCGGCCTGCCAACGTTACAGGCATGATTTAGGTACGGCCCCCATACAGTAAGAGTCTATAATAGGCCTACTATTAAGGTCCTACTATATCTCTATTATGAATATTATTCAACTATCACTGAGTGGGGGCCGTACCTAAGGCTCAACTCCTGAGGAGCAAAGATTGCCTTGGGACTTCACAAAGGTGGGACCTAGAAAGAACCAGAGACCCTTACCCTGAAGTGTATTAAAGCCCGGTTTCAACATCAGGAGTGCCTCTTCCGCTTCTTCGAGGTCCTGGCCGACCCGGACAGAGCGGTTCAACAGCAGATGCAACAGCTACACCTTCAGGATTTGCGGCCTAATACGAGTGTGTAGGGTCCATCATGACTGCACCGAAAAACCCTGTCTTCGTTGGGCTAAACGCACCATCTCCCGCCGCTGGCTTTGGGTAACACCTGACCTCGAGTTGCTAGAGACTTTTGGGCGGAAGCGAACATGTCGACGTGTGCGTCAACACTGGCTTTGCTAATCTTCTCTTGGAGAGGACATGTCGCTTTGTAGTTCCAACCGGCTTCAAATTGGTGGCCCGCATTTTGCCAGCTATGTCAAGGGAGTTTCCAAAAATTAGGGGCACCTCATTTTGCGGTCCTTATAATAAGGATCCTACTACTTAGGGTGCTACATTAGGGTCCCCCATTTTCGGAAATTCCCTTAACAACTTCCCGGAATCGGGCCTCACGTGGTGGCTCTGCTGGGTCATCATCCACTTCCTGGTCAAAGCTCCCATGCATGGTACTTTCAATGCTGCTGCACCGTTACACGATCTTCAACAGACGGCTTCAATTGACCCTTCCTCGTTTGTACTTCCTTGTCCCAGCCTCAGCAAATCATTCCAAGCTCTTTCCGGGGCTGCGACACGGCTCGCAAATGCTCCCAACGACATCAGGTAGGCTTGCGGCACACCCACCACAGATCGCACGCACTGTACTAATTTGTCGCTCACCTCCAGATGCGATAGGCTGGCATGAGCCCGACTTATGTACCCGCAGAACTGTGTGCAAAACCCTTTCCAGGCCTCAGAAACTTCCATTCCGTCCGTTTGGTTTTCGGTTCCGTCGAGAGCATCGAGAGCTTTCCATGCAATCGCATCATTGACCAGCTGCCGCAGCCGGAGAAGTAACTCGTTCGTGCGCTTCACTCGGGCTCCTACCTGTCGGAGAAGGCTTCAACGCCTGCTGCCCTGCCTGGGATGCCGTGCCTGCAACCAGTTGTCCAAAACCATGCAGGTGTGCTTCTTCTGGTCGTCGGACTCCTTGCGGCAGGCGGGGCCGTCTGAACCCGATTGCTGTTCTGAAGTGGACAGTCTTGTCCTTGTATCGCAGGCCGCCAAACAGCGCGAGCTGCCAGTCTTCTACTTGGGTGGTGCTGTGCATGAAAGACCGGTTGGCTCCCACCTACAGAGCTCTCGTCGCACACAGCGAGCTAAAGGCTAAAGGCAACACACCAAAAGCTCGTGGATTTTTTCACAGCCTGCACATCTCCATACAGCCACCATAGGCCATCCTCGCCTTGCAAGAGGTTTTTGCAAGACCGGCCTAGAAACCCCTTGAACCCTTTACTTCGCACCTTCGGCGTTGACGGAGGCCGGCGACATGACAGCAGACCCCAGGTTGCTGATCTGAAAGCTCGAGTGTTTGTCCTTGGACCTGGGTTGGACTCTGATTCTCTGCATGTTCTGCTGATGCAACGCAGGCGCCAGTTCAACTTGTTGCTGCTCGGATGCCTCATGGCAATGTTTGCCGGGTAGGCGCTGCAAAGAACTGTCACAAGCTGGATGTCACCTCAATGCGCCAGACTTGAGAATCAACTGCGAAGGATTTGTTCACACCGCTGTAATCTCAGGCAAAAAACTGATTGAACTGGCACTGGACGATGAGGACATATCCTGTCTTTGATCGTGCTCCTGATAGGTGGTATGCACTGTATTTTCACCGCATGAATCAATGAACATACAACCCTTGGACATGAAGTTCGGGCTCTGTCTTCAGTAAACCCGTACGGCGACTGAGCTGTTCAGAAGAGTGCTTTGGGCGGGGGGAGCTGCAAAGTCCATGCAAAGCCAACCCGGCCTCTTGTTCCACTTTCTCGAGTGCCTCGTCAGATCATGTAGCCACTTGTCACTCTGTTATAGCAGCACTGGAACAAGTATAAACTCTTCAGATTGCCCCGGTGAGCCTCTTCGAGTTCCCCGCGCGTCTCGAGCAAGGCGGCGCTGTCCTCTGCGGCCGTGAGATCCTCGGGAGTCAAGGCAGAGGACTGGTTCACTCACTGCTGTTTTGCAATTGAGTCGCCACTTCCGTCTTCATACCTGGCTCATTGCTGGGGGAGGCCCTGGTACGCAGAGGCACATAATGTGAACGAAAGTCTTGCACTTTTGACTTGTGACGGGGTCGCCCAAACAGCAGAGATCTTTGACCCCATGCTTCTACTCGTAAGGAAGCCTTTTAAGTGGTGTAAGACATAAACCCTGTTTGCGCTGCTGCTTAAAGCTCATGACGCCAGGCAATCCTTCCAGCACCGCACCCGAACCGCAACCTACACTCTAGTGGTGAAGGCTGCACTGGCATGGAGATGTCCTGCCCTCGAAACCCAGCTTCCCACCTGTGACGGGCGTCAAGCGCAGCAATCCCGCGCGCTGCATGTCCCGCAGAAGGTATGCCTGTCACAGTCTCCCGATATCGGCCGAAAGAATGTTCATAGAGCTATGCACAAACACAAAGATATCACAAAAGTCAGAAAGGCCGCCGAAAAACGAACAGTGGCCACCGTGTACGGTGCTATCGGATGGCAATTCACAGTTGCTGGCTCCTTACAGGTCTAATCGGCCCAGTTGGCTAATTCTCGAGCTGCTAACCGCTATGTACAACAGCAGCATCGTGTCGGATCCCTCCGCCGAATCCGATCTAGAATATAGGATTTCACAGTCCTTGAGTTCCCGACGACATTGGCACATCTGCACATAGGCACTTAAGGGCTGAGCATCCTAGCCCCAAGAAAGGTCAGCCTTTTGACTCATGGTAGGATTATTATGTAAACCGCACGAGGTTAAGGGTTGCCTATGCTACTCTGGGCATGTGGATAGCATGTGTTTACATGCATCCAGGTGGGTCTAATGTATGTAAAAATGCGAGAGCATGCTCTGAGTATCCAAACAATATAGATCTTGTACGAAAAATATGGCCAAGGTAAGCTGGGGACATAAGCCTACTCCACATATGCTCAGCACTTTAAGGATACGAAGCATCTGCGATGGCCGCACCTTGTCGCGTGCGAGTCCGGCCAATCTGCTGGGACTGAGCCGCTTCATTTCGGCCCATTTCTGGGCTGCTGCTTCGTCTTTGGCAGCACGCTCCTAGGCGTTCTAGGCTTAATGGGGACCCCTACCCTATAATGGGCTATATAATAGGTATATAATAGCTATACTAAGGGTATATACCTAGGGTCCTTATTCAGGGGCCAAGAAACCAGTCGAATGTTGTACCTTATTTTGGGGTCCTTATAATAAGGATCCTACTATTTAGGCTACTATACTAGGGTCCCATGAATGAAGGCTCTGAAATTCAGCACCTCCAGAAGGCTCAGCTCCTGACCTCCCAGGCCAGGAGGGCTCGAGCAGCAGCCACTGGATCAGACCAGCTGCAAAACTCTTTTTGAGCTTCGACCACCTCATAGGGGCCCATTATACTATAATTATTGCGAGGAGCCCCACGATATGCGCAGTTGAAGAGAAGATGCATCGAGGGGATCATCGAAGGAAAAGGTTCAAAACACGGTACCTATAGTCTCCATTGTAGTTCCTTTTTTTGGTATTACCAAATATGTAATAAGGATTCTATAAGGTAACCCCAAGAAGGAACTACAATGGAGACTACAGGTAACTTTTGTCACCGTGCCTGCTGTCTGCTTCCAACGAAAGGCGCCCGGCCGCCAGCTGCTACCAAGAGCGCAGCAGCTGGCTTTGGAATGCCCAGCACACAACCAAGCCTCGTTTGAGAAGAAGATGTCAAAGATCTACAAATAATTCATTCGGCACCTATTTAGATTTGACACCAAATTTTTAAGTTTAATTCATATGACACCTAGATTGAAAATTCAAAGTTAAGATGCATCGCAGCTCTTCCCAGCAATGGCTCCAGTGGTAGCCTGGCCAGCACCTCCCAAACCGGAGGCGGTACCGTCTTGCAAGCACGCGTGCCCAGAGACTCCAATATCCCCTTAATTAAAGACTATACCTTAAGTTATAGTAGGATCCCTAATGTGATTTATGGTATATCCCGTCATTTAGCGATATTGGAGTCTCTGGGTGGTTTGACGATTGCATGCCTCTCCAATTGCCAGCATTGTAGGGCAATCTTCAGGGTCGGAGTTGCTAATGGCGCGGATGGCCACGAGCTGTTCCATCGCTGAATCCACTGCCGCAATGTTTGGCTGGTCCAGGGCACTTGCGAGGAACTTACGTGGGTCCCGCCCCAGCGCGATAGCCTGAGCAGTGCGGGCATGACTGGGAAAAGAAGAACCCGCTTCCTCCTTCCCTTTGTGTCTTTTGATAATTCGGCAAATGTGCGCAAACCGCAAAACATTTTCACATTCACGCGCCTTGCCTGAAGGCAGCTTTGGGCGAGGTCACAGCGCTGCATCTCCGGTGAAGGCTGTGGTGGGAGCGCCTGACTTCCAGCTTCGCATAGCAGCGATGGCAAGCTACAGTAATGTCTGCGTTGCACTGGGGCGGTGGCCGAAAACTGCTGGCGGCTGTACAGTCGCAGAACCCTCCCCGATCGTACACGCCCGGCACGACCTGGCATCATGGTGGGTAGGGTAGCATCAAGTTCACACGGTCTTGAAACGGACCGCTAGGCTGTGAGTTCTGGCAACTGCTTCTACAAGTGAACTCGCAGGGTTCCGAGTCGTTTCTGTCAGGGTGTGTGCTCTTGATTCAAACTACGTACACTCTCTGCTCTGCACACCAGAGGTGGGTTGGCTTTAGGTGGCTGTATGCTTTCACGAAGAAGGCGTCAGGGAGGGAAACAGGAAGCCAGCTACCCGTGACTGGGCAAGGTACCGCTGCATGTCCACCCCCGGAGCCTCGTCTTTGTACGGCACCACTTTGCGAGACCCATACCTAGGTCCATGGTTGGGATAGTATTGAAATTTAAAGTTTTACTCCTCATTGTTTTTCCGTATATACATATAAAGCTGTATAATGTTACCCAACTGTGGCAAAGATTCAGTGTCCAGCGATGACATGCGCCGCTTGGGGTCGTAAGCCAACTCACGCTGGAGCCCCGAGTCAATTACAACTTCCACCTTTTTTTGACTTCGGGGCTGAGTACCCTAGCCCCAATTTAAAACGGTACCTTATATGGGGGTCCCCATAATAAGGATCCTACGATTTAGGGCACTGTATTAAGGCCCCCATGACCTTTTGAGTTATGGTATGATTATATCAACCCCAAAAGTTTAAAGGTTACCTACTCAGCTACTAAGTTGATGGTCGAAAATCACGCAGGCGTGAGATCGTGCAAGGATGGATGAAGCGAACAGAAATCCGATGTTGGAGTGTGGACAAGGGTCATCATTGATTGTCACGGAGCTCTCTGCGATGTTCGTGGCCAGGATGACTTTCACTTTGCTTTTTGGCGGCTTTTGGAAAACTTGCTGCTGTCTCTCCTGAGGCAGAGGCTCAACTGAACTGGCACAGGGCTCGACCCAATGTGTACTGTAGATGCTGCACCATGCTGCATTGGCAAAGGCTGTGCCTTGGGCAAGGTCGAGTGCAAGGGCACGGCCCAGATCTGTTTGGCTTCCTCTCCTTCGCTCAGCCGTTCTTGGATCTGCCTGCGACAGCCATGCGAAGCCGAGAGAACAGCATTGCTGGTAACTAGTCGATGTGAGCGCGAGCTAAATTGAAGGAAGAGTCTTTATTCGAAAGCTCTGCGTAGCCCTTGGAACATCGCGGAGCCACCTTCTGTTCTAGTTCTACCTCTGCCGGCACGTGGGAAGTGTGCTGGGAGCAAACCGGGGATGCATTGGAGGTTGCCGAGTTGCTGGGTGAGCAAAGTCTAGCGAGCCAGTGGCTTTGCTGGTTCATCGGTGCTTCGTGTTGATTTTCCTCTGCTTCCATGCTACTCATTCAACACTCGGATTCGTCATGGCCTGATTTCAGACCAGCCAGGTAGGAAGCAGAGCACCTCACGTGGGCATGGGCGGGGTTCATGCATCCTTAAACTCATGCGATGGCGCCAGTGGAAGCACTAGTCAGGTTTTCCTCCTTGATTTGGCCGGGGCACAGAGCCTTTCACGTCTTGGCCTGGGTTCGCCAGCGAGCGAAACTGAATCGGGAACTGCTTGCAAAGGTCGTTAGGGCAGTCGCAACCCATTGTGCAGTCGAGCATCTGTTCCTGCTGGACATCTCCCGCACAATCGCGCAAATGGATGATTCCATCACCTGAAGAAGTTTGTCGATCTCCCCACCATCGTATCCGCCCCACAACCTTTGTGCTGGGCTTTCCCGGTCGGTGTCCTCACCTCATGTTGCCGGCAGAGTGAGACAACTCGCTCGACCTTCACCTGCTATGCCGTAAATGTACAGCAACTGCCACATCAGTGCTTGTGCTGGAAGCAGTGTTGTAGTATCAGTAGCAGCAGCAGCAGCAGCAGCAGCAGTAGCATTCGTAGTCGTCGTCGTCGCAGTAGAAGCACCAGCAGATGCAGCAACAGCAATGGCAGTAGTAAAGAACCACCATCACAAACATCACCACCACGACCGCCACTGCCATCAGCACCACCAGCACCACCACTACTGTACCCGACTTTGTTGCTGCAGAAGCGGTTGACAATAATTCTGTAGGTAGTGACACAGAATGACAGAGCAAGACTATACATGCATCCTGAAAAGTGCGTAGATGCAGCATGGGCAATGGTAACCAGATTCATCACGGTTCGGATTCTGATTTTGGTTCAATCACCTCATGGTACATGCTACTTTTAGAATTTTAGAAGAAGTCGTCGAACACTGTTATCCACGGAAATGAGGCCAAGTAAGCACAGCCACCCTCCTGGGTCTCATTTTGCTCTGCCGCCTGACGAGCCCGATCCTGAGCAAACAGATGTTACAAGCCCACAAGAAACAAGCGACGGTTTAGGAGGCTTAGGGTTTATTCACTCTAGGGTTTAGGGTTTATTCTAGGGGTTATGTTAGGGTTCTAGGGGTTTGGGGTGCTTAAAGGGTTAGGAGCAGGCAGATTAAGGCGCACCTCTGCTGTCAGTAGTGCATTCGTATAGGTGAACTCCGAGAAGAAATCTTCTTCCAGATGCACCTCCTCGACTGGGAACAGCGTCTCGGACTGGACCTGCTGACACCAGGCGTGGGAGGTCATAAGCCACAAGACAGGGCGCCTCGAGAACAGGACAAGAGTCGAAATAGCTGGTAAAGGACTGCACCTCAGAACTGAGATGGCATTCGGGGCTACGGCTACAGCCTTTGGCCAAAACAACCCTGCATTCGAGGCAAGCTTCATCCAGCGTGGCGCTCATCAGCACGAGCTTCAGATCTGGCCTGCTTGGCAGCACCTGCAACTTGCCACGCTGGAACGCGCCTTCCACATCCTATTGCTCTACACCGAGACTACGTGAGGACGCAGCTTGCGATTTCATGTATGCAGGTATGCATGCATATACCATGTATTAATTGTATTAATTAACTGGAGGTTCCAACCAGGTGGGTACTGTAGTTAGACCAGACAGATGATCGCAGAAAGCCGAAATCAGGGAAAGCAGCTTTCCCTTCCCAACAGGAGTCAGGCCTCGCGCAGCAACACCAGAAGGAAGTCCGTTAGCATGTCGCGCTCGTGAACTTCGTCCACGATGACCACATCGCAGTTTCGCAAGCAGGAGTCGTCAACTGCTCGCCGGAGCAAGGTTCCTACCGTTAAGAATTCGATTGACCCCCTGGCAGAAGGCCGTATAGCATTCCCATGCACGGCATAACCAATGGATTGTCCGACCTGAGGTGTGGAGGAGACTTCGTTCTTGCTTGCCCGCACTTGCCTTTGACCAATTTTTGCGGCCTTTGCTGAGCTTCTGACCTGCTGCCCACGCTCCCAGGCCACACGCTCTGCCACAGAAATTGCGGCAATCCGGCGCGGCTGCGTGACTACAATCCTGCAAACTTGATCGATGCAAAATCTCAAGCGATTTGGCAACTGTTGCATACTGGCATTGTACTTAATGCGTTTTTCTCGAAGTGGCCGCAGGAAATTTCAACAGTTTGCACGGTCACACGGTCTTTACCTGCCACTTGGGAAACATAGCGACGAGGGCCTTCTATCAGGAGCGCGTTGTTGAGTGCCTACTAGTACAGTGGCCTTTCTAGGAGGCTTTTATGTTGACCCGGCTCGCATCCCTTCGTCGTTCCTCGGCGCATGCTCCGCATCCCAGTCGTCCAGGAGAAATTGCCTGGGTTTCATAGACTCGCCAAACAGGAATGCTCTGGCAATACCCCGGCATCCTGAATTGGAAAGAATCACTGATAAGGTGCCATGGAATATAACTTCATTCGATGCTTTTCGCAGGGCTTCCACTGCAAGCAAGTGGCGGGAGCTGGGTCGTCTTGCCGCTTCCGGTACCACCAGACACAACCAACACTTGAGACGAATTCAGCACCTGTAGGGCACCGTGCCTCTGCTCTCCCACTCACTCCGACGGCACAGAGAAGCCTCGGCTAAGCCTTAAAGGCATCAAATACTATAGGGGCCTCAATAATTACCAATACTACTTTGGGGGCTCCTTATTAGAATTACAGTATAATGGGCCCCAAAACCCACAACCCTTTTCTAATTATTGAAGCCCATTTGCAAAGCAGCCAGAGGGGGGGCCTCTCCCAAGCTGTCCCGAATCTGTTCGATGGGAAGCTTGCCACGAACATCAGCCCGTCTTGGGTCGTTCGCTTCAGGGAGTCGGCGAAAATGCCTGAACTCTGATAAATAATATATATATATATATATATATATATATACACAGTTTAATATAAGTATAGTAGAGAATAATCTTATAGTATACACACACATATATATATATATATATGTGTGTATATGGCATAATGGTGAATTGTGAAGCTTCTTGAAGCCACTTGGTGGCAGCTCGAATCGCAATCAAAATGTCGGCCAAGGCTGCCGGAACGTCGCTGCATCTGCTGAGGGGGTCTCGGCTCCTTCGTAGAGCTGTTCAGCTGCCCACCTGGCCAGGTATCGGCAATCACAAAGATGGGAATGAAGCGGCTAGTGATGGTGGAAAGACGACCATGGAGACTCTGCGCGCGGCTGCTGTGTGCAACGATGCTTTTGCTTTTTTGAAATCTGCGGCAAAGACCGATGCGGGTGCTAGAAGGGCACAAGTACCTGTAGGGGTCCTACTGTAATATGTCCCAAAACCCTCCTTCCCCATTGCTACCTATAAAGCCGCCTTGTACATCTCCTGTCCTGGATAGATTTCAGATTTGTTTGCCACAGCTTCCAGTTGGCTTCCGTGGGCAGCATTCGTCGCACTTCGTCCTGAAGACCACGGCCGCGGCTTAGAGTTTCAGAGTTTTTTCTTGAGCACCTTTTTCGGCACCGAGGGGTTTCAGGTTTTAGAGTCTAGGGTTTAGCAGGGTTTAGGGTTATACGGCTCAGGGATATGGAATGAGCTCCGCTGGAATTCCCCGTCCTCGCCGCCCATGTGACCCCCAAGCGGCGAGAGGCGGAGGACCTCGTGTCTCAGGACACTCGTCCTTCCACTCCATGGCTGACCCATGGACGCCTGCTGCCAAGAAAAGGAACCCAAAAAAGCATTTTACAGGGATATCCTTACATTATTGGGCTTCATGATAAGGGGATTTATATGGGATATCCCTATCCTAACTTTTGCTCATGTGCTTTTTTGGGGCCCTACAAGAGAGAACAGGTGCAGTGCGACTAGGTGCCACCGATGATGTCACATGCGGTGTAGCAGGCGATATAGTCCCCCCCCAAGGCACAAGCAGAGCGTAGCAAGCTCGCGTTTATAAGACGTAAGAATGGAACATGGAGATCTGGGTTGTAGTTTTTGGGCTCTGAAAAGTATTCATGAATAGGTACCTCTATAGGAACCATAAGGGAAATTAAAATGTTTCCCAAAGTGCCACCTAGAGATAGATCCGCGGATAAAAACCAGTGCGTCAAGTGCAGGACATCCAGCCTGCCGCTGAGCCCAAGTCTGGCTCCACAACCTGGAGTATGACAGGAAACAGACGGTCAAGAGATGCGGTTAGGAACCCTAGCTATGATTTACCTTTACCCACCAGAACCTACTTTTTTGTAGGGTCCCTATGAATTCAATAATAGGATTTATAATAGGAACCTACAAAAAGTTTTAGTAGGTTAAGGTAAGGTATATTCCTTAATAAGGGGGTTGTGGAGTCTCTGGGTAGGCGGCCTCAGAATCCGGTTCCTTTCCCGAGATTCTGCAAAACCCTGGCCCAATGCTCAAGGTCTGGGCTAAGCCCCGAGCTTAGTTACGTCTTTGGCTTGAGGGTTTTGGGTTTGGAGTTTGGCTTACAGCCTGCAGTGCTTGGAGGACGAAAGAGATTACAGCTTGAGATTCGAAGCCGTAAGATACAACATTTCGGGTGGAGGTTTATCGTAATCATATTAATACTACGACAACTATTACAAACACCAGTAGTAGTAGTAGTAGTAGTAGTAGTAGTAGTAGTAGTAGTAGTAGTAGTAGTAGTAGTAGTACTGCTGATAACAATACAAACAATAATTCAGAATAGTACTGCTAATGCTATGCAGGCGGGGTACTCTGGCTCATGGGGATCGCCTGCCGGCACGCGAATGTACCAGCGCAAGCGGCTCATAAACGTTTCCGCTGCGAGAGCGACGGCAACCTTGCAAAGGCAATCCCGTTCGCTTGGCTGGGACATGAAGGGATCCACTGCCAGTCTGTTGTGCCGATGTTTATCATTTTTGTCAAGCAGCGTCACGGTCGTAGTCAGCGGCCGGGCCCACCACATGGGTCTCAAAGCATTTGCAAGCGATCGCAGCTTGCCAGGCCTTGCCGCAAGGCTGGAAGGCACTGATGAAGACATCCTCCAGCTTGCCCTCCAACGAAACCAGCCTGGCACAGACAGATTCACACTTACGAGAAGCTCACTCGACGGCTCCACAAGAAGGTACCGCAGAAATTGCTATTTCTTTTACAACTAAAAGTTCCACCGCATGCTCGAACTCTCGGTCTCACGTAGAAATACGTGGAGCCCAAACGAGGAATCTTTGCCCAGTCGCGTCTCCGCTGCTTGGATCGCCGGCAAGCGCGCTCCGGAATGAGCTTCGTTATTTCGCACTGCGTTTGCACAGCGTCGGATCTCCTGTCACAAACCCAGGCACAGCCCTTCGTCTTGCTTCAATGCACTTGGCAGCCACGTACATGCAGGTAACTACATTACATGCTGCGGCCATTTCTGGTGCCTGTTTCTTAGCGATGCTTCTCTGATAGGTTTTCCCCCACGCGTCCTCCACCGGTCTGTCTGGGAAAAACAATCGATCCAGAGCTTGCTGGGCAGCCAATTGCTTTGCATCTTCGCTGCCAACTGCAAGGCCCGCCCCGGCAACAAAGCCACAGTGGTGCACGTCGCACGTCACCAAGACAAAGAACCGCCCGCGCTTTAGCTGCTGGACGGTGTACTTCCTGTTCGCTTGTCGTTCAGGCCGGAACCCGGGACTGTTCTACATGTATTATCCTATATGTTATGAAAATTTCCATATCATTTTACATTATATTGAATTATGTTGTTATATTGCTATATATAAGTTACTACATCCAACACGACTGAGGGCCCGGCACTTGTGCTAGCTGTCCGTTTTCCTTCCATGCTTCCAGTCTGGCCACCGACTCGTGGGAAACCTCGTCGAATTGAACCTCCCAAGCACAACAGCCTCGTACCCGTCCGACCACAATGGCGCCTGCACTTTTTGAAACTCAGTCCTCCATGAGCGGTCTGAGTTCAGCGTAATCGGTCATCCAAGGGTCCCCGGCATACTCTAAATACTTCTCCAAAATTGGCCTCGGAAGCAACACTGAAGAACGAAATGAAGAAAACAATGGAAATCATGCATTAGAAATACTACAATGAGCTCTCGCAAACCCTTGCAACATGTCTAAGCACGGGGCTCGGAAGATTTCAGCTGTTGCAACAAGCCTCGAATCTCCTGCGCCGAAGACATGTGTTGGCAGGGTTCGTGACGTGTGAAGCTGTTATATAAATCACACGGCTGGGATCGGAGAGCCCGTCAGTCCCTCTTTGGCCATTTGATAATGGTGCCAAGCGAACTTTGGGCGTTCGCTGAAGTGCAGACGGCAGTGGCTGCCTGGCAACAAAACGTGGAATCATAGATCTTGAGATATCTGAGCCAAGCTGAGACAAGCAAACACAAGTAACAAATCGGCATGCTAGGGTTGACACCGCAGCGCATCCCGCACTGGCCGCCCTCGCAAACCAAACAGATTCGACACGAACATGAAACGAGCAAGTACATGCCCACTGACATTGAGAAGTTTACAAAGGCAGCTAGTGTTACCGGAATGCCGACCAACGGTTCCGCACCTTAATGTCAGCCACGAGCTTTTGTCATGAATTCGAGACCATCGTTGCTTCCAGCGAAGTCCCTCTCTTGCGCACCTGCTCGCCATCTGTGTGCATATCCGATACCCTAAGGCCCCAAAGTAGTTCCTTTTGGGGGTTCATAAAGGTATCCTACCTGTATAAGTCCGAAAAAGGAACCACTTTGGGGCCTATGGGTATGCAAGAAGTATCCGACCTGGAAATAGGCAACATGCCGCGCGACGAAGCACATCGAAAGCCATTCACGGCCAAGGGATGCGGCACTTGCCTCGGAACTGCGGGACCGTACTGGGTCCATATTCTCCTACTGCCACCATCTGCGGTTGAAACAGCAACTCAGCTTTCCAACACATAAATACCAATCCGCGTGCTGAGCTCCCTGCATCAGTGGTAACGGTGCCACGAGGTGCCCCGCAGCCGATGACAATGAAGCCACTATGGCATCTACATGCGTCTCTGATGTGGCATTGGGTGGTTTGCGAGGGTGCAGAATTCCGAGTTTGTTAAAACTGCCGCGGCGACGGGTCCAGAAAACCAGAGGTTGGTACAACAGATCTGGCTCAGCCGGAGATGCCGGCCGCACACCTACGCAAATTTCAAGCACGCATCAGGCACTACATTTTGCTTGTAACGTTGCGGAAGGCATCGCACACTTGGTCTCAGTTTTTCTTGCTTTGACGGTAAATGGCTGAAGGACATGGTCGCTGTGCGGTGCTGACAACTGCATGACGTCCGGCTCTACTTTCTGTTGGATAGGTCTCACAGCGAGTGTTGGAATACAATATGCTTTGAAACTCCCCGGCTTGCTACTGGGCAGTTCACTAGTACGAGTAGGTTTGCATGGATGAAGCCTTGCAACAGCTGTCTTGCGATGCAACAACTTGCGACGATTAGCTACTGCATTGCTGACCGTCGGCTGCAAGCTATCGCGTCCGTTTTGGGGAACCGACTGCGTGAGCCGTGTGGGATGAACTCGGGCTCAAATTGGGGCACAACTAATGCGGTCCTGGTGCTTTCAATGCTCATTCATCAAACCCTGGCGACTTGTCTCTGCTGCTTTGACTTTGGACTGGGCCAAAGCTTTTCGCAGTACTGCTCCGACGAAACCGTGCAAAGCTTTGGAATCCGTCCAAAGATGTGGCTAAGCGGTTTTGGCAAGCTGCTCCAACCGTGAAAACCAGATGTGAATGATGCTGGTGAACACTAAATCTCAATTGTGGAACTTCGACACTTGCTTCCAGGAAGTGGCAGAAGCATGCCGAGCGCCGCATTAAGAGGGACACTGGTACGAGCAGGTTCTTTGCCGTGGCATTGCTTGGTGCAGCCTACACGAATCCCCACAACCCCACATTCCACCGGCCGTCTCTGTGAACCACCACCCTGCCCGAGCTCGATTTGATCATGCTGTCTTGTCTCCCTGCTGACAGCAATGTATCTCACGCCGGGGCCACCAGTTGCAATGGAAACCGTCAAAGGTCTTTGTGTTCTCCTGCCACGCGACGCGTTGGCAAAATGTCGCTCAAGCACTCACCTTCAGTCTCACTTTTTCATAGTTTGTCCATGCCTGTTTACGACCCGGGGATACCCGCAAGTACGTGGTGGCAGGCTTGTGCCGACTGGACATTGGCCCGATTGGTCGCCATCCTTTTGTAGATGCGCAATAAATAAATGTTGCCACAGCGCGAGCCTCCTGTCCCTTCCTTTCTCCAGCATGGCCAATGTGGATGGGGAGAGGCCGTTCCTCGCGACAGTGTCTCTGCAGCCGCATGCCTCGAAGTCCAAAGACTCATTGCCGTTAGCGCACTCGTCTCTTGCGTTGGGCACATGCACTGAAACCGCATTGTGAAGGCCATGCTCTTGGCTTTTTGGCCCCGAGCCCCGTCGCCCACCTGCACGGATCGCCCAAGCCTTTGCGTTGCACTCGCCGTGCTGGCACCCGCCATCGTCAGGCTTGCGTAACACAGCCCATGCCTGGGAAAACACCATACCCGAGGTGCAGCAATCAAACTAGCCGCCACCTGCCATAAGAACGGTCACAGCTACACGTAAACCAACAGAAACATACTACTCAAGCATGCCAGGACAATACGAAATGAAGCAGCCCCCTCCCCTACGGACAGGACTCTGCCGAAGTCTTTTCAACAAAACTCTTGAGCTGGAAGCGCCCATCGTACGCATTTAAATCTTCTTGCAAGTCCGCAAAATCGGTGAATCCTCTGTGCTTGGAATCGTTTTGATTGCCGCCTGGTATGCATGTGAAGGCCTTGGTACTCGTACCGCAGTTTTTCCTCATCATGAGTTCTGCCAGCACTTCCTCTCAACGGATTAATCCTTTCTCGGCATTACTCCGAACTTGGACTGATGAAATCGCGGTTCTTCCACACCGCAACCAGATTGCCTTTGCCGATGCTTTAGTGTGTGACTGCCAGACATTGCTGGCCCTGCGTCTTCAGGGAAGCCTCGACATACTTTCGTCTTTGCGCAGTAAGTTTTGGGATCTGATTCGGATTTCTTGCTCATTTCTGAAGCGAGAAATCCTTTACCGTGCTCAAGAATTCCTGCCCAAGCACCGCTTTGAACACAGCCGCGTGACCATTATTGCACCGTTCACTGGTGGAGTAAGCCTCCGAAGCAACAACGATTGCAATATTCAGCCTGCCAGTTCTTCTCCGTTTTTCTCCTTCCGGTGCCTTAATCCAAGGAATTCGGGGTTCTCAAGGCTGTTTTCTAAAAAGCTCTTTTGGTGGAAGCTTCTCGACTGTGCAAGCCTTTGCCGCGAGCTCAACATCAAGCTTCTGGTGCTACCAGGCCCTCGTATGCCTGCAGGACTCCTGCAGGATTCCAGTTGCCCCCTGGTTCATTACCCTTTTTTTGTATGTCGGTGCCAGAAATTATTTTTTTTGTTTTTGGCGGACCTTTTTCCGGCAGCCCAAAGTCCCAAAAGGAAGTGCCTACCTGGCCCTACGGAGGCGCACGCACCAAAGCACTAGCGAGGCCCCTGGCGGCTGCCAACAGGCGGAGGCTGCCACCGCACGTCGGCGAGGACTTCGTGCAGATCCGGCGGCTCCCCGGCAACGCTGCACTCGCCCGCGAGGGGGAGCTCCAACAGGGAAGCTGCGACGGCCCGCTGTGCTGCGACTGCGAGGAGCCCCGACCAACGGGCAACTCACGCCGTTCGCGCGGCCGCCCGCATATTGGCCTGCACGTCGGAGGCACGCTGCCCGGCGAGCAACCGGAGCCAGGTGGCCGCTTCTGCGCCAAACCGGCCCCCAACCTCGACACCAACTACCACCAAGCGGCAGCGACGAGCGCGCACAAGCTCGGGGTAGGTCTGGTGACGTTTGCGTCGGGCGGCTGCATCGACCGCTCGCCCGGGGTGCACGTCTGCTCCAGGCTGCGCCGCACCCGCCCGCGTCACAGGGCTGACGATGGTGGCATCGACAGCCTGTGGCGCTCCGTGCCGCAACGACAACCCGTTCGCGACAACTTCGATGCGGCGGTCATCCAAGACCGGAACATCGAGGTTCATGTCTGCGAGGCGAACGTTGCGGGCGACCCGCGCGCCAGCTTCGTGGCACACTCTCGCAACCGCCCGCTCGAGAGGAAAGGCGCGAGACGCGAGCACGCCGGCATTCGCACATGCAGCCTTGTGGTCACCGAGCGGGTCCAGGCGACCGCGGCATGCAGGTCCCCGAGAGCAGGCAGGCCAGTAAGCAGTTGGTCCTGGGTCTCCTGTTTGCGGCGCAGCTCCTTTGCACGAAGGCTTCACTCCCCAGCGGTGCACCCAGCACCAGCAGTCCGTGCTGGTCCGCTGGCAAGGACCAAGCACCCGTCCAGACTGGCTCTGCACCCGTGGGCTGGAGACGGGCGAGGCCGGCAGGCCCTTCACCTGCAGCGTTCCATACGCAAGTTTTGCCTTGGTTCAGGCGTATGCGGGCATGGTGCCACAGCGCGTCCTCCAGGGCGCCGTGCAGCGCTCCCGTGCGCTGCGGTGCTGACACAACATAGATGTCATCCAAAAACGCGAAGATGGCCTCACCCTCCTGTGGTCCAGCCGCTGCCTCACTCAAAGCGGCATGCTGCGCCAGGGAGAGAAGCGCCGGCATGAGCGGATCCCCTTGCTCGCCTCCGTCACCTTGCATTACCTCATGTTCGGTGCCGGTGTCGTCGAGCCAGGTGTAGACACTGGCACTGCCATAGAACTGCCGGGCAAAGGGAAGGAGCGGGGCGAGGGCCGGGCGGGACCGGAGACCTTCGAGCATGGCTTGGCGCTACAAGTGGTCGTAGGCAGTACCGAAATTATAATCTTGGAACACCGCGGGTGTGCTTTATTGCTACTGTAGGGTTAAGGGGTTAGAGCACGCTTCTACTTCAGATCGACGTATCTGGCTTCGGTTTCCCACCGTTCCAATGCAGCTCCGCTATCATATTGTGCGCTTTCTACGCCTCACCCAGTGCCGGAGACAAAGAACCCTGTTCCCGCGATCTCATGCACGAGGCTCGTGCATTAAAGCAAACAATGCCCAATTCAGGCGCCGTTGTCCTTGCCGGAAAAAGCAGTATTCATCTTACTTGCATTGCGGATCATGGTGCATCCTGCCGATGCCTTCGCTGCCGGCCACCACGTGAAGAAGCAGCGATAGACGGCATTTTTCGGCATTGTGGATTCGATTGCCTTAACCCTATATAAATACGCCAACGCATTGCAGTGAGGTTTTGGGGCGATATAGCTATATCCGTACATGCATCGCCACAGCATCGGTCGTGTGGGTTGGCCCCCGGATGAGAAACGGCACGACGTTATGCAGGTCATTGACAGCTGCATGGTTCTTGCCGTTGAGCTTGTGGAAGCTGCTTCCAGTGACCCTTGCCTGCTCCTCTCCCTCGTGTAGTCTGCTTTCGTTACTGCTGGGCACTTAGGTGGTATCGTTAAAGCCCGATTACCGGCCGCTTCTTCCAGGGACTGCTCCTCTGATGCCAAGCAACCAGGCAATTCGGCCAAGTATGTGCATTTACGTAACAGCACCCCAAGTGAAGCCGCCAAATTCCTGGCTAAGCTTTTGCGACCAAATATCGCAACACAAATCTGTTTGAAGAACGAATCCACTGGCGAGCTCTTGTCTACACGTGAGGCACTGACTGCAATCCTTGATGATATCCCTCCCCGTCCGTTAGACCACGAAGGTACTTGTCACCAGATAGCACGTCGTCATCCCCTGCAATTCGCACTTCGGGCGCTACTGTGGGTCCCCTCACCGAGGCCGAACTTGCAAGTATCGATGACTGGTGCCCTTTCACGATGGACGAGACGGACCTTTGCGTTCAGAGCCTCGACCCAAGCAAATACACATTCCGGGGATGCTATCCCTGCAGCACGCAAGCACGGGCACTCGCGGATTTATTCGTGCATTTTTCAACCTTGCGATGCAGCTCCAGATCTGTGCATCTTCGTGGTGTGGGCGTCTTTCTAACCCTATCCGTAAGAACGGTTCCACCGTGGTTGTTTCCTTACAATGCTTGCGCCCTCTTTCGCAAGGGACTGAAATGGCTGCCCTCTGTGATGCCTTGTTTCATTTGCGTCACCGAAGGAAGCTAGAGCACATCTGGGGCCCCTGCCAAGGAAAAGGCCGCGCTGACACCCTCAGTTTTGCGCTCGCTTTGTTGCTTTTCTGCCAGTTGAGACGTGCCTGCCAGCTCCCCACAATCATTAACTTTGCTGATTTGTGGGCGGGTTTGACACTATTCCCACTTGCGAAATTCTGTTGGGGGCCTTCCATGCCGGCATTGTAGGAAAGGCCTGGATGCAATTAGACGACGAGTTACGGCGTGACAGATGCCGTGTAACACTTGACCATGCATTTTTTTAACGCCTCTTTTGCACCTGCATGGTTTGGGTTCCTGCTGCATGCTTTGTGCGCGGAGCAGCTGTCTACACTACGACACTTCATCCCTACTGGCCGCGAAGCGGCAGACGGCTCGGCCCCGCCACATCCGCGAGGCCCAGCACTCGGTCCAGGCACGGGGGCGATGGTTGGCTCGCGTGGAGCGGCGCGGGCCAAGCTGACCCAAGCGCTGTGCTTGTGACGGCCTGTTGGACCGACACTGCCAGTATGGCCCACCAACGCCTGTCCCATGCCGTCGATGCAGCACGTCGCATGGCTGGTGGAGCTCGTTCGGCACGGACGCGGACCAGATCCTTTTTAACAGATCCCGGCGCGCACCGGCATTCCAGCGTCCCCCAACCTCGCTCCCCAACACGACGAGCTGTTGCGGGCCGCCGGCGCTCAGCTCCGGGTAGGCGACACTCGCTTGCGGCGCTCCGCGACGTGCAGGGCTGCACCGTCATGCTCAGCTGCACAAGGCTGCGGCAAGCCCGTGCGCGACAGCGGCGAAACCAGCGTCGCGTCGCAGCAAAGAGCCCCGCCAAGAGGCATCACGCCGTAGATGACGAGGTCCAGGCGGCGCCGGTCGTCGGAGCGGACGTTGGGTGCGGTTGTGTGCGCTAGCCACTGCTGGGGGACCACTTGTCCGTCCGGGCCGACGGCTTCCCGAGCCACACGCACCCATGCCCGCTCCACAATCATTGCCTTGCGAGCCAATAGACCGGTGCGAGGGCAGGCCAAGGCATGGTCGCCGTAAGCATCCACCTCGCCTCCGCTCCCGGGCGGGCCCCAACGGCTGGCACAGAGGAGCCATGGGAGGCGCAGGCGACGGCGCAGTGCCAGCAGCATCGCTTGGGGTGGAAGCGTGTTGGCCGGCTCACTGCATGGGTATGGCAGTCAACCACGCCCCTGCATGTGGGCCAGCCTCCGACCGGAGAAGGATGGAGCAGGGCTCCAGCGGAGGGCGACAGGGAAGGCAGCAGCGTGCGCTCGCGGAAGGAAAGGTTGCGAATACGCGATGCACTGTGCTGCCATCCATGTGGCCAGTCGCCTAAGCCTTGGTCGGTGGAGCGGGGTGGTCGGGCACCCGCAAGGACTGCTTCCCAAGTAGGGCACTCGCGCCAACCTTCCGCCTGTAACAAGTGCCGGGCCTCAGCTGCGCTCCTGAGGCTCGGCGCGCGTCCTTCTGCTGTCGCGAGCAGACGCGTGCACGCTTCCGCGAACGCCGACAAGCGCGCTGCGAGTAGCAGAAGTCAAGCCAAGGCCTCCGAGGGCAGCCGGTAACATTGCGATGCTTTTTGCGCCTCCAACAGCTGCCGGGGCGGCGTCTCCGAGGCAGAGTTGCAGAGTCTCCCAGATGGCATCGTCATGTGCCTGGGCGTACGTCGCCACGGCATGCGGGGGGACGGTCCGCAGCGCATGATTAGCTCGCGGTGCTGCACACATCGCAAGGAGCAGCCATGCGCACTGCAAGCGTGTGTTTTTCGTTTGTGCCATTTTCTTTTCAGTGTTTCTGACCTGTTTTGTATGTTTTTTTGTCTCCCCGTTTCTGTTTTCGTCGATGTGTATTGTTGTGCCTAGGAAGCCAGAGGTGCACACGAGTTGCTACATGACAGTCGAAACTGTGCGCGCTGTTCTGGATGTGTGTATCCCCGAACTTCGTTACACGGAAAACTATGGAAAACTTTTGGGGCTTTGGTCTTTGATTGCGTCTTGTTTGAGTTAGCACGAAACGAGGCTGTGTTGCGGTTTCTCCGGATTGACATATTGAAGCGTGGCAACACGCAACTACTGGCAGTTTGTAGAAACATTTGTTGCATGACCACGCACGGCTCCCTGCGAAACCTTGTTTCTGCCACTGGCAATATGAATCTTGGCAATGTGCCGCAGTTGTATAGCTGCTTTGATGAATGCAGCGGGCACGAGAGCCGGTGTTCCGCGGGTGTACCCCACTTCACAACCAGAATCTTTTTTTTACAACCAGAATCACCACCTCACAACCCAGAATCCCTATTTTGCAACCGGTTGCGGCAGCTACTTAGCAAGCCTACTACTCGACCATGTCAAAGTCTGGAATCGACAACATGCCCTACCAGCGCCTCGAGCGCACTTTCAATAATTTGCCAGAGCGGAGTCCAGCTCAGCAACACAATGGCTGCGCCGTTATACGGACGCTGCAATACTGCTGCAATCACGCCGCCGAAATTCAGTATGACATTCAAACTCGTGCGGAGCGCAACAAGGACGCAGACGAGGCGTCGACGGGCATCAGCCAAGGCCGCACCAGCGGTGCTGCCAGCGCCGGGGCACACCGGCAGACGTGAGTGGCGGCACAAATGTAGTGTCAGCGGCAACCCTGACGGCAAGCCATTGGCGATCACCTCGACGCGGCGCTCATGATGCCTGGATGCTTGGAAGTTGTGAAATCGCGCGCCAGGACTTGCGTGGCGACTGCGACGCCAGCCTCGCGGCAGACCCGAGCAGCTGCACGTTCGAGCGGTCCACACCATGCCTCGAGATTACCAGAACGAGGGCAAGCAGCGACGTGGTCGCCCAAGGCCTGAAGCGGACGCCGGCAGCGGCATCGCGCAGGAGCAAGGTGGCACAGGGAGCACAAAAAACGGAGAAGAAGCACCCGGGAGAGCGCAGAGTCAAGGGCGAGCTCCGGGAATGGACCGCTGGAACGTGCAGCAGCTCGGGTCTGCCGTGAGGCCGGTACCGCAGTCGCCAAGCACGTCCTGGTGAGTGCCAGACCTCAACCTCCAAGCATCCAGGCATGATCAGCGCCGCATCGAAGTGATCGCAAATGGCCTGCCATGGCCTGCCGTTATGCGGTCAAGAATGATGTTGACAATGTAGTCAAACAAATGCCTGCATACCCCAACACAACCCATGGCAAACAAGCAGATAATGACACCCAGCAGCCTCAAACGCCTCTTTGAAAAACTCACAACATTGACAATAGTGCTTCAATGTGCACACCAGCACCTGGCACGGAATGGCACGGGGACATCAGCATCCGACACACCGAGCTCGCCAAAACATGCTCCATCCAGTTCTTGCATCTTCGCGGTGCCGAGTTGAACTCGAGGAAAAATTGCGTGGAAACAACAGACGTGGTGAAAAAATGCGCTGCGTGCCTTGCACGGCAAAGCAAATATGCTTGTGGACGTAAACCCGTGTGGCACGGACGCTAAAACGTATCAAGATCACGAAAACCTGCACAGCTTTTCAAATGGTCTGTTTTTCCACTGCTTCCGCGCGTTCACATCCACACAAACAAAATTGAATGCTTTTCTTCACACTCACATAAGCGATGGCATTGTCGTCGGATATAAAGCTTACCGGAGCGGGAAGCGACTCGGCCCGTCCGCACGAAGACGCGCGAGGGCCGGATTTTGCGCTGCAGCGCTGCAGGGGGACAACAAGGAGGCGCCCGGCGCTGTGTCCGCGACGGCGTGCAGCACTGCGATCGCTAGCATACCCCCATCATCGTCGTACAACAATGTCCACATAGACATGTCACACCGAGCCAATGTCCACTCACGAACTATGGAAATGGAAACACGTTTCCGATGGTTTCCCTGGCCCACACCGTGGGAGTAAAACACCTTCCAAATCTTGGGTGGAAGCATGCAAGCAGCAGGCCCCGTTCCTCAACAATCTCGGCAACCCAAACCATGCGAAGTCCCAAGGAGCAGGTGCAGGACACGACTCGTCTTGTTTTGCGGTCACGGGAGTAGCGTCTTCAGTGGACGAGCGCGCTCTCGCATGCTCTCGCCAGTACTTGAAAGCAAACTTCTGGATGTCTTGTGCTAGGGCCACAACTTCTTCGAATCCTTGTTGTCCAGGCTGCAAGCACAGGATACGTGAAATTGATCTTTCTTCGGAACCCACAAGCGAGACCAGGGCCCCACGACGTGAGATACGATCATTTGGACAAGATTCAGCCCGGAATGACATTCAGCGAAAACACGGACGAAGTGACGGCACAGCCGCCACGTCAGCACGACGAGCATCAACAGCATGCCGATCTGAGGCAAGTCACATGCAACAACGTCTCCAACCAGCCACGGTGCTTCCGCTGCAGCCCGGCGACACTCCCCACACTTGCGGCGCATGGATGCCACTGGGCAACATGGCTGGGAATGGGTTTTGCGAAAGTGTGCAATTTAGAGCCAGTGCGGAAGCCGTGGTGCTGCCATCTTGGGCACCGCTCGCCAGGTTCAGGCATGTCGCATAATCATGCAGACCGCAGGCCGTCGCGTAAGTCAAGCAAAGATGGGCGGCCTTCCGATTTGGTGCTGTCAAGCGTGCGGCCCATCCTTGGCAGCACGCAGCGTGGTCGTGCCAATCGCGCAGAACTGTCAGCCCGGATGGCCCATACTCTGCGGGGCCTGTAACAACACGACGTACTACCATTGCTGCGACGACTAATCGACTATGACGCGACTTCACTACGACAATGACGACGACGACTACTACTTACTACTACTACTACTACTACTACTACTACTACTACTACTACTACTACTACTACTACTACTACTACTACTACTACTACTACTACTACTACTACTACTACTACTACTACTACTACTACTACTACTACTGTACTACTACTACGACCAAGCTTTTAGGCTGCTGCAGCGTCTGCTGCAGCTACTACTAATTACTACGTAGTACTAGCATTACTAGAGTACTAGTACTACTACCACTACTACTCCTGCTGCTGCTGGTGCTGCTGCTCTTGGATGCTCTTGGTGTACTGCTACTGCTACTGCTACGACAGACGACGACGACGACGACTGCGATGACGACGACTACCACCGTTATACCAATATTTACTACTGCCGCTGCAACTGCAGCAGCTGCAACAACAGCAACAGCACATTGACCTACAGCCACGACTCCAACCGAAGGCGCCGCACCTCCGAATGGGCAAACCGGCCATAGTGCCATAGTGGCGGGACTTCCAGGGTTGGCGTTGGCGAGTTGGCGGAATCTCGTGACTGCGAGGCCACGTGCTCGCGTTGCGACGCAAGCATTTTGGCATATTTCGTGCTCGAAGGTACTCTTGCAATCGCTTGCACAGCTGGCGTGGCAAGCAGCAAGTTTTGCGGTCGCGGAATACTTGTCATTGGCTCAAGATGCTCGCGGAACCCTCAGCCTCGCAGTCTCGCAGGACGCTCCCACGAAGCCACTCCGGGCAGAGCAGCACGTGCATGTGTGGGACCGCGTCCGGGCGAGCTGCAACAAGCGTCTACGCCGGCGCAGGCGGTTTAGCTCACTGAACCCGCCGCTGCTGTGCTCGCAACCCTATAAACTCGGTCGCTTGTTTGCCGCTCCTGGGCTTTTCTCCAGCTGGGCGACCCTTTACGCGCTGGCAGCGGCTCGCTACCACGGGTGACGAGCACATGAACGAGACTCGCCTTGCTGACATCTGCGCTGCACGACAGGCCCAACTCTTCGACGTGAACGAAGAAAACCGATGGGCAGCGGAAACGCTGCGAGAGGCAGCTTCGCGGCACATCAGAGGCAATTGCTTACCTGTGGTTAGTAGGGAATGGAGGAATGGGGTACAATGGTAACTACATCTACTACCATTCTTCCATTCCCTACTAACCAAAGGTAAGATTGCCGGACAGGGCCGTCGGCAGAGCTCAGCGAGCTAGCGGAATTCGCGGCCATCGAAGTGTGGCAGTGCGGCCCCCAGGACAGCACCGCGACTTGTTTATCAAAGTTGGGGACCCAAGACTCCCTATGCAAACCAGAGGCGCAAGATGGTGCAAGTGGTTGTTGAGTAACAGTGTGCCATGCAACACCTCAGCGGCGAAACATGGGGAAGAAAGAGGCTGAGGGCATCCTCATTGAAGTTTTCCCTCCGGTTATTTATCAGTCTCCCCTTCAAATCTAACCACAACTCCAGAAAGGAACTACACTGAGATGCGATGACCCAGCTTGATTCATACCTACAGTCTCCATTGTAGTTCCGTTTGGGGGTTGCCATATAGTAGGACCCTACTTACATGCTTGGTTACACAATAAAAGAAACTGCAATGGAGACTATGCGTAGTCCATGCGCGAAATCTCTTTAAGGATGAGAGATTATTTGTGGGCAACCGCGTTAAGACAAACGTGAATCCAAAATGACTGCCACCAGCCCACACCCTCAAGTTCCGAAGAGCCCAAAGTAGGGTCTGTATATCGATTTTAAACAAAAGAATAGATACTATATTTAATATACTTGGAGCCCTATAGGGAGAGAATTACTGAAAGCTAAACCCTAAACCCTATACCCCGACACCCGTAAACCCTAAACTGAACGAATGCTTCGAGGAATGCTCTCTGGATTTTAAGTTCTGCTGCGGACGTTCCAAGTCACCATCGGTCAACTCTCGGCTTATGCTTGTTAGTATTCATGTTCTTGATGTAGTACGACTACTCATGTTACTATCACTATATTCTTGGAGCTCTTCGTTATGAACCTATGAATTATTAGTGTTCATGTATATTAGTGCTGTTATTCCTATCATCATTCCAGGCCGTGCATGCCTGGGCGGTTTCACCCTTCTGTTCAACTCAAGATGCAAGCAGCTTTTTCCACATTATTTGCTTTTCTTTGTTTCGCTGCCGGCGCTGTCGCCGAGTGTGGCTTCGCCCTTGGCACCTGTCATCAATGCCCATCAATTCGGTTTATGTCTGGTTCAGGGGTTGGGCTTACCAATTTTTCGTTGTGGATCAGCCATGCGCCTGCGCGAGAGATCCCATGAATATCATGATTGCAGCTATCGGAAAATCAAGCCGGGCCGGGGACTCAAGTGGTGTGGCTGATGTTATCACTCTTGCAATACCTTAACGACCATACGCTATGGGAACTATGGTATATTCCTTATTATTTGGGTAATGCAGGATTTAGATCATCAACCGTAGGATGAAGATGGTGGGATCAAGGATCCTTGTAATAACTTAGTAACTACCACCCTTTGGATCCCTGTGCGGAACTGCCTCCAGAGGCAAGGTCTGTCACAAGTTTCTCTTGGCTCTTGCCTTGTTGCTTGGACATGGCGAAAAAGCTTCAAAATGCCTTGAAACTTCCTGCAGACTACAAGGTCTGGGTTTGGGGCCTGGAGTTTAGGACTCTTCGAGGTTCATGATTTGGAGGATTCACGGACGTGGGGGGGGCGGGTGAGGGATTTAGGTTTGGGGTTTCTGAAGTTCCCATGATGAGCATTCGGTGCAATAAGGCTTGGGCCGTCTGCATCTGGGAAGCCCTCCGCGAAACACCATACCACAAATGCCATCAAGACGACGTTGACAAGCGCGACCTGAGCCCATGCTCGAAAGTGTAGCAGAATATATGCTTGCGGGGCACGACTGTCGTGACTGGCGATCATGACGACCATCTAGGCTACGAAAGTTGGAATCGTCTTGTTGTCAACATTGCCGTTCCTGCCATTACCTCTGTCCGCAGACCGAGGCTCCAGCGGCGACGACACCTCCATAAATCCACCTTGTGCCAGCCTCCGCCACGAAAGATCGCAATGCCCACCTCAGGGGCGAACACACCGGAATCCATACAAGCATGGCCATGAGTTGTTCCAACGTATCTCACATGCTCAAGATGTGATGATGCGATGGAAGTGCATGGCACATTGAGCACGGTGCTCAGTCGCAAAGAGGCCCAGAACCTCAAGAATGCGTATACACGCCTTGCTGTCAGCAATCACGTGCTTGTCGCTTGGCAAAGGACGGGCACCGCGGCTAAGGCCGCCGAGAAGGAGGCAAAATGCTTCGCGACGTCACGGTTGCCCTGTCAGCCGCACGCCGACCATGGGAAAAGCTAAAGTAGCCTTCGGTTATCGGTTTCGAGCCTGGTCCCCGAGAGCTTGAAAGAGAGTCGTCGGCCTGTCGCGCCCCAGGCTTTCCAGATGGCAAACAGGTCTCTCAGAGACCCCAATATCCCTTAATGAAGGAATATATATATATATATATATATATATATTCCTTATATATTCCTTAAATGAAAGTAGGACTCCCCTAAGATGATTTTAAGTAGAAATGGCTAAAGGTCCGTGAGAAACTTGGGCTTCCGACTTGCCCGCTGGCTCCGCCGCATCATCTGCAGGCTTCTTGGCTGAGTCTTCAGCAGCCTGACTGGTGCTTCTCTGCTGCCCCCTGCTGGGAGGCTCATGGGTAGTTATAAGCGGGGTTATAAGTCCCCTAATATGCGTTATAAGTCAATAAGTATAGTTACCCTACTTATAACTACCCATGAACCTCCAAGTGCTTCCCCATGACTTCCAGCTGTGTCACAGAGCCACCGAAAGTCTCCATTGTAGTTCGTTTTTTGGGGTTTAACCCAATATATAATTAGGATCCCACAAGGTAAGCGCAAAAAGGAACTACAATGGAGACTACAGGCAGTGCAGGAGGATCTCTTTTGGCTCTGCTTTGCTTGCGACATAGCTATGGCCAAAGGCCTAGCTACATGCCGCCGCCTCCAGAGGCTGTCGATTTACACTTCATCTGCCCCAGCGCTATTCGCAAGGCACTCAGAAGCAGCTCCTGCCGAGATGATTCTATTTCATCCGCTGCCGCACAGAATGCAACCATGGCGGTACCAATGCACAAAAATCTGCGGGCCTCCCGCGAGCAGAGGCCGTTGGTGAGGTAGGTGTGTGGATCCTTGACATTGTTATTGCATGCAGTGCTGCGGCAGGGGGCAAGCGCCAAACAGGGAAGGCAATAGTCCTGAGGGTCCACGGGGTCACTCGAAGGCGACTGATTTGCGACTCTTGCAACCTGCAGCGTCTAGACTGTGTGGTCTGCAACGAAATCTCTGAACTAATCCGCGAGCATTGCTGGCATTCGCAAGTGCGACAGAATTATCCGTGCCTCGCTTCCGGCGGTTTTGGAGAAGCAGCTCGCTTTGGCAGCCGATACTGCTACGCCGGGCATCTGCCAAGGGAGTGCAAACATGTTCGGGTTTAGGGCATCTTTCACAAGGGCTTCGGATGTCAATGTGACATCATGTAGCCGCAACCCCATGAGAAATGTGTGAGAAAGCCTCCCTTCGATTCGGCCAGACTTCTACAAACATTCCGTACTACTTTCACAAAGATGCTAAACTTACTCAGCTACTCAATTGCCGATCCCATGCCCATCATACAGGGGCCTCAACAATTAGAATAGGGCTTTGGGGACCATGATGCTATGAGTATAACAAGGAACCCCGCAGAATAGTATAGGTAAGTTCTAAGGCGCCTACATTACATCCTTGTATTCGCCCTTATAGTCGCTCTTATAGACCTCTTTAAAGTAACCTAAACTACCTTGTATTAGCTCTTATAGACCTCTTTAAAGGAACCTAAACTTCGTTATAGTAGCCCTTATAGACCTCTTTAAAGGAACCTAAACTTCCTTATAGTAGCCCTTATAGACCTCTTTAAAGGAACCTAAACTTCCTTATAGTAGCCCTTATAGACCTCTTTAAAGGAACCTAAACTACCCAGAACTCCGGCCTCCACACCTGCCGAGTGAGCCAGGGATCTTTGCCCTCGGGCATCCTCCGGACAGTGCACTCAAGATCCAAGGGTAAAAGGTGGGACACTAGAAAAGTACCCTAAATGTTAGGATCCTTATTATAAGGACCCCAAAATAGGGTACAACATTCGACTGGTTTCTTGGCCCCTTAATAAGGACCCTAGGTATATACCCTTAATATAGCTATTATATTCCCATTATATAGCCCATTTTGGGGTAGAGGAATCTTTACTCAAAGGCTCCATAGTACGGTTGATGATATGAACCCTGCAAGACCCACAATAAGGAATATACCATAATTCCCATAGTCTAGGGTCCTTCAGGTAATGCAGGATTTATATCATCAACCTTAGTAGTTCCTGTTTGGGGTTCATATTTGGAATCCTATAAAGGTAGTCCGAAAAGGGAACTACTATGGAGCCTATGGGCAGTGGCGACTCAGACCCAAATCCTAAAGTCACTTGATGATGAATACGGAGGTCCTCGATGGCAACCCAAGCCAAATCAAAGCCTAAAGCAACTTGGCTCTTGGGGCATCTCGCTGGCTCATGTCAGACCCAAGGGAGGGGCACAGCATCTCGTGGCCATCGCCAGGCACCTGTCCCGTACACGGCACATCTAGACCCTAGAGTTTAGGGGTTTAGGGTAGGGTCGTGCCCCAGCCTCAAACAACCCATTCTCCATGGAGACGTACAAATCAGCGGATGGTGCTTTCAGCTTGGCCTTCAACTTGCTTGCCAAACACTGCAGCAGTCCGTAGCACATGCAGGACATCGAGGAAGCTAAGCTGGAAGCATCAGCAAGTCGGTTCAAGGCACCCCGGATCGTCTCCTGCAGCATGCCCGCTGGCACCAGCTGCCGCCGTTTTGGAAGAGCGGCATATGCATACATATACATACATATATATACACACATACATAGATCAATATATACATATACATATACCTAAAATTGTATGTGTATTCTATAGATTACCACTATCATGGATGTTACTACAAACTACTCACTTGGAGGATCATGGGACTTAGTAAGTAAGGTTATAAGTATCTTAATTGGGGTTATAAGTATAGTTGCCCCAACGAAAACCCTAGTTACTAAGTCCCATGATCCCTTAAGCACGATACATCCTAACCCTAAACCCTAAACCCTAAACCCTAAGCCCTAAACCCTAAACCCTAAACCCCTAAACCCTAAACCCTAAACCCTATAACCCTAAACCCTAAACCCTAACAAAAAGAGGCTCGGCCTCGTGGCCGAAAGGCTGGTCGTTGACGCCGCTCGCTGCCTTCACTCCTTGAACGCTGGCAGCCTGCTGGGCTCCCCAGAGACTCCAAGATCCCTTAATTAAAGAATAGACCTTAAGTTATAGTAGGATCCCTAATATGATTTAAGGTATATTCCCTAATTAAGGGATCTTGGAGTCTCTGGGTCGTTTGCCCCCATTTAGGGGTTCTAGGGGCTAGGGTTTTTAGGGTCTTTAGGGTCTTTAGGGTTTAGGGTTTGCGGGCTTGAGGGCTCCTGGGCTCGTTTCCCCCGATTGCTATGCCATACACCCCCTTAGAACCATATTAAAAATGGTGGTTTGTTGTATTCTCTTGGGTTTTATAGGAACAACAATATAAAAAGAAACAGGGAGACCGTGGACTAGTCTAAAAAGTTGCAGCGGATGCGGTGAGTAGGACCCGAGCCTCAGCCAGAAGCTTCTGCACAGCTGCCACCTTCCAGTCGATGAATTAAAATAGGGTTTTGGGGCCCATTATACTATGCTTGTAATCAGGAACCCGCAAGACAGTATAGGTAATTATTAAGGCCACTACACTAGGCTGCCGAGCCTTCATGTGGGCAGTCGATGCGACCACCACCTTGCAAGATCCGTCGCACCAGCAGTGCTACGGCAAACCGGAAGTGCAGCCGACCGGCCTGCATCACATGCCCCTCACCTGGTTTCGGACAACCGACCACAAACTTCAATTTCCAAGCCTCTTCGTCTAGAGCTGTTGGGCTTTGCACCTGGCGCTGCCGTTGACGCCGCCATGGCGGCGCAGCAGCGGCTTCAAAGTTGAAAGGTTGGTTCATGGAATGTCTATGCGACCTGTAGCATCTGTACTTGGAGGTTCATGGGTAGTTATAAGTAGGGTTAGAAGTAGAGTAACTATACTTATAACCCATATTGGGGGACTTATAACCCGCCTTACAACTACCCATGAACCTCCAAGTATACGTAGCTTACAACGTACCCGAATAAACTCGAACAAATGTACAGCTGCGCTTCCGTGTCATTCTACATCCTATGCTTACCTTTACTGCAACACACGAGGAGGTCGGAAACAAGGGACCCTTTTTTACTAATACTGAATACTGAATTTATGGGATCCTTCGGCCAGGAACTTGGAACTTGGAGAATATGGATCTAGAACTGGAGCCGTACCCTTGATGATACAAATACTGCATTACCTTATAAAGGACGTGTTAATGTTCCTATAAGGATTAGAAATTTCAAGTTCAAGGTTAGTAAGGATACTCTGAGATAGAACGTTGGATGCAGTCGCAACAGTATGTAAGG
Organism: Symbiodinium sp. CCMP2592; assembly: GCA_905221615.1. NCBI lineage: Eukaryota > Dinophyceae > Suessiales > Symbiodiniaceae > Symbiodinium > Symbiodinium sp. CCMP2592. The sequence goes on from CAJNDT010003223.1 coordinate 1,289,655, forward strand.
CCACCACGAACTAGGCAAGGAGGACTGAACAAAGCCGTGCTGTGGCCAACAACATCGCAGAGAAAAGCTTCAGCAACCGTCGACTTGATCGGAGACGTCTCTGAATGAAAGCCAAATGGCATGCGGGGCTTGTAAGTAAAACAGGAAAATAATGACTTGTTTGATAAAGTGGACCCTGGAGACAGAGTTCAATGAGGATTGCAGAAAATCAGTATAACCAACTGCTGAGGTTCCTATAGTCACCCCAAGCGCCCACGACACTTCCGCTTGATTGTGATTGTGAGGCTTGCATCCTGCGACCCAGCTACCCCTGCAATTGTACAACTTGTATCATGACTGAAGACAATTCTACTTCCTGGCATTAGCATTGACTCGTTGCTCCTGCGTCTCCTCAACATACCTTAACCTGCCAAAACCTGCTTTTTGCAGGGTCCCTATAGATTCCAAACTAGGGTTTGTAATCAGAACCTTCAAAAAGCCGGATTGGGGTCGGAGAATGTATTTATGAGAGTCGCAAACTGCCCAGCTCTGCTTTTCCTTGAAGAAGGTATTCCTTGAACCCGGTAGGAACCCAATAAGTTACAGGCAACGCCACTACAAGCAAGCAGGATTCAACAGCTTCTGCTTCGGTCACCCAAAAACCCGAACAACCCTTGACCTAAATAACCGATTGAAAATAACCTCAATGCTAAATTCGACAAGCCCTTAACTAACTCTCAACCGTAGTAGTTGAGGAAAATACCTTGCTAGCAACCCTAGACCCGAATAGCCCTACACCCTTGTTGACCCTAATCCTTTTTGCAGCTGCGCTACTACTAGCCCTAAGCTCTGAACCCGAATATCCCTAACCCTAACAAATCCAAACCCTTTAACTCAAACCGTTGTCGGTGAGCCTATCAGAAACCCTAAACCCTGATAGCTAGTCACCCTAAACCCATTCCGGAGGGCCCTAACAGCAACCCTACACCAAAATGGCACCAGACCCTACTTAGAACACCTACTATCACCCGAAACCTGATAACTGCTATAACCCTAAATTAAGGCTAGTTCCCAGAGATACCCAAACCACTAAAGTAGGATCCCTATGGGATTCAAGGTATATTCCTTAATTAAGCCATGTTGGATTACTCTATAAACCCTAAACCCTACTCCTAAACCCTAAACTCCAAACCCCTAAACCCTAACCCCTAAACCCTAAACTCTAAACTCCTAAGCCCTAACCCCTAAACTCCTAAGCCCTAACCCCTAAACTCCTAAGCCCTAACCCCTAAAGCCTAGCCCTTGCCGGGCCTCGTTTTCAGCCTTTTGAAGCTCTTCGGCTGGAGGACTTTGGGAGTCGCAGCCTTCGGAGGAGACCTGAAGCTTTCTTTGGGTTAGGGGGGGTACCTTTAAAGGGATCCTTATATAGGGTTCCTTAAAGGGATCTATAAGGGTTCTATAAAGGGTTTAGGGTTTAGGTTTACCTTGGGTACGGCCCCCATACAGTAACAGTCTATAATGGGGCTACTAACAAGGGCCTTATATATCTATATTATAGATATTACCTGACATAGGGTTCCTTAAAGGGATCTAGTTCTATACAGGGCTTAGGTTTAGAGTTTTGTGGTAAGAGAAAGTACCCATAGTCTCCATGGAAGCTCCTTTTGTTGGTTTAACCAAATTGTATAATTCGGATCCTAGAAGGTAACCCCTTACATAAACTACGATGGAGACTATAGGTAGGCTTTGAGGGCTTTTAGAGCTTATGGTGTTGGCGGCTGGGTTCGGGTGGTTTTAGAGCTTTCAGGGTTTTGAGGGTGTTTTGTGCTCTTTAGGGGTTCAGGGTTTGATTTGAAAGCTTGCTCTGGGCCGGCCTGGGTGCCCTCCTCCGGCTCCTTGGGCCCTTCGCCATCTTCCATGGGGGCGAAGAGGGTAGCGCAGTTTCTTACTGGTAGGGCTCTGATCTTAGGGGAAAACAGGGAGGCATATGGAGGCATAGGCTGAGGTCGTCGGGACAGGCTCAGGAGCTACGGATATGTTGATGTGTCTTGTGTCTTCCGACTCTTTGATACCCTCCTGGTCAAGCTAAAGCAGAAAGAGAGCATGCTTCGGACAGGTTGGGTGCAAGCACCATCATGGGCTCGGCTTGACTCCACACAATTTGGCTCCAGACGCTCCATCCAGGCAGTGCTACATTTCACGGCTTCGGTGCTACAAGTAGCGCCGGGTTCGAGGCGGTGCCTATCTCCATAAAGAGGACCGCACAGGTGAATGGGAGCTTCAGGTGCGTGATAAGAACAGAGGCCATGGGAGGAACAACAGCAGGAAGCTACGAGTACTTGTGCATAGCTTAGCTTCGGCTTAGAAGCTTCATATCACCGCACTCGAAGAGCAGTCGCCTCAGAGATTCGGTGGCCTCTACTCCAGTGGGGAGCTTCGGAAGGGGCCGCGGCGCTGGACTTCCTCAGGCGTAGTTCTGGTCGGAGACGAAGGCCGGAGCCGGGGAGAGCGGAATCGTCCAAAGGCGGAGGGCGGAAGCAAAAGCCGGGCCTTGATAAGCAAAAAAGGGTTTTGGGGTAGATTATACTATAAGTATAATAGATTATAATAAGGAATCCCCAAAAATGGTAATTATGGTTGAAATGCGAAGGAGCTGTTGGTCACCAGATTGGAACCCCGGCCAACACACTGGCACCAAGCACGCTGAGGCCCATTAGCAGCACAGCACCCAAGTTCAAGATGAAGTAAGTTAAAGTAACTGCGAGCTTTTTGCCAATGCCAAACTTCGTCATCACCCAGTCGAAGCAGCGATTCACCCAGGGCGTCACGAAGCCGATAACAACAAGCTTCGCTGGCCGGAGCACGTTGTTGAAAACGTACAAAGTGGCATAGGTCGAGAGGAAGACAGGCCACTGATGTGCTGGAGAGATGTGTGTCCGTGCCGAAACGAGGTACCATGCCCCAGCGAAGAGGGGAATGTAGTTGACGTTCGACACAACGCCGTAGCTCAAGACACCTGCAGCTCCCATCGATGCAAAGCGCTTTCGGTTCTCGGCGTCCGTGAGCCACAGCCGAATTTTGCTCCATCTGGACGGAGAGTCTTTCGATTTCTCACCTCCCTGAGATCCTCGAAGAATCTGCGTCTTCTGCCCTAGGTCTCCTGCACGAGCTCTCCAGTGATGCGGAGGCAAGGATGGCGCAGCACTTCCTGCCGCAGCGGGATTCTTGAAGAGCTTTCTGCTTGTTCCCGTTGAAACTGAGATGGCTCGCATATGGGAGTTTCCAAAAATAGGGGACCCTACTATAGAACCCGAAATAGTAGGATCCTTATTATAAGGACCCCCAAATAAGGTACCCCTAATTTTCGGAAACTCCCGTAGTTTTCTTTTCATGAGGTATGGCCTTGCTTCCCCCGCACGATCCCTGCACAAAAAAGGCTGCACCAACCTACCTCTATAACCGCAAGCCCCACGCGAGCCGTGCACAAAATGAAGTCAAAGCCAATCCAAGCCATGTGAAATCAGAAATCATATCACCAACGTTCGAGCCAACATCCGGAAAACCTCTGATCGAATCACTTTGGGTGTTTGCCGTCCACCGGCACAAACTGAAGCCTGAAGTTAACCTGCCCTCACGCCCAGCGGTGCTTTGTATGGAAGCCTGCAAAGTCGGATGGTGCCGAGCTCAGGGACGCCAGCACCAGGAGGATTGCCAGGGATCGCAACCACGGCTTCATGCATCGTCCGCGCCGGGAAGTCGACAGCGCAGGCACTGCCATGAGGCCAAGCATGCTCGAAACACAACACACTCCGCACGTTTTACCAAACCTCTTTGAGACAGAAACAATCAGGATGGCAACTTTCCGGCATGCGCACACAGGAGGATGCATCTGATATGTCGTCAAATACTTATGTTCATGCTGGTGCTACTAGAAGTACTCGGATACTAGCACTACTAGTACGACTAGTAGTGGCAGCACAACTAGCATTTCGTAGTGCTACTAGCAGTACAAGAACGAGTACTCGTCCCAGGAGAACCGGAACATAGAACTAGGACTGGTACTAGTGCTACTACTGCTGCTGCTGCTACTACTACTTCCTCTTCTTCAAATGTACCGGGGTGTGACGCAGACTGTTGTCCGGACAGGGCCGTTGCAACAGCCTCAACCATAGCAAGAACACGAAAAGACGCGCATCAACATGTTTTTGAGTGTCATGGTCATTCCTAGTGGCAGACCAGGTACTGTAGTGCCATGAGGACTTGGAGGAAGAGGAGGGCGGTGGTGTTGGAGGTGGTGGTGGTGCTGGAAAGTCTAGAGGGCAGCTGTGGCAGGAAAGAAGCAGCAGCAGCCCACGACCTTCAGGGCCGATAACATCATCTGCAGACGATACACGACTGCATTGACGTCAATCTGTCCAAGACTTCAAAGGGGGCAGAAGGAGTGTGTGGATAAGGAGAACATCATTGCATTGCCATCACATTTGCACCCCTGGTGATAATGCTGCAATGCTGACTGTGCACTTCCTACTAGTCAGCAATGTCGCTGCTGTCGCTAGACGGAAGGCGCTCAAGTTCGTCTTTTTCGCCGTTACCTGGCTTCTCGCATCTTCGTCGCGGCATGTCGAACTGCTGGCCTGAGCAACAACTTCTGTGTCAGCGTCACAGTGGCAACAACCGTACAAAAGAGATAGAATGAAAGCAGGCGCACATGCTGCAGCTAACGGCGGCATGTGGATGCCATCAGCTTATGAGCGGTGCAGTTTGGTGAGAAACACGGGCGAGAAATCGGAGATACTTGGATTGCGACAGCGACATCTCGGCGCCGAGAAAGCAGAGGTTGGCAAAGTGCTTGGGCTGGAGGAACCTGGCGAGGCGAGATGAGGCGAGGGATCCTCCGACCCAAGCTTAGTCGAAGGAGTCTGCTTTAACAGCGGCCTCTCAGCGATTCTCGCAAACACAGGTGCCCCACTGAACTTTAAACATCGCAAGTGGCTGGTTGCCGGTGCCGAAGTCCGGAAACTTTCGTCCACATCGACGCAACCTGGAAATGGAAATGCACCAGCACTCCAACAACTGTTGTTAGAGTATGGGTGATCACTCTAGTGGAATTTGACTGTCATGCCGTGCCCCTGGCCCGCAGCAGTTGCCCTCGCAGCAAACACCGTCCATGTCGCGCCGATATCCGCTGCGCGGAGAGGAAGCGGGAGCCTTGATGACTTGGCGAATTGATTGTCAAGACCACGAGAGTGAAAGGATGCTGCTTCCGGAAGCCTCGAGAGAATCTCCCATCGTCTCATCCAGAAAGGGCCTGACAAGCCAAACACATCGTTAACGATGTCTCCCGCTGCGTGGATTCGGCCTGTTGTCGGGTCCCCACTGTGGTCGCGATGCCGTGGCTGGTGAGGCCTTCGGGAGAACATGAGCCAGGCGAGCTGAGCTAAGTGGCTCTTAGTTGTGCTATGAGTGCTTATCCTCGCCAGCATCGGTGATATTGTGGTATTGTATCTGTAAAAAGCAATGGAGAGTTGACAAGAGCAGCAAGCATGACAAACCTTCAGGAGTATCCGCTCGGTCATCTGGAGGCCCATCAGCCCCACAGCCCAATCTGCCTGCTCGCTGAAAGCACTTCCTCGCGGCGTTTCCGCGTCTTGTAGCAGCTCTTCCCTGGGGCAATGCAAACAAATTTTGTGTTCCTGCTGAACCTACAGAGCTTCTTTCGATTGCTCTCTGAAACTGCAGTACTCATAGCAACTTCGACTGCGCAGAGCTAAATAGTACTGGTGGATGCTGGTTTCGGGAAACCCTGACATACGCCTGGATCATGACTTGGCGAGCTGCAGCAGCTGCTGGAACTACTAGTACTAGTTCTAGTAGTACCACCACCACCACCATCACCACCACCACCACGACTACTACTACTACTACTACTACTACTACTACTACTACTACTACTACTACTACTACTACTCCTCATCTCATTCGTCTTGCTCCTACTACCGTGCAAAGATGGGGTCCCAGCTTCTCCAAGATCGGCCGCTCAAGAGCTGCATCCCCAGGCGCCTCAGCCGCTCGGGGGCCAGCAAAGGCCGCAACGGTGCGTATAACACAAGTGATGATCATACCAAATAATGAGAGTCATGAAACATAATGCCAATAATAATAATAACAATAATAATGATAATAATAGTAATAATAGTAATAATGATAATAACAATAATCATAATGGTAATGATTATGATAATGGCGATAATCGTCGTACTAACCCTAAAAAACAGTAGTAAAGACAGTAATGAGCGTAATCACTTCCCCCTAACATTCAACCCCCCCTAATATAAAGACTCCCGGCCCCCGGAATTTCGCGGTTTCGGGCCCCACATTCAATTTAAAAGGGACAACATTAGGGGGTGGCAGATCTGTATGTGTTTTAATTGAACGAAGACTACAGTAGTACTAAAGACAGCAGAGCTTTAGGGTTTAAGGGTTTAGGGCTCAGGGCTAAAGCTTTAGGGTTTGGGGCTTTAGGGCTTAAAGTTTATGGCTCAGGGCTTTATAGAGCCAAAGATTACAGCAGTACTAAAGACACCAGAGCTTTAGGGTTTAAGGGTTTAGGGCTAAAGCTTTAGGGCTCAGGGCTTTAGTGCTTAAAGTTTAGGGCTCAGGCCTTTAGGGTTTGGGGCTCGAGGTTACGTGGATGCACCGAACCGAAACCCCCCCTAATATAAAAACTAAACCTCCGAAATCCAGTTTTGATATTAGGGGAGGGTGGGGGGGAGTCCTTTAATATTAGGGGGAAACGATTAGTCGTAATAATGGAAAACGTATTCACAGCAAATTGTGCCACATCTCAAGCTGCACTGACAGCCCTAGCATCCGCACAAGGCCGGCACCAAACGCATCCGGATGTACAGCAGCTCGCCTTTGAGGGGTTCCTGGAGGGCGGTGCTATTCGAACCTTGTTTGGATTTCGAGCCGCACGCTAACCGAACTGCTTGAGTCTGACAGGCTGGACAACGCCGACCCACCTCCTCACCGGGTAAACACTCGTACCTGATTCCGAGCCGCAGGTACGAAGAATGACCTCATGCGTCGCACAGCCGTTTCTGCAGTAATTTGACGACCTTTCAACCTCTCCAGAGCATTAATGATCGAGGACTCGAGTGCTGAGGCTGCATCCCTTCCGCCACTCTTCCATTGCCAAATGCACATCGCGCCTGAGCAAGGAATCGGGATGATAGCTACGACCGTGTTAGTGTAGCAGTGGCAGGGCCGAGTTATTTGTGGAAACATGTGAAAACTCTCTAAAGCTGTTGGCCATGCGATTGCATCACAAGGCAAGGCGGTCTGACAGAAATCATTACGTGACAAACGAAACAGATTCTACTCCGAAATGGGCGACGAATGAACACTTAAGCTACCGAGCCAGGACCTGTCTAGTAATAGTAGTAGTAGTAGTAGTAGTAGTAGTAGTAGTAGTAGTAGCAGCAGCAGCAGCAGCAGTAGTAGTAGTAGCAGTCGTAGTCGTAGTCGTAGTCGTAGTCACAGCAGCAGCAGCAGCAGCAGTAGTAGTAACAGTAGCGGTGGAGGCGAACACTGCCGACAGTTTTACTACGAGGAGGATTGCTGAGCACAATTCAGAAGCCGTCTTCCAAGCACAACTGCCGGTGACTACAATCTGGCAACAGCCCAAACACTAAACCTGAAACGGACAGCAAAAAATCTTAACACGTGCGAACCCAGATCGGGACCGTTGCCTCGGGTCATGCATGTCGTAGAAAGAACATAGCCGTTCCTCACCGCATCAGATGGTAGAGTCCCTTCTTCGGTAGTCAGAGAAAGAGTGTTGTTCGAAACTAGGGTCCCGTGTCAGCTCTTCAGAAGATGGGTCCGGGCTTTGTAAGCACTGCAATGCCGCGCAGCTTTCCAGACAAAGGGCCACCGAGCTTAACAACCACAAGCAAAGTCTAAGGTGTTTCGGACATGAAACTCTACGACTAGGCAGAGGGCGATCAATCTGCCGATGCCGGCTTCACGGCAACATCGGTCAACCACGGTCTTCGACCCGGGGTCCTCTCTGGCAAGCTCGATGGTGTCGCGAAGTGCTCGCAAGGTCAAGCTCATGTCCTCAAAACCGCACAAATGCGTGCAACCGGTGAGGACTTGTGGTCGACTTGGCTAAAAGCAAGAGGTGAAGCTGCAACTGCCAATATGATATTATCCTCAGATGATTATGATTGCCTGTTTGACTGCTGCTCTCGTCTCCACGGAAAGCCATGTGTCCAAGCAAGGGCAGTTTGCGACGGTGCCCACACTCGCAGGTTGAACGTGGCACTGAGTCATGAAGGTGAAATACTGTGAAAATCCATAGCTGTAAAATAAAAGCCAGAAAGTTGGAATATGATTATCCTCAACCCTTTATGGTAAATTATAAGGTATCCTACCCTGAAACCATATTCCAACTTTCTGGAGTTTCCTTTAGTAAGAAGAAGTAGCTATGGCAGATGGTGGGACACAACACAAAATCATTGAAAAAACCCAGCAAACACCATGGACTTCTGATACAAAACACTGGCATCCGTATCACTGAAAGATACTGGTCATACAATACAGAACAGCTGAGAGTAACGAAAGACTAAGAAGAAGAACGTGTGATGACTGACTTTCATAAATTGGTACTCGGACAATGTGCGATCAGGCTTGGCATCTTCTTCAGGGCAACAGGACTGGACAAGGCCTAAAACTTTGTGCTCCAACTCAATCCGTTGCTTTGGGTTGTGCGTTTAGAGTCACTTTGTCTTGAAAGGCATTCTTGCATAAATGGTATGGCAGTCGATGCTGCACAACCCAATGCGACTCTATCCTTCTTACAGTGCTCGGCTCATAATCCCTAAACCCTAAATCCCAAAATCCCTAGATCCTGAGCATTTAAAGTTTAAAAAGGTAAATATTATGATTTAGCGTTTAAACACCTATAAACCCTAAAGCCCAAATGGAATCCCTCCGCTCCTCGCAAGCGTCTGAACAAAGGATGAGCGGCATCCGCCTTGCGAGGCCATAGCTTCACGGGTGAAGCATGTCTGAGTTTAGGGTTTAGGGTTTGGTGTTTGGCTTTAGGGCTGTCTGAGTTTGGGACAACGGTGGTTTGGGGTTTTTTTTTAGCACCTTGTTCCTTCTAGCAGTTGAGGTCGGCAGAATCCACACTTTGCGGAAGGCCGGTCTGAGCGTGTGGTTCAAAGCCCGGAGCACATCCCAATAGGGTCCAAGTACCCAATAAACATATATACTCTCCAAAAATTTTAACCTACATAACTACTACTACTATCCTAAAAACCGAGTACCTAATTGTTTTTGTCCTTTGGACCCTTGGGGCATGAGCATAGTCAGAAGTCACCCAAAAACCATGAGTGCCTCGAGTGGCAGACTTCCGATGGTAGCCCGATGTAGCCATGACATCGATGACTACTAAAGGGGCCTTAACATTTGGAGGGTTTTTGGTGATGTTGTAGTATAGTATACTACAGTCATATCAGGGGCTATAGCGGAACACTCTTAAACAATATTCCGACCCATGTATTCCTTGAAAGACTTCTCTCGCTCTTGTTCACTGCAACACTGCTGAGCCTCCGAAGCAGCATCAGCACGCCCAAGCACTCGATGAGGCCACCATCCGACAAGTAAACGTAGGGCGGTGGCCGTGCAGCCTGCAGCATGCTTTTGCTTAGGGCTTACTTGGAGGTTCATGGGTAGTTGGAAGTGGGGTCATAAGTCCCCTAATATGGGTTATACGTATAGTTACCCTACTTATAACCCTGCTTATAACTACCCATGAACCTCCAAGTAGGGTCTAGGGACACTTTTAGAGAAAGGAATGCGTGCCACTTTCTGACGCTTGCAAAGTTGCGGCGCCTGGTGCCGATGCATGAACATCATCTGAAACTGCAGAATCAGGGGACTTCGCATGAGCCACCTGTCAGAGCACTTCTCACAGTCACCGAAGAAAGCAGTGCCCACAGTATAATCAGAATTATATATTGCTAAAGAAGGTAAGGTATTAATATATAGACTATACTAGTAATGATAATGATAAGCTCGGAGATCTACACTCGGAGCCTCATCTGCGGAGCAAAAGCAAAGAAGCTCAGCACCAGCCTTGGAACCGCTGAAAGTGAGGATGAAAGCAGTCGCGCCCGTGGCATCTGAGGATGATGCACGACCACGAAGCCCGACAAGCCAATCTGTGCCAAGTGGGCGCAGAGAAAGCCGCTGAAACGAATGCATCCTCTTTTCTTCTCGGGCTCCTAACCCTAAACCCTAAACCCTATAGATCCCTTTAAACTTTAGAGCAGCCTATAGATCCCTTCAAACAGCCCTATAGATCCCTTTAAACAGCCCTATAGATCGCTTTGAAGATCCCGAGCCTGGATTACCCTTGGTTAGTAGGGGATGGAAGAATGGTAGTAATAGTACTTATAAATGTACCCCATTCCTCCATTCCCTACTAACCAAAGGTAAGCTGGAGCCTGCAGTACGATGCCGTAGGAGATGCAGTCGCCAGCATTGCCCAGCTGTTTCCCCAACACCAAGAGAAGGTGGCAGCCGATAAAAGGCAAGGCCACCTAGGCCGGTTTAGGGTCTAGGGACGGTTTAGGCTTTAGGGCTTAGGGAGGGTTTAGGGTTTAGGGACGGTTTAGGGTTTAGGGCTTACTAGGCCGTCGAGACGACCGGTGCTTCTAAAACGCATGGGACAAGACCACAGTATATATTAAATACTGCTAAAGAAGGTAAGGTATTAATATATTGAATATACTAGTAATGATAATGATAAGTAACAACAACCGTCACATACCGCAGCAGAACAAATCTCACGATCTGGAATGGTCTGAGGTTACGGCAATGGCACGGTCCAACATTCTCTGGGCTAGGTACTGTGCGGTTTGCCTCGGAGGATCAGGGCATTTATCCAGCTTTCCAGATCAGGGGAAACTAAGGCCGAAACCCATGCTGTTCGGCATGCCCTCCAGTAGAGCTATGAACGGCGGCCTTTTGAATCTGCTGTCTGGGATAGAGGAAACTTCCCTTGTTGAAGGGGATGATACTAAACGAAAAACTTCTCGCAACCCTTGTGAAGAAGTATTCCAAAGGAGAGTGAAGGGCACACACCAGCCCGGCAAAGCAAAGCGACGGGGCCTCCTCCAAGCGACGAACCGTTCTGCCCACCTTTCAGGGATTTGTGGTCTCAGGCTGTGTAGGGCCTTGTTGGGCTTGGCATTCCGACTTGGGCTTTTTCTGCTCTCTGCTAAAGTTCCACGCTCTTTGCATCCGACTGAGCGACGGGGCTTTGATGGCCACTTTGCCGTCGGGCTCCAACCTGACCTGAGACAAAAAAAAAATGAGAAGCATCAACGAGCCCCCAGCTGTCCAAAAACTCATAAGAGCTGCAGGAAAACAGTCACAACACAAATCACTATGATCATACTCGTGACAATCACCATGATAGACCTGGATTCTCCTTGCAGCCAAGCAGCAAAGTCACCCAACCGAAGTGAGAAGACAGAAAGAACAAAGCGGATGGGAAGCACCTGGCAAAGCAGCTGCAGGGAAACAGAGCTCTCTGACTCTGCAGCAGGCGCAGCACGTCAAACTTGGTCAGCATGAAGGTGTCAGGCGCAGCCTTCAGGAGCTCTGCAACTGATGAAATCCAGCGAGAGCTACCAGTGGTCAGTGGGCAGAGTACGGACAAGACGAACGGTAATTCAACTGCTGTGACTGTTACCAACGCAAGTCCTCACTCTCCCCATCTACGACATTGCCGCGACTGCAACTGCGACGACGAACTCGACCATTACCCATACTGCCACCTATTAGGGACTACTTATGCTACTCTTCCTACTGCTGCTACAACTACAACTAATGCTGCTGCCGGAGCTACTTTACTACTGCTACTGCACTGGTTCTGCCTTACTGCTGCAGCTGCTGCTCTCACTACTACTCCTGCTACTCCTACTTCACCTGCTTGCTACACCTACTGCTCCTACTACTGCTACGACGACTACTACTACCACTACTACTGCTATTGTTGCTGCTAGCAGGTTGCTACTGCTACGACACCTGTAGCAACAAGATCCAGTCAAGCAGTGTCGTCTCAGCAACCAACCGCGGAGACAGACATTGCATAGCCAAGCCTTGCGAAAGAGACGCTGCTGAGAACTCCACAGAGCGGCTACCGATCATGAGTTCTCATGGCTTAACGTCGAGGCCCTACCTATAGTCTCCATTGTGTATAGCTCCTTTTTGTGTAACCACGTATATGATAAGGACCCTATAAGGTAACCCCAGAAAGGAACTACAATGGAGACTACAGGTATCAGCTTGTGAGACTGGAGAATCGGCTTGCCTCATCCCCGAGTCCGTACAAAAGAAACCTGGACAGCACCCAATGCTTCCGGAGCAGGGAGGCAAGAAAACCCTGGCCTGTGCGTGGGCAGCCCAGATAAAGAGGGCTAAGTGTAAAATCGCAGAGGAGCTTCTCCTGCTCCATCGGCCGCAGGTGTGGCAGTAGAAACTGAACCTCTTAGAGCCTCCAGCCTGCAATCCGAGACCCCCCTGAGAACCCCATAAAGCCCGCAACGCCTGAAATCTCAGATATTCTGAGATCCTGAGCAGTCCTCCTGAGGCGTTCTGAAGTCATTAACACACGCCCCCAGCAGAAGATGGGGACAGTATGGACCTTAGAATTTTCTTGAGGTGGGCATGAAGCTCAGAGCAAAGGTTGACTATGGGTAATTGACAATTGTAGATGCTAAATGCTGCTTTTCCAGCTGCCATAGACACCTAGAAAAGGGACGCTGGCAACCATCGTGGTGACTGTTGGCATATTCGGCAAGACAGAGCCATGCAAGCAATCGTTTGTCAGGTCAACTCCGACGATGACTGGTATTGACAACTTGGAGGTTCATGGGTAGTTATAAGTGGGGTTATAAGTTACCCTACTTATGACTACCCATGAGCCTCCAAGAAGAGCTGAGATTCAGTCACTCTGCTGTGGCAGTGAAGTCAATGTCTTCGCCATCACAGAAGTAGGCCAACTGGTCGGCTTCATGCGAGCAGATGAGAGGCAAGAAAGCGTGTCCCGCCCAAGCACGCCTGCAAGGAACGTCGATAGTAGGAGTGCATGAGCTTTATTAGCATATCCTCGGCTGCAACATGCTGCAAGCTTCGAAAGATCGCACAGTCATCCGATTCTTGGACCCTGACATACACAGGAAGCGTTAGCACGGCACCGAATATGCAAAGGTGGAACACCTCGGAGCTTGGTTGTTGCCATGGAGCTTCGGGTCTTGGTAAGTAACAGCACGGAGATCGAGCGGACGCGATGCTTTCGGCGCACGGTCATCCTAAGGGTTCCTTTAAGGGATCCTTTAAGGGTTCCTTTAAGGGATCTATAGGGTTTAGCCACAAGCATCCGAGAGCCGCACCCATGAACTGTCGGTCTCCGTAAAGCGCCTGGCTTCTCCCAACGTCTGCTTTCGCTACCCTAAGGCCCCAAAGTAGTTCCTTTTTAGGGGGGTCATATATAGTATCTTATAAGGTAATCCCAAAAAAGAACTACTAGTATCTTATAAGGTAATCCCAAAAAAGAACTACTTTGGGGCCTATGGTGACAAAGTCATAGCAACCATGACAGCAGCACAGCAGGCCAGGAGCTATCAGAGCCTGAGCCATGGGACAGCAGAAGTGTGAGTTTCCGTGAACTAGGGGTACCTTATTTTGGGGGTCCTATCAGGATCCTACTATTTAGAGTGCTATATTAGGATCCCCTATTTTCGGCAACGCCCAGGTATTTGCATTGGTATTGCTATGACGTATTACTTTTTTAAGGACTGCGATTAAAATAATTTAGTAGTATGCTCATTAAAATTTAGTAGTATTCCCATTATGATTTAGTAGTATTCCCATTATAACTTAGTAGTATTCCCATTATGATTATGATTAGGGTTATACCACTGTCAACGCCAGAGGCAGACACCTGCCCTGTGAGCGGGCCGAAGATTTGCCACTGCGCCACCTGGAGCGAAGAAGCCGGCTCTGCAGCCCTAAACCCCTAAAATCCTAAACCCCTAAACCCTAAACCCCTAAAACCCTCAAATCCCCTAAACCTCAACCCCAAAAATCCTAAACACCCAAACCCAAAAAACCACTAAAATCCTACAACCCTACCCTGCCAAAAGTCTGCAATTCAGCTCCTGCCTGAGCCACGAAGAAAGCGCTCCAGAGGGGACCTGCCACGGTGAGGTACCTGGGAGTTTCCGAAAATCAACTAGGAGCTACCTTTAAAGGGTTACTATAAGGGTACTATAAGGGTTTCTTTAAAGGGCTCTATAGAGGTTTGAAGTTTCCGAAAGTTGGGGGGTACCTTTCAAGGGATCCTTATATAGGGTTCCTTAAAGGGATCTATAAGGGTTTTGTAAAGGGCTTAGGTTGAGAGTTTTGTGGTAAGAGAAAGTACCTGTAGTCTCCGTGGTAGTTCCTTGTTTTGGTTTAACCAAATATACAACAAGGATCCTATAAGGTAACCCCAAAAAGGAACTACAGGGAGACTACAGGTAAATCTAGGGGCCTTGATTAGAATCGGGATTTTTGGGGCCCAGTATACTATAACTTTTTTACGGAACCACAAAAAATTGTATTTCCAATTATTATCAAGGCCCCTAGAATTTATTTCTAGACCGCCGGTGCCCCGAGGCGCGCACCATCGCAACAGGGAGAGCCCAAAGAGCAGCCCAACCCTTGGAGGGCCAGGCATGTGCCGTCTACTTACCTTTGGTTAGTAGGGAATGGAAGAATGGTAGTACTTGTAGTTATAATTGTACCCTATTCCTCCATTCCCTACTAGCCAAAGGTAAGTCTATCCAGTCTGTCTCTCAGACTGCGACACTCGAGTCGTTTGAAAATAGCGATGGGGCAGCAGGAGCAGCAGCACTAGCGGCAGTCATTGACCGTCGTCGTCGTCGGAAGAAGTAGCAGTAGGCACTGGTGGTAGTAGTTCTTAGTAGCCGGTACGAACCTGTGTCTCACTACCGATTGCGATGTCCACACATGCCCACAACTCTGCTACTCATCATGATGATGATGGGCATGGCGGTGACGGAGATGATGATGATGGTGATGATGATGATGATGAAGATGATGATGTACAGTATTCGCTCTGCTTATGATGCTACTGAAGAAGATACTAGATATTACTAGCGGTCGGTGATAGCTATGACTAGATATTGCTGACGGTGATGATGAAGTTGAGGAGGAGGAGGAGGAGGAGGACAATGATGGTGCGTGCAGACAGAATCTGAGCAGATGGCAAGCCAGCCGCAAGCACGATGCCATTGATTGCTAGAAACCTCGCGCACATGGGGAATCAAATAGCATTCATGGACTCATCATATCCACAACTGCATTAGCAGGCCAAGGCAAAACTAGGAAGGGCACATTGGTGTGGTGTACCCCGTGGCGCCACAGGGATCAACACCTCATCAGCTGGCGCGCTCTGCCAGTAAATGACATCAAACCCATTCCTGACACTTGAGTTTCTTGCCGGTTGGGCTTCCAATCTTTTGCGCTGCCACCCAGGTCGCATTCATGTACAAGCTGTTCTCCCCATGAAAGTACCTCTCGCACCAGAAAGTACTCATGAGATGATCAGATCACCACCTCCGATTTCCGGAGCGCTGACCAAGGCAGATCGTTGGAAGTCTCGAAGTCAATGCAAGTGGGCGATGTGGCGACCGAGTGAGTTATGTACCTCCGGGAGGGAGCTCTTCTCGTGCTAAGCTTCTGTAGGCGCCTCCAAGTCTCAGGAATAACCATAACAATGATCATAAGAATACGAACCGCATATAATTATAAGAAGAGTAATCATACTGATTAATAGTAGTAGTGGTTATTTAACAATAAGAAGAGTAAAAAGAAAAGTAATAATAATAGTAGTAATAGTGATTATCAACGTCTCGCACCTCCAGCAGTAGAACTGGACCCACTCGGCGCCATGACCATGGCTTATGTCCGGCAGAATGCCGCGAGTGCCCCAGGAGAGGTTCTGCATCTGCGCCGCTGAAACACAGAATGGAAAGTGAAAGCAAGCATAAAGCAGCCAAAGGCACCTCCAACAGCACCCAAGGTACGCAAAGATATATGGTATAACAGATCGCTCCTGTGCTCAGGCAGAAAGTGCTGAAATCGGACAAAAAAGGACAGACAACAGCCAAAAACAGGCAGGCCTCGCAGCAAGACCTTTCAGATTTGGATCTCTCTGGCTCCGGATCCCTGTGGTTTGCGAGGCAAGACTCTCCCCCTGCCTGCTGCAAGGATCGCCTTAAAAGGTGTGGCCAGTATCGTCCAGGCCTTGTTTGCAACTCTGCTTTTGGCTGCTTTTGCTTGTGCGCCTACTCAATTCATCCTGAGCCCTAAAGCACAGTCAGAACTGGTTTAGGGATGTGGGTTTCTGGCCGACCTAGACCTCGGACCATTGATTCATACTACCGTTGCTATCCCTCTTCTGCTGAGGCGTGCACATGTGCCCCAAACCGTTCAACCAATTCTGAAGAAGCTCTTTGCAGCCCTCCATGGCGATTAGGCCGCAAAACATTGAACCATTCACCACTCATTTCCATTTTATGGCAGCGTGGGTTGAGCCCAATCGAGTGGTTGCATATTCTAGTGTGGAGTGGAGTGTTTGGGTGGCAACCAGCGCTGTGGCTCTGAAACTTCCGGGGTTTCAATCGGCTGCTGCATGAGAAACAGTACGCAAAGAGCTCCGTGCACGAAAACAGGTTCTTATCAAGCTGAACCTACTTGTCGGGTATCATGGGGAACTACAGGTTAACCTTTTTGGTTATATAAGGACTATACTACCCAAAAAAGGTTAAAGGTACCTACTCTACTACTAGGTGAAGTAACCATCGTGATGTGACGTCTCTAGGGGAAGACGTCTGCTTCATTCTCAACGCAGTGAACTTCGGGTTGAGGACCTCTATGTATACGGTTTAGGGTTTAGGGTTCAGGGGTTTAGGGTTTAGGGTTTATGCGTATACATTTCTACATATACACACACATACTTAAAATAAGCTTAACTTATCAAGCTGTTGACGATGCACGACACTACATCGTCTTGTTGCTGTATGATTAAAATACATTTTACAAATAATGTCCCGTAAATTATACTGCATTACATAATGCCATATACTTCATCACATGACCTCATAGCATATCCTATATCAAAAACCAATATAGTTCATTATACTTTGTTGTAATATGAAAACATGACACAATCGAAAATGTGATCTATGCTGTACAGCTTTAGTCTTTATATGTTAGGAACTGAGGGACTCTACTGGCCTGTTCTAAGTCTCCGGCTTTGGACGGCAGCAGCCAACTTGTGCCAAGATAGCCAAGAGGATTCCCGTCACAGACAGCAGGCCCTGGGGGCGCAAGAGGACTGGGTGACAGAACTCCACACCGTAAATAAGGGCCTTTAATAATTAGAACAGGATTTTGCGACGGAAAGTTATACTTAGTTAGAATAAGAACTCCACACCAGGGCTAAGGGTTGGGGTCTACTGAAGTCCAAGTTGCGGAAAAAGGGTGTTTGGGCTGGCAAGCACGAGGAAACTCTTGGAGGATTTGCGGTGTAGGTTAACCAGCTAGATCTATGCATGCCCCCAACAGTAATACCCTAAACCCGAACTAAAGAG
This sequence comes from Symbiodinium sp. CCMP2592, assembly GCA_905221615.1. Lineage (NCBI taxonomy): Eukaryota > Dinophyceae > Suessiales > Symbiodiniaceae > Symbiodinium > Symbiodinium sp. CCMP2592. Next base: position 1,307,375 of record CAJNDT010003223.1, read on the forward strand.
GGATGCGCAGCTTTGATTCTGCGGCCAGGGTACAGTGCCCCAAACCAGTCTCAACCGGGTCCACTCGAAGAGGCCGCTGCTGAAATTGGAATGGTCCGGGTCGCACCTGGGCATCATTAGGACCATTAGGAGCCCAACTGAGCTCTCTGTGGTGGAAAGCCTGAAACATTGAAAGGGTTACCATAAGAGTTTAGCATGGTATTGTGTAACAATAAGGGTTACTATAAGGTTCCTGGAAGGGTCGTGATCTCGTTATATGTATATAAATACATATATGCATACACACACACATAGACATACATATGTATATATATATATATATGTATGTATATATGTGTTTGTTCATTTAATAGACATATTATTTACTTCTTAATGCATCAGAACGATGTTATACGGGTGCAATAGTTAAGGGCCCCAAGAGCCCAAGAGGGATGCTCTCAAACAGCTGTGGCTCTGGCCATGCTCCTCTCAAGGTGCCGGCAAGCTCATGTTCGATGCAGAGCCTGGGAATTCCTACTTGGAGGTTCATGGGTAGTTATAAGTAGGGCTCCTTTAAGGGTCCCTTTAAAGGGATCTTTAGGGATTCTATATAAGGGTATAGGGTTTAGGGCTACTTGAAGGTTCATGGGTAGTTGTAAGTAGGGTTCTAAGTAGGGTAACTATACTTATAACCTATATTCGGGGGCTTATAACCCCACTTATGACTACACATGAACCTCCAAGTAGGGGTCTTGTCGGTCTTGTTAAAGCAATATTTGCTATAGATCCCTACTATGATAACTTAGATGAAACTCCTTCACAAGAGCCTAGGGGCTTTTGGGCTTTTGGGGTTTCGAGTTTGGGGCTTTCGGTATTTAGGGTTTGGGGGCCTTTGGGGGTTTGGGGTTTGGGGTGTTTAGGATTTCTTTTGGGTCTGGGGTTTGGGGGTCTCTTCGTCTCTCCTGTTTCCAAACTCGTCTCTCGCCGGTCCCGAGTGCCAGACACCAAAGGCCAAACCGTGTTCACGAGGATCAATGCGGGCTCGGATCACAAAGGGCCAAGAGCTAAAGAAGGGAAGGAAGCACCAGTAGTCTCCATTGTAGCTCCTTTTTGGGGTTACCTTGTAGGATCCTTATTGTATATTTGGTTAAACCAAAAAAAGGAACTACAATGGAGACTATAGGCAGTTCTTGACTGAGGACGGCACGGACAGGCAGGCTGAGGCCACAATGGTGAAAATCTGCAGAGAAGACGAGGGCAAGAGCAGCGGGAATCTGAAACCCCTCTAAACCCTAAACCGCTCCAAGAACCCGACGAAGAGGGGGATGTCAAGCAATCTCGGACAATGCGCGCGATCGGGAGAGTTCTTATGACCTTCTCCCAGCCGGACCTTTCAAGGATCGCCATCTTGTGCACATGAGACTTCATTCCCAGAGACTCAAATAGCCCTTCATTAAGGAATACCTAGATTTCCTTTCAGGGATCTGTTGATAGTAGGGTCCTACTATAATTTAGTGTATATTCCTGATTTAAGTAAGGGATATTGGAATCTCTGGGTTACTGCATGGGGCGAATAAGCAGCTGACAAGGTAGTTGATGTTGCTCTGCATCCTCAGAATCGTCTCAGCAGCCACCTGCACGAGGCAGTTCTTGGGAGCCTCAATCCGGTAAACTAAATCATATTCTATTATAGTCTACTGTATTATACTGTTCTGGTATTATATGTTATACTTCCACTGCTACTCGTATTCTACTGTTCTAGTATGCTACACTATGCTATACTATACTGTACTATTCGTATCCATGATGACTTATATACTGTTATTTGCAAGGAGCGGCTGCCTCTCGGTAGAAGGCGTCTAAGCTCTGGCAGTGTGGCGGGCCCTTCTCCATGGCCTCCCAAGAGAGGTGAACGAGCGGAGGGTTTCCGGTTAGAGGGTCTAGTGCCATTGGGGGGTTTAGAGTTTTAGGGTTTGTGTCTAGGGGGTTTAGAGCTTTAGGCTTTGTGTCTATTTAGGGGGTTTAGAGTTTTAGGATCTAGTGCTTTGTGGGTTTAGAGTTTTAGGGTTTGTGTCTGCGGGGTTTAGGTTTTCTAGGGGTTTTAGGGCACCCCTTCGCCGCCTTCACCAAATGCGTTGCCAGGGAAGCTGCAGTGTAGGCCCCACCCGAGACGGAAGCCAGGTGAAGCACATCCTGGCACACCAGTTCTTTCGAATCTCTTCTAGGCCCTCCGCAGCAGCAGATCGTGCGGCCTTGAGCAGCCCCTGGCTACCTTAGTAGACACAGCCAGAAGCAGCTGGGGCACAACGCCAGAAGAGGCCTGATCTCTGAGTTCAAGTTCCACCGAGGAACTTATTGCCCACAGCAGTCCACAATGAAAGGCAGCCGCTCTCACGCCACCGCCAGAGAAGGCGACGCCTGCGCCGAGGATCACCGTGCACGCACAAACGACGTCTATTCAGCAAAGTCTTCGTGACTCAGTTGAGGCACTCTCGCCCAAGTCCACCGCCCTGCCTAGTGGAACCCGCTGTTCTTGAAGCTCCTGCTGAAAACCACTCCGTGCACATGCACACTCGCGGTAGTGGAATGTAGTGGAGGACCTAAGCATTGCTAGTCATTGCTAGTGTCATTGCGTGCACCGACCCCAACAACAAATCCAGGTAATTAAGAGATTCATAAATACATGGGGTTCGATATAGAACCTAAGATGATGGGATCCCTAAACAGAGGCACCCCCAAAACCAAAACTCCAGCCTAAAGTCACCCTCATAGCCAAAAAACTCCGTTCAGGGATCCCCAAATCAGGTACACTTCTCAGTAATGCAGTTTCAGGAAACTCCCCCTAAACCCTAAACACTAAACCCCACAACCCTCATGTCTGAGCCCCCATGTCGCCTCATAAGTTTCAGGGAACTCCCCCTAAACTCTACAGTAAACTCACCAAACCCCTGAACCCCTAAACCCTCAAGGCTAGACCCCCGAACCCTCAACAGTAATCCCCTGAACCCCTAAACCCTGAAGTCTAAACCCCCATTTCGCTGTCCTGGGGGTGATGAAGCTGCAAATGATCCCTCCGGCGCTTCAGGAACTCGGCCTGCGAGGAGAACTTCAAGAAATCCGGCCTTGGGGATCGCCCGGGCCCCTTTAATCACAGTTCTAGCACGAACAACAATATCTACGCTGGTGCTAATAATAATACTACTGATGTAATCGTAGTAGTCGAAGAATAATGATAATAAGAAGGAGAAGAACAATGCTTTGCAAGGATCTAGGGTGTAGCTGTTCTGTTGGTAGGGCGCAGTAGGGTTGAGGGACTTATTGGCCTTGCTGATTGCCTGCAGTGATTTCTTCAACCTATAGGTCATTGCATCGAAAAGGAAAGCAGCCATCCTAAAGACCTGCGGAAGCCTCATGGTGGGGGGCCCTTTACGGTTTAGGGTTTAGGGTTTAGGGTACTGAATGTGTACAACATGACAATGGACAGCTGCAAACTTATCGGTTTTCTTACCTTTGGTTAGTAGGGAATGGAGGAACGGGGTACAATTTTAACTAACATAACTACCATTCTTCCATTCCCTACTAACCAAAGGTAAGTTTGGGAGCGAATGGAGGTTGAGCTTTTCGAACATTAGGGTCCCTGTTTGGGTACCCTAAATATTAGGTGCCGTATTATAATAGGGACCCAAAAAGGGACCATAATTTTGACAAATGAGATGCCTCCCATACCAGTGCTTCTGCCTCCGTCGCTGCCTCCAACCAAGTGCAGCACGCAGTGCAAACACGCACGCGGAGATGCTGTGGTCACGGCTCCGCCTTGGTGTGATCCCTCGGCAAGGTGGTATCCTCGCCACAGTAGTAGTAGTAGTAGTAGTAGAAGAAGTAGTAGTAGTAGTAGTAGTAGTAGTAGTAGTAGTAGTAGTAGTAGACGAAGTAGTAGTAGTAGTAGTAGTAGTAGTAGTAGTAGTAGTAGTAGTAGTAGTAGTAGTAGTACTAGCAGCAGCAAGGTAGCACGTGAATCACTTGAAGCTCTCTCCGGCTTCCGGCCCGGGCGCAGGCCTCGATGGGATGAGACGTTGCCGAGGTCAGAGTTGTTGCCCGCCGCACAGAAGAAGCCTGGATGCTGAAAGTGCCCATTGTACTATAATTATAAGAAGGAATCCCCATAATATAGTATTGGTAGTTGTTCAGGCCTCTAATATAAAGCCCTTATAGTGCACATCTCTCCGAATCCGCATGCACGGCTGCACGACCCCGGCCTGACCAGCGACGTCAGTATGACTAGTGACGCTGGCTCCCAACTCCATCATTCACGAGGAGTCGTTCCGCTGCTCGCGGCAGTTGTAGGAAAGCTTTGCTTTGTCATGCTGTGCTCCAATACCCGGTGTCACGCCACGTCATCCCGCACCGGTATTTGTGACATGATGTGGTAAGAAAGAACTGAGATGTCGCCAGCTCTGGCGCCATTCGGCCGCAGCGCCAAATTGAATGTGTGTGCTGTCTCCACCGGCGCTCCACCCTTCATGACCGCTATGGAGCCGAAAACAAGACAACGACAGATGTCTCCATAGAGCCAGCACTGCATATTGAAAAGCTGTGACATGCAAGGCACCGCAGTTTAGTGGCCACTTACCTAGCAGACCTAGCAGAAAGGCTCCTTTTCTGAATAAGCGCATCAGTCATACAGCATCATGCTTTGCTCCTGTCAAAGCAATGCTGTTCAGTGTCTCACGGCTCGAAGGTCAGTCATGCCCATGTGTGCTGCTGCCCATGTCACATGTCGCTCGTCCCACAGATTCTCAACATCACCGTCCTCCGTCCACGACAGCTCTACCGGCTTGGAGACCTGACCAAACTCAGAAAGGATCGGGATGCCCTTCTGTGGTTTGAGCCACGCTCCAACTGCCAGCACTTGGATGTCGGCATAAGAGGGGTTCACAGCGCTGAAGGAGGTAAGACCTCAAAGTCAAGCTTCGATGCCCAAGACGTATTCACACACATGGCACATGATCTCGCTCTGCTAAGCACCGGGCACTTGACATATCTTTCCATGATCAGCCAGTTCCCCATACTGCAAGAATGTTGGACATAATCAGCAAGCCTATGTTTTCGGGGGATACCCTGAGCCCTAAACTCCCACACCCTATAAACCCTAAGCCCTACAGGGTGTAGGCATGTTTAGGGGACGACATGCCAGCTCAGCAAAGGCCTGTACTCCGACACCGGCGACTCCAAATTCTCGTCCTCAGCTGATGCACCGGCGAGATACAGATGACCTACCTCTCTCTGACCTCTAAACCCTCAACCCTGAACCGAAAACCCTGAAACCAACCGAACCCACGAGGCGGTGTCGTAACCATGAATGGACCCTGTTCTTTTTAACCGTAACAAGGAACCTTTTAACCACGCCCACAAAACCCCCAAACCCCAAAACCCCTCCCGAACCCTAAACCCCAAACCCCTAAACCCCGAAACCCCAAACCCCTAAAACCCAAAACCCTAAAACCCTAAACCCTAAAACCCCAAACCCCTAACCCCTAAACCGCAAAACCCCTAAGCTCTCAGACTCTCAGAGCCGAATTTGGCGCTGGGAGTCCCACAGGGCCCGGATCGCGAAGCCGATCGGGCCTGGTTAGGTTGGCGACCTCGGGACGGAGTGGTCTTGGGTTTGGGAGGTTTTTAGGAATTTAGGAGTTTAGGGTTTAGGGTTTGGGAGGTTTTTAGGAATTTAGGAGTTTAGGGTTTAGGGTCTTGGGTTTGGGAGGTGTTTTAGGAATTTAGGAGTTTAGGGTTTCAGGGTCTTGGGTTTGGGAGGTTTTTAGGAATTTAGGAGTTTAGGGTTTCAGGGTCTTGGGTTTGGGAGGTGTTTTTAGGAATTTAGGAGTTTAGGGTTTCAGGGTCTTGGGTTTGGGAGGCGTTTTAGGAATTTAGGAGTTTAGGGTTTCAGGGTCTTGGGTTTGGGAGGTTTTTAGGAATTTAGGAGTTTAGGGTTTCAGGGTCTTGGGTTTGGGAGGTGTTTTAGGAATTTAGGAGTTTAGGGTTTCAGGGTCTTGGGTTTGGGAGGTTTTTAGGAATTTAGGAGTTTAGGGTTTCAGGGTCTTGGGTTTGAGATGTGTTTTAGGAATTTAGGAGTTTAGGGTTTCAGGGTCTTGGGTTTGGGAGGTGTTTGAGGAGTTTAGGAGTTTAGGGTTTCAGGGTCTTGGGTTTGGGAGGTGTTTTAGGAATTTAGGAGTTTAGGGTTTCAGGGTCTTGGGTTTGGGAGGTTTTTAGGAATTTAGGAGTTTAGGGTTTAGGAGTTTAGGAGTTTAGGGTTTCAGGGTCTTGGGTTTGGGAGGTGTTTTTAGGAATTTAGGAGTTTAGGGATTCAGGGTCTTGGGTTTGGGAGGTGTTTTAGGAATTTAGGAGTTTAGGGTTTCAGGGTCTTGGGTTTGGGAGGTTTTTAGGAATTTAGGAGTTTAGGGTTTAGGAGTTTAGGAGTTTAGGGTTTCAGGGTCTTGGGTTTGGGAGGTGTTTTTAGGAATTTAGGAGTTTAGGGATTCAGGGTCTTGGGTTTGGGAGGTGTTTTAGGAATTTAGGAGTTTAGGGTTTCAGGGTCTTGGGTTTGGGAGGTGTTTTAGGAATTTAGGAGTTTAGGGTTTCGGGGTCTTGGGATGGTCTTGGGTTTGGGAGCTTTTAGGGTTTGGGGCTTTGGTGGGGCGCGGGGTTTTGGGACTTCGGGATTGCGGTGTCAGCCTCGCAATTTGCTAAATCTTAGTCGGAACATACCGAGCCTTACCGGAACTCAGAGAATGATTCGCGAGTGCACGGTCAAACTTGTTCCTGATTCCCTCGTTTGTTTCGTGCGGTTCTTGTGTTCTCTGGTGGGGGACGAGGGCAGTTAGGGGCTGGACGGGACCGATAGCCCAGTAGCAACCTATCTGGTTGGGACTGGTTTTTAGGCCGGGCAGCATACCCACCGCCAAGCATAGGTGCAAAAGACACAAAATTGATATGATAAAACAGAAGATAAGGGAGCGTATGTGTTTGCTTTCATTAATTTACTTTGCATCATGTGTGGATCGTTTCTCTCGTTCACTCCTCACTTACCTTTATAACCTGCGGTTTGCTTGTTTTTATGTCCACGAACGTTCTCTAAGGTTTTGTATTGCTGCACAAGAGCGTAACACACGGCAGTGTACCAAACAAGCAAGTGTTATCAATTGCTTCACCCTACGGCAGGCGAATACATTATCTGATTTGCGGGTCTTTCTCAACCTGCATCTGCAAAGCACTACTATACTGTAGAGGGTCAACCTGACCCCTGGAACTTGTAGCCTGAAGCCCAAACCCTTATGAAACCCGAAATGATTGCCGCTCAGCAGTGCCAATCCACAGCCGTTGTCTTGTGCTGATTCCGATAGCATACAGGCGACGAGTTTCCACGTACTACATATCAGCGACATCTCCTAGCACGCTGAAGATTCAAGGGAGCCAAGAGAGTTCGCGACTTCTGAGCAGGCAGCTGATCTGGTGGCAACGAGAATCTGCTGCTCTTGGTGAACGTGATACCTCGCCCATCAGGAGTCTATCATTCGAAGTTGCGAGCACACCAGTGCAGGCCAGACAGGCCTCTGATCGTAGTCACGCAGTGTGGCAGCCTATGTAGGCGAATTTCTGATTCGGCGTGCTGCTGTGCCATGTCATGTTCATGCTGAATGATGCCACCAGCTACCTGGAGGTTCCTCTGTAGTTATAAGTGGTGTTATAAGTCCCCTAACATGGGTTATAAGTATAGTTACCCTACTCATAACCCTAGTTATAACTACCCATGAACCTCCAAGCAGGCCCTAAACCCTCTACCCTTATAGAATCCCTATAGATCCCTTTAAAGGGACCCTTAAAGGAACCCTTGTAACTACCCATGAGCCTCCCCAACCGTCTCAGGGCAGCGCATCCCGCGAGTGCGTGTGATTCTTGTGCACTATAGGTAGCTCGAGGTACCTGGGAGTTTCCGAAAATTAGGGGTACCTTACTTGGGGGTCCTTATCATAAGGAGCCTACTATTTCGGGTATTATACTAGGGTCCCCTTTTTTTGGGAGCTCGAGGTACCTGGGCGGGGGGGGCCCGCAGCACTTAATGATTAGAATAGGGTCGGGTCTTGGGGTATATTATAGTATGAGTAGCTCGAGGTACCTGGGCCAGGGGGGGGCTCCAGCATCCGGCTACTGTAGGGGCCTTAATAATTAGAATAGGGTTTTGGGGCATGGTATAGTATTAATTATAGTAAGGAACCCCCAAAATAGTATAGATTTCTACTTCAGGCCCCTATAGCAGCAGTCTGGTCCTTCTCGATGGTTGCAGCTACTCTCCCTCGAGGTCGGAAGCGGTAAGGAGCGGACCCCTTTCCGTCTTTGTGGAAAGGCATCCAGCACAACAGTTTCATCGCGCCGATGCCCTGGCGAAAGGCAGCTCTCATCAGCAATGTCACCTCTACACATGTTGAGAGACAGGGCCTTCAGCGCCAGGTAGATGGCATGACCTGGCACTTTTCGGGTTACGGGCACTCGACGCCGCCGGAGTTTCGTCCCAGGGGCCTATTATCAGCTCATCATACTGAGGGATCCAGTCCTGGCAAACGTGGCCATGCATTGCAATCGAAGCTCCAAGCAACATATCAGATAGCTAAAAGATATGAAAACTTCTAAGCGAATAACACATGATATGGAAGACTCTGGAAGAGCATATGACACAACAAGATACGCAACATATAACAAGACTGTACTCTACAACAGTATGTCATATGAACAGACATGTACTACAATCATGTACAAGCATGTATATGATGTATATGTGTCTATAATGTATGTGCACATATGTATAAATATGTGTCAATATAATCGTATTTGATGATGTAGAACTATATATGTATAAAGTAGTATTGAGGATAAAGTAGTATCGACAACAAATATCGTACAATGCACGAGTAGTGAGTAGTGCACTCAAACAGTGACGACGGTGGATTTTATTGTATTTGGTAATGTATAGCGCTGTATAATCATATGTGAGGATATATGACAATAGATACCAACACTCACCATGTATTCATGTGAACTTGATACTTATACTTCATAACCTTCATAAATGTAATCTACGGCAGCTCTGACGTGACTGTGGCCCCAGCAATTATGGCTTTCGGCCAAAACCCGGCGGAGCTCGCCTGGCCTCACAGCTGCCAGGGTGGCATCAGCTGGCCATGTCTCCACATCGACATGACAGCATTGAAGGGCTGGGAGCTTGGCTTGCAGGGTGTGTCACCAAAGCTGCGGTGAAGGTCGGTGCCCCAGGAGGCGTCATGGCCTCACACGTGCACGAGCAAACACAGAGAGACCCTCAGACTTCCGAGAACTAAGACTTTGGCCGTCATGTTCGTAGACCTCGAGCAAAACGTAAGAATGCAAACCATGTTATGGCTGGTCCACGCTCTTCTGGCCACGCCGGGGGATCGGCACAGACTCACCGTCACAGCTGAAAGCCTCAACGGTGAACACGACCCGCCTGCATCATGCAACGTGGAAGAGTCATGCCGCCAGCCATCAGCTTGGTGGAACTCCTCCTATAGCAACCTTTGCACATCTTTGCACTAGCCTCACATAGTAGGACCCCGTATACTAGAGCATAGACTAACCCTGATACATCGAAGGCTTCGCTGGCCCGGTGGAGGGCCCCTCTTCACGATGCTCGCTATGCAAAGGCAGGTCTTAGCGATGATGATGCGCGGTAGGAGGATATGACGGGCTAGGTTGCCAAGAGAATTGGTGTGAGCCCGGTTGAAAGAACTTAAGTGCTCTTAATTACCCTAAACTAAATCCATATTTACAGATCTCATGTATATAATTCTCAAAGCCCCGTGCGTCCTGGCCTCTTCGGCCACAGGCCACATATTGTAGCGAAGCTGAGGCTCCTGAAAGTTGATACTGCTGGACTCAGTCTGGCAAGCGATTGCAAGAACCAAACAGGTAGAAACGTGAGGGAGCTTCCAAAAATGGGGAACCCTACCATCAATAGCAGGATCCTGATAACAAGGATCCCAAAATAAGGGGTACTCCTATGATGATGGTCATCCTCATCACCACTGTGCCCGACAAGATCGTCACTATCGCATCGCCAACATTACCATCACCGCACTGGCAACACCTGAAACGGTGATCGTGATCGCTATGGTGGCAACGAGGAGCAGAAGAACGAGTAGTGATATGCTGCTTCGAGGCTTCGGATGTTCTGGGGCCGAGACGACTGGGAAGTTGCAGTACGCATGGGGACCTCATGCAGCGATGAACGACCGAAGTTTGCAGCCGGATTTCGACTTGGCAGAGATGCCGCACTTTGCAAACTGGCTTGGACACGAGATGCACTCTAAGATACCGGCCCCACATGTACGATTCCTTGGGCTTGGGCTCTTGGACGCTTCAAACATAGCAACCATTGACAGCATGCAACGCACATCGCACGCTGCCAAGGCTTCGGCCGTGCACCGACCGTGTCTTCGCAAAACAACACGGCGTCCTTGGGAACACGCAGAACAGCTCAGGGAGCACCACCCCAGAAGCTCGTAAGGGCACCACTTCTTCGTCCTCAGTTCATGAAGAATGCAGAAGCTCTCACCGGAGGAGGCGCAGAAGGCTAGTGAGCTCGGGGCATAAGTCGTGAATATCCGGAAATAGGTGTCGTCCTGGCGGCGAAGAAGCATTCGTAACACGGTGCCGTAAGGAGTGTAAGAAAGTTTGCTCGACAGTCCGGCAATAGGTTGAGCTCCGTGTGAGGATGGGCCCAGTGCAAATCAATGCCTGGTCTAAGACTCAACACTGCGACATCTAAAGTGAATCCAAGGCCAAGCGAGATGAACTAAGAAGGCTACACACGGAACCCTCGTCATTCTTCTTGTTGATCCGGGGATCCTGCAGCTCTGGCTACGAGTTAGCTCTCTTCTGAATTTCAACCGCAAGATTCGTCTTGCTTTCATCTGACTGACATGCTGCAGGGTCCGTGCGGTGCAGCTTCAGGTCATAAGGTCGTTGAGGCTTGAAAGGCACGGCGTCAGAAATCCGTGGCTTTGACCTTGTTGAGATACAAGAAGCTGCAATGCAAAGCAGGCACGCACGCACACAGATACACTTACGTATGTATGTATGTACGTATGTATAGACATAATGTGCTTCTCAGAGTGCTGCGGACAACTGAAATTGAAGCCTTCGAATGGCGCATCGTCTTGGTCACTCAACTTGACCTAGTCGGGGCAATCCACAGAACGACCAATTCAATGAAGCATAGCAAGCATGGCTGAATCTGCCTCGAAGGCCTTGTGCGGTGGCAATTTGTACATCATCGTGCGATACCTCTCATATGAACACGATGGCATGTTCCAGTATATTCTAACATGCCCCTACAAAGGGCTGGCACCGCCGGATCTTCGGATCAAAAGGAACGTTCTTCCACAGCTCCTAGTCCGACTTTTCAAGGATGCAGCCCAGACGATTTTTCGCACATCCCCGCCCCCTTTCGACTTCCTCGCCCCCAGCAGCAGTTTCTTCAGAAAGGTCCATTGGCGGCAGGCCACCCTGAGTGCACATGCTCAAGACATCTTGCCAGATGATTTAATTTCAGCAGTAGCAATAGCAATTGCACCTGAGGAGCCTACACCCCACTCGTCAGTAAACTCGGAATCCTGCCAGTGTGGCAGCATGTCACACACATGTGCTCAATGTTCGGCAGTGAATCCTTTGCTTGCCGGGCGTAGGTGTACACTACCGGCAAGCCACCTGGGGAAGAGCCAAGCAGAGCATCTGCTGAAGAAGACTAGCTGTTCTGCATCTGCGCATCAAGAGCCCGACCTTTGTACAGGAACTCAACCGCGCTGCCTTTCAACACAAATGTCAGAACCCGGCTACGTCACCTCGCCGACAGCAGAAGGCTTGCTCCAAGCAAAGACAAGGCTGAAACAAGCGGGTCAAACAGTTCCCACGACTATCATCACCGCTGATATGTCCAACTTCCACTTCTGAATTCGACTCGAAGTCTACTTCTGCTTCCACGTCCACTTCTACTTCTACTGCTACCCGGGGCAGCCGTGCATCTTCTATCTGATCTAGCCGAGGCACAGGTCTCGCCGACTACCGTCAGACGCGGAGGTCCGATAAATCGACTGTCAGGATGCTTTGGACAGTTGAGGTCGGTCTCACCTTGGCTCTTCAATGAGAAGAGCCTACTACTTAGGGTACCAGATTAGGGTCCTGAAAACAAGGATCCTGCGATTTAGGGTACTGTATTAGGGCCCCCAGTAATAAGGGTTCTACTAATGTTAACCTCATTTTTATAAACCCCCCTCAATTACAAAACCCCACCCCCGGAACTCAATTATAAACCCTCCCTCAATTACAAAACACCCGGCCCAACTCCCCGAAATTAGGTACTTGTTGTTCTGTCTTGTTCTGTGTTGTTTGAGAGAGAAAGAGAAACTGCAACTACTACGACAGCTTCAGGTCTGCAGAGAGAGAGAAATTGCAGCTACTACGAATGCTTGAGGTCTGCACAGAGAGAGAGAGAGAAAGATAAATTGCAGCTACTACGACTGTTTCAGGTCTGCAGAGAGAGAGAGAGAGAGGAACAGAGAGAAACTGCAGCTACTAGGACTGCTTGAGGTCTGCAGAAAGAGAAAAACTGCAACTACTACACCCGCTTCAGGTCTGCAGAGAGAGAGAAGCTGCAGCTACTCAGATCTAGAGGATCTCAGAAACCATGCCTTCCTCAATAAAATTCCTTATTCCCGGAGCCAAAAATCATTCCATCCTGATGGAGTACAAACAAAGGCCGTTCTTCGCAATTATAAACCCCCCATCAAAATTAAACTCCCGCCGGGGAGGGCCTTTTGGTGGTGCCTTTAAAGGCCTTGAAAAGGACGGCAAGTTTTACACGCCAAGCCCTTCATTGGGAAAGCTCTGGATTCAAAAGGAAAGCAAGCTGTGGGAGCAGAGTCGTTGATTGGAATAACCTACCTTTAGCAGCCATGCCCTTGCTTGCGAAAGCTTCGGCTTTCAAAGGAGGAGGGAGAGGAGAGCAGGATCATTGTTCATTGCTGGTACTTTACCAAACGTGCCTTGTCCGCCGGAAGAGCTGGACTCAGAGGCTGTACTACTACTGTACTATTATTGTACTATACTACTGTACTATTGTGATACTATACTACTGTACTACGACGACCGACCCCCCCCTCAATAGTCAATCCCCCCCACCCGGGGCGCCAAATCGGTTATTAATAGGAGGTCAACATTACACAGGATGCTTTGGACAGTTAAGGTCGGTCTCACCTTGGCTCTTCTTACTTCCCCCACTAAGCCAGGGAAATAAAAGGATGAACGTTCAGATTACGACCAAAGTCTATAAACCCAAACAGTTTAAAGCTTAAAGGTTGGATATTGGAGAGCTACTAGGCTAAGTCTTCAATGTTAAGAACAAGTTTAGTAGTATTCACCCTGGCAACAGCAAAGAGTTGTGGCAACAACAGCGGCAAAAATCAGAGTGGCACGAACAAGACAGCATACCCATTATCGGAGAAATGTTGCCAGGACACTAAATCCTGAATCCCGTACCCGAAGCCGTCATGGAAGCTTCCACCCCAAGATCCTTGCAAACAAGAGTCGAAGAAGCTCATGCAGCTCCTTGCAAGCCTTGTCGCCCTTTATGCACGCTTCTTTCGGCTTGCCACAACCTCCGCGCCCGAACCAGAAGCACAACAACAGCGCATCAGCAGTATCCGAGCTTGCCAAGCCACCCTGCAAGTGCAGTATGCACGGCGGAAGAAGGCACGCACTCAAGACGGCTCTGCTCATTGTGCTCCCCATCTTGGGGACTACAACGGGTGCGAAGATCGGGTTTCCAGCCCTTGTCACACCATGTGGGCAGCATATTGGAGCTTAAATAATGGGGCATGGGATCCTTATTATAAGGACCCCAAAGTAAGATATCCCTAATTTTCGGAAACTCCCACGTCACCTAAGTCCTAAGTGTGGAAGTCGCTCGGCTTATGAAATGTTGCCTGGTCTGGTCGGCTGCACCTGCTCCTGCTTCGTTCGAACTCGGCTTAGACGCTGCTGATAGCCCAGTTATCGGCGTCAGAATACACATCACAGAAGTAAAGGCGAGCAAGCCACGTGTGAATCAAAGGCATGATCATGCTCCAGCTGCCACTGCCACAAGACACAGGAGGCGCAATGAATCAGTGACACAAGCATCCGCTTTTCCTACGCAGATTTCCTCTTGCCGGTCAGCAAGTGCATCTTCCTGTAGCAAACCGAGAAGATTAAAACCACGACCTTAGGAAAGCAGTGGAATGCAGAACGGGTGTCTCTGAAAGATCTCCACGTCCTGGCAAAGTGCCCCAGAGGTCTCAACTCAGTGCCAGGCGCCCACTGAGCGAAGGGATGCTTCCCAATCGTCTACACACCTGGCCGTGTCCAGTGTGTCACATCGGTGCAGCCAATGGCACCGTCATCAAAAGCACCAGGAAAAAATACAATTGAGCATAATATCGGGCCTTAATAACTAGACCAGGGTTTTGGGGCCCATTATACTATAATTACAATATATTAGCCGCATGGTCGCTATTAGTCCACGTGGGACAACCACAAGAGCCGGTAGCACAAGCTCTTCTTCAGCTGCAGCAGGAGTGAAGACGTCGGATCTGGCTCTCCCTCCTGAGCACGGGGGAGGCGGATCCACCTTAAAGAGTCTCAATGCTTCCAGGACCCTCCTTGTACCCTTAAATAGGGGTATATGGTCGCAAATAGTGGGTACTTAGGGTCTAATAGAGAGTAGATGGAGGGTCTAGGTTCTTGCAGATTCCTATGACTGTGCCCTTTGTGGGGGGCAAGGTGCTTCTGCGTTGCAAGCACGAGTCCTTGCAGAGAGATGAAAGGCCCATGTAGGCGAAGCATAGGAAGATCATTAAAAGGTATGGCAGACCTGAGCGGGGTCAACGCGCACAGGAAAAGCCTGCAACAAAACACCCACATTAAGGAGCTTGGACTTGCGCCTGCGATGAGGTTTTCCAAGGTTAAGTGCGGCAGCAGCCTAGGTCGAAGTGTGAACTCGCTATCCTGATGCAGGGTTCAAGCGGCTCGTGCAGATCATTTCCTTTGAACTAAGGTGCCCCTCGCTGAACTGCTCATGCTGAAATCCGAGGACCTTCATCTCTCCGATCTGTACCTCGCTGCAAGTACGAGTAAAGGCACAGCAGAAATTGCAGCAAAGGTGCCGCGCTGCGG
The DNA here is from genome assembly GCA_905221615.1 of Symbiodinium sp. CCMP2592. NCBI lineage: Eukaryota > Dinophyceae > Suessiales > Symbiodiniaceae > Symbiodinium > Symbiodinium sp. CCMP2592. The sequence goes on from CAJNDT010003223.1 coordinate 1,322,648, forward strand.
AGGCATCGGAGTGCACAGTTGCATCCCTTCTTTTTCTTTCGCCCCCTCACCTCTCCGCTCGCTCATTTCTGCCAGGCTCGCCAACGAGGGCGGGCGAGGCCAACCAGCCAACCCTCCCCACACGCCGTAAGTTCGACTTCGCACCACGCCCGCGAGGACGCTCTCACTCACCCTCTCTCTTCATTTTGCGCCCTGGCTCTCGGTTTGCCTCTGCTTTGTTACACTCTTTCTCCGTCTTCCTTCTAGTCGAGAGCTGAAGCGTCCCATCGCCACCAGCATTCTTCTCTCTGCACCGCTCTGCCTCTGCTCCGTGCTTACCTGGCCACCAAATCCAACCGTCAGGCCCCGACAAGGAACTTGCTGCGGCTGTTCTCAGCTGCCTCCACAATGAACTTGTTCCCTGGCGAGCGGACATGTACTACCAAGGGCCAGAATAGGGTTTTGGGACATATTCGACTATCATTATGACAAGGAGCCCCCAAAATAGTAGTGTATTGGTATTTATTTAGGCCCTTGCATCTGCTTCTCACATCTGAGGACGGCCTGAGACGACGTGCCAAATTGTCCCGAAGTCTGCTGTCAGCCGCCTGCACTCGCTTTCATCGAACAGAGATGCGGGTGCTCACGTGGGAAGCCTCCGAAGCGTGGTCGCCACAACTTGCTCATCCTTGCCCAATCTTGGCAGCCTTGCGCGAAGGGCCACGATGACAGAGCAGGGGGTTCAAAGGGATGCGTCTGAGGCCAGAACTCGTCGCGCACGGCTGCAACAACTTGCTTCAGTTGGGAGCCCTCCTGGTCTGTTTGCCGTTGGGATCGCAGCGACCCTAGACAGAGTTGGAAGTTCATGGGAAGTTTAGAAGTAGAGCAACTATAGATGTAGCTCAAGTTAGGGACTTCGAACCCCACTTACAACTACCCACGAACCTTCAAGCATGACCAAGAACCGCCACCTTCAAAGAGTTACTCTGGCGGCCTGAATCTGAAAACCTCTACGAAGACCGCAAAAACTGAAACCTCAGCCGCACAACCTTCAACCCCAAACTGTAAAGCCTGAAACCCCAAAGCCCCGGAAAAAAAACACCCTTACAGGAACCCTAACTAACCCTTCGAGGAACCCACTCCCCCCCCCCCCCCCCGCGCCGCCCCTCCACCCAAAAAAAAAACCTAACCCAACCCTCAAACACACCCTAAACCCCTAACCCTGAAACGAACCCTCAACCCCAAACTGCCTAAAACCCCAAAGTTTCGAAACCCCTTCACCTCCATCTCAAGGGGCTCCAGGACCTGGAGAGCTCCGCAGAATGCGGTTTAGGGTCTTCCGGTTTAGGGTTTAGGGTGTTAGAAGCGTCTAGGGCTTAGGGTTGAGGGTTGAAGCTTTCCTGGGCTAGAGGTTGGGTTTGCAGTTGAGGGTCTTGGGGTTTAGTGTCTTTGGGTTCAGTATTTCGGGTTTGGTTTGAGATCTGGCGCTTTTTGGTTTGGGGTCTGGGGCTTGGTGTTGTGGGGTTTCAAGATCCAGGGTATTGTCTTCTCTTCTTTGTTTGCAGTGGGATGGTCTAGAACAAATGGAAGTTTTGCTCTTAGTGAAAAGTCTGGGTTTCGGCTTGTAGACTTCGGGGCTTTGGACTTCGTTTGGGCGTGTAGGGTTGAGAGTGAAGCATGCAGAGGGAAGAAAGCTGTTGACTGGGGGTGTAGCAGTGTAGAAGTTTAACATCAAATCGACACCTACTGGGTCCGGAATTCGGGCTTTCGGTCGATACCTGTCACTGTCTACCAAGAGAACCGCAAAAGACTCCCTGATGCAAAACAGGCCTCCATAAGGGAGTTACCGAAAATCACGGGTACCTTATTTGGGGGCCTTATAATACGGATCCTACTATTTAGGGTACCAAATTAGGGTCCCCTATTTTCAAAAACTCCCATACGGATGGTAGAAGGATTGCGGTCTGAGAGGCTGCCCCCTACCTATAGTCTCCATTGTAGTTCCTCTTTTTGGTTAACCATAAACTCTATTATAGGATCCTAACCCTAAAACTGGTTAACCAAGAAAGGAACTACAATCGAGACTATAGGTACCAGTGCAACAGTGGCCTTCAGCTGTCTCTTCTCGGCTTGCTGCGTGCCTTCCACCGACTGGTCAGGCGCAGCAGCATCGTTGTGAGCGGTAAGGTGATGTCTTTCTGGTAATTACTGCGTGAGACTCAAAAGGAAAATTCGGACAAGCCGTCATACCCCTTTCCGAATTTGCAGCTTGGCATTTTCTTGTCTGGCGGACGCTCAAGCAGGACCTTGTCCCAACACAAACTCCGAAATCAAAATAATCCCAACTGCCTTTCTTGTCTGCGGGCTGCGCCGGCGGTGGTAGTTCCATCCCTGGCGACTTCCATATCACGACCACGCACCTCAGCGTCATTGGAGCAAACACGCTGTCATGCACTGCATTCATGGCTTGCCTGCCTTCCCATTAACATGTGCTCAGAATCACAGAGGCTGCTCACGCCACCCCACAAGACTGGCAGCATCAAGCTGGGTCGAGAACTTGTCCAGCTTCCACACCCCCATGGCCTTCTGCCGAACTTTGCAGGCATAACCTCGCCACAGCCAGAAGGTGCAGGGTATTGGATCATACTCCCAAGATGGGCTGAAACAATGGTAGGAAGTTCAGCAAGATGCTCAATATAGAACTGCAGTCAAGCAACCCAAGGCTTCGCCGACAGCCACATGCCTGAAAGACCAAAAGAGGGACTGTGGAAAATCAACACGCCGTGCGTTGTGCATGTGCTGTTCCGAACGAATGCATCATCACGGGCCACTTTTTATCTCCATGTGCCCAGGCCAATCTCAGCCAAGTTGGCCACCTTGGCGACTGCAAGGGGCAAGGCTGCCAGCAAGCCCCCATCAACCCCTATCCCCGCCCCATGTCACCCAAAAACCTGAACAGCCCGAAACAGCCCTAGTCCCTGTAGCCCAGACCCTAAATCGCTCTCCCCCTCTACGCCGCACCCCCTTACGGGCTGGTGACCAGGGGCCCTGCGACCAAGACCTGCGAAGCAGCCGACTCGTCCGGCCTTCAACGTGGGAGTTTCCGACAATGAGGGGCACCTTATTGCGGGGTCCTTATAACCAGGATCCTACATTTAGGGTACTATAATTAGGGTCGCATATTTCGGGAACTCCCACATGGACATACGAGGCTGTCAGGATGAGCAGTGCATTCATTCGGCTTTTTCGTTATGCTTAATTAATGGTCGAAACCTGATTATGATTGATGTGTCAATACTACTTGCAGCAGATTGGAGCAGCTAGCATCACCATCACCACCAGGGTCGACGAAAATGAGGACGACCATGACGACCACGAGCTCGACAACGAAGACGAGCTCGACACCGACGACAAGCTCGACAACGACGCTGACGACGGCGTCATCGACGTCGATGACACCGACCACCACCTCGACCACAACCAAGATCGACGACCGACGCGACACAAGGACAACGACGAGCAATATGACGCCTTCTGCTGCTGCTGCTGCGGCTACTACAGTACAATGTCGACGACTCTGGTGATGGCTGTTGTTATGACTACTACCTTGTCCATGACAAGAGCTTTGTATATGGACCGAAAAAACACCCTAAACAAAAACCATAAGGATGGTATATCCGATAACTTCCTCCTTGCGTAAGGCAATAGACCGAGGATATCCCACCCAAAAGCGTGCGGTTGGTTGCGCTTGTGGCTCCCGCAAGAGAACCGTCGTAAGGGCAAGAATGCGAATAGTGGCGTCAATGATCGCACGGGTGGCAGGAGGAAGTTGACACATTCATAAATTTTGTTGTTGCTGGCACCTTGGCTACAGTATGTTCTCACCAACGGCAGTATACAAGTAATGCTGGTACTAGTCATGCTGATGTCTGGAGTGTCAGAATAGCATGGTATGGTGCTGGAACGGCCCCCACGACTTTTCCGTATCACATCCTCCAGATTGTTCAGCCCCTCGGAACTTCAGCAGACCCTTACAGAACCCTTGTAGATCCCTCTAAGGAGCCCTTATTGATCGATCTTAAAGGCGTGAATGCCAGCTTGTCTGTGAAGCCTCGCGAGGTCAGCAGCGACCTGCCGTTTGAGCCAGAGGCTGGGTGAAGTAGCTTCTCCATCTGGGAGTGTTCGAAAATTAGGGTACCTTATTTTGGGGTCCTCGTAACCATAGGGACATGAAAGCAACTTGGGAGTGCTCGAAAATTAGGGTACCTTATTTGCGGGTCCTTATTTGATAAGGATCCTGAAATTTAGGGTACAATATTAGGATCCCCTATTTTCGAAAACCCCCATCTCACTATCTCTCTGACTAACTCTTCTCGCTCTATCTATCGATGTTGTTGTATGGGTACATCTAATACACATATACATATATATATATATGCGCACAGGGAGCCGGCATTGAAGTGCTCGATGCCGACACTCTGAAGTCTTACACTAAGCCCCATCGATGCAGCTGAAACATGTCCGGCATCACCCGCTGCAACCTCAGGAGGGCTACTTGGAGGGTCTTTAGGGGACTTAGTACCTGTAAGGGGTTCCTTTAAAGGGGTCCTTTAAAGGGATCTATAGGGATTCTATAAGGGTTTAGGGTTTAGGTTGGGTGACTTAGTAACTGGTTATTTTAGGGACTTATAAGTACCATAACCCCAGTTAGGGTCCTTTTTTAGGGTACTTATAAGTCTACTTACTACCTACTTACTAAGTCCCCCGACCCTCCAAGTAGGCAAACATCGAGTTGCCAGGCTCTTCCATGGCCTCTGGGGTTTAAGGTTCTAGGGCTTCTAATGTTTGGCATTGGGGGGGGTGGTCAAAATTAGGGTCCCTTTTTGGGTACCCTAAATTGCCGCATTATAACAAGGACCCCAAAAGGGACCACAATTTTGACAACCACCCATTTAGAAACGTTTAGGGCTTGGCCTAGAAGTCCTGATCTATGCAAGTACCGGTGTCTGTGTGTGCGCCAGAACCGTAAGGCGCGGGCGTTGTCACCACGATCTCGGCCTCCTCTCCCTTCAAGTTGGCCTGGTTTAGGGTCTACAGGCAAAGGGTGCGTGGCCCTTCGGTATAGCATGGGATTCAATCCCAACCACAAACCGCAAAATAGAAACCTCAACCGCCCAGGCCGGAACGCGAGGTAAGCTGTCTGCATTCCTAGCTCTGTGTGCTGTCTGCGTGCATACGAGGGGATAGCAACAGATAGACAGATAGCTTGCGGCATCAACACTACTGATGTCTAGGCTCAGATATGGTCGATATTGTGCTATTCGTGTTTCGAGGGGGTAAGTAGTTCGGGCAGGCCCAGAGGCAAAAGAGACGCGGATTGCAAGATCAAGAGACAGAGAGGCGAAGACAGGCGGTCAACTCGCTAAGTGGCGGCTGACATGCAGCTGGTGTTACAAAGGTCAACCACGAATGTCACCCTTGTTCGCCAGCAAGTTGACATGATGGACTCGATTCGACCCCCACATCAGTGCGAAAGAAGCACCCTGCAAGCAGCGACATAGAGACTGGTCAAAAATAGAAGGAAAAACAATGGAGAATGGGGAGTGAGAGAGAGATAGAGAGGGACGGAGACAGGCCGAGACACTCAGAAAGATAGACGAAGAGCAAGTCAGGTAGGCAGGCATGCAAGGGCTCCATGCATGCACCCTTGGATATGATGTCGGCTACTCGACGGGCCTGAGTAATTTTAATGTGGTTTGGGGGTACACTACCGTATAGTTATATTACGGAACCCTCAATGAACAAACTAATGACCATTACAGGGAACTCCAGAAAGTTGGAATATGGTTTCTTGGTAGGATACCCTATAATTTAACATAGAAGGGTTAGGATAATCATATTCCAACTTTCTGGCTTTTACCTTAAAGATTCTATATGCGACAGCCGCTGGTATCCCCTTGAGGTCGACACCCGTCCAAGAGCCGCGAGCAGATCTGCCTGAACGTCACCCCATTCGGGAAAAATTAGGGTTTCGGATTTTGCTTTGTTGAACCCTCTTTTCTCCCCGCTAGGTTAGGTTGGTTGAGGGTGTAGGGTTTAGGGCTAAGGTGTGGTTGAATGCATGCATGCTTCGAGAGAAATACAAGATTCTGCCACCACATGCACCCCTCCAGCCTGAAAAAGTGTCGTTGCAACGCCTATTAGGACGATTAGGAAATGGAGACCTCCAATCCCAGACCCGGCACAGCCGGGATCAAGTCCTCGTGGAGAAATGCAGGCACTCGGTCAACGGAGCTGCCTCGGCTTTGTGCGTTCTTCTCCCGAGGCTGCGCATCCAAAACGAAATGTGTTGAAACGCAGCAACAACAGCAGCAGCAACAACAAAAAGAACAACCATGACCACAACCAAACGAAGACGGCCATGACACACACCCAGGAGAAAGTGAAAACTGACCGTCGACAGACCCGAATGTCCACGATTCAATGCAAGGGTCCTGCTTGAACCTACTGTTTCCCGTTGGTGCACAAGAGGTGTCTCGGGTGCTGCTTTCCTTCACTCATCTGAGGACTGCTGTAAGCCCTTCCGATTGTATACTGCAGTCCGCGATACCCACCTGCAAAGTACAGGTAGGTCAGATACAAGACAAGGTTCGTCGATCCGCACGGAAACATGTGCATGAATTCCTATGTCGACACCTGTACATGGCGAACTTGACGTGGAGGATCGCCCATCTAGTAGGTGTGGGTACACATATGTATATCTAACCCTCCCACACGCATGGAGGTGTATACACAATTATACATGCTCTGTGCCTGGGTCTATGGTTACATATCTGCTACAGCTTCTTACCCGCATCGCTGCATACACCTGTGCTGCTGCACTGAACGCCTAACAATCATGTTTCCGTTCACATGTGGCGTCGCTTGTTTGGCTACCACTTTTGCCCACTCTCGGATGTCTCGTCAAGTCGAGCTGATCTGAGGAAATATCAGTGACGCATGCCCCTGACTGCTTAGAAATATCCTTGCTAAAGCAGGGCCATGCATAGCCTGACACTTGGAAATCGGAAAGGTCCAAATGTTCCAAACTCCAAACCCACAATCAACACCCAAAGCGCTTCACGGTGGTAGTCCGACTCTTTCTACAAGATCAGAGCCGTTTGCGCGCGCCTGCGGTTGCTTCGTTGTCAAAGCGCTCCACCTGGCGGTTTAGGCTTCTGTGGCTGCTCTAGCAAGGCTACCACATGCAACTGGATTATCCCTGCAGCGGCCTGATACTGCGACTGCGAGTACAGGGAGATCATCTGGATGCGTCGTTTTGGCCAATACTTGCTCAAAGTGACCGAGTTACTCCCACCTGTGCCATTTTGCTGATGCGGACCGGCTGGTGATGGCTGGTCGCTTGGGTCCCAAGCCCTTCTCCGTTTGCGTCCAGTGCGTAAGAACACTAATTGGGCCGATTGCTGCAGTACATGCCCTCTTCTAGAGCCCTCTTTGGGGCTCAGTTGCTTAATCCTCCCTCCAACAGCGGAGCAAGACAATCGTGAATAGGAACAGCAATGCCAACAACGATGGCGACACTCATATCTGATTCCCATCATCATGGCGATGACGATCATGATCACGATGGTACATCAGCCGCAGCAGAGTATAGGATCAGCAGCAAAGTGACCGCCATCAGCAGCAGCTCCAGTACAAAAGTAGCAAGCCCTCGGAACGAAAACACCAAAACATAAGAAAGGCGTAGTGCACCTAAGCTGTGTAAGAGCAGCAGTACTTGCCGAAGCAACAGGAATCGACACATTACGATGATGCTATATTCAAAGGTCTCGTTGCTTAGCCAGAAGCACAGTTGCACGAATTTGCGTTTCTCTGCTTTTTTTCGGGGCCCAGCTTTGCAAGGCTCTTCGGAGGATGGCTTCGTGCATCCCAGGCATGGAAGGCCTCTACAAGACTGCTCGCGCCCCATGTGTGCCTACCGTTTTGAAGAACAACGAAGATTCGATCCCCCAAGCCCGAAAGCCGTAAGCCCCTAGGCCCTATAGTAGGGCCCAAAAGAAGCACATAAGCAAAAGTTAGGATAAGGATATACCATATATTATATGGTATGGCATATAAACCCCCTTATAATGAAGCCCAATAAGGTAGGGATATCCCCATAAAATGCTTATGCTTATGCGCCTTTTGGGTCCCTAATATAGATCTTCCAGAGCCAGGAACTCTACAAATCCCCATCATCTCTGCACCTCCAGCGATGGACAAAGGAACAGTGGCACCTGTCCCGGCCTCACGTGTCGCGGCTACTGTGGAAGTTACACAGACGAAGTTTTCTGCACAGTTACCGCTACAAACACTCGCTTGCAGGCTCTGTTTACCGTCGCACCTCTCACTATTCAACATGCTGTGCACACACGTAATGTTTTGTACAACTCTTATTCGCGCTGCTGCCAGCGTCATTGTCCTACTAATTACTAGTCGTACTGCTTCTGTTCTACTGACTAGTAAGTAGGCATTACTGCAGGCATTGTTGCTTTTGCATTGCTCGCGCTCTGACTAGCTTTGTTACTCGGATTGCGATCACGACCCCTAGTACTGTGCTGCCACTATCACGCCTAGCACCTCCAAGCCCAAACCCCTAAACTCCTAAGACTCCGAACTCTCAACCCCAAAGCCACAAACCCGAAACCCCAGACCCTAAATCCCCCCAAATCGTTCACCCCAAAGCCTAAACACATCCTGGGTTAACAAAGAAACCATACTATTTACTATAGATCTCTATTATTATGGCAACCTAAACTAAATTCCTTAACAAGAACCCTCATAAAACCCTTTAAAGGAACCCTAAATTTGGTAGCTTAGTAAAGATAAGATTCCTCAAAAAGAACCCAGCATCTTCGATCGCTGCTCGCAGGGCCCCCAACTGACCGAGGCTCTCGACCCCGAGGCGCTTCGAGGCCGCCCTGTCTTGGAGCTTTTGAATGTTTTGCAATACCTGTAGTCTCCATCGTAGTTCCTTTTTGGGGTTACCGCATAGGATCCCTATTATATATTTGGTTACGCCAGAACAAGGAACTACAATGGAGACTATAGGTAGGTTTAGGGTTTCGGGTTTTTGTAATGGTTAAGGTCTCCGCGTTCAGGGCGTGGGGCACCCGAGACCCCTGAAAACCCTAAACGTGCGGATGTCATGGGAACAAGGGATGTTGAAGTCCTAAAGCTCTAAGCCCAGGCTGAAGCCTCAAGTCTGGAGCTGCCGCGGCCAGCTGGAACTGGCCTCCGAGCCTCGAGGGCGGGGAAGTGCTCAGTGTGGTTTTCTCTCTTTGGAGGGGGGGGGAGTGGGGTGTAGAGGGATTAGGGCTTTAGGGTTTAGGGTTTTAGGGTTTAGGGCTTTAGGGTTTCAGGTTTTAGGGCTGAGGGTTTAGAGGTTCGTGCGAACTTGAAATTCCGAATCTCTCACGGCAACAGCAATGATCGCAGTAGTTACGGTCGTGGCAGCTAGTAGCATCAAGTAACAGTGAACTCGCAACGCTCGTCACACAAGCAGCCGTTCAGACCAGTGATGCCCGGAACTCAGATACGCATAGCATGGTGGGAGTCATCTAGCGAATATCATGTCGTCATCTGGCAGAAGCTTGAGCAGCCTCAGCGTTCGAACGGACGGCGAACGAAGATACCATTACCAACAACAACTACAGCAGCAGCATCATGGCATCAGCAACAGCAGCAACAACAACAAAGCATTAAATGCGAACAGCGCCAACACGCACACCGACACCAACGGCAGCAGCAAAAGCAAGAGCACCCGCAGCGGCAGCAACAGCAGCAGCAGCAGCACTACTACCACCACCATTACCAATACCATCCACAACAACGACGACGATGACAACAACCACAACGACGACCACAACAAACACAACCACAGCAACTGCGACAGCAGCAGTGACGACCACGACGACAGCACAAAAACAGCGACAAGGACAACCAACACCCACAACCACGAACCCCCACCCACCCCCACGACCACGCCCGCCATCGATCAAGACCACGACCATCACCACCACGATCACAACCACCACCACAACCACGACTTCAAGCGTAGCCACAACTAAACTACTCCGACGAAGACGACAAGGTGCTTTCCACTACGAGTAACAACCGCGCGAGGATGTTGCCCGTGTCTTGCTGGGTCCATCGCTCTTCGGCCTTGCCGAAGATGACAATTGACACGAACACCTCGTCCAGTCTCGGCAACTATATTACATGCTAATACATATATTGTATATATATATATACATATAACATCATTAGTATCTTGTATTATAATCTCAAAACACTAACTAACCTGGTACCACGTCAGTGTTCACTGCCAAAGAAACAGCCCAAACTGAGCTTCACCGTGCCAGAGCATGCCAGAACCAAAAAAACTTCTTCAGGCTTGCCCGCAGCTTGTGGCCATACTCAGATGTCTGCACTGAGCTACCCACATCCGACAAGGCCTCGGCAGTGTGCTTACGTAGTATATTATGGTAGATGATGATAGGCAATGGCATGTTATAGTATGCTACAGTACATCACAAAGTATATTATGATGGTGCTACATCATGATAGGTTATGGAACTTTGTAGTACACTATAGTACATTGAAGCACTGCTCAGCTTCCACGTTCGCTTCACTGCCAAGCGCTTCTCGGTTCTAGGCTTCGTGTGTGCAAAGGCAGTTCGCTTAGACCAGTGGCATCCACCCCGCTGGCACACGTATACAGGTGACACACGCGCTTTGCCAGGCTAGAGTCAGGCAGACAGCCAAGACCTGCGAAGGCTTACCTAAAGTACGTGTAGTGAGAAAACACATTAAAAGTCGGCCAAGGTTGGCAAGGCAACGCGCCGTTTTCACCGCTGTTTCTCCTCCAGATTAAAGAGAAGTGAGTCTCAGGTCTTGCTGAACTCCAGGAAGATCCTGCGAGACTCCTGACAGGGGTTTGGGGCAGCTGCCCAAAGACTCCAATACCCCTTAATTAAGGAATATACTTTAAATCATACTAGGGATCCTACTGGAATTTAAGGTATATTCCCTAATTAAGGGATATTGGAGTCTCTGGGCGCTCTCATGATCCTGCTGGACAGTGCATGCCTTAACACAGGGGTAATCATGGCGGATTCGAAAGCTCCCTAAACTCCAAACTTCATCCCTGGACCTTAAGCCTTAATCCCTCCATGCTGAAACCCTAGACCCTTACAGTAGAAGCCAGAAAGTTGGAATATGATTATCATCCTAAACCCTTTATGGTAAATTATAAGGTATCCTACCCTGAAACCATATTCCAACTTTCTGGAGTTCCCTTTAAATGCTAAGAACCCTAACTAGACCCCTAAACCCTTATATGTCAATGCTAAAGCCCTGGACCCCCAAAACCCCTAGACCCTCAACCCTAAACCCCTAAACCCTCAACCCTAAACCCCTAAACCCTCAACCCCTAAACCCTAAACCCCTAAACCCCTTCATCCCTCAAGGCTAACTAAGCCCCTACGGGCTTCTCAGGCGCCTGCAATCTTTGCTGCGGCTGCGGCAGTCGGAGTACCAGGCCGAACTGTGCCAGGTACGCCATCTCGTCGAACTCGTTTCCCTCCGTGGACTTGGGTGTAGGTCTTAGGGGCTTTCGGGTTTGGGGTGTAGGGTTTCAGGAGTAGGGGTTAGGGCTTCAGGGCTACTAAGGTTTACAATGTTCGGAGTTATCACGTTTTGGACATGTTGGGGTTGAAAAGCTGGGACTCGGTAGGGTTGCGCTGCATGGGTGTCGATCGCCCCCTATTTTGTGCACTGCCAGCTACACAATGCCACTTATCTGTCATTGCCCAGCGAAGAAGCGCCACCCAGACGGGAAAGTGGAGACACGCCACAAGTCCACCAAAGCTTGAGGCTTTTGAGGCTTAGGGCTTGATTGAAGGTTTTGAGGGGTCTGGGGATTTCTGTCGGTCGTGTTCTGAGGACCACAATTCGAGCATGCCCATGAAAAATCAGCCTGCGCACGGGACGCACCTGCACGAAGGTTTTGTAGAAGCGCTCCAGATCTTTCACGCCACCTGTCGAAGAGGGTTTAGGGCATGCAGGGTTCGGGGCTTCAGTATGAAAGTTGAGGGCTTAGGCTCCGGATTCTACAGGACGCTACCCCCTAAACCCTAAATCTAAACTGTGAACCCGAGGACTCTATTTTTTCCTCCGGGCCTCGTAGAGTCAGCTGCCTGGCTGCCAGGTGAGATCGAATCTCGGCGATGCCCGGCCGTCTGGTGGAGAAAGCGCCATCCTCTGTGCCTCTTGTGGGGAAATGGCGGGCCTTTTACTTCATAAGTCTCAAAATACTTGTTGCATGTATATGAGGATCTGCATCTTTTTTGCATGTGTACACGTTGTGTATATCCACACAATATGCATACCTAGGAACATGCAAGTTGACAGGCAAACATGCATATACCTACACACATTACCATGTGTTCTCAGTCATCAATTCATTCCTTCATTCATTCGTTCATTCGTCCCTTCCTGCTTTCTGACTCACCCATACTCATCAGTGAATACATGCGTGTGTACATATATATATATATATACACAGACATATGTATACGACTACATCAGAATGATTTTGAGTATCCAACTGCTGCTTCATCTAGCATTCGAAGTTATGTCTATACGAATGCAAGAGAAAGTGCGTGTGCATATGTATATATGTACGTATGTACATACGTGTAATGTATCCGTACATCTGTAAACATATGTATATGTGTACATACATACATCCATACATACATACATACATGCATAGTACGTACATACATACACGCGTACGTACATACATACATATACATGTACTGTATATGTCAAACTGTACATACGCACACGTACAGCACGCACGCGCACACACACACACACACACACAAAATGCCAGCTGCTGTTGCTCTCGGTGTTGCTGGGCCCCCAACCGTGACCCTTACACAGCAGCTCGTACTTCTGGCGCCAGCTTTCAAAGCCGCAATTGGCATAGTGGAGCACCACCTGATAGCAAGCAGGAGCACCCTAAACCCCAAACCCCAATGCAGTCCAATTCTCAGCCGCGTTGCTGGCGCTCCGGGTCCCTTGCAAAGCAAGGTGTACAGCGTCATGCCTAGCCAAACGAGCCAGGTCATGGCAAATCCGTACAGATTCAAGGACCTCTCAACTTAGTCCGCTTCCGAAGCTTCGCCAGAGTGCTAAGGCTGCAGGCCGGAGCTTAAACTCTTGCTGGTACTGAGGCCTAACTATCTGATAGAACCCTAAACCCTAATTATCTGATAGAGCCCTAAACCCTGATACAATGATACAAGGACCTGGTTTTATTTTGGAGTGATCCAAGCCAACACCCGAAGACACAACTCACCGCCCCAGCTGCGCCTCCGTCCCGCAAGAATCCGTGAACTCCTCACGTTTCCGCAGGGAGCTTAGCCATTTAGGGCTTACTGAGCTTACTGCTTCGGGTTCTAGGGTTTGGCATTCGGGGTTCAATTTAGGGTGTAGGGCTCGGGGTTTAGGGTGCAGTGGCCTTTCGCTCGCGCGACAGTCCGCCCCTTCAAGGGACGTGCACTCCGTAAGAACCCCGAAACCCACTCAGACGTCACCGTAGAAGATCAAACTCCCATTTGCTTCATAGATCTTCTTCCGCAGTATCTGGTTATCGTTCGGGTCTTTTTTGAGCACTGGTTTCTACCTAGCAGTTAAGGTCAGCAGAATCGTTTCGGGTTTAGGGCTCAGGGCTACGCTCAGCTTGCCGCTCACCGCCTGCTGGGAGCGGTGGAAGCTCGCCTCTCGGACCGATGGAAGTCCTGGAAGTTTCAGAGCTTTTGGGTTCGTCTTTTGGGTCTAGGGTTTAGGGTTTAGAAACTTCTGGGTACCTCTTTTGGGTCTTTAGTACTAGGATCCTACTATGTTGGTGTTTTCAAAAGCTCGGGCACGTCTTTTGAGTCCTTATCAAAAGGGCAAAAACTTGGGTACGTTTTGTAGGTCCCTGGTATAAGGATCCTACTATGCCGCGGTCGCCATGCTCAGGAGCCTAGTATCTGGGGTTCGTTATTATGAAGATCCTACTCTTTGGCGGGAGCTGTACAGTTGGAGATTCGTATTGTTTATTGGTCGGCTCTATCTCTTTGCAATTTCCTATATATGCACATGTACATATACATGCGTGAAAATGTGTACATATGCACTTTGTAGATTCTAATATTTGCAGGTCCTTAGTATAAGGACCCTACTACTTGCTGATTCTATGTATATGGGGGTCCTTTATTTAGGGATCCTAGACCTCAAGAGAATCCACCATGCCACCTTGCAGACGCAGCCCCAAGCCGTTCAACCCCAAATCCTCAGCGCTAAGCCCAAAAAAGAAAGCTAAACGCGAATCGAGCTTGGCGACGCCTCACCGCGCTCTTCCCGTTTGAGTAGGAGTTGAAGTACGCCGGGCCTTGGTGGCGCACGTCGTTTCTGGAGCCCCTCTCCTCTCCACAGATCATGTGTTACAGTAATGGTCAGAATAGTAGTCGAAATAAGAAACATAATTATCACAACAAAATCGCTGTAATAATCATAACCATCATACGAAGAACATTCATAATCGTCATAAACGTCAGCCTAGCAGCAGTGTGGCCGAGGTCCGAAGCAACTTTCATCGTCGCTCGAATCATCATCTGGAGCCTCGCTGCTGCTGCCGACTGTAGGTCTCATAATTACTATTGTTGCTAGCATTGCTCTTATTACTATACTAGTAGTATTGCACATGCAGCTTCATCGTACTGTCCGTCTTGCTATCACAACTTCTCTTTGGCATCAGTCACTTCCATTTTCATTCATATGATTACTACTACTCTTCTTCTCAGCAATGTTATTAGGATAGCTATAAACTGCTCCAGATTATTGAGATCATTATGATTCTTATGGTTCTTATGATTCTTATGAGTATTATGATGATTATGATTGTTATTGTTCTTACTGATGTTCTTCAGCGCAACTCGCAGTCTCTCTCCCCAGGCCTGGCGCGTCTCGACTGGATTCAGCTTCACCTGCTTTCATAGGGGCCCTTGGGGGGTAGGGGGGAGGGGGGAAGGGGACTATACTTCCTTAAATAGCCTTATTAAGTCCAAATCATCGGTATAAAGACCCCCTACCCCCCCTAAGGATCCGTGGCAGAGCTCATGCCGTTGGGCTCTCGGGCTCGGGCTTAGGGCTTCAGGGGGCCCCGAGACTCCAATATCCCTTGATTAAGGAATATACCCTAGTTTCTGGAGGATCTCAAATATAATTCAAGGTATATTCAAGTATATTCCTTAATTAGTGGATATTGGAGTCTCCGGGGGTTTGGGGTTTGGGGTCCTGAGTTAAGCAAGTGGCAGACTCGCCTTCAGTTGCTCCAGGACCGGAGTTCGTTTCGCTGCCTCGCTGCAAAAAAAATCCGTGCGGTTTGGGGTTTCGGAGTTTTCTCACTTGTGCTGACTGAACTCAGCTCCCGTCGATGTCATGCATGACGGACAGCAGCCTCCGCAGAGCATGCCGCTCCTCCACCCATCATAAAACCGGATGTAAGCAGTGCTGAGAAACTTGGCAACTTGGCATGATGCTGTATGACCCTACATTATGTTATATCAACTGACCTATATGTAATAAGATGTGAAACTCTTCACCGAAGTCGAGGAAACTTCGAGCCCTCTCCTTGCGAGGGAGCCTCTTGAAGCTGTGCGCGTGGCCGCCTGGGACGGCATCGGCGTTCTGGCGCGTGAAGAGATCCTCTCGGGCACTTACAAAAGCGGTTGGAGAGCAATAGCATAGTACGAGATAGTACAAGATAATAGAGCACAATATGGCATCATATAGTTAAGAGCATAGCATAGTAGAGCGCAGTAGAAGATAACCGTCCGGCTCGAACTCTTCGTCTTCCTCAGCCACCTCCCCGGAGGAGAGGATCCGAGGCTCAACGCCGAGCTCCTGAAAGCTCAAGAAAGGCTCGGATACGATCCCATGACCTAAAACGGCAGATGTTAAAATTCCCGACACTACGCATATATACATATGTACATTTAGAAATATGTATACACCTCTACAGTCCTATATAGACATATACACATATATACACACATGCACATACAGATATATAGCATACATACAGTATATAACATGACAATATAGTAAGATAGTATGTAACATGACAAAACGCGAATATGCGAACTCGATAACCTAAGCTGCAGTGTACTTCTGGGAGTCCTCGAGCAGCATTGGGTTCATCTTGAAGAGCGTCACTTCCTGAAGCACCACATGGGAGTTTCCGAAAATTAGGGGGTACCTTATTTTGGGGTCTTCATAATGAGGATCCCACTATTTAGGGTACTATGTTAGGGTCCCCTATTTTCGGAAACTCCCACATCATTACACGTCCTTTCGGGCGTAGGGTTTTTGTCAGGGTTCAGGATGTTTGAGGGTTTAGGGTTTAGGGTACATATGATGACATATTGTCAGATTATCGTATAAGTTCCATATCGAAGACACACCCCGGAAGTATCGAAGTGTACCCCGACTAGGATACCCAGTCACCTAAGAATAAAAAGGCCTCTCTTTTTGGTATTGGGTAACTTTATAAGGAACCTAGGACTACAAAAAGGGAATAAGGGTACTACTGGGCATCCTACCCCGAAGAACTGAGCCTCGAAAGGGTCGGAGGTTTCGAGGCTTTCCGGTGCGGCTTCCAGGTTCGCAAAGCGGACAGAGGTGAAGTGCAGCGGGACCTGTCATAACTAAGGGTTTAGGTTTTTTTTGTTTGAGGGCCCTTTTCCTCCCTGCTACAGTCGGAATAATACCTGGTAGGTAGAGCCTGGGTTTAGGGGTTTCGGGTTTAAGGTTTGAGGTTCAGGGTTTAAAACCACAGGATCGCGCGAGTTCGAGCCATGCGAAGCCCATGCTTGTGTTAGAGGGAGGGGGAGCCGGTGGGCTTTTGTTGGGGGTTGAGTGGCGGATGCAAGTGTGATGAAGCAGGTTTGCGGTCCTAATGTAACTAAGCAACCCTGGGCCTATAACCCCGAAATAGTAGGATTCAAAAACGGAGCCCTAATAAAGGAACAAGCTTTCTTAATCAGGCTCCTACATTAGTGATTTCAAAGGCAAACACTGCCGGGGCATCGACCTTTGGGCTAGGCAAATCCTGGGGCGAAAAGTGCGCACGTGCGTTCCCTCCGCCCGACCTGGCTGAAGGAGTTTAGAGCTTCAGATTTCAGAAACGTTGCCAGACAATAATAATTATTGTCTACATGCCTTTGGGCGTTGGGGGGCTTGGGGTTTAGGGTTTCGATTTAGGGCACAGGGTTCATATAGGGGTTTTATATGCAATAATGGGGCGTGGCCTCAGCGAAGAATCTCCTGGCATCTGCATGCCGCTCCTGGGACGCTTGAAGCCGCGGGTGGCAAACATTGAAAGTTGTAATATAGGGGCCTTAACAATTAGAATAGGGTTCCTGTAAAGGGGTCTATGCTGGGCTACTATAAGGGGCCTATGAGGGTACTGAAAATCTAGGAGCCTGAACATTTAGAATATGTAGAGTTTGGCGGCCCATTATACTATAATTAGAATAACAAACACCCAAAGTCGTATTGGTACTTATTCAGGCCCCTATATTAGGCCTGCCGCTGCTGCCAGTGCTAATACTACTGAAGCTTCAACAGCACTTGGAATCGCTACGATCGCGCAGCGAAAAGCACGACCGAGCTGCTATGCTCCGTCTTGGTGTTTGTCGTCAGTGTTGCTGTTCCCAGGTGTGCAGTCATCGGAGGAGTAGCATTCGCCATCGCACTTAACAACAAGTTGGTGCGTTCGAACGAAAAGCACGGGCTATGCAGTCTGCAGGCACAGTTAATCTATGAGCCTTCGACAGAACATTACTGATGACTCTACTATAAACAAAAAACGGTCTTAGTATTCTCACATCTCTCGAAAGCCCACTGCTGTCGAGACGAAAGCCGAGTAATCGCAGTAAAGCGAAGCGGTCTGTGAACCTGTGGGCGCTCGCTCACACTATGCTACGGTCAAGGTTATCGGAAGGGGATGCGGGGTCACCGTGCCCGTCTTTCTGAAAGCTACCACACAAGGTCTTCGTCGCCCGCGGCCTTCTGTAAGCTCCCAAAAAGTATCGAAATCTAACAACAATAGCGGTGCTTTTCGTTTGTAGTAATACTAAAACCGAAAATACTATACTGTACTATAATATGTTATGGACTATACTTTTTGCTATAATAGGATACACTAGAAAGCTTCGAGCCCAGCCTGGTCCGGGAAGAACAGGATCTCGTCTGCATCGACATGCAGCAACCTGGTACAATGGGTGTCCGGTTTCCTGTCGGTTATGATCATTTAGGGAACCTTGCGTGGTGGGTCGCTACATATGATATGCCACAGTACTATGGTCAGTAATTACCATGGCCATATGGGTGGTTGTCAAAATTATAGTCTCTTCTTGGGTCCCCTATAATAATACGGCACCTATCATTTAGGGTACTCAGAAAGGGGCCATAATTTTCACAACTACTGCGCTAGTCCCTGGGCTTTGAGAATCAGGAGTTCCAAGCGCTCTTTGCCAGGGTGACTAGGAGAGGATGAGCAGCCAGGCTAAATCGAATAAGGGTGCACATAGTCGAACGAACAAACATTATGAGGAATGGCAATAATCATGACTCTGGGGTGTTATATCACCTGAGGTTGCTGCAAAGGCAAGGAGGACGCTACTTCTGCTATGCGGAACCCCTGCTTTGAAGAAGCAATTGCATGGCAAGTCTAGAGTCACGATCAGGAAGAAACCTCTTGGCCGTATACATCCAACATTCCGGTGTCGCTGCTCAGGACAAGGCCATTCGAAGCCCTCGCCCTGCGCTTCAAACAAGGCATCCTCGATGCAAAGCATTTGTCGAGCCTGTCACGACGAGCGGAAGGTTTGAACATCTCCGGATTCTGGATACTGCAGTAGTTGTTGCTGCTTCAGCTAAAAGTTCCACGGGAATCACACATCTTTTGACAGCTCCTAGCATGCGCATTCCCAGATCCTTGCACCCGGCACATCATCTGAGAACACCTATGCCAGTCTGAGGTGTTTGCTGCCATAATTCTTGTTGACGAAGCTTAGTGGCGGCTAGACACATGGGGGCATGCCTGGACGTCTTTGATGTTTGCATCCAGATGGGCTGTCTCACCTGATCTGGCATGCCTTCTTTGCAAGTTCGCGCACACAGCCTGTCAGATTCTCAGCCTATGATTCTATGATCTCAGGGGCAGGCGGTACAGCTCAAGCGTCTCATCCTCTCGCAAATAGTATCTGGAGCTCCTCACGCAACTTGAAGCAACTGGTGGCAGAGGCACGAATCACAAGGCCGCAGGCATTGGCATCCTCCAAACTCTACCTTTCTTCTGAGAAACATGCAAGCAACCTTTTCGCATGATCAGTACCATCATCGTTGTCACTTCAGTCTTGGTAAGCAGTAGCAGCCGCCTGGTCATTATCAATTGCAACAACATCAACCGGCCTTCGCACTTCAGTCCACCATGCCTGCGACAAGTGCAGAGAATCTACAGCCGTGTCAGTGGAAGAGCTGAGGTCGCAAGGCCAAAAGGGGGATTTGAGATTCTTGGGGTAGGGATTCCTTACTTTGAACCCTATTATGGGAACCCTAAGACTGCTACAGTCTCGCCTCAGTGCAGCGAACGGCAACGGCCCTGCAAAGCATCCCCACTGGCCTGGCAAGGTGCCCACGGCAAGGTACGCCATGTGAAAGGTGCTTAAATCATGTGCTGCTGCAAGAATGACTACTACTGGTCACCAAGACTGCCTGCCTCTGTCGCGAACAGCATGCCAGTCGGACCGGTCTTTTCGTAAACCACCCAGAAACCGCAATACCAGTAACACTAAATGCACTAGATGATAAGTATATAGCACAAGGCAAGCATCAAACATTGCTGGACTGGCCCGGTCGGGAGTGGCTTTGCGAACTGCTCCACGGCAGCGATGGCCTGCGAATTAGCACAGCGTGGAATCGAGACAAACTGGATGCTTCAGCAATCGGCTTCGAGAATTCGGCAGACATTTCGAGATGGCCTGTTGTTCGCCGGGATCGTCTGGACAGTCGAAGTAGATGACAACTTTCTCGAAGCCGTTGGCATGATGATGAAGTATCAGGCTCTCCAGCATTCTGGGCGCGATTCCCCTGGAGCACCAGGTCACCATGCATGAAGACTCCAACTCGGAGAAACACCACCTTAAACCCTAAACACCAGATCGCTGAATGCAGTCTACATCATGGAACCCTCGGAATAGTAGGGGGGGTTCGGTTCTGCTCAAGCCTGGCCTCACCATGGAGGCCTCAGATTGCAGAGGGTCCAAAGCCGGGTCACGCTTCCCTGCGGCTCAGGGCTCGGCAACGCACAGCCGCGGCAAGGGGCGGTCAAGATCGCGATGGTCTTCATGCAGCAAAGGCGGCGCCTAAAGGTCTTTCGATTCAGGGCGGTATTTGACAGAAGTTCGAAGCCAGGCTGTAGAAACGGCGTGGCCTCAAAGATGGTGCCGTCCGGGGAATGCCAGCCACTCAACCTCGATGCAGCATCAACTCCCTGGGCCATCCGAACTCCCGGAAGGCTCCGGCAATACACCTTTCTAGGAGCCACCGAGTCTGTAGCCATGCGAGGTCGACAAGTGACTTTGGCCTCAAGCCTGCCACGGCACTCGCTTTAGCCAACAGTCTTAATATACCCCGGAGCAGTCCCCACCTTTTCGGAGCTTTCGCCAAAGTACACCGTTGGCCTTTTGGCAACGGTATGCAATGGCCATGGCATGGCAGGTTTTTTGGGCCACAGTTGAGGGGCAATCCGGCACCTCAGCACACTGGAGCGCTTCGCTGTATTGCCATTCCTGTTGCGATGCGCGATTACCGGGAGGCTAGACACATTCGGCATATTCTGAACTTAGGGCCGGTCTGGGGATCCATGGGGTGCCATATGAGTCATTGAGTTGAGGGGCTGTCCTCAAGGTTGGTGCTGCAGTGGTGAAGGTAACGTGGCAACCCGAAACGACGTCCATCCACAAGAACGAACCTCGAAGCAGATGGAAAGGTGCAACGTGCCACAATCTTCTACTCGTACTCTTACATGTCTGGGAACGCAGCACCGGGGGCTCATCATCACAGTCCTGCAAAAGGAAGGTGCGACGCACTTCAGCTTCCAGAATCCTCGCCCTGCGCTTCTGAAAAGTTGCCTCGCTGTCAGCCAGGACATTGCTCGCCCACACCTGCTCGACCATACTGCACAACACCTCAACCGACCTGTAACTGAGAGCCTTCAGAAGTTTACCAGCTTATCAAGCTGTTCATCTCACGCCCGGGTTTGGCCGCTTTGCGCAAACTGCCTCGTCTTCATGTAGCCGCGCCCAGCCGTCAGAGAAGTCTCGAACGAGGACTACTTGGCCGTACTCCAGCAGCCCGACCTGCCAGCCCGTTTTGCTTTTGGTTCTCGGGTCAAGCTCGAAAGTCTTCATGACATCAGTACAATGCAGAAATGCAACTACAATCAACAATGCCAGTATAGTCTAGTACTATCATACTCGTATAACGCTGTTACAGTGCTTTCCTGATATTCCTCGGTATGATTCCACGAGGAAAAGGGTGTGGCAGGTTGTTGCCTTCGCAGCGTCGATCTGGGGCTGGGCGCGAAGCACCACATCGTCTTCTGCGACCTGGAGCAGGGATCTGACAAGGGCCCTACCAGGGCCCAGGAGGGCGCCTTAAATCACTGAACCCAAAGAAGGAAGGCCCCATAATTATATTGCTGTAATACTGTTGCAATACTAGCTAACTACTGTACTGGACTACGACACTAATTACTACAAAATGCCAGAGCAAGTAGCTTAATTTACCCTGGAGGCACCTCCAAGAGGAACTTCTCTTGTGCTCGGCCCTTCAGCTGCTCCAACATCTCCGCACGGCTGCATGGCCACCCGAGAACGTGCGAAGAGAGAAACTCTGCAGGCTGTAGGGGTGAGGGGTGGTGGGGGTGGGGTAGGGGTACGGGTGGGAGTGTGGTTAGGGGTGGGCACGTCTTTATAGAGAGTGAAGTCTCTTCTGGAAACAGCATTGCGAACATCCGATGGTGTGCTGAACACAGATGCTTGACTACAGCCCGTGCACAGCACGCATACCCGCGTTTCTAAAAATGCTCATGTGACACATGTGCTCCTTGATCCATGGCTGCAGCAGGATTTGCCCCCTCTCTGAAGCAGCCACTTACCTCTGGTTAGTTGGGAATGGAGGAATGGGGCACAATTATAACTACTATTACTACCATTCTTCCCCTCCCAACTAACCAAAGGTAAAGTATAGGATGACCAAGGCCCCTATATTATAGCACCCTTATAGATCCCTTGTAGGAACCCTTATAGACCCCTTTAAAAGGCCCCTTCCATTCCCTACTAACCACAGGTAAGGTCATCGCTGGCCGGAGACCTGGGGCTCTAACCAGCTTTCGGACCTCGAGGTTCTTGGAGCCTCGGGGGATCAGGCAGAGAGCTCCTCTTTCTGAAGAAAGGCTGCGGAGCGGTGCCTGTGTTCACCCGCCGGAGAGCCGCAGACCTCAGATCCGGGAAAACAGGGTAGTATACTTATCTTTAATATGGAATCCCCAAAATAGTATAGGTAATTATTAAGGGCCTCGATAGTAAGGCTACGTCCCAAGAGTGGAGAGGTGGGAGCAGCAGCATTAGCACAGGCTGCTACAGGGCCCGGGCGCATCATCCGGATCCATGTAGAACCGGCCGAGTCTTTGCTCGACGTCCCTCGAAAAAATCGCACACCGCGGAAGAGCGGCTCGAGAGCATCGTGTGGGGAGCCGAGGCCCGGGCTCTAAAACAGGCGACCCCGATGGGTCCGTCCTCACAGCACAGCACAAAGGGAGAGGAGGCTGCTTTCATATGGGTGGTTGTCAAAATTAGGGTCCCTTTTTGGGGCCCTATTATAGTACGGCACCTATATAGGGTACCCAAAAAGGGACCTGAATTTCGACAACTACCCATATGTTCGCCCTCCGAAGACTCCGAGACTCCCGCACTGCGTAGACAGGCACCTCTCCCAAGAGCCTGGCAGCACCCGGAGAGCCGACTTCAAGCGGATAATCCATGGGTGGTTGTCAAAATTATGGCCCCTTTTTGAGAAACCATAATGGGGACCCAAGAAGGGACCCTAATTTTGACAACCACCCCCATAGGTTCCCAAGTCTACCTCGTAATCTTCGACTTGTATGTGTCCAAGTCGATCGGCACTTTGTCTGCAGCGCAGAGGCGAAAGAGAAAATTCCACGCGTCTCGGCGACTTTGCGTCGGTCCTTCGGCTTGCGCACTATAGGCCGGCCAGTCCTTGCGGGACAGGACGTGAGGACGTGGAAAGCCGACAGGTTCCTACGAGTCTAAAAGGATTCCCCTGTGGCTTCCTCGGCAGCCAGCAGTGCTACAGCAGGGCCCAAAACCTCGCGCAGGTTTAGAAGGGTTTAGAGTTTATAGGGCTTGGGGGTTTAGGGTTTTGGGTTTCAAGGTTTAGTCCAGATGTCTCACCACGGCCGATAGCTGAGGGTAGCATAGCACACTTTCCCAATGCAGCCTGGCGCCGCAAACGGCGGTGGAAGCCATAAGATCCTGGACCTGCATCCGAAGAGGGATCCAACGAGGCACAAACTGCCCCTCTAAAACCATGTAGTGCCGTTTAAGTTACAGATATTATAACCCTAAACCCGAATCACCGTAAACTCTGAACCCTAAGCCTTTTTGTGTAAAGCCCCGTGGGCCAGACAGGCGAAGCTGCCTGCTCTCCCCGTGCTCTGGGACCAGGCAACCTCGACCTGGAGCTGAAATGGAGGCGTCAGAGGATCTAATAAGAACAATAACAATCAGAAGAATAATGATATGAAGAAGCATAGGAAACATGACAACACTGTTAAAAGACTAGCAAGAGAAGAAGAAGAAGAAGAAGAAGAAGAATAGGAAGCAAAACAGGAATCAGACTAGGAACAATCATAATCATGATGCTCACAAAACACGAAAAAGGCTGAGAATCAGGAAGCAGGGTTGTATGTGTGGTTCTCCGAAGTAGGCTCCCTTTCTTCTGCGGCGCCCCTAACAGAGTTACACAACAGCTATGGGCCCTTGAAAACCAGAAGTGGGGTTGAGATGATAATATAGCGACGTAAATGATTGGCAATACTATTTTGGGGGATTCCTTGTTATGCTTATCGTATGACGGGCCCCAAAATCCTATTCTAATCGCCAAGGCCTCTTTATTAATTATGGACGATGCTGGCAAAATCGAGTCGAGCACTCCGACTGGAGAGCTCTGCCGGAAGATGAGGCTGAGAACCTCAAAACTCAAGCAAATCACGCAGTCATGCAGTCTGGGGTGACGTTGTGTGAGAAATCCGTTCTGGTGTACAACGTGCCGCAAGCTCAGCAATGGAGTTCCAGTCATGATCCGGGTAGATGCTTCCAGGGAGCCCCTAGCAGGATCAGGCCCGCGTCTCGGATCCATAGCCTGCCCTGTCGCGACTTTCGTGCTCGCTCGTTTGGCTGCATGCTGCAAAGTCGAGCCGAAATCTCTGCACGAAAATGCAAAAAACTACATGGCCAAGGTGAGTCAAAACACAAAATCTGATGCACTGTCAGGGCTGGCTTACCAATGAGGGCCGAGGTTGGAATCCAGCGAATTCTTCAGGATCTTGGCCTTCAGGGGACCAGCTTGGAGGGGACGGGG
Source organism: Symbiodinium sp. CCMP2592 (assembly GCA_905221615.1). Lineage (NCBI taxonomy): Eukaryota > Dinophyceae > Suessiales > Symbiodiniaceae > Symbiodinium > Symbiodinium sp. CCMP2592. The sequence continues at coordinate 1,347,452 of CAJNDT010003223.1, forward strand.
TACCCCAAATGGGAGTTTCCGAAAATTAGGGGTGCCTTATTTTGGGGTCCTTATAATAAGGATCCTACTATTATCAGGCTACTATATTAGGGTCCCGTTTTTTCGGAAACTCTCACTCCCAAATCAACGTCAACTTGAAGGCTCTGACGAACAAGGTCCATCTGGCAAGCTCCACCAGCGTCTCGTCCTCGGAGTTGGTACTGAAAGACAGCTGACTCGTTGACCCGGGCGTTCGCATGTGAATCGGCCTTGTTGTGCTTGACATGCAAGTTGTAGTACATGTTCACTGCGTCCTCGGCCAGCTGCTTACAATGCAGGCATGGCACCCAAGCTACGCAGCTAAGCGCTGCCTGTATTCGCTTTCGATCCTTGGGAGCGAGGTCGCATTTTTGAAGCTTGGCCTGCGCAACTCTCGGCAATACTGCAGTGCAATGCAACGAAAGGCAACATAGCAACATACAGATAACGGAAGTGACATGCCCACCTCGACTATGTCGCCGTCTTGCGACATGGCAGCTTGAGAGGAGTTCCGCCGCCTACTTCCTGAATGTTCGGTGATATGTACCCGTGTCCACATCACTGCAGGTCAAACTGCCGCAGGTCTTTGCGGTATTCAGCTATGTGCAACTGCGCAAGTTGGCGGGCATCCTGGGATGTCGTTGTTCATGCATTCTGAAGGGCAAAAGCCTGAAGCGATCAATGGGCGCGCCAGTGCTGGCCCACGAGCACTGATCCGGTAGCAATCAAAGTCATAAGAATAACGACAAGCATGGATCGTAAAATGCCCAAGATCACGGCACGATTTGAGTGATCAGACAGGGCAGGAATACTGGTGGTGATGCTTAGTATCTGTAGAAGTAGAGGTGGTGGCCTTGGTGGTGCTAGTGGTAGTGGCAGGGGTACTTGTAGTGGTAGTTGGCCGTCGTCGTCGTAGTAGTAGTCGTCGTCGTCGTACTAGTACTAATACTAGTACTACTAGTTGCAGTAGTGGTAGCGACTTAATACTGGTGCTGCTGCGTTGATTGCATCAACCGCAAGTGGTAACCTGCATGACCTTGACAGGTGGCGACCTTCATGACCTGCGTCACAGCGAGCAAATATCGGTTCTGTTCTGCTCTGCTTACCGAAGACATGGACAGTGGTCAGCGCAACCCTGCATCACGCAAATGCGAGACTGACAGTCAGTCGTTATGGAATTTTGACACTAGTATGGCCTAGTATGACCCACACACACTCCACACACACACACACACCATCTCGCATCAACTCGCACCAAGCTTGTTCTTGTCGCTGCGGGTCGTCACGAAAGTAGCGGGCTCACAATCTGATGCTTCATGAAACTGGCATACCTGGACCAGATACACGATTCCACAGGAAAAGTCAGAAGAGATTGTTGAGTCCAGCCGGTGCCAGACATGCAGCGCAAGGGCAGAGCGCCTTGATCCCTCATTGGAAACCAGCTCGTCATGTGTGCCCTGCTCTACCACGTGGCCCTTGTCCAAGACCTTGGCAGTGTGTCGCGATCGCACGGCCTGCAACACATGAAACAACGAATGAGGCGAATGCGAGAATTTTCGTCGACCGCACCACGGTGGACAGGCGATGCCTGCTCTGCGTCTGCACTGCCCACAAGACCCAATGACGACAGACTGGTCTGAGCTTGCAGCGCAATGATGAAGGTGGTCTTGCCTTCGCCGGGATTGCGGGACTGTGCTCGGGTCTCGGTAGATACTAGAATGACCAGACATCAGCTTCCCAGACTGCACCGCCATCTCTAAGACCGAAAAAGCAAGGAGAGCAGAGACATGAAGACTTGCCTCTCATCAGCTCATCGAGAGCTTGCTGTACAATGTGCTCATTCTCGCTGTCCAAGGCACTGGTCGCCTGGTAGGAACAGAAAACAATGTATAAGTATGAAAGCGCGATTCAGCAGCCTCACCTAAAGTTCCCCGGGTCATCTGCCTCATCCAAGACGAGCATCTTGGGATTTCGGATGATTGCTCGCGCGATGGCCTCTGCGGCAGCTTGTGGCCAGACTTCAACAAGCTGAAGATGCGTTTGCAGAAACGGCACCAGAAATCAGTCCCCATCTTGGTTAACATGATAATCGGAGCTCGGCAGATTGTTGCCGACAGCCCCTTGATGATAGCAAGAATAACAACGCAATAACAGTCAATAGCATCAACAGCACTCACAGTAGCAAAAGGATAATACTGGCAACAGTTAACCATCATAATATATCATAATCATCGTCATTATCACCATCACCATGATAATGGTACTAACATTGGCATTATTAGCAGCAGCAGTAACAATCATAATGACAATGCATACTATACTGACTATGGAAGCCTGACAAGTATTGGCTAATATAATAGCACGCCCCAACCTTATTCTAATCATTGAGGCCCCTTACATTACAGAACCTTCATTCTAGCTCCCTTCTAGAACCCATTCAAGAACCCGACAAGGGAACCTCACTGATTCTAACTGGTACATTAACGTCCCGATGGTCCGGATATTGGGGGCTTCCGAAAATAGGGGACCCAAATCTAATACCCTAAATAGTAGGATCCTTATTATAAGGACCCCAAAATAAGGTACCCCTAATTTTCGAGATATGTCACACTTATGCTCTGAGACGTCGACGACGCGCTGCTTTTGCCCACCAGATATTCGAGCTGCGCGCTCTCCGGGATGGGTCCTCGCCGGGCTTTTTTGGGGGATTGCCATTTAAGGTTCTTTTTAAGTTGAACTGCACCCTTTCTCCGAAAAAGCGCTGGCATTTTGCGGTTTAAGGTTTGGAGTCTAGATTTTTGGGTGTAAGGTTGAGGGTTCAGGGATATTGACCCTGAGTAAACCTGCAAACGCGTAAACGCCACCATATACCCTCATAGTAGCCCTATCACAATCCTACAGCCCTTAAAAGGAACCCTATCACCGCTATAGAAACTCTACGAGACTACGAGATCTATCATAAACCTATGATTCTCCTGAACTCGCAAAGCCTGTCGAGTCTGGTCTTCTCCCAAAACACAACGAGTCGATGAGTTAATAAGGGTTCTTATGAGGCTTTGGAAGGGTACTGCAAGTGCCGTACAGTAATACTTCGAATGGAGCTTTGTGGTGCATTATAGTGAGCATCATTCACATGGACGCGGTTCACTTAATCTTCGCAGCGACAGTCGCAGGCGAAGGCAATGAAACAACACGGCAAGGAAGGGCATATACCTTAAACAACAAACCCTGAACCCAAAATCAAAAACCCTAGACCCTGAACCCAATATCCTAAACTTTAAATGCACAAACCCTAAACCCTGAAGCCAACATCCTGAACTCTAAAGCCCAAAACCCTAAACGCTGAATCCGACCCCAACCCTAAATCCTAAACCTAAACCGTAACCCTAAATCCTACCATCGTCGGAAGGCCAAGGCCGCAGCTCGTATCCGCTTTGCAGGTCCGTGATGAACTTGTGAGCGTTAGCTCGGCGAGCAGCTGCCTGGGGAAAGAAAGGCGGGCTGAAGGTACCGCAAGAAAGGGACTATAGGGGGGTTTAGATGTAGCGTTTAAGGTTTAGGGACCACAGGATAGAGGTTTAGGGTTCGGGATTGTGGAACTAGGGGATTAAGCTTGAAGCTTTGTGGTTTGGGGTTGAGGGTTTAGGATTCCCAAACTGTGAAGACCTTGGGGAATTCAGATTCATGTCCAGTGCTTACAAGCTGCATGTCGAACTTGGTCATGGTTGAATTGTAGCAGGCTATTGCTTTCAGAATCTGCTAGACAAAAGGTCGGCAGCAAAGGTAAGTGGCTGCAGCATCACCATCGCTCGACTGCCGTTATTCCTCCTCGTTATTCCTCTAAACTCGTTTTCATCTTCATCATGACCGCCACGATAGCCGTCATCATCGTCGTCATGACAATCATCTGCTTCTTCTTCTTGGTAATTGCTAGGCAGAGCAAAAACCTGGTCGCTTAGTACCCGGCCTCGATCTCTTCCCTGGGTGCACCTTTGGCACTTCCGTAGGCGATGTTGTCGCTCAACTTCCTGGACACTTGCCACTGACATTCACTTGAGCATTCTGAAGCACGGCCAGCTCTGCCACCTGTCGAAGAGAACGGGCTCTTGCTCCACGAAGCCGATCTGCGAACGGAGCCAGCGGATGTTGTAGCTCCTCCGTGCAGAGGGTGCAGCATTGCGCTCTCAACGAGCGCGGCTACGTGTGAATTTCCGAAAATAGGGGACCCTAACATAATACCCTAAATCGTAGGATCCTTATTATAAGGACCCCAAAATAAGGCACCCCTTTTCGGAAACTCCCACATTCTTGCAACTGGATCCTGTAGTCTAAGCCGTCCAACGTGATCGATCCGTCGCTTGGATCCTCGATGCTCAAGTCTTGGAAGGCATGTTTTTTTTTGTTTTGAACCCTCTTTTCCGTCTGCCCAGGGGACGTCCGAAATGCCTTTTACGACTGAGGCGCATGGGTTTAGGGTTTAGGGTTTAGGGCATGTGCCACAATTGCCACACAAGTCTAGACTAAGCAACGGCCTGATTATCAACTGGCTTCTGTAAAGACAGTAGCAACCCTTAACACCTTGTGATGAAGTCTAAACCCTTAACCTTTGATCTTAAACCTTAAACCCTTAACCCCTGATCCTAAAACCCTACACCCTGCGTCAAACCCTAATCCGACTAGCAAGTGCAACAATGCACTTACCTTTGGTTAGTAGGGAATGGAGGAATGGGGTAGAATTAGAGCTACTGTTACTACCATTCTTCCATTCCCTACTAACCAAAGGTAAGGTATAGGATTACTAAGGCCCCTATAGTATAGTACCCTTATAGATCCCTTGTAGTAACCCTTATAGACCCCTTTAAAAGGCCCCTTCCATTCCCTTCTAACCAAAGGTAAGACTAAGGTCTAAACCCTAAACTCTAAACCCCTAAACCCTAAACGTAAGGGCAGGCTGAGGCCGAGTCATAGTATCGCAACAGGAGACGGCCAAGCGTTGTCCTCGCATCTAGGACAGGCCTATCGTAGGTTCTGCGTACTGCGTACTATCTTCCTTCATGACGCCATGCCGCTGACTGCCTTTCCGGCTATAGCTGTGTATATACACATACTTCGCCTCATTTTGTCATATGTGTCTCTATTTGGCTACTGTATTCCTTGTCCATTTGCTTGCTCATCTCCCTTCTGCGCCAATTATGTATCTCGATACACCCAATACCTCGTCTGTTGCCATTGAATACTGCTCATGATTGATGTCGCCTGTACATGAGTATGTAACCTATGTGGTACATGAACGACTATATGCTGTTGGGCTGAGGTCCGCGCTTACCCGCACCGCTCTCACCGATCAAGGCAACGATGTCCTCGCAAACAAAAACGCGAACAGCGCGAAATGCACGGCTGCTTGCAGAAATCGCGGCGGGGATGCCCCTGGATTGGCTTCAAGTCGAACCTTTGTCAACACCTGCGAAGCACAGCTCTGCTTTTTGCTGGGAACTCCTGAAAAGGATGGGAGGAGCCTGGAGGTCTGCGCGGCCGGAGTATGCAAAAGAGACATCCTGGCACAGGAGAGAACATGCCAGGAGCCTTCAGAGTCTCGACTACTCGACGGTACTACAGTGTACTATCTATGATATTAACATAGTGTAAACTATAACTTACATACTTTACTATACTATACCAAACTACTATTGTATAAATCTAATACAAAATAATGTAGCATCCTAAGGCACTTGCCTCCAGCACCAGGCTGCCGCGACACACCGGAGGCAAAAATCCGCCTTCCTGTGTATGCAAAGCTTGTGGCCACATCATTACACTTGGTGCCAGGAAAGGATAGCAGCAGTAAGTCTGCAGCGAAGGGTATCTCAGGTCTTCTGAGCAGCAGCTGGATGAACTTACCTTCAACAGCACTGCTGCGGCATGTAAGGAGACATCGTGACGCTCGCGCTACGTCGACTACCTGTTGAGGTGACGGTCTGCTTGAAGTTGATCCAAATGTCGGCCAGATTCTTGAAACCGTCCTGCAAAGACAATCGTCGGCCCTGGGTAAGCTCCAACGGCACCGCGAGAGTCCTCGTACAAATTCACGTACTGGGAAAAAGCTGTATAGCCGCCTGCAGCGCAAGTGATGCACTACGTCAATAACTAAACTAATAACTAACATGCAACAGACCTTTCACGTTTTTTCAGTGGCTGAGACACTGCAGGTTACGAAAGTTTCGTGCCTATAGTCAGCGATCCGGTGATGACCTACGCAGCGAATGACAGCAGAGGTGCCGAAGACTCACGGGACCACACAATTGCTGGCCTGGTGCATTGCCACCGCTAAGACAACAATGTTCCGTATCTTCGAAAGCCCATACCTCTGCAGTCGATATCTCTCCCTTTGTGAGGTGCTTTTACCAATGAATGCTTCCGGTTTAGGGTCCCTGTTTGGGACTCCATAGGGTGTACAGATCCAGGACAGGCATCAGCCTGAAGACCCTGTGACTGAGGCCGAAACTGCGTAAAGCGCAGAACGGTCTCCAGATACACGGTCGCCTGCGTCGCCAACCCTCCCCATAACCCGCCTCCGTCGCTTTTCTAAAGCACTGTCCCATCTTCTGAGCAGCATGATTTCGGGCCGAGGTTACGGTGGCTGCACCATGTGAGCAAACAGGAAAGGAAGCATCACGGGTCCAAGTTGTTGTTGTTGAAGACATGCCAGACTCAGTGTAGCTTGAACATTAGAACGTCAGGGTCGCCTGGGACAACGTTGTCCGCTTTCTGATGTACCAGAACCCTCATGGCACTGGACTTCATCGCTTAAGGTCATAGCGACCCGAAGCAGTTCAAACACTTGGATGAAAAAGGGTGACACTGGGCCGCCACCAGCAATAATACGAATACAACAGCAAGAACAAAAAAAGTACAGACAGACTCCGACCCGAACACTACGCACGATGTCTCAGTCCTTTCTTGCAGCCGCAGCGGTGGTAGTAATGATCATCAGTAGCATCAGCAGAAGCAGCAGTAGCAGTAGCAGTAGCAGTAGCAGTAGCAGCAGCAGCAGCAGCAGTAGCAGTAGCAGTGGCAGTAGCAGCGGTAGTAGCCGTTGCGGTAGCAGTAGCAGTAGCCGCAGCGGTAGCGGCAGCAGCAGCAGTAGCAGTAGCAGTAGCCGTGCAGTAGCAGTAGCAGTAGCCGTAGCAGCAGCAGTAGCAGTGGAAGAAGAAGCAGCAGTGGCAGTAGGCGTGTTAGGTAGCAGTCGGAGTGATAAGGAGAAGCAGTTTACCAGATCTGGTTTCTCCGTGCCAGGCCTTGATGATTCTAAGGTACCGATTCAGCCGCTCTGTGAAGAACACGGCCTGAGCCAGAAGATCTTTTGGCGACTCTTGGAAGTCCTAAGTGCATGCCAATGCTGATGGCATCGAGAATGACAGTGGCCACACCCACAACAGTGGTGGCAGTGACGAGCGTCATCATCGTAATAGAACCCCTGAAGTAATGCTCGACGCTGTCGGTAAAGCAGGGCACCTCCTGCTGCTCTCCAACATTGGACTGAACCTCGGGCTGATCTTGGGTTCGTGAAGGATCGCAACGGCATCTCATGCATTCTCAAGGTGCAAGACTGCGATGTGTGCAGATGCTCATCGCAGAAATACCTGTATAATATCATAAGCACCATAATGTTCCACTGACAAAAAAAAGTTCCGGGCTTGCGTTTGTGGCTCCTGCCAGTCGTGGAGGCTCAGGCACTCTTTTCGAACAGACGTGGAAAACAGTTCAGCCTCGGGAAACGTCTCTGGTTGGTGGGTCGCACGGCCCGGGTTTCCCTCAACTGAGGAAACTGGCTCCCAACACACTTCCTGTTTCTCCACCGGGGCGGGGGACCTTACCTCTGAACCGCAGCTCGTCGAAAATTTGCCACGTCGTTGGAGTGCGAGTACTATTCTCCTGTCCTCTGGGCCTGCGGCTGTCCGAATGCTGCCCAACACCTCCACCGCAACCGCGTTGGCCTGTCATTTTCCAAGAGAACATCGGACATATTTGGTGCGATGCTTCCACCTCTCAGCTGAAACTCGGCCGAAGGGGCTCACAAGGTCTGATTGGCTCATGTGTTTCTTGATTTCCAGCATCCCTTCTCCACCCCAGACTCACATCATATGAAAATCCGAAAACAGCACGCGGAGGACTCCAAACCAAAGTCTGCGCCTTCGCCATGGCATGATTCTGCACGACGCCATAGTGGCCCACGGTCTTTCCAGTCCGCCTGGCGGTTGAGTGAATGAATAAAGACCGCAGCGGAGACCACTTGCATACCACTGTCGGCACCTCACTAAGACCATGTTGATGGGAGTGATGATCGTAGCCTCGTGGAATGCGCGCATGAAGAACATCAACATCATGGCTTCCAGGCACCCGGCAATCAGAGCCAGCTGAGGATGAGTTGCGTACATGGCGATCAGAGAGCCGGCAAACTTGACGACCTCGTGTCCGTGAATTGAATAAGAGACGGCTCGTGTCTGCGTAGATGCCTTTGAGCTGTCCGTGCGACCCAAGTTCCGTAGTAAATAAGTCTAAAGAGAATCCTGGAGCAGTTCCAGCAGCTTTGAAACGACTCTAGGAAGTCTAGAAGTCTTCTATCCTATCGGTGTGCATCAGCGAGCTGACATGTAGGACATCGATTTCTCAAATCTCTGTGACGACACCTGGGGTCGGCGTGTCCATCTGCAGAAGAACCGACATCAGAATTCAATTTAGGCAAAAGCCATTGGCTTTCGCATTGACGAGCGGAGATGTTCGCAGACATTGGGCACAAAACCAAGCACACCATCAGACAAACTCTGAGAAATTCAAGCCCCATTCGGGATTGAGGAGGTCAGATTCCTTCAACTTAGCTAGGAAAGGCCATCAATTGCCGTAGAAAGTCCTCCAAATGTTTGCCCAAACGCACGCCCGCCACCACCATCAAGGAATCAACAGCTATTGATTCTGTATGCACATGTGTCCCGACATTCGCCTTGCCACATAGTCGTGTACAGAGCTCGAATGGCCACTGTTGCTGTTGGTGGGCCCATCTGTTTCGGTTTCAGAAAACTACCGCCGACAATGTCTGATTGGTTGAGCTGAAGGAGTGACTCTGGACGCGGTATGTCAGTTTGGTGCCTTGCACCCTTGCAACATCTTGCAACCATCGAGCAGAGTCGAGCACTCACCAGCCAAGGTCCACACAGCGCCCAGCACTGTCTGGGTGGTGAATTGCGTGAGTGAGGACAGGGCCTGCCAATCCATCCCACTTCGCGAAGCACCTTGAGCTTCTCTCGCTCAGCCCAAGGGGGGCCTGCGAATCGTTGATGAGCCGGCTGGAAAGCTCACCGCTCACCTTCATGGACATCGGAAATGTGATTTGGTTTCGGTGAGATGCATTTCAATACATGCAATGCAAGTCCATGTAATCCAATGCCTCGAGGTTCAGTGCAAGGCAGCACAATAAGGCACTACGAATCGCTAACGCATCATGACATGCATGCGCATGTTTATTGCGTAGTGAGTGAGAGCTCTGCCAGCATGTGCATCCATGGCTGCATATAGGTTGCGATTTAGGGTGTGTGATCATGCACGCTTGCCTTCATGCAAACGAGCCGTGGCATATTCGGGTACTTTTGTGTCTGTTGCTTCATTTGTTTCGATGTGCCTTGACCTTCGCTGTTCTCGCAGACTCTAAACCCGAAGCCCGAGACCCTGAACCGCCACCAAACCCTGCAAAACTCCACCCTAAGACCCTTAAGTCCCTCAACCTTAAGCCCCCTTAACTCCCCTTAACCTTAAGCCCGAACGGTACTGGGGCTCAGCATGGGAGTCGTAGAAGGCAATCTCCTGTTCCGTCAGATTCCTCCGGCTCATCTTCGGGGTCTCAGGGTCCAGACGGTTGAAATTTTCCTGATTTTTCACAGTTTAGGGTTCAGGGTTCAGGGCTTTGAATCGGTCTTCCTGGTTTAGGGTTTAGGTTTAGGGTTTTGAAATTTTCCTGGGAAAGGTTTTACGGGGGAGTATTCTGATCAGCTGGCTTTACGAGAAAGCCATCATGGCTGGGCTCATTATATAGAAAGGCTGGATTTTGAAAAGGCTTCGGGACGAAGGCAGCTGTCGGAAACTCCCAGTGCTCAGGTCCCACGAGGTATGGACGCTGTTGCAGCGAGGGTGTTTCCAGGATGATAGCAGAGATGATGGTAGCTGCAATACTCAGACGCGCAGTAACGACTCCAACGACACGCCTTAAGACAGCAGTCGTCGCAATCCTCGTCCGGGGGTCTTCTCAACAGGGAGAGAAGGACCCCTGTTTTGTAAAACTTCAACATGTCTCCGACAGGCCTGAACAGCTTGATGCGCAAGCGGGTCACCGTGGTGTGTCCGCAGATGGCAAACCTCAGAAGGGTTGGGTTTCAGCCCCTGGTCCGAGTTCTCTAACCCAGGCAAACACTATAAATTCTTGTGGCAAGCAACTCCGCAGCGTCAGCTATATTGCTCTATACTCATTCTGTTGGTCTTGTGTGCTCCTCGTCGTCTTCCATCTCGCTGTCACAAAATTCTGACAAGCAGGTGCCCGACAGGATGCCAACCAAGATCTCGCAGAAGTAGCTGCTGAACATGAGAACCTTAGGCTTCTTATTTTCAGGAATCTAATTTGAGTTACCATAATATAGAAACTATATTGGGAATATTATTACTTACCATAGAACCCTCCTATTGCAACTTCAAGTAGATTCCTTAACCAGAACCTGAGCAGGGCTCTCCGAGTAGAGGCAGACGAACTGTAGTTTAGGGATTCAGGGCTCTGGTCTTGTGCTTTGGAACACTTTACCTCCGCCCCGAAAAGTATGGTGCCTTTCGGGCTTAGGGTAATATTTAGTTGCAATAGGGTTTTGAGGTATATTATACTATTATTTAGGGTTTAGGGTTATAAGTATAAAGGGTTTTGAGGTATATTATACTACTATATAAGTATATAGCACATCAGAGAGCCGCGCGGAGAGAAGGACGATGGGCTCGAAGAGGACCTCCCCTATGTCCACCGACTCTGGTCCTGCCACGAAGCTCTAAGCAGAAAGCTAACAAACCTTCGGACAAGCCCAAGAGCTCTAATTTCTACTGGCACCTAATGGTGTGTTATAGTACAACATAGCATAAGATGCTATAACACGTTGGATACAACATGCGGACTAAGACAGCAGTAGTGGTGCTTACAGCCATGGCATGCCACGGCACTAGTCATCAAAGAAGCGGTAGTGCCGGGCAGCAGGAAAATCTACGAGTACCAAGCAGCAGCCTGTATGAGTCGCACTTACAAGTGCGGAGCAAGGCTCTTCAGGCCAAGTACCCCGATAACAGCCACCTGATATAGAATCACGAACCGAAGCAGCTCTCGTTCCCTGCCAGCAGTCCTAGCCCTGGCAGTCAATATCTGGAACTGATCCCATGCCGCACCGTTCAATTCACGAATAACCAGCAATAGCCATGGAAGCTTTACACTTTGAGCAGCTACCAGCTACTAGAAGTAGAAAGAACCCTCCAAACCAAGTATTGATGTCCTGGCCTCCTTGTTGGGCATACTTCCTTGCTGCGTCCACGGCAACATCGACCTTTCAAAGCCAAGCGAAAACACAGAGCTTCGTCACGTGCAGATGGGGCTGCGGCCAGTTGCCCCTGCACTGCGGGCACCAGGAAGCTAAGCATCGTGAGCCTGGAACAGGCCCGGCGACTTTGTTTATCGTCGCACATGCCCCTAAGGACGCATAAAACCCTCTAAACCGATACAGTATAAGCTGATAGAACCTACTAAGAACCGAGAAATCATCCGGAACAAATCCGATAAAACAACGTTGAAACCACCTCAATGACAACACTAAAACAAACACCTACAAGCCCTTCAAATACACGGCCGGGGCCCCGGCACGAAGGAGATGACGATGCCGGAGATCAAGAAATGCAAAGGGCACAGTGAGAAAACCTCGTGCCGTCGGTTTACAGGCGGTTTAGGGTCTCGGGTTTAGGGTTATGGGGTTTAGGGTTAGAGGGCTTATGGTTGAGAGCCTTTGGTGTTCTGTTCAAGGGCCCTCTTCAACAAGCACCACACGCGACAAATTACGCAGTTCCTCTCAGTGGTATTGGGAATCGGTCTAGGGTTGAGGGTCCAGTGGTTCAAAGTTCAGAGTGAAAGGGCACACGCCAACACATGCTGGTCCAAGATTCTGACCATTGCGGGAGACTTGCTTGGAAGCTGCGAGAAGAAGGACTAAGGACCCGACGCGGCCTGAGTCCTCTAATACCCGAAAATTCCCAAAAGCCGCTTTTTTAAAAGAAACATAAAAGAAATCTGCCCCCTAAACCCAAGGACCGTGAAGCCCCCAAAAACCCGAAACCCGAGCAGAGAAGCCCAAGACTCCCACAGGCACAGAACTCCTCGGGTGCCATTCAGCCGGTTTAGGGTTTAGGGTTTAGGGGGGAACCTCCTCCTTCAGCAACTTCAGCGAACTGGCAATGGTCGGCGCCTTCGGAGATGGAGTTTGAGGTCATTTCAACGGTTTAGGATTTCGGAGCTCCCTTTCCCCCCTTGAAGAACCATGGTACAAGTACAACAATGTCTTAATATTCTCTTGGGTTTTATATGAGCACAAATAAAAACTGATTCCTCAGTGACTATAGTTCCAGGTTGGGGCTTGGTTAGGGTCTGCATGGGGTCTGGGGCTTGGGTTCTTGTGGATCGCAGATCCAAATCGCCATGATGGCTCAGTCCAACACTGGTATGGTGCCTTTTTGTCGGGGGGGGGGGGAGGTGGATGGTTGCAAGTTTCCCTACTCCCGGCTCTCCCACTGCTGGCCGACCGTCATCCTTTGCTACCTGTAGTACCGTGCGGAGTACAACAGGGTTTAGGGTTTCAGGGCTTTGGTGATTGGGATCTCTGGCTTGGGTTGGAGCTTGATTTTTGATTTCAGTTTTGGGCTTTCAGCCAATAACACTCCATGACAACCGACAAGGCAATCACATAACCCCAGTAACACGAAACACCCCGATAGCTGATCCGTTGTCTCCCCTACCAGATGTACAACTACCGTAGAATGTACCCCACAAGCTTATGGTATTCATGTATCCCCTGGCTGGCCTCCATGCCAGTGCGCTCCTGCGCATCCTCCTGAGCTTGCTGCCCTTCTGCCTGCATACGCAGGGGGAGTTTGCACAGTATGGTTTTGATGTCTGGTAATAGTTAGACCCTTAGACCTTTAGGTTTCTTTCCTTTAAACCCTCGTGTCTTTTAGCCAATGCCGCAGGACTACCATGTTGGTTGAGGAGTCGGGGGTTTCGGGCTTTAGGATGTAGGTCAAAGGTTTGCAGAGTTTCGAAGCTAGCAGCTCAGCGTTTGGGATCCCACATGATCCCACCCACGAGCCTGAATCGCCGCAGCATGTTGCAGCAAGCGGTTGTGCATGCGCATATACCTCGACGGATTGCGTTAGGTCATAGGGGCAAGGGTTTGAGACGTGTTAGGGTACAGGGCTGCAAGGGTGTCGGGTCTGGGCTCGTCGAGTTTACAATTGGCAACATGCCAGCAGACTTCTCCCTGCCACAGCATCAAAAGTAGGGTCGGGACGACGCTGTCCAGCCTTGCTGCACCAGTGGCTACGTCTGCTCTCCAAACAAGTACTTCCGAGCTGCTACAGTACTGATGCAGTCCTGTCAGTCCTGCCTCTCTCTTGTGCTCTCAGCAAGTAATCAATGGAGCCACTGCTCTAAACCCAAAGCCTAAACCTTTAAACCCTAAACCGTGGTGTCCACATCTCAGAGCAATGCAACTGCTCGGAGGCCAATCGGGATCCTGCGACAGCCTCGCAGCCATCGGCGACGGCACATAGCTTCTTCCAAATTCCTCCCTGCCTCTCTCCATCAAGCTGCGTCCAAGAAAGCCTCTGCGTCTGGGGGCCTGCATCAGGTCCGATTTCCCATGAATCTGGCATGTTCGACATCCACTTGGCACTGAGACGACGCATATCTGCCTGCCCCATTCGCCTGCAGTAGTCAATCAGGAGAAGGACTGGCAAAGCGTGGGATGCACACAGCTGGTCTAAGCACCTGCTCCGTGAACAGAGGGGCTCGCGCGTCGTGGCCGTTCGCGAGCATTCTGTTCCACTGCAGCTCTTTTGTGTCAGTTGTCTTTGTATGAGATTCGCTTGCACTGCCCACCTTTTGAGGGCCTGTTTTGGCATGCCAAACGGCTGAAGCAAAACGTTGCACCAACAGAACAAATCAAGGAAAGCATGGCACTGGCTAAAAGGGGACAGAAAAGTACCTCCTGGAGTCTGTCCCTCCCTCTGCATTTTCTGGTTCTGCATCCCTGCGCCCAACATCTTGCGGGATCATCTGCAGTGCTACAGACGAGACCACTACAACCCGAGGCAGTCGACCCCTGGCTGCGAAGTCTGCTCGCTGGCAGACTGTGTCGCCTTTCCTTCTGATTCCTGGGTTCTAGCAGCGAACACTGCACTCTGAGACTCCGTGCTTGGAAGTCTGAGTCCACAAAGTTCCGTCCGCCAGCTTTACAAGAAACAAGCTTGGCCAGATGGCTTGCTCATGTTGTCAACTATCGGTGCACTTCTGTGTGGTCTTCGACGTGGGTCCTGCAGTTTCTGTGTGAGATCATTTCACTCTCTCCATCTGCGCACATATCAGTGCAATAATTCGGCTAGCAACGAAAGGGCCGCAGACATAATCCTGGCGCACTATCCCCATGCACCAGGAGCAAGCGGCCAACGCGCTCTCAAAGCTTCTCTGAGTCAGACTCACCCAGCGGCAACGCCTCATCAGCAGAATGCTCGCTGTCAAGAAGGGCCTAGGACATGACTTGAGATGCATGAGGCAGCAGCTGAAAGAGGCTCTGGATCGCAACTGCCACTGCCGTCAATAATGAGCTCTGTCCTGCCCAGGCAGGCCGGCAAGTTCGTTTACGAACTTCAAGCTGTTGTCCCGGGCGCACCCTTTCTTTCCAACGGCAGCTTGCAAAATCTTCTCCGACAGGGCGCTGACATCGCAGTCCTTTCAGGATATTTCACAGGATCGTGGAGCAGAGCAAAATGCGTAGCGAGACAAGCTCATGCATCCTGAGCACGGCAGAGGTGATTCACTCGCCGGCAGAAGGTGTACCTAAGAATGGCGAAATCGCCAACGAAGATTCACATCAAGCAAACACACTACCGGCATCGCTGCATGGCAACTCCGGTCGAGGGCACCCCTTGAAGGACTTTGTGCACAAGAAGATCGTGGCCTGAATTGTGCCCGCAGCTAACCTCAGCACTTGCGCAGGAACGAGAGGTAAGCAGGGACTTGCGAAGTGCATCTTAAGGAGCTGGCTCGGAAGGCCAGTACGCGGACATAAGCTCATCCTTGCGACACTCTCTGACGATCTACAAGTGACCTGAAGGTCAAGAAACCCTAAACCCTATACCCTGAACCAAGCAAGATCACCGACGCCGTCCTGAAAGGCGAGAATGTCAATGACATGGGACGCCACCGCCATGATAATGGCCATGTCTTTCGCCTGTGCTTTGGATTTCTGGTTGGCTTATTCCCAAAACCCTGAACACTCAACCCCTGAACCCTAAACATTCTAAACCCTAAACCCGCAAATTAAACCCCTGAACCCAGAGCCTCCCGGAGCAGATCCTCACAGAAGAAGAGGAGAAGAGGCACCTGGGGTCCACCCGCAAAAAAAAAGCGTCGAAAAAGAGTTCGTAGAATCGAGTGAATGCAAGAATGGAATGTAAGATAGTAGTCTACTAGACTACGATATCAAAGTAGAACGTACTAGTAAGATAATGTAATGAAGGTTAGTTTTATTCTATAATCTCATCTCATACATCGTAGAATAGAATATGATACAGTTTGATTTACTATGATGTAATGTAGGAGGCTTCGAACTCAAAGCCGCAACGACCCACCGAGAAACAAAGCTCCAGGCCCATTCCGCGAAGAGTGCCCCGTCCCAGTGGACGTTGTAGTCCAGCACTCGGAGGACGTCCACCTACCGGAGCTGCTGAACCCTAAACCCCTGAACCCTCAAATCCTAGATCCTAAAACCTCAACCCGGAAACTTAAACCCTAAAACCCTGAACCCTTAAACTCTTCTGTTTCTGACTTTTGGGGGGCCGAAGCGCCAGGTGTTGCCTCAGCATCTACGAAGTCTTGGCGGGTGAAGGCATTGCAGGAGAGCCAGTGCCTCAAGCAGCTCGGTACGAAACTGGAGGCTGAGGGTGAGGGTTTAACTTATTGACTTATAAATGGCAGGATCAATGTTATCGTTATTGTTATTATTATGATTATTTTCCCGGCCGGCGCTTGATGCTCGCAAATTCGATCCACAGCACGATCTGCTAAGCTCCCGTCAACTGTTGCTCGGGGATGCCTTCACGGCAGGTGCAGTGGCGGAGGTAGCAGAAAGCCGGTTCCAAGGCAGGACCAACCTCGTTGCTGCCAGTACTTCGCTGCGAGGTTTGCACAGGTCAGGGCGACCACCTGCAGAATTCAGGTCTCGTCCCATTGCACTGCCGAGTTCCGCGAGTTCTTCTAATCCTTACAGGCATGTTGTTTTGCCTTGGTCTCGAGGCTGCCGTGCGAGAGTGCTAGGGGCAGAGAAGTCAGAGAGCGGCCGCTTTTTGACCCGGGCAGTCCTCCGGCGTCTGGAACGAGACCGGAGCTTCTCCACTCTGATGGTGAGCTCTACGGTCAGCTGTACATGACGGACGCTGAGAGGGTGAACCCTGGGAAGACCACGCTGCAAGCATCGTTGGCATTTCGGCAGCGGCTACGGAAAGGCTTCAGAAAACTAGGGTCCTTTTTGGTCCTTTTGTGAAGGACCCTACAAAATACCGTTTCTTTATGGGGCTTGGGATTTAGAGCTCCTTGTTTTCTGAAGCTCTCACATTACAGCCGTCACAGAATCTTCGTCCCTGGGCACGCTATTATTGTTGCCAATGTTCTTCTTCTCTTCTTATCATTAACTATTGCTGCTGTTATTAGAGTTACTATTCGTTATGAAACGGTTGATGATATAAATCCTGCATTACCCATGATAAGGAATATACCATAATTCCCATAATAGTTTAGGGTCATTAAGGCAATGCAGGATTTATATCATCAACCGAAGATGACAGCTTGGGAAGCCCAAGGCTCTGAGGGCCGCGCGCGGGCGGAAGAGGCTCAGGCTCGCAGATGGGCTGGGGCAGAGCCTCGAAATCGTGTTCGTAATGATAATAACAAGAATACCAAGAACAGCAATAACACCACTAGTCATAAGAAGCAGAATCATAATAATGATGATAACAATGCTAATCATAACGAAAATTGCTGATAATACATGTTGAGCAACAGTTGATAACAATAGCAATTAAAACAACATTGACAATAATAACAATAATTTTGCAAGAGCAATACGAAAAAGCAAACATTCACAATAATGGCAGTGGCGTTGTTTATCATGCTGCGTTGCAGCAGCGCGCCCTCGTCTCAGCCTATCCCAGCCCGCGGCCTCGGCTCGGGGACGTCCAGCGGTCATGGGTCCAAGCCAGAACCTGATGGAGATTTTGAATACCTTGGGTTAGCAGGGAATGGAAAAATGGTAGTAATAGTAGTTATAAGTTATAATTGTACCCCATTCCTCTATTGCCTACTAGCCCAAGGTAAGTTTTTGGGACGCTGACAACACTTCATCGAGGCATCGTGCGGCATAAACGAAGGTTGACCGTCATCTATCATCATCTTGCTTGATGGTGACTAGCATCACGAATGGACAAGTCCATTGCGAGCTCTACCTGAACAGCACCCACTTAATCATGCTCTTTGGGGCTACGCTGGCGAGCCAACACGTCCACCGCACACCCTCAATTGGGAGTCAATAGAAGAGTGCCTCCCTAGTCGGTCTATTGGAAGATGCAACCAAGCAGTTATGTGCCTTCTTGTGGAGATAATCATAATGCAGAGTATGGATTCTTTCGTTTGGGCTACGTGGACGGCTGCAGTGACAGCACCGGCAAAAGCGCGATTGCCAAGGTCGGCGCTGAAGGCCAAGCACGTTAGCTTTGGCCTGTTCCAGACCTAAGATTCGCTGCAGACGCCCCGACGCTGCGGATCACTGCCAAGCTCCGAGGGGTTGACGGAGCCTTCCATGCTCTCCAACCTGATGCATGGCGCACGATAATTAGTTCTTTTGACATTATTCTTAAGATTACTGTTGTGACTATTATGAGGGATCCCAGGTACATCGCTGAATCGACCGGCCTTGTTGCCGCGCATATCCAGCTCTCGCAATCCGAGGCCAGCCGACTGGGACAGCGCTTGCCCCAGAGCGCTGGCGCCGATGTCAGTGATACCTAAGCCCAACCCTGTTCCCTAAACCCCAAACCCTAAATCCTGAACCTAAGCCCCAAAAACCTGAAATTAAAGCCCAAAGAACCCTAAGCTTCCACCCTAAACCCAACCACCTGGATCTAAGCCCGAAATGACCGAACCTAAGCCCCCAAAGAACGCCAAGCCCCATCCCTGAGCACGCAAGAACGCAAAACAACAGTAGTAATACCAATAACAGTAACTGTGAGATAACATCACCAGAATAGGCTAAACAAGTACTACTTCTAATAGTAATATTAGTTATCATAATAACAATGACCATACCCATACAAAGAATACCAATACGAATAAGAATAGCGGTAAAGAATAATAACGGTAGCAATAGCACAAAAAAAGTATAGTATCGTAACAATAATGATAGTTATAGCAACAGCAGCAATACAAACAGCAAGAACAAGAGTGAGAATACGAATACGAATATGAGGAATAATGTTAAGAAGTATTTAAAAAGAACAACAACAATAGCAAAAACAGTCGCAACAAGACTGTAATCTCAACAATATTGATGATAACAATAACCACAACAGCTATACAAACAGCTATAATCAGGATCATGAAAAGACTAAGAAACATTGATAGTAGGAACAATATTCATAATAATAATACGAACAATATTAAGACTAAGAAAGAATGGGGGAGCAAAGCTCCCCACCGTTCAGCTCCAGGTCCAACCACTCGAGCCGCGGCATCCTCCGAGGCCCGAGGCGGAAGCAACCCCGAAGCCGACGGGCTTAGGGTTTTAGGGGTTTTGGCGTTTAGGGGTTTAGGGGTTTAGGATTTAGGGGTTTGGGGTTTGGGGGTTTAGGGGTTTGGGGGTTTGGGGGGGTTAGGGCTGAGGATTTAGGGGTTTGGGGTTTGGGGGTTTAGGGGTTTGGGGGTTTGGGGGGGTTAGGGTTTAGGATTTAGGGGTTTGGGGGTTTAGGGTTTAGGGGTTTGGGGGTTTAGGGTTTAGGTTTTAGGGGTTTGGGGGTTTAGGGGTTTGGGGGTTTGGGGGTTTGGGGTTTAGGGTTTAGGGGTTTGGGGGTTTAGGGGTTTAAGGTTTTTTTCGGTTTTAGGGTTTAGGGCTCCCTAGACCCTAAACCCTAAACGGTTTCCCTGAAGCCCTGATCTGGGTACCAGTATGCATCAGGATAGACAGGTGGATAAATAGATAAATGAACAGGTAGAGAGACAAACAAGAGATAGATACATAAAGTTACAAATAAATACCTACATATATCTATATATGTATACCTATAATATACATACACACATATATGATTGCTATCTGTGTGTATGTATATATATATATATACAGAAGGAAAATGTATAGTATATTTGGCTTCATTAGGCCTGGTTGTCGGACCATGCAACTTAATCGCATAATAGCCTGAATCTATAGGGTCAAGGCCCTTAGGCTACTCAGGATCATAGACGCAAGAGGAAAGTAGAAATTCCCCACGCCTGAAAGCAAGGTAGACCCACCCGCAAACCGAAGCTTTGACGCTTTTCTGACTCATGCCTGTGTCGAAAAGAGGGCGGCCTTGCGACGCTCGCCGACAGCGCTTGGAGGCCCATGTCACCGATGGAGTTCTCCGTGAGAGACAGCCTCACGCTCTCAAACCCTAAACCCAAACTCCGAGCGTCAAAACTGTAAGACCCTAAACACCAAACCACGATATGTTCGCAGGGCCGGGGACGGTCTTTAAAATCATAATCCTAGGGATGCGTAAACTGGACCCAAGTCGTCTTGAGGGCTTGGGTCTTTGAAGTAAGATTCAATGTGTTTCTGTTGCTGATAGGGAGCCCACGATAGATCCCAGTAGAGTGCTTCGTGAACTGTAGCAGTGAAGAGGCCGTGAATCTGAAATAGCACACATCGGCTGTTGTACACTAAGAGCTGATCAACCGAATGTGTGACATGCAATGGCGCTCGGGGGTTCACTGACATGGGTGGTTGTCAAACATACGGTCCCTTTTTGGGTCCCTCATGTACTACGGCACCTAGTGTTTAGGGTACCAAAAAGGATAATTTGACAACCACCCACATGTCTAAGCCAAGGGGCCACTCTAAAGCTGGAGCATGGTCCAGCTTCAAGGCTCGAGAAATGGCAACTGCCTTGAGCGATTTGGGAGTTTCCGAAAATTAGGGGTACCGTACCTTATTTTGGGGTCCGTATACAGTATATAATAAAGATCCTACTTTTTAGGGTACCCTATTTCCGGAAACCCCCACTTGCAGGCGACCGACGGGAAAACTTGCCAGAATATGCGAGCAATCTTGGGGCTGCACGCCCTGACTGCCAAGCGCGTTCCGTGCCAGGTGTAAGTCCTGCCGCGCAGTGCAACCGACCATGAGATGAATAGCAAAGGGAATTCATCTGTGACAACCTGTGCACAGCCGTTTCGATTAGACTGACGATTCGGATGGCAAACCCGAGGCACCCAGCCCGTATATTCGTTGGGTGTAGAACGGTAACCTTAAATTTACCTCTAAAGTGAGCTCAACATGAAATGGCAATCAAGCAATGGATAGTGGGAGGCTCCGACCAGGCTCTTAAAACCTTAATTCCCAAACCGTAGGACCTGGGACCAACACACAAACCTAAAGCTCTCAACCGGAAATATCGCAAAGTCTTAAGCCACAAACGCCTGGTCACCTCGTTGCAAGACTTGACCGCGCCCTTCAGATCCCTGGGCCTTCCGCTGTTGCTCTGTCATTGCTGGTCTCGTGATGATGTTGATGCTGATGATGACTGTGATGATGATGATGATGACGATGATGATTGTGATGATGATATAATGATCATCATCGCGAGGATGCTGCTGATGATGGCGATCATGATGCTGATGATGGTGCTGATGCTGATGCTGATGTTGATGCTGATGCTGATGATGCTGATGATAACGATGCCGGATGATGACGATGATGATGGTGACGCTGATGATGGCGATGCCGGATGATGATGGTGATGTCGATGTCGATGGTGGTGATGATGATGGTTATGACAACTGCAGTTGTAAAAGCACGATAACAACTTGTAGTTAATAATTACTAAACTTAGACAACAACAAATAGTTATAACACTATACTTAATAGCAGTTGCTGTTGATAGAATGGTAACAATACTGAAACGACAGCGAACACCAATAACGATAACACCATTGTGTTCACGGCGGCTGATCCTGCAGTCTGGGAAGCTGCTTCAGCGCCGTGGCGATTGCCCGCGCCTCGGGAAGATGAACCAAAGGATAAAAAATAGCAGCCCTTGCAGACTCATAGTAATTAGCTTTATCTTGAGAGTTCATTGTTGGTGCTTCCACCTCCAAACGTTCACAAGCATTCGTGCCTTTCGACTTGTACGCAGAGCTTAAAGTCTTCGGACTCGGGCAATGTGCTTGGCGCGACTCGTGCTCTTAGAGACGACTGCTCAACCCGACGCCTCCAAACTGCCTTAAGATCGAGCGCGCTCCGAAAACGGAAGTGAGGGGACATTAGGGGACTGGCTCCGAACATCAACCGGCTTCCCGGCTTGGGCTGCAGATTCGGCTTCAGGACATCTACGTAGAACTTCATGATGGACCGAGAAGCCTAGCAGAACTCGAGGCTCGGTGCTGAGGCTTCCGAGAGCCGTCCACATGAAATCCCGCCAACACGTTCCAATTCGGCCGTGTAGGTGCATACTAGTATCGAAAGCGTCCGAAGGCTGATGCAGATACTCATGATACTTGACATCAGTCTGAGTAGTGCACACCGATGGTCCCGATGCCATTGCCTGCAAGCACCTGTGATGGCATCGTCACATCAGGGCTCCGAGAGGGTAACACAGCTAGCACTTCTGCGATTCGGATGGAAATGGGCACCAGCTGCTCCAAAAAAGGAGTTGCCCCGCTGATCAAAGCGCCAGCCAAGGCCTG
The DNA here is from genome assembly GCA_905221615.1 of Symbiodinium sp. CCMP2592. Classification (NCBI taxonomy): domain Eukaryota; class Dinophyceae; order Suessiales; family Symbiodiniaceae; genus Symbiodinium; species Symbiodinium sp. CCMP2592. Next base: position 1,369,797 of record CAJNDT010003223.1, read on the forward strand.
GCACACTTTTGGGGGCTTTAGTGCGTTATAGCGCTCTCGATCTCTTGTGAATTCTTGTGACATCTGCGATGCCTCGGTGCCTGCAGAGCGGATGGCATTCTCCGGCAGGTTCAGGACTCGCCTCGCGCCGCAGCTACTGTGTACCAATGCTGCATGTGTCCAACACATGTTGCAAAAGCAACTATGTTCTAAAGAAGCGAGGGCCCGGCAGGCGCGGCAGAAATGGCCTCGACCGTCCAAGTGATGTCTCTTCTTTGATGCATCTATCGCTGTGTGCTCAAGTTCTTAATTTGAGCTCGCCCCTCGTTCTTTTTTTCTTAGGGTTGGGCATGTGGGGCTCGAGGCTTATGGGATCTTATGGGGCTTAGAGCATACGGTCTGTAGGCCCCGGTGTCCAGGTCTCTGCTGGCAAGGCGCAAGGCTTTGGCCAAGGCTGTCGCACCCGCGGCCTGACAGCGAAGCCCCCCCAAAAAGGAAACGGCCCCCCTTCAACCCCGGAGGGATGCGAAGCTCAGGCAGAGGCTCCGAGACTATTGTGGGCCAGATAGAGGCACTGGAGATGGGGAAAGGTTCCTGAGGAGCACAGCTCGGGTAGAACAGCGAGGGAACCGGGAACCCAGAGACTCCAAGATCCCTTAATTAAGACTATACCCTAAATCATAGTAGTTGTCCTAGTATCATATAATATTATGTTAACTAAGGGATCTCGGAGTCTGTGGGAATATCAGATCCAGACCCAAGGAGAAGAGGTCGGCCTGGGGCAGCTTCGGGTTTTCCGGTCGGCTGCGCTGGGGAGTTTCCGAAAATAGGGGACCCCAGTATAGTACCCCAAATAGTAGGATCTGTTTTGAATTTAAAACAAGCCGTACAGCACCGAATCCGATTGAACAAGCCGCTCGACGGCGAAACTAGTTTCGGTAAAGATCGCGTGCTGAAAAGAGCTGCGTGATTTGTGCCCTTGGCTTGATCGTTTTACACCCCAGAAGTATTATATGGACCCCAAAATAAGGTACCCCTATTTTTGGAAACTCCCATAGCGAGGAGCTCAGGCTCCGGCGATCTCTTGCATCCGCGCGTCGCCCAGTTGCAGGCTGGACCTCTTCGGGCAGTTTAGGGTTTAGGGTTCAGGGGTTTAGGGTTTAGGGGTTTAGGGTTTAGGGGTTTAGGGTTTAGGGGTTTAGGGTTTAGGGGTTTAGGGTTTAAGTTTAGGGTTTAGGTTGCCAAGGAATGTTGAAGTGCAAACGCAATCTCACAACGGCTGGCATCTGTGAGCTTTTTTCTAGACTAACACTCCGAAAAGCAACCAAAGCAACAGGAATCGTTGAAAGTCAAGTGTCATTACCCAGGGACCACAGCGAGGACGACGACGAAAGTAGAGGCTACAACCATTGCAACAACGATCGTCAACGGCAATGAGCACAACAGCAGCAACAGGAGCCAGCACGACAAGCAGACTGTAGCAGAGAAAGGAGCCTCAGAAGCCGTGCATGTGTGAACCTCGGAAAACAGGCGATCCCACTTTAAAACCCCAACTTCAAAATGGATAGTGAGATTCACCCAAAAAAAGAAAAGCTAGGATAGTTTTCCGAGTTTCCCATAGCATCTCAGGGCCCAGCAAGTGCAGCTCCCGCAGCTGGCTTAAGGAGGCTAAAGTACTGGCCAGCTGATGCGGAGGGACGTCCGCAGCCTGCTGAGGGTAGTTGTCAAAATTAGGGACCCTAAATAGTAGGTGCCCTACCATAGTGGGGGCCCAACAAGGGACCATAATTTTGACAACCACCCTAATGACGACGTTTTTGATTGTTTTGGCACTTGGGGCTTTTTGGGTTCAGGGTTTGCGTTAGGTACCAGGAGGGTGACTATTAAGGGCGCTCCAGGATGGTTTGGGCTGGGCTCGTTTAGGCCAGAGCGGCTTCGGAATGCAGGGGATTGGACACTTGATGTCTCCAGGAACGTTTGGAGCTCTGTCGGGTTGAGGAGCGGCATTTGGCTTTCGGGTGTTTTGCTCTTTTCCTCTGAGCTCCTTTTGCCTCAGCATCGTTTTTGCCTCCGCCAGGGTTTAGGGTTTGGGGTCCGGGCTCCTTTGGCATTTTGATTCGGATGAAACAGAGGGATTCGAAGCAACCTCGAAGCCAGCTTTGTCTTGCAGGGGCCTGCATCGCCTGCAGACGAGTGCAGCCGTGATCTTCCGGTTGCCATGGCCGAGTTGCTTTCCAGACCTCCGGAAAAATCACAGAGGCGTTTAAAGTGGTGGGTGCGGGATGTTTACTGATGCTTCAGAGTCAAGCCCTATTCCCCAAACCGTAGCATATACATATATAACACAACCCACAACCCACAACCCTTAACCAGGTTTTTTTGACAGTGACATCAAAGCGGTATAAGCCCCCTGCGCAGTCCACACCGGCTGCGCTGGAGCCTCCAAAGCACGCAGGAATGCAGGCCAAATACTAATACTTGTACTCATCTTGAAACTTCAACAGGCAAGTGTTCCACCTTCGGCAGCAAGTTGCAAGCTGGAGATGGCCAGCAACCAAGCCTCCCGACACAGGTTGCTGGGCTGCAGCCTAACTTCAGGGCTCAGACTCAAAGACCCGACTGTTGCATCGCAAGCCCCGAATTTGCCACTGGCCTTTGTCATGTTGACCTTAGACAGGGGGCTGCAGAGGCCATGCGGGGAACCGATTCATCCTGCCGACAGTAAGCAGGTGGTTCGACAGCTGTGTGCGCAGCTGTGGTTGCCGCTATTTAGCTATACTTCGAAGCCTACGTCACCTGAAGACGGATTGGACCTAGATTCTGCAGCGCTTACAGCCCTGTAATGTAAACCCCCCCAAACATATCTAGTCTGTTCGAACTTCGGCAAACCCGAAGGAACCTTACGAAACCCCTAAAATCACTGAACCATGCACATTGGGCTCCTGACACAGACACAGCTCCGGTCGATCGCCATGGAAGACGGAAGGCCGACCCATGGGGACAAGAAGTGTTCAGGGTCTGGGACTTTAGGCTTCCGAGGTTTAGGGTCCCGGAGGAAGGCTACAAGGTGAAGCCTGGATACTGCGGCCTAGGCCGGTGTAGTGTTTAGTGTTTAGGGGTTTAGGGTCTAGGGTTGTAGGGGTGCTTCAACTGCCTGAGTTGGGGAATGTGTGCCATCCTTTGCAGAAAAGTTGAATCTCCTTCGCGCTCACGGAGCCAGTCTCAAGGCATAATGTAGTGGCCTTGATAATTAGAATGGTAATGGGGTCTGGGGGGCTATTTATACTATGATTATAATCAATAAGGAACCCCCAAAACCCTATTCTAATCATGAGGGCCCCTACATTATAGGGGCCCTCATGCTCAGAATATATGAACCGCAAGGGACAGGACCAGCATGTACTCCGGCCCCGGCACATGGCCTGTAGATTCCGTGGCTTGGCGACTGGAAGCTGGGCCTAGCACTGGCCAAGGCGGCCAAAGCTGTCGAGCTGTCGAAATAGTAATAATAATAATGATGATAATAATAATAATGATGATAATAATAATAATGATAATAATAATATAGGGGCCTTAATGATGAGAATGGGGTGTTGGGGCCCACTATACTATAGTTCTAATAAGGAGCCCCCAAAGTGGTATTGGTAAGTATTGAGGCCCCCATATTACACAGATGGTTTCAATGTTCATGCTCAAGCCTGATGGTAGACGTAGCGCTTCAAAAGCAGAATTGCCTGCAGACTGCAGAAAGGGCAAGCAAGAGACTTCCTGGGCTTCTGAACACAAGGCCTCCTGGCGGATTGGCGCTGAGAATTCTTGGCAAGCAGCACCTTTTCAATCCGCTGACTTCCCAAGATCATTTCATAGCAGAAAACATCAGCGATCTCGAGACGCAAACTCATGTACTCCGTAAGCTTCTTGGGCAACCTGGGCTGACTCCCATGCATTCGCTGCTCCCGCGGCCTCTGCTTAATCTCTTTCTTTGGTGCGGTGGGTTTAGTGTTTATCGGGTATAGGGCTTAGTGCCTATAGGGTTTAGGGTTTATAGGGTTTAGCGGTTAATTGTAGGGTTTAGGGTTTATAGGGCTTAGGGTTTATAGGGTTTAGGGCTTGTAGTGTTTATAGTGCTTAGAGGGTTTAGGGCTTAGGGCCCCCCTTGCCTCTGCGAAGAGCCCCAAACTTCGCGGATGGGGTATCGATGCTGGGCCTGGCTGAGCGAAGATGCGCCCTCATGTGGGACCGCAGATCCTAGTGCTTGGCTCCAGAGGCTCCAATATCCCGTAGTTAAAGACTATATACCTTAAATTGTAGTGGGATGCCTTATATGATTTAAGGTATATCCCTTAATAAAAGAATACCTTAAATTATAGCCGGATCTCTTTTATATGATTTAAGGTATCTTCCTTGACTAAGGGATATTGGAGTCCCCGGGTCCCTTTTTCAACAGGGCCTCGTGCAGAGCATCCAGGAAGTCGCTGCCTTTCACCCCGCCTTAGCACAGTGCTTTCCAAACCCTGCGCCCTGGGCTCCGGATGCAAAAGGGCAAAAGGAGGGACCCTTCATGGGGATCCCTACCTTATAACGGGCTGTATAAGGGGTATATCAAGGTTATATACCTAGGGGTCCGTATTAAGGGTCCCTCCTTTTATCCTTGGACGGCTGCAAGACCTGTCAAAGCCGCGGACGTGCTTCTTGCAACGGGAATAAATGCACCTGGACATCTCATCTCCCTCCCTCCTTTGCGTGGCACGTGAAGTCTCTCACTGCCGAGGTGAGGGCCGCATGACGCTCATCTTTCGAATTCTGCTCTACCCTTGCCATGCTGCCCCCGACAGAATGAAGGTCTGGCCGAAGTACTACGGTGATGTCCACAATCAGCTGCTGCTATCGGAATCCGAGCGAAACATTCTTCTTGGGGGATTTGTCACGCAGCCTTGCAAAGAGACGCAAAGAGGCTCAACTCTCGCCTTCTGTAAGCCAAGGGCAGCGGCGTGACGGGCTGTGCGACACTCGTAGTGGCTCCCTGCCGTGCCTTCTGGCCCTTGCCACATGCTTGTCTGCTGATTTTCATGTGGCGTCTTCGTTCGCAACGCCGAAAACAACTCTCAGGTCGTAGGTGCTCCTCATGCTCGTCACCTCATACCAAGCATGTGATGGGGAGGCTTGCCAGAATCTGAGCCTACAAGCGGTTGATGCAAGTCCAGGGCAGCGACTTCCGTGTAGTAGAGTTTTCGGCTGCCCTTCGAGATCATCCGAAGCCACGAAGCAGGAAGTCTCTTCGCTCCGCCGAAGAACCTCCGAAGCGCAAGGCCACTCCTTCCCAGAGAAAGCAGATTGACAAACCCCGACCTGGGTTGGTTGATCTCCCAGTTTGCCACAGTCTGGGGCCTGAGCGAGACAGCTGTCGTTGTCCAGTCAGAAGCAGACAAAATGAGGCCAGTGCATCTCGTGCTCCGGCACGTTGATCCAATCTCAGTTCCAGCATGTAGAACAGCTTGGCGGTTCAGAATGCGCTATCTATCTATTCTATCTACTCTATCTATTCTATCTATTCTATCTATTCTATCTATTCTATCTGTTCTATCTATTCTATCTATTCTATCTATCTGGCCCCTCGTCTCAAAAAAATGCTCGCCGAGCAACAGTCTTGCAAACGCGCCTCGAGTTCGACGGCCTCCCTGGCAGGTCCAAAGCAATGCAATGCAGAGCCAGACGCACAAGGCCAAACTCGGCCAGGACTGCTGCTGAGCACTCTCCAAGGATTGCCTCGATAGATAAAGGCTAGAGTTTTGGTTCCAGTGCAGATTTGTGCATCAGCCATGAAAAGTCCCCCCTTGCCAGCCCCTAGTACGGATGTAAGTTCCAGGCACAGGTTCCTCGGTTGACGTTCGATGGGCTTCAAGATGCTTCCAGAATTCGGACTTCTACAAGGGAGTTTCCGAAAACAGAGGGACCCTAAAATAGCACCCGAAATAGTAGGAACCTTATTCTAAGGACCCCAACATAAGGTACCCCCTTTTTCGGAAACTCCCGAGAAAGAATGCTCAGGTCCCAGCCGGGGACAAGGACCTCACGGAGGGAGACTCGCTGTGGTGCGATGAAACTCAAAGCCCACCAAACACCACACCCTGATTCCAACCCCCGAAAACCTGCAACCGAAAACCAGAAACGCGAGGTCCAGACATGGATCCAGAGTTCCAGCCACCTGCGAAGACGGGCGTGGGGTGCAGCATGGCTACAGTTAAAGAACGAAGACATGATGGGACAGAAAACGCTAGTCTTAGTCGTGCTTACTCTTCTTCTCTGCAAGTCCAAAACCCTGTTCTAATCATCCTATATTATACAACCCGAGCATAGATCCCATATAGACCCCTTTGAAAGGAACCCTAAAACTAAGGGACTGAAGAAATCGGGACTCCCACCTGGGCCATCTCCCCCACTGTCGTAGGCCTTTTGCAGGACGCTGGCAACAAGACAATGGGCGCAGTAACTATATAGTATAGTACAGTATAGTATAGACTTATTAGTATACTACTATAGTATAGTATACTATAATATACATCACAACTGAGGTAGAAACAGTGGACCCCCAAACAACAGCAAGATGCAATCATCGTAGCAAGTAACAAAACAACAACTCCGGATAGTAACAAACAGATGATGAGGCGGCTGCTGCTGCCGCTGCAAATGGCGCCGGGAGCCCGACATGCGAGCTGCTTGCACTCTGGCTCCACCCTGGTCCCAGAGGTTTTGAGGTCGATGAATGGCTTATGGGTTACGAGGGCATTTGATCTCGGAGTGCGGATAACGGAGGAAGCAAAGAATCAAGATCCCGCCTGAGTCGCGTTGGGACCAGCTGGAGTTCGAGCCTTTCCAATCCTTCTGCTGCCCTGACTGCCAGCTGTCCTTCTTCCAAGAATCCCAGCCATCCTTCTTGTTCCAGCTTTTCTTCGGCCAGTCGCTCTGACTCCAATCCGTCTTCGCCTTCCAATCCTCGCGCTGACCCCAGTCCTGTCTGCTGTTCGACTTCCAATCACTCTTCTGCCAATCCTGTCTCTTGCCTGCGGCGAGGAACGAACTCGAACACAAAATGAACCTGCTCAAACTACCATTCGAAACAGGTCAAGTGCTTGCATTGCGCTGCCTTTGCCCTTGCCGCCAGACATTCCCTGCACACCACCCACATTCAGCGCAAGGGCTCGCGTGCAATCTGCTACAAGGCCCTACAAATTGCCCATGATGCAAAGTGTCCTTGTCACGGTACCACGCCTGACCTTGGTATCGCTGAAAGTTCTTCGCCCACGGCCCCAAAAGGCTCTGACTTGAAGTTTGCACTTCCATAGGACGCTGTAACAACAAGTCCTACAAGAACAGTGCTAGAGAGATGACAGGCAGAAAAACAGAAGCAACCATACGGCAACAGCATCAAGTGCAAAGCACAAAAACTTAACACAAGCGCTGATTGATTTCGAATACCTCGTCTCAATAAAGACATTACGGTCTTGCAGTGGGAACTCTGCGAGGTATTCTTGGAGCACGGCCGGTTGAGGCTCGCCCAACCGCGTCCCTCAGTCGTGCCTGAACGAAGATGACGGAGCTCATTGGTACTTGGAGGTTCGTGGCTAGTTATAAGTAGGGTTACTGTATAAGTAGGGTAACTAAACTCATAACCCATATTAGGGAACTATTAGGGACTTATAACCTCACTTCTAACTACCCATGAACCTCCAAGTAGTGACCGTGACTTTACTTGCGAGGCGGCCTGCAAGGTCCGCTGCGCAAGAAGCAGGCCACTGCGAACGCTGCCTTGCAGAGTCGTTGGCGCTTAGGATTTCAGGTTTAGGGTTTAGGTCTATCTACGCCCTGGGGGGTGGTTCCAAATCGGGGTCCCTTGGGGAGCCCCAGCCAAGATGGTATTGACAAAATTGAGCTCACGGCTTCGCTCGCGGCAGTAGATGAGAATCGTTGGCTTGGGCCGCTTGCCTGGGCATATCGAGGTTCGACTGCTTGAGTAGCAGCAGCAAGAGGAGGAGTAGTAGTAGTCGTCGTCGCAATAAGTTAAACAACAATGGCAACAATAATACTAGCTCTGAGATGACAACATAACAGTGACAATAATGGTGATAGCACGTGATAGTACTACTTGTTTTCTTGATGGCGCTGTAGTTGCTCTTCTCCCTATGCCTGAGAAGCCGGCTCTGCTCAGGCCTGCCGGCGGATGCGGCACACAATGCAGGCAATGTATACACCTCTCACTTCTGAAAACAGTGAGGATGGGCCTCACATGCTTGAGCGGCACCGCAGTCTCGAAGTTCTTCTGTTGGTGCTCGTATTCTGGCGGTTAAAGTTCCGACACGACTGGGACGCTGAACGCTGCCGACATCCGAGCTGCAGGCTTACTTTGACCTCATTGCCCTCGCCAACGCATCGGCGGATGAACCTGCAGTGAGGATGGTAATAGACTTCGAAATCACGAACTCTTCTTGGAAGCTCTGCTGACATGCCGGTCGCACGTGCCGTCGCTCCACTTCCCACTCGCTTCCGACTGCCCATCCTGCACCCACAAGAACTCAATCCTCGGATGGTCGTTCTTCAAGTTCGCTTCATGACTCTGCTGGTCCTACGAAACTTAAGCAAACCAGAATGCGTCTTGAAACAACCAGACTAGTGACCAGTAGGCCTCATGTGCCCTCCTACCCCCGACATCACCACCAACACCACCACCACCACCACCACCACCACCACCACCACCACTTCTACTACTACGACTCGTCCTCCTCTCCTCCTCCTCCCCCTTCCCCTCCCGCTCCCCCTGCCCCTCCCTCTCCTCCTCCTACTCCGACGACTACTACTACTACTACTACCACCACCACCGCCATCACCAAAACGACCGCCAGCATGACTACTACTGCTACTGCTCCTGCGCTTGCTCCTACACCTGCACCTGCTGCCGCTCCTGTTCCCGCTCCTGCTCCCGTTCCTGCTCCGGCTCCCGCTCTTGCTGCACCTGCTCCTGTTGCTGCTGCTACTACTGCTACTACTGCTACTGCTGCTACTGCTGCTACTGCTGCTAATTACTACTGCTGTTACTACTACTACAAATATTAATAACAACCAAAAATGAAAATCTTGCCGGTCTGGACAAGACTCTTGTCGCCGTACTTGTATTGCTGCCTGATCGACTGCTCTTAAGCGACAGGCGTTCACGCAGCATTAGGTTTGACGTCTCAGCAAGTCGACATGCATGACATGACCGACAAATTTTTAGGTCAACATCAGTGTTGAGGATTCCGGGTTTAGGACTTTGGGTCTAGGGTTCAAACTTTCTACCGGGGGTTTAGGTCAGGGCTTGGGGAGTATCAGGTGAAATTTCCAGAGCCTTCGGGGGGGAATCAAGGCACCGCAGAGGCCCTGCAAATCCAACCATGCATAAGCGCGCTGATCATCCCCGCCCTCCCCCTGGCTCAGCATCCATTTGGCCGAACACTGCATGGGGCCCTGGCTGGCTAACATCATCTCTCACGAAGAGATACACGTTTGCCTCGCACAGGTCAAAAAGCGAGGATCACGACTTGAATCACGACATTTCACACACAAATGGCCGACTGCAGAGCGCGTCGCCTTCTTTTCAACCTCCTCCACAATCTCCTCCGTCAGTGCCTGGTGGCAGGAAGGTGCTAGTAATGGAGTCCGAAGGAACTTTCAACAACGAAACGCGGCCTTCACGTCACTTTCTCCCACTTCCAGCATGCCAATGTCATCCGCAGGCTTGGTCAACTCGCAAGCAGCATTGGGCAAGAGGCATACAGACAAGGTCCTGCAGTATCCCGCTGCAAAATCGACATATACCCTAGCAATAGTAAACTGTAATATACTGTAATATACCATGAGATACTACAATATGTTATAAGATACTATAAGATACTATAAGGTATTAAGAGATACTACAAGATATTATAAGAAACTAAAATGCAACGAGAAAGGCCTCGGCCAGCGGGTCGCCACGTTGTCGCATCGCCCAACCCAGGAGGAGCCTAGGGCGTGGGAAACCTGATCCGATACGCTACCATACTATATTATACTATACTATACGACATAATACTACAGTAAAACTTATGACACTATATTATAGTGGGAACCTTGCAGATAGAATATGATATTTCAAGCACGTACAGATAGAGTATTTTTTAGATTTGCTAAAAAGACCGATTTTACCAACCCTCCGCAGTTGCAGATGGAACATTTCCATCCGCATAAAAAAATAGAATATTTTCGGCCACTTTTACCAACGTCGCGCACTTGCAAATAGAATATTTCCATCCGTGTAAAACCAAACAGATAGAATCTTTTTGGTTCAATGTGATCCGCCATCCGCACTTGCAGATACAACCCCCAGAACTTGCGATGCGTTTTATAACAGGTGTATAACCGCGCGGCAGGCCCCTACGTTTGAGATATTCGGACAAACAGTTCTCTCAGGGTTTATATAAGGTTATATGAATACAGGATTCGGTTTTTTTACATGGTGGGTGCCGATCGGCGCCCTAGGAGGGTGGACAGGTGCCGATCGGTGCTTTATATAGGAGGGTTGACAGGTGCCGAACGGCGTCTTGCCAGGAAGGTGCCGGGTGGCGCCTGGTCTTTGGGTGCCGACGGCGCCCTGTATATAGAAGATATACTATATACAACATATACATATAGAAAAAATATGCTACAATATGACTGTAAGGGGTACGGCTAAGGTCTTATAAATAAAGAAACATACAAGAACATACATATACATATGTAACTATCAAAATGAAGGCCACACGGTGCCTCCAGGAACCTAGCCCTGCCCGAACTCGGTGTGACACAAAGAAAGGGGAAGGGTTCTGAAGACACGTGTCCACGGTGCAGCCCTGAAGCAACAGCTTTGCGATCTCGGGCTCGTGGCTTTTGGGGTCCATGTCCTCCGAGACCTGAAAAGCAAAGTTAGGTATTCTGGTGAATACTACGCTTTGCATATGCAAGCACCCCTCATGCACGTTTTCACAGAAGCCAAAAGGCAACACAACACAGCCATGTCACAAGATTCAAGATCGAGGCCTCCGTTGTTGGATCCCACCCACAGGTCCGGTGTGCCACCAGTCCTCCGTTGAGGCCACCCTCAGCGGGCGCATTAGCACATCGCGCCGCTGTCATACCCTTCGGGCTATGGGGGCGTTGGCCCGAAGGTGGCTGCAACAGTGGCCAAAGCCCCGATGCAGGCTGCCACAATGGCCAACGCCCCCATGGGTGGCTGCCACAGTGGCCAAGCATATAGCTCAGCGGATCACTGCCCCCACCAACGCCCAACAAGGTGGAACCTGGCAGGTCTCTAGGGCCCCCTCGGCCAGCGCTGCTCAGGTTTAGGTCGAGATCGGGCGCGGCTCAGAAACATGATCATCATCTCCGCGCATACAACCAACACTATAGCACTGCGGATCAAACATTATCTGCAACTAATGCCACCAACCACTGAAAGGCAGATGAAGGCACCACGAAACCTCGCAAAAGCCCAAAGACTCCTCAGGAACCCCTGTAAATATCAAGGAATGATGTATATTCTTCCGTCAGCGACATACCGGAAACTCAACCCTTCTTATGATATACTATTTGCAAGCGTGGCATGTCGCTTCCTCTTGCAGCACAAAAAGCCAATGCGCAGCATGTCATTGTTGCATTTCCTCCTGCATCGTCACAATGCACCGATTCTCCATGGTCGAGTAACATTGTTGACACATGTGGCCATAAAGTGAACCGACTGTTCTCTGGCTATGCGTGCTTCTTCATATTCTTCATGCATACTTGAACATACATACATACATGCATGCATACATACATATACATATACATATACATATACATATACATATACATATACATATACATATACATATACATATACATATACATATACATATACATATACATATACATATACATATACATATACATATACATATACATATACATATACATATATATGTATGTGTATGTATATATATATATATACATATATACATATATATATATATACATATATATATATATATACATATATACATAGTATAAATACAAATATATATATATATATATCAAAATGAAGGCCACACGGTGCCTCCAGGAACCTAGCCGTACCCGAACTCGGTGTGACACCAAGAAAGGGGAAGGGTTCAGAAGACACGTGTCCACGGTGCAGCCCTGAAGCAACAGCTTTGCGACTTTGCAATCTCGGGCTCGTGGCTTTTGGGGTCCATGTCCTCCGAGACCTGAAGAGCAAAGTTAAGTATTCTTGTGAATACTACGCTTTGCATATGCAAGCACCCCTCATGCACGTTCTCACAGAAGCCAAAAGGCAAGACAACACAGCCATGTCACAAGATTCAAGCTCGAGGCCTCCGTTGTTGGATGCCACCGAGAGGTCCGGTGTGCCACCAGTCCTCCGTTTAGGCCGCAGCGGGCGCATTAGCGCATCGCCCTGCTGTCATACCCCTCGGGCTATGGGGGCGTTGGCCCGAAGGTGGCTGCCACAGTGGCCAAAGCCCCGATGCAGGCTGCCACAGTGGCCAACGCCCCCATGGGTGGCTGCCACAGTGGCCAAGCATATAGCTCGGCGGCTTTAGCGTGGCCAAAACTGACGTCTCCTTCACAAGCTCGAACTGGTGGCTCATGACCTCCTCACCCTCTCCAGGATACAGCAGGTCCACCAAAGCTTTGAAGCTGAGCATGTCCTCCGAGGTACTGTCGGTGTAGGCAATATCACCGTGCTCTAAGGAAACCATGTTCGAGTAATTACTCCCTATCTGAATTGAGTTTCATGCGTCAAACAGCTGCTGGGCAGCATGTTGCATTCTCAAATCTGTCAGGAAACTGTTTGCTGAGCACTCCCTATCTGCATTGAGCTTTATCAGACAGGGAATCTTACGCAGTCGAGGTCCACCCTGAAATGGCTCCTGCCATCCCATTCGGCAACGAGTTGGGCCTTAGGGCGGGGGGCTTAGACTACAGCCTCCGAACTAATTTTATAAACTCAACCACCTAAATACCGTCCACGCCAAGAGCGGGACAGAGCTGTGCGAACGGCGCCAGCGGCAGCAGCCAGGCAGCGCAGAAGGGTGGCGGCCTGCAATTGGAGCCTCTGATTTAAAACGCGGCAGATAACGTAAATGCAGCCATAAAGCCTTGTTTCCTGCAGACTGCATCATTCAACGGACGCTCTTCCTTCCCACATTCATGAGAGTAGAGTCAATGCAGGCACTGGCTTTTGCAGACATGGTGTCCACCCACCCCACCCAGAAATATTCTATCTGCAACTGCTGCCGCCGATTGCTGCAAGGGCACATGAAGGCACCACGAGGCTTCGCAAAAGCCTCAAGACTTTTCAAGAGCCCCCACGTATATGAAGGAATGATAATACAACACCCTCATGATTAGCTGATTGGCTGGCACAGTCGAACTTAAAATGAGCCAAGGCTCGGCGAGAAATCTCCGAAAGCTTCGTTGGTCAGGCTGTCGGCCTCCACATTTTGCAGCCGAGGCCGCCAGTCCAACCTGAGATCCACGTTCTCTCTCATATATCAACACGAGATTTACACCCCTTGCCCACAATCTGTCTATACAGCCAAAAAACTCAAAATGCACTCTCACCACAGGCGTGGCATGTCGCTTCCTCTTGCAGCACAAAAAGTGAATGCGCAGCATGTCATTTGAAGGCCACACGGTGCCTCCAGGAACCTAGCCCTGCCCTAACTCGGTGTGACACCAGGAAAGGGGAAGGGTTCAAAAGACACGGCAGGCCCTTCCCTAACTCGGTGTGACGCATGTTCAACTTTGGCTGACTTCTGTTCTGAATTCCTCGAAAAAGTTGTACATATAAACTTTTGTATATATAGCTTCCTTACTATTGCCCATATAAATATAAATGTGTATATATATATATATATGTTTATAGAAAACCAAAAAGTTATATAAAGTCCTGAGAGCCAACCAGAGGAATGCCAAGTAACAGTGTCTGTATATATATATATATATGTATATATATATATATATATATATATACTATAGTATGCTACTAATACTCATGCCAATACTATACTATACCCTGGAGCGGAACATGGCATGGAGCAGAGACCGGAAAGGCCCCGGGCTTGGCGCTGCTGCGAGCATCCTGATCTCCGTGCCTCGGAGTCGCACATGTAGGGCTAAGGCTTAGGGCTTAGGGCCAATTTAGGGTTTAGGGTTTGGGGTTCCGCTGTTTAGGGGTTTAGGGGTTGGGGTTAAGACAGAGTCCCTGCATTTGTGTCTGCATCTTGAAGGTGCTGTTAAGCATCAGCTCTGTCCTGAAGCTCTTGCATCCTTGAGATTCTCTGGGCAAGGGGCGAAGCAAGAAAATTGCCTGTGCAGAGAAAGCAGTGAACCGCAACAGGCTGAGTATGGCTTTTTCGTGCTATTAGCACGGGCAATGTCACCGACAATGTTGCAAAAAAGACTACAAGCATCCCGCTCCACGAGAAGAATCAGCTCTCGGTAAGTTGGAAGATGCCATAAAACACACTTCATCCGTCCACCCCGAAATTGAGCGGCAAACAACACCACGCAGTCGGCAACGGCCTCAGGAGATGTATGGACAAAAACGACGAAGTGGATTGCACAACATCTACCCAGCAGTGGTGTGTTGAAGACAGTGCGGCCTCAACTCCGCATTGCGATGCACGAGCGATTCGCTTGCTGACCTGGCAGGGGAATGAGATTCAGAAGCTATCTGCTCAGAGGTCGGCATGCTGTGCGAGACCTTCTTGAGAATGTCAGAGCTCCCTTTTTCTTGTTCCACCTCTTCGATTTGCAAACCTGCCACTGCAAGGCCACAGGAACGGACGCAAAAAGGCTGCACTACTCACGTCATCAGGAGGCACAGCTTAGGCCGGAACGTTCCTTGTTCACGACCTTGATTTTGCCAATGTCCTCCACAGGGGATGGCCCCTTGTTGCTTGTCCCAACAACCGACATCCAACAACATCAGTCACATTCTGCCGCTCGGGTCCCGCAAGGCTTTGGTGCCACCGTCACCTTATCTAGGCCAAGCGAGACGATATGTGAGCGGTTGTCAAAATGATGGTCCCCTTCTTGGGTACCCTATATAGTAGGTGCCATCTTACATATTATATTACGGACCCAGGAAGGGAGCATAATTTAGACAACCTCCCATGTTCTCACCAGAGACGGAGAAAGACCAGGAATATGTTGGATTCTCGCTAAGGGATTTAATTGAAGTTACCATAATAAAGCATCAACCTTATGTTCTATAGGTCCTTCTTATGGTAACTTAGATTAAATTCCTTGACAAGAACCCAGAATGCTGAGCCAGCTGGCCGGCTGCATCGGCCCCTCTTGCCAAAAAGCGAAGAGCTGCACACTGCCGCCTTCGCACAAGTTGAGTCTTGTAATAAGGTACCATAACCCAGAATTAACCCGAAAGCCGGGTCCATCAGGGTCTACAGTATAAGGCGCAATAACCCGTAGAAAAACCCGAAAGCCTAACCCCTACACCATATTGGTACCCTTTTTGGGAACCCGTTAAAAGCTGGGATCTCTCCCCCCCGGACCCAGGGCAGTGCCCTTCCATTTCTCTAAACCCCTGGACCCCATACTCTATTGAGCACGAGAAAATGCCAGAACGGATCTATGGGAGTTTCCGAAGGACCCTCATATGGCACCCTAAGTAGGACCGTATTACAAGGACCCCAAACTAAGGCAGCCCTTATTTTCGGAAACTCTAAAAACCCTAAAGCCTTTATAGAACCCTTATAGATCCCGTTAAGGAACCCTATATAAGGATCCCTTTAAAGGTACCCCCTAATTTTCGGAAACTCCCATAGAGTCTCTGCTGAAGCCGAAGCTTCAGAGCCGGAGCACCCCACGGAGACGAAACGGCGCGGCTTGGCTTCGGGTCTACTTGGAGGTTCATGGGTAGTTATAAGGGTTCCCAGGGTCCCTTTAAAGGGATCTATAGGGGGATTCTATAAGGGTATGGGGTTTAGGGCTTACTTGGAGGTTCATGGGTAGTTATAATTATAAGTGGGGTTATAAATCTCAAGCAGGGCCGACTCCTGACAAGCAGATGTTGGACGGACTTTGTGGCTCCTGGTCAACTTTCAATACCCTAAACCCTAAACCCGCTAAACCCTAAAATGTGAACCTCCGCCACACCTCCAAGGCTCGGCTGCATAGATGACGAGAACATCATCCACCGGCAGGAGTCTGACCTCGAAGCCATATTTAAGGAAGATATGCATATCATGCGCATGAAGACTTGCTGTTTTCCGTCTCGAACAGGCACAAAACCATGCACAAAACCATGCAGTGGCAGTGCAACGTAGTAGCTCGGGCAGGTTTCCGCGATAAGGGAGCTCAGATGCTATCGAATTCAGGCTCCAAAGGAGTGGATTACAGTTGTTCATTAGCATTATCCGTAGTATTGCTTGTATTTTCATCAGTATTATTATTACTACCACTGCATCAGAAAAATTTCCACGACCAGAAGCAGCAGGATTAAGATCCAGAAGGCGCTCCGAAAACCCATTGCAGAACGGAAGAAGCGCTCGAAGGTTCAATCCATCGGCGGATCACAAACCGGAACCAGGTTTAAAGTTTAGGGTTTAGGGCTTTAGGGCTTTAGGGTTAAGGGCTTTAGGGTTTTAGGGCTTAGGGCTTTAGGGTTTAGGGTTTCGGGCTTTAGGGTTTTAGGGTTCAGGGCTGACTGCAGACTGTGACTGGACCTCTCTTCAATGTCACGGGCCTCATGGGCCTCGTACTCATTGACGGATGTGTCCGGCCATCTGACCTTGACCTTTGACGCATCCTGCGCAGGCTTTTGACATGGAGCATATAAATCATCGTAATCATAATCATAATCATAATAATAATCGTCATCATCATCATAGAGTGTAGGTGGGCGTGAGGGCCTGCTTTGTTCGCTCAAATAACAAGCGTGTTCTACGTTTTGGGGTGCTTGTCGAAAAGCTTTCGCTCAGATGATTATTCAAGCCACCATTCTGTAACAATAACAAGAAGAATAAAACAACAATAAGATCAGCAATCACATTAATTAACCAAGAAGACCACTACGATTAATAGTAATAGTAACAAATGATTACTACTAATGGTCATAGTAAAAGCAATACCACTAGTAATGGCAATAGTAATTTTGTATCGGCACGCGGAAGAGAGGTTGAGCTCTGCTAACAAGGCTTCCGATGTTGGTCTGATGTTGGTCGTTTCCTAAGCTTCATGAGCACAATCGGACATGGTGCAAACGATGGTGATAGTGGGTGATGGTGATGACAACGATGGACATGATTTTGATGATAAGAAGAAAAGAAAGATGATAGTGAATAGCACACCACGCGTATTAGCACTGCCGTGTGTAAAAACAGGCCTAGGAATACGACAGCTAATGAACAAAACGCTGTTTCTTCAGTAGTGCTGGCTGGTACCAGTAAGTTATCATTGCAACACTATGCTATTCCATATCGTACAGCAGCATTGAAATCATTGTCTTCGTTCGCGTCACCAACATCATCGCGACTACAGCTTGCACTGTGGCTGCCAACCCAAATCAGAAATCTGTATTTATGGCTGAAGTGATGATTGTTGTCCTCTGTAGCTGTTTTAGCTGTGCTTTCGTCACCGTACCTGTCAGTCAGCACCATTGCTACAGACGCATCTCATAAAATGGGGGCCGATGCTTTGATCAAGGCTATCAGCATTTGAACTGATTCATTTCAACGGCTGTCACTCATCTCATGTCCGTCAAGACTCCTCCTCTGGCACCTTCTCATCCACAGTCGCTTCGGTCCACCTACCACGAGAGCTTCAGAAAATACGTTAAATACCCTATTTGCGGTTCTGCGTATGAGCCCATCACTTCCTGAAACCTCCAAATCGGTGATGTGCCAACCATCAAGACACAGCCAGCCATGCTGCGTCAGGGCCACATCACATCTGTGGGCCGGCCTCCCGTCATGAAGAACTTCGACTTTCGATCCAGCCTTGCCGAATGCAAGATCTGAGAAAGTCAGTCATACAAGCGCGGAAAGCCAATATGAAGAAGGATCGAAGACCAAGCTTTCAGCTTTGTAGGCGGTGGCTTCCCTCTGTGCTTCCTGGCAGGCTGACGTATGACAGTGCGCAAGGCAGATTCGAGGACGCGTTTCAAGGACAGCCGAGTCCTTGCGATGGCTACGCAAGATGAGAACCTGCGTCAGCTTTCGTTGTTGCTGTTGGTGGTTTGCTTCCAGGCACTGAGTTATCAGCTCACGCATAGATGGAACTTTGAAGACCAGAGTAAGACAAGTATGACGTATCATTTTATGTGTCGTATTATGTCATAGAACATTTTAGATAATACATCATATGATATACGATATAGTAGATCGTGTAATATCTCTTGAAGATATAGTACATTATTATATGCACTTACATAATTCAGTCACAAACATCCCTACTTGGAAGGAACCTCAAACCAGTGAGGAAGGGAAGTTGAGCACCTGGTGCCTTTTGAAAGCCTAGGCTCACTGGTCTAAGGACAGGACTCTAGGGTTTAACGTATATTGCTTTTCTTATTAGCTAGTACTGCTTTTTAATGTTCATATTCTGGTTTAGTATTATTGCCTTTATTGAAGGTCCAGGCTTTATTGCTTATGGTTTGGTGGCTTACGGCGGTTGAGAGGGATTCTCTGCTGTGCCTTGAACTCCTCCTCCTCGGGCAGAATCTCCCCAGGCCTGCGCGGCATCCGGGAACGAATACGACATTGCAAGTATCCGGTGCGATCTGAAACTACATACATATGCATGTATGTGCATACATGTATGCATGCGAAGATACATATACACATTATTTGGCAATTTAGTCATTCATTTATCTATAGCTGTTTTGTATCTTATTTGTTTGAGTTTGTTTATATGCATAGTTTAATCCTATCTATGTTCACATGCAAAGGGGTCTCTGTTGGTCTTGATATGTCTTTAGGGTATACACAGAAAGTGACAGACAGACAGAAAGAGAAGAAAGATAAAGAGAGAGACAGCGAGACAAAGAAACATTTACCTATTGATGTGTTCGTTCATTTATTTGTCGAAGGTTATGTGGACATCGAAAGAACCAGCGAGCGAGCGAGAACCTATGCTGCAACTCGAAGATCGTCACTCTCAAAGCCTGAACCGGCTCACTCAAAGCGCCTCCGCTGAATCACGTGCGGGATGCTTTGCCGAGCCTGTAATTGCAGGGGCGTTATCAACAACATGCATGCCAACAAGACTGCTTGTGCCATCCAACATTTCAGAGTTGCTGTGGCCGGCACTATGCGCAGCCGGAGACTGCACTGCCTGTCCTGAACAGGATGGAGCAGAGCTTCCTAAGCCTTGGAACAGATACAGGCTCGAAAGAGCTACCGACATGGATTTCTCGGCGAGGAGGATTCAGAGTTTGGAGTGCTTGGATGAGGCTTGGGTGTTCTGATGTCTTGGGGCTTATGATGGTTAGAAGTTCACGCTTCAGCTTGCAGGCCAGAGCCCCAGCTGGATGCCCACATTCTCGATGTCAACACGTGACGTGCTGGCCGAAAAAGCTCGATGCTAGATTGTGATTGCCCGGCTGAACACAGAAGTTTGATTCTAAGACTTAAGCGTGCCTCCCGAAGTATCTCGGCGTTGTTCGCGTGAGCCTTCTGGAGGTCCTGGCACGGGATTGACGGAAATAAATCAAAAATCATAAACTCAGGCTTACGACTGCTCCATTTAAGTAAATGGAGCACCTCTAGCATTGCGGCCGCACAGCTGCGTTCCTTGGTGTGGAAACCTAAACTGTAAACCTCAAGTTGTCAAATGCGGGGAACGCTGAGCTGGGGATTCTGCCCACCGAGCGCCCGTGCACATCACCTGAGAAAGATCTTCCGATTCTCTCGTGCCAGTAAGGGGCTATCATGATTGCTGACATTGACCTCAGCGTTCGGGCTACATCGTGCTTTGCTTTTGCTGTTTTTCGTCTTGAAACCAGATAAGAAAGCAGTGAGCAGCATACGATCGGAAACTCTTTTGTTCGACTACTGCTGCTCTATCATTACTCGTTGCTGCATTTGCTACTGACCGAAATGTTCCCTGGTTTGGGGTATAATCTCGTGTTCGGCTTGTACCGTTGTCAGTGCATACGACACCAAACAAGCTCGCAATTTGTGCCCTATGCGAGATGCTCGACTGCTTTACAAAGGATATGCTGCCCTACTTCTACTACTACTACTACTACTACCACTACTACTACCTGCTGCTGTTAGCTGCTAGTACTGCTACGACTGCTACTACCAGCACAACCGCTACCTGTCACTACCACCACCACCACCACCACCGCCACCACCACTAGTGACACTGCTCCTGCTGCTGATACTGCTGCTACTACCTTACTATTGCTACTCTGCAACTTCTGCTAGCGAATTAAACTGCTAGCCTTAGTTAGTGTTGTTACTACTCCTGCCGGACTACGACGCTGCCTGTGTGCCATGCCACTATGCAGTACAATGACAGTGGCAAGCACAGCGTGTGCGACCCGTGCACAAGTGGAGTTCTCATTCGTGGTGTTGCTTTTGGTGTTCTGAGTATGTCGAGGCCGTGACCATGCAGTTAAGAACGGCCACAGCAGTACCGCTGGCTTTGGACACCACCTGAAAACATCTGCAGGTTCAAAGCAGCCCTTACAGCTAGGCGACCGCCCCCGCCTTGTCAATGAGAGATGAATGGGTGTGGAGGAAATCACCATGATCACTCTCCTGATGCAGCGATGACGATTCACAAGAACTCTCCCAGCCCTTTGAGCTCTCAACTGGAGGGTTCCGAAAATTAGGGGTACCTTATTTTGGGGTCCTTATACTTAGGATCTAGGGTGCTATATGAGGGTCCCCTATTTGCCGAAATTCCCAGCTGACCTTGAAGTATCGTCGGTAGCTTCCCCAGTCATGGCCATCCTCGCCTGGGACTAGGGTTGAGGGTTTAGGGCTGATGATATCAATCCTGCATTACCTTAAGGACCCTAAACTATGGGAACTATGGTATAGTCCTTCTTAGTCCTTATTATGGGACTATGGGAACTATGGTCTAGTCGTTACCCCCAGTACTATGGGCAATGCAGGATTTATGTCATCAACCGTACTAAGGGCTCTCAGATCTGCGGACACCTGTCATACAAGGTGCACCCAATGGCCCAAGGCAAGGGCTCAGTTCGATGGCGGAGAGCCGTCCGAAGTCGAAAACCTGGGCTGGCGAAAGAATATGCAACACACGATGGTACCATCATGAATCCTCGGCGATCACCGCGTCGGAAGCTGCTGAGCCAGCTGCGTGCTCCTCCTGCAGGTAGGTACATGCATATCTCTGTTCAATCACGCCTGTATCATATTCGTCATTTCTCAAAATCCCGAAACTCAACACCCGTGGATGCAGACCCTAAAGCCTAAACCCCAAAACCCTAACACCCTAAAACCCTGAACCCTAAGCCCTAAAACCCTAAACCCTAACCCTAAAACCCTTCACCCGAATACCCTAATACCCCAAAACCCTAACACCCTAAAACCCTAAACCCTAAACCCCCAAACCTTGAAACCCTAAAACCCCCTAAACATACCCTAAGCCCTAAAGCCCCGAACCCTAAAACCCAAGTGGGTAGTTGTCAAAATTATGGTCCCTTTTTGGGTATCCTAAATACTAGGTGCCGTATTATATGAGGGACCCAAAAAGGGACCGTAGTTTTGACAACCACCCAAGTATGTCAGCCCTGCTCGGGCTCGCCTTCCACATGCGGCTCATCAAGGCAAGCTGCGCACGGGCTCGGCCTAGGCAGGCTTACTTGGAGGGTCTTTAGAAAACTTAGTAAGTAGGGGCTCCTTTAAGGGTTCCTTTAAGGGCTCGATAGGGGTACTATAGGGTTTAGGGTTCAGGGACTTAGTAAGTAGGTAATAAGTAGACTTATAAGTACCCTAAAAGGGACCCTAATTAGGGTTATGGTACTTATAAGTCCCTAAAATAAGCAGTTACTAAGTCCCCCGACCCTCCAAGTAGAAAGAAGAATGAGACGAGGCCAGGGTTAGGGTTTGGGGCTTTTGGGGTTTTGGAGTTTAGGATGGGTTTAGGGGTTTAGGGGTTTGGGGTCTAGGGGTTTAGGGCAATTAGGGTTTTGGGGTTTTTGGCTTGGGGTTTAGGGGTTTAGGGGAAAATACAACCACCATCATGACCAGCATCATCTTCTTTTGGATGAGGAAGGTCGGAAACAAAGAACACGAAAGATGGCGTGAAGACCGCAGCTTTACTACAAGGGTTCGACAAGCACATTCACACTGAACATGCGAATTAGAACAAGTTGTCTATGATGCCTCTATCACCATTTGGCCATGGCTCCACACATTACAAGAGAAATACCGTAATTCTACCTATGCCAACAGACGCTAGCAGTAATTCTGAGATTGACGACCGAATATACAACAAGCTGTTGCCGCAAAAGGTAAAATTTCCGAGATTAGTACAACCACTACTGTAAAGTCGAGTTCAGGCAGACTGCTGGAAGCATAACCAAAGGCTGCAGTCATGGTGAACACAAAATCTTTCAACCAACAGCAGCTTTGACAAGATGAAGAGGCCACGAAGGAGAAAGGGCAGGGAAGATTGGCAAACATCCGTTGACTCGCCGAGCTCCCCCGGTCCCCTAAACCCTAAACCCTAAAGGGCTTGAGGCAGATGCTCATCCTCTCGCCGATGATCGCAACCATGTCGAAGCCAGGCCGGACGTTGCTCAGCTCGACCTGCAAGCTTGCTTTCCAAGTCTTGGCCGTCTACTTGGAGGATCATGGGACTTAGTAAGTAAGGTTATAAGTTATAAGTACCTTAATTGGGGTTATAAGTATAGTTACCCTAATTATAACCCTAGTTACTAAGTCCCATGATCCTTTAAGTAGGGTATAGGGTGTGGCCAGTCCAAGAGAAGCTTTTTGCAAGCTCTCTTACCTTGGGTTAGTAGGGAATGGAGGAATGGAGTACAATTATAACTTCTAGTACTACCATTCTTCCATTCCCTACTAACCAAAGGTAAGTACTGACATTCCAAGATCCGCCTCCATTTGCTGCCTCGCCTGGACAGGAAGTACCCAGACGTGGCCTCACAGCTTGGAGCACAGGCGCTTCATGGCCATGCTACCCTAAAGCCTCAATCCCCCTAAACCCTAAACCACTGAACCCTAAATTCCCCCAAACCCCAAACCCTAAACGAATCCCCGTGAAACCAAAACCACTAAACCCTCAAACCTAAACCGTGGGCACCTAGTCGGTTCTCCTTTTTGAGGACGGCAGGCTGCCAGTCTGCCCGGTCGTTTGCCCTTACCTGTGCCAGAGAGTTTACTTACCTTTGGTTAGTAGGGAATGGAGGAATGGGGCACAATCCTAACTACTAGTACTACCATTCTTCCATTCCCTACTAACCAAAGGTAAGTTTAGGGTTTAGAGGGCTCAGGGTTTAGGGCTTATATGTGCAGTTCTCTAAGTTAGGATCCCGTTTTGGGGTCCTCTTTGCAAGGCTGCCGTGGTATTATTTTGGGGACCGAAAAAGGGATCCTAGTACAGAGAACTACACGCAAAATGCTGGGAAATCCCGCGCTCCCAAACCCGAGCGCCTCCACCAAGGCTCCTTCGCTCATGGACTCTGCCGCCTCCTGCCAGTGCTTGGAGGTTCAGGGGTAGTTATAAGTAGGGTTATAAGTAGCGTAACTATACTTATAACCCATATTAGGGGACTTATAACTTATAACCCCACTTATAACTACCCATGAACCTCCAAGTGGAAGCCCGGAAGCGCGAGTCGGCAAACAGAGGATTATAAGGGTTGGCAGGTAGTCCCTTTAAGGGATCTATAGGAGTCAAGGGTAGGGTTTAGGGCTTAGCGCTTGCAGAGAACCATGCCTGGTCAGAAGGGACTCGAGCTGGAACAACCAGCACCTGGAAGCCAATTTCAACCCCGCAATAAATCGTTGTATCCGTTGAGCGCACTACGGTTGATGAAATAAATCCTGCATAACCTTGAGGACTCTAAACTGTGGGATTTATGGTATATTCCTTACGGGTAATGCAGGATTTGTATCATCAACAGAAGCACATACAGCATCCAGAGTGGCCTCCTCACTTATCGTCAGATTCTGGAACAAATCTTTGTCCTGTCAGCAGCCGGTTGATCGTGCCCTTCAACCCTCGCTCCAAGGGAAGGGGTAACACCAGCTGCCGATGCATTCTGAGGCAGTCGTAGCAGCATCGTGGGGCTCATGTCCATGATGATGGGGAGTGATGATGATCATGATGATGACGATGATTGTGTTGATTCCGATGGTGACGATCAAGATGGTGATGTTGGTGATAGCGATGATGATGGCGATGATGATGCTGATGATGATGATGATGGTGATGGTGATGATGATGATGATGATGATGGCGATGACGATGATTATGAGGAGGAGGAGGAGGAGGAGGAGGACGATGATGATGCCGCTGAAGGTGGACATGGCCATCATCCTGATGACGGAACTTGGCAAAGGGTACGGATGTTGGTGAGGAGCACGATGACAAGGTGATGATGGCAGCAACACGATCAGTGTGTGCTCAAGAGAAGGCGACGGGAGCAGCAGGCAGTTTCGCACAAGCCGTGGCCGCAGAAAGTGAGACGGCAGTCCGATCGACGAGACTGTGTGGACTTGAGTCAGAGTTGTCGCTACTCATCGGTCCGACGGCATTGGTGTCCACTTCAGGAGTGTCCTCGGCAGCCGGACTTAAAACTGCTGGCTTGAGCAATGTTAAACCTTGCTTGCCGAGGCTCATGAAGCTGTGGCGACGAGTATCATCAACCATGATCCCTGCACAGACATCCGAATCATCCGGAGCCACAAGCGACCATTCAGCCGCAGCCTCCCGACTCCCGGGACTCGAGGAACTTGGTGATCACGAACTCTGCTCGCCGGCGCCTTGTCTGGCTGTCAAGTCAGCCTTTTCCCATGCACTGACGTGGAACATCACTGGAACATGAGAAACAGAAGCTCCTGAGCTTTAGACTCGAGACCAAGGAAGACCACACATGACAGCAGTGGCTGCGAGTCTGAGGCAAGAACGCCATTGGAGTGATCGCTTCGACTGTTGCCTGGTCACATCTTACCCTCAACCGCCCCGAAGTCTACCGTCCACCGTGACAAGGGCTCGGAGTTCTGCTTCAAGCTTTTCGTCGTAGGCGAAACGAGATGCTCCAGATCTTCGAAAGAACCGAGAGTTGGGCAGGACATACTCTATATATATATATATATATACTATCATATTTTATATATATATACATATATACATATATATATATATATATATATGCGGCCAGCCCTGCCCTGCTTCCGGCCTGACCCTCATTGAAGTTGACGTCGATCTTGGCGTCTGCGACGCAGGCCTCTTATGCTTGGCTTGCAGGCAAGTCTAGGGTTTAGGAGTTTAGGGGGGTTTAGGGGTTTTGGGGCTTAGGGGTTTAGGAGTTTAAGGGTTTAGGGTTTAGGAGTTGAGGGGTTTAGGGGAAGCAAGGCACCCGCGGATCCACCGATTTACTCTGTTAGCTGAGGTGTAGACCAGGGCGATGGACCAACTCGGCCCATCATACCCTCAGTGAGCTGCACTCTCTGGCAAGAGACGTCTACGCACGATATACTATGTTTATGTATAACATATAATATGATATATATATATATATATATACTGTATAACATATTCTATTATATATTATAATATATCAAGCATTTGAGGGTCGAGCCAATCTTGGAACTCAGCAGCTCGGCCTGTCAAGACACGTTCCGCCCCTGATACTTCCTGACTGCGTCGTGATACTGTTGATGATATACTATAGACCATAATTCCCATAGTCTAGTGTCATTAAGGTAATGCAGGATTTAGATCATCAACCGTAGCAAGGAGCCTGCCAGCCCTGGATGGGCACTTGGGCGAGCACTTCGGCCGAGTAGTCCTGCAAGATGCTGTTGCTCAGGGCAGTGTGGTTGCTGCTCACGCTACCACATGGGTGGTTGTCAAAATTAGGGTCCCTTTTTGGATACCCCAAATCATAGGTGCCGTCTTAGAACAGGGACCCAAGAAGGAGCATGATTTTGACAACCGCCCACATGCAGTTGCTTCTGCGAAGCAGGTATGTTTGGGACTGCATGCGTTCAACTGCCAACTCGCGGGACAGGCGCCGAATGCCACCAACTCCAAGATCATTCACCGGTGTGAGAGCACAGTACGCAAGGCAGGAAGAGTGATACGTGCTGCTGCTGCTGCTGCTGCTGCTGCTGCCGCCGCCACCGCCGCCGCCGCCGCCGCCGCAGCTGCTGCTTCTCATTACTGACATCACCTGTGTTGTCGCCATTCCCACCCTCATCATCCCGATCTTGATGTGTCATCAATCATCCCGGTCTTCTTGTTCATCAACTTCATCTCCTGCACCATGTCTTCCATCATCACTGTATCATCTAGTCTGGATGCACTTCCATCCTCATCACCAGTCTTACCCACAGATACATAAGCTTCCCCAGATGCCGCATGCATCACATCGTCGCCGTCATCCTCCCTCTCATGTGGATTCCCACCACCAAAGTCACATTCTCAACCTCATCCTCCAATCTTGATCCGCCACCGCCATCAGCAGCAGCATCATCGTCCTCGACACCACCAGCATCATATCTTCACCACCGGTTGTGATGCCGCCATCACTCTTGTGCGTTGAGTTCTGAGTCGGCACACCGCATGCGGGCGCCTCCAAGCCCACCTTTGGCATCTCGGCCACAGTCGCAGGCTCCACCAGCAATCCAACCTGGAGGATCAAGGCGGATTCAGCGTTTTGGGCCCTATCCTTAAAGGCTGTCTCCTGAGCTCGCTGGGCTGTTTTCGACACAAGAACTACTCCGGACACGGAGCCTGCTCGAAGTCCTTGAGCTCCTCCTCCGCGAGCCTGGCTCTGGTCAGCGATTCTACGGAGCTAACTTGGAGTTCTCGGGCCAGGCAGACCCTACCAGCGCATTCGGGTCTCTCTCCTCCGAGGACGGGTGCTTCAGTCTCCATCAGTAGGCAGTCCGAAACTGAAGCTTTGGCGGAGCAGCCGGGTAGAGTGACGATAGTGGAAGATGTCATTCAGCATGAGGGCGGATGATGATGATGATGATGCAGTTGGTGATGACCGTTCAAGTAAAGCAGCGTGACTAGTTGCATTGGTAGGAACATCAGTGTCAAAAAAAGGACTAAAAACGCAGAACGTGAGCTCCAGCAGCAGATAATGCTTCGAAGCAACTGTACTGACTGTCTTGCCGATAGCTTGCTAGCAGCGACCACTGATGACTGGTGATGGTAGCACTTGTCATGGCGAAGCAGCAGAAAGTAAAGAGGCCACGATAAAGACTCAACACAGGAGCCAAGGCTCGAATTTCCCGAAAGCACGCAACCCAAAACAGCGCAAGTAGTGAGAATTGCAAGGTTAACGTCCTCCACTGAACCGTGTTTCAGCTCATCGATGCTGTCGTCATCTTGGTCCTTCGTCAACACGGTCTTACAAAATGTTCTGTCCAGGGAACCGCTGCAGCGCCAGCCTCATCGGAGGAGCTCGCTTGCATGACCTCATAGTTTTCGGGCTCAGGGTTTAGAGTTTAGGGCGCAATGTTCAGGGTCTAGTTTTTCTGTCAGGTTCCATGCCGAAGTGGGCCGTAGATCTACGAAAGCCTCCAAGCACCCAGCATTCACGGCCTCCGCTTCTGGATCTGCAACGCCTGCTCAAGACACTCACCTTGAAAGCATCGGGGACTTAATAATTAGAATAGAGCCTTTGGGCCTATTATACTTTAAGTATAATAAGAAGCCCCCATTCTAGTATTTGCTGAAGCCAAGCTGTAGCCCTTAAGAGCCGGTTGCCCCGGTGTTGTCCCCCTACTGCACCGGCCCTTGTGGATGTTAGGGCAGGAGGCAGGTGGGCAGAACGTTCATGCGACCTTATACATGCTTGAAGCAGCTTCTTGAGGTTATGACGCCCAATGGCCCAAGCACGAACGTGTGCGCGGAGAAATTATGCGCTGCAGACACCGAAAAGCCTGAGTTTGCACAGGTGGACCCTCTCAAGCCTCAGTTTGCACAAGTGGAGCCTTCCAAGCCTCTGTTTGCACAAGCAAAGCCTTGCAAGCCTCAAATTGCACTAGTGGAGCCTCACAAGCCTCAGTTTGCACAAGTGGAGCCTCCCAAGCCTCAGTTTGCATGCACAAGTGCCAAACTTCAGTTTGCACTAGTGGAGCCTCTGCAACCTCAGTTTGCGCAAGTGGAGTTTTTCAAGCCTCAGTTTACACACATGGAGCCTCTCAAGCCTCAGTTTGCACAAGTGGAGCCTCTCAAGCCTCAGTTTGCACACGTGGAGCCTCTCAAGCCTCGGTCCTCTCAAGCCTCAACTTGCTCAAGTGGAGCCTCTGAAGCCTCAGTTTGCACACGTGGAGCCTCTCAAGCCTCAGTTTGCACAAGTGGAGCCTCCCAGGCCTCAGTTTGCACACGTGGAGCCTCTCAAGCCTCAGTTTGCACAAGTGGAGCCTCTCAAGCCTCAGTTTGCACACGTGGAGCCTCTCAAGCCTCAGTTTGCACAAGTGGAGCCTCTCAAGCCTCGGTTTGCACAAGTGGAGCCTCTCAAGCCTCGGTTTGCACAAGTGGAGCCTCTCAAGCCTCAGATTGCAAACGTGGAGCCTCTCAAGCCTCAGTTTGCACAAGTGGAGCCTCTGAAGCCTCAGTTTGCACACGTGGAGCCTCTCAAGCCTCAGTTTGCACAAGTGGAGCCTCTGAAGCCTCAATTTGCTCAAGTGGAGCCTCTGAAGCCTCAGATTGCACACGTGGAGCCTCTCAAGCCTCAGTTTGCACAAGTGGAGCCTCTCAAGCCTCAGTTTGCACACGTGGAGCCTCTCAAGCCTCAGTCCTCTCAAGCCTCAACTTGCTCAAGTGGAGCCTCTGAAGCCTCAGTTTGCACACGTGGAGCCTCGCAAGCCTCAGTTTGCACAAGTGGAGCCTCTCAAGCCTCAGTTTGCACACGTGGAGCCTCGCAAGCCTCAGTTTGCACAAGTGGAGCCTCGCAAGCCTCAGTTTGCACAAGTGGAGCCTCGCAAGCCTCAACTTGCTCAAGTGGAGCCTCTGAAGCCTCAGTTTGCACACGTGGAGCCTCGCAAGCCTCAGTTTGCACAAGTGGAGCCTCTCAAGCCTCAGTTTGCACACGTGGAGCCTCGCAAGCCTCAGTTTGCACAAGTGGAGCCTCGCAAGCCTCAGTTTGCACAAGTGGAGCCTCGCAAGCCTCAACTTGCTCAAGTGGAGCCTCTGAAGCCTCAGTTTGCACACGTGGAGCCTCGCAAGCCTCAGTTTGCACAAGTGGAGCCTCTCAAGCCTCAGTTTGCACACGTGGAGCCTCGCAAGCCTCAGTTTGCTCAAGTGGTGCCTCTGCTCAATCATCGAGGGCTTTGAGCAGGTCGGTTGTCGCATGTGCTCCCTGTTCTTTGTACGTGTCTGGGCATCAACGTTCCTAGGGGATTTGCAGACATAGCCCCAAACATTCAACATGACTTGCGACTGACATGGAATGACATGGAAACGGGTTCCCCGAAGGAACACCGCGACTGGCACAAGTTTCGGGCAGCGGGACAAGAAACAACTTCTACCCAGTAGAATGCTGTCACTGTGGACTTGGTCGACGGAGGGGGGCTGCAGTGGCGCATAAACCACTGCCGGCACCATCATCCAGGAGACGTGGGACATTGGTCGCAAGGGAAGGCTGTCATGGCGGAGGAAGGTGCGGTAGCCGAGAGGCAGGAATCGTCTTCAGGCACATACGTGTCCTTGGTGCGGTGTCGTGTACGGGCGCGCTCTGCCTGAGATGATGCCGGAAGCCTTGGTCAACGTCATGGTGAAAGGTGAATCTCTGAGTAGAGTTTGCGTAGCCGGCCCACTGCCGGGGACGGGGGAGCAGTAACAGAGCGCTATGCAAAGCTACAGCATGCGTTGCCACAGATGCTCGCCTCTCGGAAGGGATGGACAGCTTGTGAAGAGCGCCCAGCCTCCTGGCGGATGGCAGGCCGAGAAAGGTGCGGAAACCAAGCTGTAATTAGCCCTGAAGAGCCGGTTGCCCCGGTGCATTGTCCCTCTACCTTGCACCGGCCCTTGTTGATGTCAGGGGCGGGAGGCAGGTGGGCAGAACGTTCATGCGACCTTTGTACACGCTTGAACCAGCTCCTTTAGCATTGGTAATTATTGAGACCCCTATATTAACCCCTATATTAACCCCGTAATTGGGAGATTCTCAACCCTGGCGCCTTGCTGGCCAGTCTTCTGCTTCTTCTGCTCTGACTCCGCCACCTTGCAACACAGACTGCGGGACCGCGATGGGCCCATGAGAGGCTTAGGGTTTAGGGTTTTAGGGTTAAGGGATGTTAAGGGTTTAGGAGACTAGACCTGGTTGGTATACTTCTGTGAATTGCAGAGCTCCAACAAGCACAGGATCCTGAAAGCACAGCTCCCCAGCTCGCCTCGTCTTCGCCAGCGCCCTGGGGCACAGGCACAGGAGTTCTTTGCAGTTTCGGTCTGCTCTCGGTCCCGTGTATGCGCCGCGTATGCGGGCATGGCAGCGGGCGTGCCTTCTTGTCGTTTCGCTTTGAGGAGCCCTTGCTACTCCGCTTCTCCTGCACATGCCAGAGACAGAGACTCCAGGGATCACTACGAGACTCTTGGGCCCATCACCTTCTCCTTCTCTTTCTCCTTCTCTTTCTCTTTCTCCTTCTCCTTCTCCTTCTCCTTCTCCTTCTCCTTCTCGCCTTTCGAAGGCTCCTTCTTGTTTTTCTTCTCCTTCTTATCTTCATCCTTTGGCTTCTTGGCTGAGTCCTGCTGCTCCGATTGCTCCTTTTCTTTGGGAGCCTGGGCCAGAAATTAGCTGCGGAGACCCTTACCAATGCTATTTGGGGATTACCCCAAAACCCTATTCTAAGTAAGGCCTCTCCGCGCGGATTTTGTGCACCAAAGAACAGCCCGAGGAAGGGTTGAGTCGGATGCTCCACACGCTCCAATGCCAGCAGACGCTCTCTCTGCAAGTCTGTCCGTGCGGAGAAAACTGACTACGAGTATGTACAACACTGGCATTGCCGAGTTTGGGGCCATCAAACGAAAAGATGCTTGCGACGGCAGCACCCGGCTGCGGCTGGTAGCTGTCCATCCATCTTCGTGATGCCAGTGCTCGCTGCTTCGACGTGAGCTTGAGGAGATTGATGCCGGAGCGATCGAAGATCTGCGGGAGCCGGAGGCAATGTCGCCAGAGACACATCAGAGACCTGGCCCTTGATCGATCATCCGTAGGAGAGCCCGCGCACCACGGCGAGGCGCACATGGTTTTCCCGAACCTTCGGAGCACTGGATCAAGGAAAGATGACAAAATGGGATGAGGGTAGGCAGGATTAAGGATCCCCTTTATAAGGACTCTTATTTTGGAATTATCCCACCTACCTTCATCCGAGCCCTGTGAATCCTTGATCAACCCAACTTCACCCGGCTGCCTCAGCGTAAAGCCGCCTTGGGCAGGGGTTGCCTTCCCTGGAACTCGTGGGCTGCAGCTGCAGAACAAACTCCTGCAGGTGCTGAACCCAGGAATATATATATATATATATATATTATATATATATATATACCTTAAAGGGCTCCTTAAAGGGATCTATAAGGGTTCTATAAAGGATTAAGGAATATACCTTACATCATAAAGATCTGAAAAAGGACAGACGCGCAGCGCTCAAGATGCAATCCTTGGCTAAAGGCAAGCTGCCCACCACACCTCGCCAACAGACATCAGGCATGCACAATGAGAGTTCTGTTCCACATAAGGGGATCTGGGAGTTTCCGAAAATTAGGGGTACCTTATTTGGGGGTCCTTTTTATGAGGATCCTATTATTTAGGGTACTATATTAGGGTCCCCTATTTTCGGAAACTCCCATCTCTCAATTTCGAGGATCCGGCCCAACAAGTCGGTATCGTCGTCATCCTCGTCGTCCTTGCTTGTGCAGGCTTGGCCGTAACGACATGTGGCATGTGCCCACTCACCAAAGCCTCGTCCCTTTCGAGGAAACGGCTTCTCGCGAAGAGCCTCTGAATTCATTTCAAGTGAAGCTGCGGAGCAATTACAAGCTCGCTTGAAGCTGCAGGCCCACCTCTCGACGGCCTGCCGCTGCTCCGGGAGTGTGACGTCAGCCTCGCGCAGCTGAAAATCCCAAAAGAGATCCCCCGAAGCCAAGACGAAAAAAGCCAAGCCCCCCCCCCCCCCCGGCACCACTCGCATCGCTGTCAACCGTGCCTCTCCTTCTGTGAGCAGCTCTTCGAGCAAAGCCTTGCGGAATCTCAATAAGTCATGCCCTGCTACTACTCTTACCTTTGGTTAGTAGGGAATGGAGGAATGGGGTACAATTATAACTATTTCTACCATTCTTCCCTTCCCTACTAACCAAAGGTAAGTACTCGCAAGCATCTCTGAGGTTTGCACCTCAACTTCGTCCCCAAGCTTCGCTCGCAGGGAGGAGGCCAAGCCTTTCGATAGTCGTCCGCAACTATGTCATGTGACAACGGACAAATACCTACATCACCACATGCATGCATGAATGCATGCGTGCATACATACATGTTCATATGTATACATTAGTATAAATATGTGTGTGTATATATATATATGTGTGTGTGTGTACATGTTGATTGTGGCCACTCCGCACCAGGGCAGTGACATATCGAGGACTCGAACACCTCCAAGGCGGCCAAGATGGTCTGCAGTTGCTCCTGCGCTTGGCTCCGGGAATCCCCACTTCCCCCCCTAGACCCGACACCCTAAACTACATACTAAACCTGAAACCCTCCCGAAACCCGAAACGGAAACCCCAAACCCTAAAACCCAAACTCCAAGCCCGAAACCCTAAGCCCGAAACATCCCCCTGAACGGTGAACCCCACTACAAACTCCTACAACCCCTACATAAAACCCTACTAAACACCCCCTCAGAACCCTAAACCCGAAACCCCTAGTACTAAAACCCCTAAACCCCAAACCCTATAACCCTAAACCCTTAAAACCCAAAGCTCTGCCTCCCCTGGAAACTCTGCGCACTCGCCAACCAAAGCGGCCTCGAGGGATGGGATCTCAGGCTGGTCGAACGGGTTTAGGGTTTAGGGAACATGCACTGAACCCATTAAATGGGTAGTTGTCAAAACCATGGTCCCTTTTTGGGTACCCTAACTATAAGCTGCCGTACTACAATATATGGACCCAAAAGACGGGACCACAGGTTTAACAACCATCCATATATTGTACATAATACATGGGAGTTTCCGAAGATTCGGGGTACCTTATTTTGAGGTCCTTATAATAAGGAACCTACTATTTGGGGTACTATATTAGGGTCCCCGATGTTCGGAAACTCCCATATTGATTATCATGTATATTATAGTATTTATTAATTATTAAATCGTGTATGTATTAAACCACTTTTTGAAATAGTACAGTATAGCATAGCATCGCATAGTATAGTATAGTGTAGCATTTAGTATAGTATATGGCATTCTGGAGTATAGCGTATTCTACCCTTGGCTTAATGTTTCAGAGCTCTCAGGGCCAGTAGTTTCTGACTGTTGGACTTTGATCTGGATGTTCCGTAAACCTTAATAAGGACCCCTAGGTATGTGCCCTTACTATTGGGACCCTAGAATAGTACCCTAAATAGTAGGATCCTTATTATAAGGACCCCTAGGTATATGCCCTTAATAGAGCTATTATATACCCATCATATAGCCCATTGTAGGGTAGGGGTTAGCTCAATCCGGTGCTTGGGCTGGGCAGCGAATACGGTCGGTCCTTTGCATATACTTTGCTACGCCGAACCCAAAACATTTCGGGCAACAGCAGCAGTAGCAATCCATCCTGTGTTGAATTTCCCAGCCGCAACTCAAGCACAACAAGCTGAAAGCGCAAAGCTTGAAAAGCACCCATGTCTCCAGCAGAAGTAAGCTGGCCCGCCTCAGCATCGACTTCACCACCATCCATCCTCATTGTCGAAGTCTCGCAAGCTCTAAAACATCTCACATGTGGCGTAGACTGAACACGGTCTCACATGAAGCATACATCATCAGACTTTTGGCATCCCGCTGCACAGACGAGCTCGATCCGGCCGATGCCTGGCTTCCTGCCGACCGCACTGGAGCTCTGACTCTGCCACCCATCACGTAAGGGCACGGGAGCTCCTCTCCAGCTGAAAGCAGAGACGGCCGCCGACATCACCCTGTCGCGGAGCCTCGTGACAGGCTAAGCTCCAAGCAGCTCACCCAAGAGTAGTCTGGGCTGCACGCATTCGCAAGTAGGGGCAAGCCGTCTCGGTCGCGTTCGGCACCAGTTGGGTACTCAGGTCCTGCGACTGACAGACGAAAGCAACTTCGCTCCATTCCAAACCAAGCTACTGTACTGGCTGTGCTCCTGCAGTGTGTTCTTCAGCAGAACGCGGAAGAGCTGCAGCAGAAGCTGCGAACCCTCCACACATGTCATCTTCGGTGCTCAGGAGGCAGAGAACACGAAGCTCGAAGGATCAAAAAAACCCAAACCCCAAACCCTAAACCCGAAACCCTACAAGCCCTACGAACCCTACAAACCCTACAAACCCTATAAACCCTATAAACCCTATAAACCTTATAAACCCTAGAAACCCTCCAAACCCTATAAACCCTATAAACCCTATAAACCCTATGAACCCTATAAACCCCTATAAACCCTCTAAACCCGAACCCTGAACCCTATAAACCCTATAAACCCCAAAAACCCTTAACCCTGAACCCATCACCTCAATGCTCTCCAAGTAGTGAAGCGCCATCTCAGCTTCTCGTTCGGGCTCGAAAAGCTTGCCCTGGCAGCTTCATGGTCTATGACGGTTTAAGATTTGGGGTTTAGGGTTTTGGTTTAGGGTTTAGGGTTAAGGGTTTTGGTTTAGGGTTTAGGGTTTAAGGTTTAGGGTTTGGTATATGATATAACTTAGAAGGGGTGGGGGCTCTCGACATCTGGAATTCGGCTTTTGAAGGGCTTACGGCCCAGGGTTTCAAAGAATAAAGGTAGACTGGATGTTGATTCAAATGAGTTTGTACAACAAAAGAAAGCAATGTCTGCGCAAGTACACATTGGAATTTCATGCTTTGGGTTTGGGGATGTTTGTGGCCTTAGGGGCCCAAAGAATAGGACAAGGGTTTGGAGTTTAGCATGGTGTGGCAGTTGGGATTTCGGTGTTAACATAGGGCGTGAGGTTTGCGTGGAGGGTCAGAAGGCAACACAACGGACATGCAGTCACACAGACACGGTTATCAAAAACACACGATTTCTGTGAATGCTACAAGCGACAGGAAAGGAAGAGACGCCGTCAGGACTAAAAAACTCCATGCACATAAAATGCTGGATGCTTTCGCAGAGCTCCAAATTGCGAGTCTCCTTGGCATGTCCGGTCGTCTCGACCACTGTTTGACATGCAGAGTGCAACGTCGCAGGCTAAATGCGGCTAGCCGCAACCTACATCCTTGTGGACACGTCACGTCTACCTTAGTCTGGATATACGGCTGCATCAACATCTGCAACACCTCGTAATGAACATGTACACGACAGCACATGAACACCTCAGGTGTCCAACACAGCTGCAGCCGTGCATAACTCAGCACCTTGCTGAAAGAAGAGCTTTGTCGCCACCAGCTTGGGATACAAACCGCGTAAACACCAGATGGCTGACAAAACAATTCACGCTGGCCCGACGCTGGCTCGGGCAAAACCACTGACAACGTCCCATGGGTCCAGGGATCTGTGTGCCGTCTTGAAAGAAATCGTCTGCGAGCACGATTGCTAATATCAGGGTTTTGAGACTTTATAGAAGGTTGGGACTTGGGGTTACGGGTCTAGGATCCGGGACTTAGGATGCTTGAAAGTGCAGTGTCTGAGATTCTGGGATGTAGAATGAGCGGGATGCGAGTGATCTTCTCCGACGGATGCAGATGACCCCGACCCGAACGTACCCAAACGGAGCACGCTAATTCCTAAAGGGGCCGTAATGCGTAATTGTCTATAGGGGCCGTAATGCGTAGACTAGTTTTTGTAAGGGTGCAAGATATAAAGCACGTCTTCAATTATCATAATTACTCAGGCCCCTACATTACGGGGTGCAAGGTTGAATCTCCGAAATTTACGGGGATTCATCCTCGGACTCCGGCAGTGAGTCCAGCACCTCTAAATCTCGGCAGTTTGCAGTCCTCACAGGCAGGCCTTCGGCTGGAACGTGGTTCATCGCAGCTGCACGCCAGCTCACATTCGACAGCTGCATGCAGTCCTCACAAAGATTGCCGCAAGCGTGTGGCCTTGCTGCAAGGTTGGGTGCCGGGGAGGGGCTGTGTTGCAAAGGTTCAAACAAACTCGTGTGAGCAGATGAAACGGGTAAATGCATGCTTCCGGGGAGCCTTATGCTACAAGTAAACGCGAGTTAGCACACTTTTATGTTGAGACGGTTTACGCTTCAAGCCGTTTCTGACCAGCGCCTCTCCGGTACGGTGCGCCAGGCCAGCCTTCCCCAGGCACGTCTTGTGAAGAGCCGTTCCGCTCTCACCATGTTATACGTCAACGGCGCCGGCTCAAAGGCATCGTCCAAATGATACTGCTTGGAGTTGTCGACCACCTCTTCCCCCTCAACCCGGTTCTCCACCAGCTCGTCCTCATGCAACATAAATTCTGTCCGACGCGTCTCTTGCGTGTCTGTTGATGTCTTTCGCACCGTCCCGCGGCATGCTCTTAGTGACGGTGGCAAACTTCGGCTCCGTCTTGTCATGGGTGTTGAAACCCGGCAGAGCTCCACGAACGTATTGTACGTCCTTACCTCCATTTGGACTTCCTCGTCCTCTTCTATCTCTTGTGTTGTGCTCGCTGAGGTAGCATCGGTCCGGGACTTCTGGGGGTCTACATCTTCGTCGAATTCCAATCCGTGACCTCCTCCCTCTGCAGTTCTTGTGCATGCACTGAGTGCTGGGCCGGGATCTCTTTTCGGCGGCAGCCGGTTCGGAGTATTATCTTGAGGCAACTTCGGCCGCTCAAAGCAACAGCACAGAGTCGCCTGCGCCGCACCCATGGCGCCGGATCTTTAAAGATGCTGGTAGGGCACTACTATATCCCCGTGATCAGCCTTCACGCTGTAATAGTGGTATAATGGGAATATAATAGGGCCCTAATATGATCCTTATAGTCACTATTACAGGGTGGGGGGCAGCTTCTATGATATAACGCAATCTACAACGTAACCGAATCAAACATAATGCAATAGAATGTGACATAATGCGATATTATGTAAGGTATTGTAATACATACAATGTAGTATAATGCAAGATAATGGAATAAGATGTAATTACTGTAATATGATGCACTTTAACAAGATATAATGTAATATAATGTAATGTAATATAATGTAATGTAGTATAAAGTGATATAATGTGATATAATGCAATATAATATATTCTACTCTAAAATAATTATTGTAATATGCTGTTGCACTAAAATGCAGCAAAATGCAATGCAGTAAAATGCAATATAATGCAACATAATGCAACATAACGCTATACAATGCAACATAACGCAGTATAATGCAACATAATGTAATATGACGTAATATAATGTAGTATCATGTAGTTTCATGTCATGTAATGTGATATAATGCAATATGAACATGATGCAACATAATGTGATACAATGCAATATAATGTAATATAATGTAATATTCAATATAATGTGATATAATGTAATACAATGTAATATAATGTAATATAATTTAGTATAATGTAATCTAATGTAACACAGTGTAGTATAATGCAATATAATGGAATACACTGGAAGATAATGTAATAGAATGCAAGACTCAGATAATGCAATATAATGTAATGTAATGTATTATCATGTGATGCGAAGTGATAACATGTAATCCTGTATAATGCAACATAATGTCGTATAGTATAAGACTACCGCCAACAGAATACAACTGTCCGTGTTCCGACTAGTAGGACACGTAGGAAGAGGCAAGGAAGTTGCGTTGTCCTGCTGGTACGAATGCCACTTTTTCAGCATGTTACATGTCTATCGTGGTTCTGACAACCCTGCTCTGCTTAGATACTCGTATGACAACATGCTGAAGCATTTTGCCATATCAGATTGCAACATGAACGGACGTTCGTTTGGGTCTATTTGTTTGCAATCCGCGTCGGAAAGATGCTGCAAAGCAATGCGGGTGGTCTGTGGCACAGCTAGTAGAAATTAGAAGCCAGCAGCAGTAGCAGTCGCAGTAGTACTAGTACTAGTAGTCTTGCTAGACCCGGCCACGGTGGCCTGCTGATGCGAAGCCGGCCTCGGCAGTGATTCTGCATCGCCGAGGTCCAATGGGTGCTAGAAGTAGTAGTAATAATAGTAATAATACTAATAATCGTAAAAATAGTAATAATAGTAGTAATAGTAGTAATACTAGTAATAGTAGTAATAGTAGTAATAATGCACCACTGCTACGTGGACATGGAGCGGATCGGGGTTATCGAGGTTGAGGTCAGGGTGACACCTTCTGCAATTTCGTGCTGGCGATTTGTGACAAGGTGATACGAACTTGATTCGAAAAGACTCACAGAGGAAGCAGCCGTCAACTCAACTTTCATGCTGGGAGCGCTGCTTCGGTTCTGTCTCGTCCCAAAGCTGTCGAAGCCAGTCCTCCAGGATTTTGGACGGTTTAGGGTTTAGGGTTTAGGGTTTAGGGATCTCTAACACCAATCCAACAGGGAAGAAGCACTGAAACTGGAGCCCATCTGTCCTCGGGGAATGGATCCAAGCTCAGACCCAGCACCGACTGGCCTGAGAAGCTGGGTCAGAAACAAACGTCAGTGAATACCGTCCTGAGCACACATAAAGATATGGGTGGTTGTCAAAATTAAGGTCCCTTGTTGGGTGCCCTAAATAATAGGTGCTGTATTATAATAGGGACCCAAAAGGGACCATTGTTTTGACAACCACCCATAAAGATACTATGTCAAACCATCTTCAATAACCTCACCATCGTGATGGCTACGAAGTGTTCGGGCGAGCGGCGCCAGTAGACGAAGTCCGAGAAGCTCGGAGAGGTCTCGCCTGGCTGAGCAGCCTTGAAGGCCCCCATGTCGCTGCGCATCTCCTTACCGTTGGTGAGTAGGGAATGGAGGAATGGGGGGTTTAGGGTTTAGGGTAGTAGGGTTTAGGGTAGTAGGGAATGGAGGAATGGGGTATAATTACAACTACTATTGCTACCATTCTTCCATTCCCTACTAACCAGCGGTAAGTCTCCTTGCCGCAGAGCTCGGCCCGCTCCGCAACATCCAGGCTGGCAGCCGCCGTGTCCCGCTGTAAGAGCACGTCCTCTTCAGGGAACCGAAACAGCGGGGCAATACGCATGACATAATATACTAGAATCGAAACTCAGAATATGATATATGATATGATATGATACGGTACGATGTGATGCAATAAGAAATCAGTTTTCGGTGGACCCAGGGTTTACATCCTCGGTCAGCAGAGGGGGTGGCAGAAGCTCCGGCGCACGCCGCTGCTCGCCACTAGCTGCAAGATAGAAAGATTCGGGCTGTGAGGTGCCTCGCAGATATCTCTGCTGCTCGCCGATACTTCGCTCCAGAAGCTCCATCTTCTGCTGAACCAGGCAGACGCTCCGGTCGAAGAATTCCGTGCGCGTGCCCCTGGCGTTGACTCTGTGCGTGGGCGCTTCGGGGGATAATGGGGCTTCTAAGGCATCCCACTGA
Source organism: Symbiodinium sp. CCMP2592 (assembly GCA_905221615.1). NCBI lineage: Eukaryota > Dinophyceae > Suessiales > Symbiodiniaceae > Symbiodinium > Symbiodinium sp. CCMP2592. The sequence goes on from CAJNDT010003223.1 coordinate 1,409,742, forward strand.
CTCCGCATGCGCGCCAGAATGCCGCACCAGAGCATCACACTTCCCTTGAAGCAGCGCATGCTGGAGCTGAGCTCCGCCAAGCGTGAGAGGCGGTCCCCTGGCCGGGCCCCTTGCACCGCCCGTAGAGGACCCGACGTTGCTCCAGGATTCTCTGAGAAAGGATAGATCGGGTAGCTCATGCAGCTCTCCACCATATCCAGCATCTCACCGGCTGTCGGAAGCAAGATGGATTCTAAGGACTCCTGGATGGTAGCTGTCAGGGAAGCCATGGCAGTCTTCGGCACGGCTGGCTGCAGGCTGTGTTCTGCAGAACGGACAGTTAGCGCTTCCTTTCGGAAGTCCAGTAGGGAACGCAATCTGCCGGTCAGGGGCAGGGACGTGGAATCCTTCCGAAGCACACGGAGCTTCCAGAAAGGAGCAACCCTGGCGTCCAGCTCTGAGAAGTTGGAATCGTCGCCAAAGGCCCCGAAGGGAAAGGACGGCCAAAGACAGTGCAGCTTGCAGGACTCGACTGGATCTTCTCCCCGCCGTGCTCTCGGTGCGCTGGGCAGTGCGTCGAAGGTGTCTGCCGAGTACGTGAAACGTGCCCCAACCATGAGACTGTTCAACGGATCCTCTGGATTCGCTTCTAACTTCTGCCAAAAGAAGTCAGCCAGTCCCGAAAGGTTGTCGAAAGAACCGCTGACGCTGTGCTGGAGGTCGGTCGTATAGACGACACGGCATCTGCTGTCAAGTAACTCGCCCAAGACACGTCGGCGGCCTGAACAACAGACTGCTGTCTGCACAGTGCTAGTTATGACTGGTAGTTCTACTACTATGTTGTTAACCGTATCATTATGATTGTTACCTGATGACTACGGTTACTACTGTTAATACGATGATCATGGTGATTCTAACTGTTGCTATCATTACTGGTATTACCATCATCATAACAATTCCTCTTAGTAGTACTCTAACAACTGGCTACTGCTACTGCTACTGCTACTGCTACTGCTACTGCTACTGCTACTGCTACTACTACTACTACTACTACTACTACTACTACTACTACTACTACTACTACTACTACTACTACTACTACTACTACTACTACTACTACTACTACTACTACTACTACTACTACTACTACTACTACTACTACTTCTACTACTTCTACTTCTACTACTACTACTACTACTACTACTACTACTACTACTACTACTACTACTACTGCTACTACTACTACTACTACTACTACTACTACTACTACTACTACTACTACTACTACTACTACTACTCCTACCACTACTCCTACTCCTACTCCTACTCCTACTCCTACTGCCACTGCTACTGCTGTTGCTGCTGCTACTGGTACTGCCACTGCTACTGCTGCTCCTGCTCCTGCTGTTAGTATGGCCTTCGTTTCTACAGCTATGATTGAGATTACAACTATGCTGCTGATCCTATCACCTTGAGAATCTTACATTCTTCCGGCTGCCAATGCAGAAGGCCTCCGTCAATTGGGACGAAGCAGCTCAGAGGGACCAAGAAGCTTGCGCTTCGCACTGCGAGGGCCGCGGCACCCAACATGGTCCTCGAGAAGCTCGGCTCGGCTGAGTCCGTAAAACGCCAACTTCGAAGCGGTCCTCGCGCTGTCGATGTCGATGTTGTGATTGTGGAGTGAAACGAAGACGAAGTGCCTGCATCCGGGCTCTTCATAGTTCCGTGAATGCCGTTGCCGCAACAAAAGATGCGAGACGCCTCACCCCGAACCACCTCTGCACCCGGTGGGCTCGCGTCGGAAACGCGTGAAGTCCCAGGCGATCCTGTCACGACCCGACACGTAGAGACAGCCACTCTAAACTATCGGAAGCAGCTGCAGGGCTCGTCAATGCAGGTGGCTGGGGCCGGATGTACAGGATTCTGCAAGCATCAATCCCATTTGATCCTTCTTCTCTGCAGCTCCCAGAGGAGCCAGGTGGAAGAACAGCTCATACCTCCGAGCATGGGCCAGCTAGCATCGACAGAGACATGTAAGGAGGCTGACAAGTGAGGGAGCCGCCGAAAGTTGGCGTGTTCGAAGCTCTCCTTCATCTGCAGCACATCCTCGTTACTTCCTGCCTGACCAGCAAGCAGCACATCCCCCAGAGCAGCCTTGCGTGACATCCTAGAACTACCCTGGCCTGCATCTGTGCCTCCTGGAGTGCCGCAGCCCAGCGCTTCGCCGCCAAAGAGATCTGGTGCCTCGGCGGCACTGTCGCCGAAGGGCAAAGCAGGCCGCGCAGCAGGGCGCGCAATGGCTGCGCTCGGCTCAGCTCGCGGCGACAGGCGCTCGAAGGCTGACGCGTTGGTGAAGTCTCGTATCTCGAAGACGCCCTGGCAGAAACTTAAAACCGCCAGCAGGTGCGATCGAGTCTTCGAGACAGGCGAGGCGTGGCGCCTCCTCCTCTTGCTGCGACAAGGGCTCCTAGAGGAGAGATCCGGAGCTGCATGAAGATTCCACGAAAGATCGAAGTGCCCGAAGCCCACAGGCCTTCTCAGCAGGCTCGGGCTCGGCAGCCTCTCCACCACTGCCGCCACTGCCCTCGTCTGTCTCGCCATGGGAAGGGCTCCCTTCAATACTTCGGGCGCCTAGGCATGCATCCGCTGTTGCCCTTGCCAAGCTGGACAAAACACCTAAGGCATCGGCCCTCAAACTGCGCTGGTTGAACTTGCCTACAAGTCAGGCGCCGTGGCGGAAGAAGCGGCAGGCGGCTAGAGATCTGCCTGGCCGGAGGTGTCCGGCTGTCCAGATCATCGTCATGGAACGTGTGCTCATCGCTGGAGATGCGCATGGCCAGGGACACCAGCTGTGTCAGCCGGACATTGCGCACAAGGCAAATTAAGGTCCGAATCACAGGCTTCAGGCTCGCGCTGTGTGAGGTGAAGGTTTGCCGTACATCCTTGCATATACATTTACCGGCTGGCTAGAGAAATAGATACAAACATACAAAGATGTGCATCTAAATATATATATATATATATATATATATATACATATATATATATACATACAGATACAGATACAGATACAGATATATATATATATATATATATATATATATATGTATATGTATATATGTATATGTATGTATGTATGTATGCATGCATCCGTGGATGTCTGTCTGTCTGCCTGTCTGTCTGTCTGCCTGTCTGCCTGCCTGCCCGCCGGCCCGCCTGCCTCCCTGCTTGCCTGCCTGCCTGCCCGCCTGCCTGTCTGTCTGCCTGTCTGTCGTGTGTCTGCATGTCTGTAGGTCTGCAATTATGTCTGTATACATAGGGCCCGGAAGTAGATGTACACACAGCGAGAGCGAGAGATCTGCTCGTCTTGTTAAAGAATGCTGTGGGTCGTGGTGGGGAAGACATGTCGTTCCATTGTTCTAGATGCTTCTCCATGTTCATATCTTATGCCTCTATTTCTATCCGTAGGAAATTGAGCCAATGGCCTCGAGGGGAAGACTAACGCAATCTGACGCACCTCCATCCACGGCCTACTCTGAACCGTCAATCAGCCCTCTCAATTCGGACCCTATTCCCCTAAACCCCTACAGCAATGCCAAGCCCTGACCCCATGAAGATCCCAAACCCCGTAGAAACCAGGCTCTCCTGTCACGACTCCCAAGCAGACCGAGAGCCCTTCGCGACCTTCGGAGTTGGCTTGGACTTTGACCCCGACCTCAGAGCAGCTCGCGGCTTGGGGCTTGAAAAGGAAAGACAAATCGTGATACTGCTCATGGGAGTACGTGAGTCACAACTACCAACAGTGTCGGCAATAACACTGCGAACCATCTTAGTAGTCATGTGAACTATACGGCAGGGGTCATAGTCACGTAGGGGCCGTAAAAATTAGAATAGGGTTTTGGGGCCCATGTTTCTATACTGATAATCAAAAACGAACCCCCAAATAGTATTATTAAGGCGCGTATAGTAGTCATCCAAAAAGACGGACCTTTCCGCCCTTAGCTTTCAGGTCTGGGTCCTGCACTCCGCTGCATCCGTCTCTACCTGCAAAGCTCGCTCTCTCCCATCAAAGGCTCGCACGTAGAGCGGGTCTAGTTTTTTTTTTTTATATGGGCCCTTTTCGAACTGCAGAACAGTTAGAATTCCTGTACTAGGAGGAGCCGATGGTTGGGGCCTTCGGTTTGAAGAAGCGGGTCTAGTTTAGGGCTCAGGGCTCTAAGGTTCAGGGTTTAGGGCTTAGACTACAGAGAGTCAGTCTAAGGGTTTGCCACGGCCTCCTTCGCATCTGCAACTTTGGCTGACCTTCGCTTCGCGGGTGAAGGCGACTTGGCGTCTGACTTTGCCTGGCAGGGACGGATTCTACGGGGGTTTCCGAAAATGAGGGGTACCTTATGTTGGGGTCCTTCTAACAAGGATCCTACTGTTGGGTACTATATTAGGGACCCCTATTTTCGGAAACTCCCATACTGAGATCATGAATACTATGAGCACCAGTACTGCCATTACTCCTACTCTTCTGAACGATGCTATGATTTAGGGCTTAGGGTTTAGGGTTTCGGGCATTACGATGGTTTAGGGCACCTATAAACATCCCCACCCTTGCCTCCCCCTCTCCAGCAGCTTCTTTGGCTTTTCGTTTCGCAGGGGCGGCCTCTGTCTTGTCTCCCACCTGACCAAGGGACTCGAAAAAAGTCTCCCGAAGATCATATGCAATAATAGAACACGGTAATAATAATGATAATACTGATACTACTAACACTAGTAATAACAACAAGAAGACTACGAATAATAAGAGGAACAGCAACAGCAAAGTATACACCGCCTTCGAATCTGCAGCTGCTTTGGCTGATTTTCGTCTTGCTGGTGACACTGATGCAGGCGGTTTGGCCCGCTTCGCCTTGGGTCTTCGGTGTATGGCTGAGGTCTGCGGCAGCGGGAGGCTAGGATAAGATGCCGGCCGCCGCTTTGGGTGATGCCGGCTCTTGCACCTGGCCGCAGACAGAAAGAAAGCATCAAGTTGCAGATCGCCAGCAAGAACGGCCTGGGGTTTTGACTCCGCTTCTTTCGCTGGTGCCTCCACCTAGACTTCAACGCGGAAAATGGTGCCCAGCCAGACCATTTCTTCAAAGCAACAAATTACCTATACTATTTTGGCGGTTTCTGTTTATAACTATAGTATAACGGCCCCCAAAACCCTATGATGGTTATTCAGGCCCCTATATTAACTCCTTATAGTAGCCCCTATAGACCCCTTTTAAAGGAAACCTATTCTAATCAGTAAGGCCCCTAGATTCACTCCCCTTACTTAGAGGTTCATGGGTAGGGTTATAAGTAGGGTAACTATACTTGTAACCCATATTAGGGGACCTATAACCCCACTTATGACTACCCATGAACCTCCAAGTAGAACCCTAAACCCTATACCCTTATAGAATCCCTATAGATCCCTTTAAAGGGACCCTTAAGTAGATTTCACTCCGAGGAACCTCGGGCTTCTCGGCTTCGACCTCGGGGCCTCCGAGCTCCGGCAGCGCCTCATCCACCTGCGCGCCGCTCGGGTCGGGATTCCCAAAGGCTAAGGCCGAGGGATGCTTCGCCCCCCTGAACCCCTCTCCGCAGGGGTGCAGACTGCAAGCTTTCGTGGCTGAGTCGAAGCCTTCGAAATGTTTCTACAGACCATCACATGTTTCATGTGGGCCACGGACTGGTCTAGCAAGCATCGGATGTTGAGCTCGAGCGATTGAAGGCTGTAGGTGCCCCTAAACCCTAAACCCCCAAACCCTACTTGGAGGTGGGGTTATAGGGGTTCCTGGTTCCTTTAAGGGGTCTATAGGGTTTAGGGTAGTTATAAGTGCGGTTATACGTCCCCTAATATGGGTTACCAGTATAGTTACCCTGCTTATAACCCTACTTATAACTACCCATGAACCTCCAAGTAACCTGCAAACCGATCATCGCAGGAGGCTCTCGAGCTCGGGCCCGCCGATGCAGAAAAAGCTACCTAACCCTATGAATTGATCCGAGGGTACGGATGACTCTTACTATCAATATTGGTATCGTCCTTACTACTAGTATTACGAACTATTACGACTAGTCTTAGTATTATTCATATCATTGCTCTCATGACTACTATTACTCTCAGTATTATCATGATTATCACTGCTGCTCTGTAGGTGGACCTGTGCCAGCCCAGAGAGGCTGGCTGAGGGGCGTTTCAGGTCTCCTCCTCGATGAGAAGCAGCGCGGCGCTGGGTGCCAAGCCAAGCTCCTGACGGCTGCGGGCGCCGATGGGGTGGAAGTTTACTCAGAGACTCCAAAATCCCTTAATTAAGGAATATACCTTAAATTAGAGTAGGATCCCTAGTATGAAGGTACATTCCTTAATTAAGTGATCTTGGAGTCTCTGAGTAGTCACTTTGGCTGAATTTTGGGGCTGGGAATGGCCCTTCATCACACAGCAGAGGGCAGAAGCAGGCGCGCCCTCAACGTACAGTTGAGCTCGCTCGCCACAAACCTCAGCTGTCGCAGACGCAGGCATACGCAGGCTTTCTCAACGATGCAAGAGCAGCAAGCCAGGCTCTTCTGAGACTACAACTTCCGTCTTGGAAACGCAGTGGCGAGTTCAAACCTCGGAAGCCGGACGAAGAGGTCCGTCAAAACAATTAGCAGAGCCTTCTCTTAAACAGATGCTCCGTTCTTCCAATATACCTGCTACGGCGGCTATGGAGCCCCCACCAACCCAGAGACTCCAATATCCCTTAAGTAAGGAATCTACCTTAAATTATATTCGGGATCCTACTATAACTTAAGGTATATTCCTTAACTAAGGGATATTGGCGTCTCTGGGAATGGGGCTGAGGACTTTAGCCGTTTTGGCTTTCGCCACCTCGGATCTGAGGCCTCAGACGATGCGGGGATCTGAAGCTGACGCCCTTCTGCCTCGGGCCTCGAAGCACGAGAACAGCGAAAGAGCTCTCATCTCATTTCCGAGCTCAAAGCTCTGCAGTCTGCTCTGGATACAGTACTCTGCCTTTAGGGCTTGAGGCTTTTTTGTGTCGTCCTTTTTCCTCCCGCGTTATTCAAAGTTGGAATGCCAGTCTGGCTGAGGCAGCTAGTCGGGTTTAGGGTTTAGGGTTTAAGGTGCTCCGACTACTACTGTTGATGATATAAATCCTGCATTACCCACAATAAGGAATATACCATAACTCCCATAGTTTAGGGTCCTTAAGGTAATGCAGGATTTATATCATCAACCGTAGCACTCTACTGCTCTGTGCATCTGGGCCCGGCACAGCAAAGGGGAGCTTTGAGCCTTGGAGAGAGACCGAAGGCACGCGGACCCCCTCGACTTGCTCTTCCTATCATCATCCTAGTCTCCCCAAATGGGAGTTTCCGAAAATAGGGGACCCTGATATAGCACCCTAAATAGTAGGATTCTTGTTTCAGGACCCCAAAATAAGGTCCCCCTAATTTTCGGAAACTCCCAAATCCCGCGCGTCATCCTCATCGCCATCATCCGCTGCTCAGGAGGGGCACAATGACAGTAGCAAAAAGAAGACTACCAAAACATGTGCGGCAAGCAGACCCTTAATTATTGCCAGGAAACTTATTGTTATATTCACCTAGCAGCGATCATAACCACATTTAACAATAACACAAGTACTCATATTATCGTTAGTATGCTTGTTATTCTTGCAGCCCACATCATAACCATAATGAACAGCTCCACGCATGGCTAGTTCTCTAAACTACTGGTAGGGTTCTTTTTGGGCCCAACAAACGCGGCGCCCTTATTCAAAAGGACTCTGGAAAGGGACCCGTGTTTAGAGAACTACGGCTGATGCTATAAATCCTGCATTCCCTTAATGACCCAAGGCTATGGGACTCATGGTATATTCCTCATTATGGGTAATGAATGCAGGATTTTTATCATCAAGCGTAATGTAGGAACCTGAGTAAGAAGCCCTGGGCCTATAACCCCCAAAATAGTAGGATTCACATAAGGAACCCTGATAAAGGCCCAAGGTTTCTTAACCAGGTTCCTACATTGAATATAATATACCCCAAAAGCCTAGAAGGCACCTATATCATAGTACCCTTACAGTGTCCCCGAGACAGACCCCCTTCAGTTTAAGGTTACCCGCAGAATCCGGGCCGGCCGCCCATCGGCGAACTCTGGCCAAAGGGTCCTGCCTCGCATTTGGGCTTAGCTTCGGCTCGCACGCGAAGCCATGAAGAAGCTTCAGTCAGGGGCATCTCTAAACCTGGGTTTCGGGATTTCGGTTGCAGGGTTGAGGAGGATTCTCAAATCGGAGGCACCCCCTAAGTCTCCGAAACCCCCATATGATCTTCTATGCTGCTGAGGCCGAGGCGACTCGAACGTCCGTTCAACCCGCTCGCCCGTGGGCAGTTTCAACACCTGGATGCTAAAGCAGTCACATCTCTGCTTCAGGGTCAACCACGGATCAGGTGAGGTTCGTACAAGCCGGACAGGATCGGCCTGCGAACAGACACGTTGCTTCAAATGACTAGCAGATATTTCCTAGTCACGCCTTGGTAGGCGAGGGCCCTTCGCGGAGAAACTCCTCTGCCAAAGCCCGACGGGCCTCACCAGCACGAGCAACACTCCCAAGCTGCAAACGCGGACAAGTCGATGACATTCTGAATTTCGAATCCACCATCCCTTGAACTGCAGTCTGGAGCTCGCGAGAAGACCCAGCACGAAGCCATGCCTCGTCGGCAGGATCTGCCACTTGCCGGGCTGGCCTCATCCATGTTCGGCTTGAGTCTCCAGCACTCACAATCAGAAATTTGGGAAGCGGCACAAGAGAGCTTGAACCCACCACCCCGATGCGGTTGGACAAGGCAAGCCATAATGTCACCTCGACCTGGAGAAAACGGAAATCCTGTCACCAACTTGTGTTTCGCACGTTGTGCTATGCATTGCGTATGTGTGTGTATATCCTTATGTACGTACCTACGTATGCGCATGCGTAACTATGTACGTACGCACGCAGGCACGCACGGATGGACGGGTGGATGGGCGGATGCATGCATGCATGTATGACTGTGTGTGTGTGTGCGCACATGAGTGTGGTCTGAATGTGTGTGTGTATACATATATACATATATACATATACATAGATATGTGTGTGTCTGTGCATTTGCACACGTGTACGCCTTTGCGTATGCGTATCTGCATCTGCATCTGCGCTTGGAGCTTGGAGTGGAGGTATACTAGTATTATGATGGCGTATGTGATCATGCCAACGTATCTAAGTCAAATAAGTGTACGCTTACTGTTCCAAGTATAAGTGTATATGTGCATGTTTCTACAGATACGCATAGCCAACCGCATGCCCATACACATATGGAAATGTGAGCACAGGTGCATCCGACCACATCTTCGGACATACAGCGATACAGCGTAGAGAGGAAAAGAGAGATGTACATGCATATGTGCCTATACAATCCTACACATGCACATGGGCATTGTAGCTACTCTGAAGGTACTCTGAAGGTTGTGGCACCTGAGGCTTGCACTCGCTACTCTGCTGAACTGGAGCAGGCCTGACAGCCTGCTGCGGAAAGCAGGGACTGCTGGTGCTCCAATGCTTCGAGAGCATGTTTGTTCGAGTTGGGAAAAACGCAAACTCCTGAAAATCGTCGTGAACTGTTGCAGTGCGGCCGAAACCGTTTTTTTTTCAACATGAGTGACACAAAGCGAGGTCTCTCTCTTCCAGCTGGTCGTCGCTCCTCGGACATGCATCCCAAGGACGCTTAGTATTGACGGAATTTGAACCTTTTCATGTCCAGCTTCTCCTTGTATACAAGCCCGACCATTGACTTTCGAACTTTGTTTCGTTCAGATTCCTCCTCAATGTCGCCAGGTACATCCTCGTCGGTGATGATCGCCCTGCCCCGGAAGTCCTCAAGGAGTTCCAGCCTGTAGACCCGTGATCCAATCATACAGCAGGGCTGGCCATCCAGAGCGTCCTTCGCGCGCATGGCCTCAATCACGTCCTCGAAGTAGGCGAAGGCCTGGCCCGTCGGTCTCCGTCCATGGCTGCGCAGAATCTCAACAGCGGAGCCGTTGTGCGAACCGGGAGCCAGCCGAAAGCCCTTGAAGAAGCCCTCGATGTCGTAGGCCGTGGCATGGAATGGCAGACCTCGAAGCCGGAGTCTCGGCAGCCCTGTATCCGCGGAGAAGCATCGAAGCCCGAGCCCCCCTGGCCCCCCGCGCAGGGGCACCCGCAGCAAACCGCCTCGAAAGCACCAGCCCATCGCTGATAGGGCTTCAGACTACCATTCTGCGGGGTTCCCTAGAGTAGAATGGGTCCCCAACACCCTAGTCTAATTCTTAAGGCCCCTATACTAAACCCTGAATTATAGTAATTACCCCTTATAGTAATCCTTATAAATCGGTGAAGCTCCGGAAGCTCGAGCACTGAAGGTGCTCTCGGCAAAGGCAAAGGCAACTCAGCTCCCGACTCGCAGCACTTCAGGCTATTTGATTTCATGGGAGTTTCCGAATATAGGGGTACCATATTTTAGGGTCCTGATAACCAGGATCCTACTATTTAGGTATTTAGGGTACTATATTAGGGTCCCCTGTTTTCGGAAACCCCCTCATGCGGCCCCGTACCATGCATCAACATGACCACTTCTCTGTCACCGCACCTCTTGCTGCTGGGCGGCAGCAGCTGCCGCATTCGCAGCTGCGGCCTGAATCGAGCGAAATTCCTAAACCCTAAACCCTAAACATCAAAAAGGTCAAAGGCTGCCACCACCGTTCATACGATCTACCGCTGCTAATTACCATGGCTACTGTGATACTGACCAGTGTTCTTAGTACGCAGAGCTGCCAGAAGTACTATCTTAACGTGTGCATTGTTCGAGTACATTCCTTTGTTGTCTAAGGAACCGCCGCGACTGCTGGACTACTTGCTGTTGACATGGCTGTTGCTGCTTTTTCGACATACTGCTGGTTTTTGCTGCTGCTTTCATATCTGCATAGGTCACTACGATGACCGACGGTCCCAAATTATGATCACCAGCGTCGACCACCGTTACTGGCTATCACATGGGAGTTTCCGAAAGTAGGGGACCCTTATGTAGCACCCTAAATGGTAGGATCCTGATTATAAGGACACCGAAATAAGGTAGCCCTAATTTTCGGAAACTCCCACTTCACTTTTCCTGTGACTAGAACCACTGGAAGTCTGGCGACTTCGTGTTGCAGCAGGGTACGACGTGGGCCTGATCCCTGGCCAGACCCTCGGCATACTCCTGGTCCTGCGCCTGGGTTTCAAGGGCTTTGGGATGGGGATATATAGGGCTGATGATATAAATCCTGCATTACCCAGCATGAGGAATATACCATAACTCCTACAGACCCTAGGGTGCAGGACGCTTCGGATTGCAATGGGTTCCTTTCAAGATTAGACCTGGCTATGAGACTTTGTGGCTGGAGGCGGCGGGGGCCTTTTTTGTCCATGTGTCGGGCAATCGAAAACTAGGTGGGGCTTTTAGAGCCTTTGAAAAATAATAGTAAATAGGATCCTCTTAAGCCCAATAAGGGAAAATATAAAATGTCCCAAAGCCCTACCTAGAAAAGCAGCATGTTTCGTCATGAATGACCTTGCCTGGCCGTCCGTCGCAGGAGGAGACTTGTAATATATGCGAAAAAGAACAAAAGCACGGACCATGCCTTCAACAGAACAGACAGATGAAGAAAGAGTGCAAAGACCAAATCTAGACGACCGGAAAGTTAATTACTAGAAAAGAGTCCACTTGCACCGCCTGTCTGCAACCTGTTTGTTTTGCTAAGCGCGGGGTTGCATTCACGATGCTGAGTTGAGCGCGCTGCGCCTATGGGGCGTCGACAGCAAACTAGAACGAAATAATACAAAGTGTTGCACCATGGGTCGTGAAACTCACTCGCTCTAGGGCTTCAGTGTGTGGCTTCGTTTTCTTCCTTCTTGATGTTGGCAAGGTGGAACCTTTGCGAGGCTTTGGGTACCAGTACCTCGCGACCCAGCTCATGGCAGGAAAATCTGGCAGCAGTATGAGACCTAAGCCGGAAACCCGCTGCTTTACTTTTGCTTGCGGGCCTGTTCCCTCCTGCGTTGAGTCAGAAGACCACACTGCAGCAGATTAGCATTTTGGGCTTCAGGTGCCCAAGGCCGCATGGCTTACTGGGACCAAGGCTTGTCGCAGCTGGACATCCTCGTCGTTCTGGCGCGCTAGCATCACCTGGAGTTTCATAAACCCTAAACCCCTAAACCCTAAACCCTAAACCCCTAAACCCTAAACCCTATTTCAGAAAATAAGTGAACTGGGAGGCCCTGATAGCCCTAACATAAACCCTAAACCCCAAAGAGTACGAGCTTTACTGTAGGGACCCCTGTTTCGAGGGTAATGTAGGAACCTGATTAAGAAACTCTGGGCCTATAACCCCCAAAATACTAGGGTTCATATAAGGAACCCTAGTAAAGGCCCAAGGTTTCTTAACCAGGTTCCTATTATATACGTATAATATGCCCCAACACCCTATAAGGCCCCTATATCACAGCACCCTTATAGTATCCCCTATACAGATCCCCTTTTAAGCTTCCTACATTACCCCTACTTTAGAAGACACCGCTGGACTCTCGGAGTTCGGTCGCCTGTCGATGAACCTCCATGGCTTCCAGGCCCTCGAGAATGCTGTCCAGCGTCTGCAAGCGAGTTTCAGTATACTACATATTATGTACTATAGTATCTGTATATACATATATATATATACATGGTTCAGTACAGCTTTTATATGATGTACTATAGTGTCTGTATACATATATGGTTCAGTATATTATATATGATGTACAGTCGTATCTATATATATATATATATAGTATTGCAGCACTTGAGGAGTAAAGCTCAACAGAAGACGATACGATGCAAAGCAGCACAGCGGGCAACGACGGTTGGCCTGAGAACGACCTCGGCGATTGGCTGGTTTCAACTTGCTCCAACTGGCCGGTGAATCTCCCTTCCAAACTGAACATCCTCAGGGGCCTACTTATCGCGCCGGGTATCGCCAAGATCACCGTCATGGCCTCGACGCAGTGTAAAAGTCATGGCCCTTTGGGAGGACGGAAACCGAGGAGCCGGCGTCGGCTGCGAGAGGGACGGCTATTGCCAGCGATGGCAGCATGTCAACGGGAGCCAACCTGAGAAGGGCACGAGACGGGTGCATCTGTTTTTTGGGCTACGGCGCGCAATGAGGCGCAGACTGCCGAAACTGGGTGTCCTTCAGTTCCGTGGGCTTTCCACGCCAGAAAACCTGCCACCCATGACAGCTCGCTTCATGGCTTCGGAGCCCAAGGGAGCGGGTCAGGGGATGAAACTCAGGCTGCAGTACCGCGTTCTCACCGAGCATCACCCGCACTTCTTGTGAGGCAAGGGCCTGGATATGTGAACCAACTGAGCAGGACTGGAACCAAGAGCCTCCAATATCCCTTAATTAAGGAGTATACCCTAAATTATAGTAGGATCCCTAGTATGATTTAAGGTATATTCCTTAATTAAGGGATATTGGAGTCTCTGCGAAGGGAGTCGTTAGGGCCGGGCCATGTACTGCATCGCCTCCTCTCTCACCGGCTTGCCCTTGGTCGGACGCCGAGCATCTTGGGCAGATGTGGCCACGTAGCCCTACCTGAAACCTTCATGGTGGCCGAAGCCTGCAACTAACCAGAAACAAAGCCTGAACCCTGAAACCTGAACCCGAAGGCCCCTAAACCCTAAACCCCTAAACTTATAGGGGAGTTTCCGAAATTAGGGGTACCTGTTTTGGGGGGTCCTTGAAATAAGGATCCCACTATTTAGGGTACTATATTAGGGTCCCCTATTTTCGGAAACTCCCATAGGACGCTAATCATTTGGAGGTGGCCTTCAAACCGAGCTGGGGCGTCCACTCTGCCGGAAACGATGGAAACAACCAGCCTCAGCTGGGGCTTACTTGGAGGGTCGGGGGACTTAGTAACTGGTTATTTTAGGGACTTATAAGTACCATAACCCCAATTAGGGTCCCTTTTAGGGTACTTATAAGTCCACTTACTACCTACTTACTAAGTCCCCCGACCCTCCAAGTAGGGCCTTGAGCTTAGGCCCTCTTCAGAGTTTACAGCCTTTATGACTTGTGTAGTGGGTAGCTGAAGGACTGTGGACAGGTTCGGGTTTAGGAAACTCACAACTAAGCCCCCCTTGGAACCACAATAAACATGATATTGTTAATAGTGTTCTCTCGGGTTTTATATGGGTGGTTGTCAAAATTATGGTCCCTTTTTGGGTCCCTATTATACCTAATATTTAGAGTACCCAAAAAGGGACCCTAATTTTGACAGCCACCCATATGAACAAAAATAGTTCCTAAGGAGACTCCTAAACCCTAAACCCTATGCCCTAAACCCTAAACCCCTAAACCCTAAACCCCTAAAATCCTAAAACCCTAAACCCTGCAAATCACCCGGACGCTTGGCAGCTGAGCTCCCGGGCAGCTTGGACTTCAAGAACGCCTCGGCCCGAGCGGCTTCGAAGCTTCCGGCGAAGCCTGGCACATGGCAGCAAGTAGGGCTCTAGGGGGTTTAGGGTTTAGGGCTTTAGGGGTTTAGGGTTTAGTAATTTAGGGCTTTAGGGGTTTAGGGCTTTAGGATTTGAGGGGTTTAGGGGTTTCATGGAGGGCACAACCCGGCATTGTCCTCATGTGACTTCCTGGCCACCAGAAGCGAGTCAGGAGGACGATCTGGGCATGGCAGCTCGTGGGCGGAGATGGGTTCCAACCTGGGAGTAGTAGGGAATGGAAGAATGGGGGGTTTAGGGTTTAGGGTAGAAGGGTTTGGGGTTTAGGGTAGTAGGGAATGGAGGAATGGGGTACAATACTACTACTACTACTACTACTACTACTACTACTACTACTACTACTACTACTACTACTACTACTACTACCATTCTTCCATTCCCTACTAACCAAAGGTAAGTCTTACGCTGGCAACCGACACAAACTCAGTGAAAGGTCCGTGCTCGTTCACGTTGACGATCCCGGTAGTCCCTTCGCCGTAGTGGCACACGGCTGTCATACCATCCACCAGCCTTGCACACTAGGCAAAAAAATCACGCTGTTCGCCCTGGCAGAAAACAGACTTCCTCACGTAACTTGGTGCCCGAGCTCTACCCAAAAGTAGGTATTGTCGGTCTTCCGTCTTGCAAAACTTCCGCTGTCCCAAGGCCTGTGGCACGAAACCGTGTCTGACCAGCCTTAAGCCATCAGTCCATGAGCTTGAAAATTTGCCCCCGGCCCAGCTGTTCGTGCTTTGCCTCGGCCGGAACACTCATGACCGGCCGGACACAGATATACCGTTACACCCCCAGAGCAAAGGCACAGGCGAAGCAGAACCAGTAGCTCTGACCTATCTCGACAATGCGATATGTCGACGTCTCTCGCCTCGCAACATGCTGCACTGCCGCGCCAAGGAGCAGATTCTGTGAGGATCCGGGGCGGGCGCGGCTAACTCAGCCTTCAGTTGTCTAACAGACATCCTGGCAGAGCGGGACATCTGAGCTTCAGAAAGTCTGGCCTCCTCCCCTCGCCTCGTCACATCAATGCCAGCCGTCGGGATGTCATCCTGCAGTTCAACATTACTTACCTTTGGTTAGTAGGGGATGGAAGAATGGTAGTAATAGTAGCTATAATTGTACCCCATTCCTCCATTCCCTATTGACCAAAAGTAAGATAATCCAAACAACAACTCGTCTACGGCCCTGTGTGCTGCCGCAAGGTTCGCTCGCGCCTCCTTTCGGGTGGTGGCGCCCGCCATGGCAGAAGCGAAGTGTGGGACTGTGTCGCAAGACTATCGAAAGAGCCTACCCTACTTGGAGGTCCGTGGGTAGTTATAAGCGGGTTCTAAGTCCCTGAATATGGGTTACAAGTATAGTTACCCTACTTATAACCCTACTTATAACTACTCATGAACCTCCAAGTAGGGTAAGGATGGTAGTCGGGATATGTCTGGTAGGCTGGTCGGGCATAGCCTCTGTGCTCAGGTGCCCGGCTGTGCCCCCATGCATTCTCGTCGGGGCCTCTGTTTCCTTGCAGTGTCAGTGACGAAGAGACCTAAGAGCCTGTTAAGTTCGGTAGTTCCGGCAAAACTTCTGGGCTTGGCACTTTCTGTGTGACCATGTAGCCGTGGTAGGTGCTGCTACTTGCAGCTAACTCGCGAGCCGAGCACACATGGACAGTGGCACCTCACGACCTGCTTCACGAGGCAGATGTCATGAATGCTCTCCTAGACATTCAGAGTATACTATGCCCCAAACCCTGTAACGAAATGTCATGATAAAGAACAGCAGAAAATCAGCCCGACATGCAGGAGGCTGCAGGACTGCACCTGAGAACCCCTACAAGGGCCTGAACATGGTCTAGCTTATAAAGCAGCGTGACTTCGGCCCTGACAAAGGATCGAGACTTAGCTCATTATTTGGAGGTTTATGGGATTATAAGTAGGGTTATAAGTAGGGCAACTATACTTATAACCCATATTAGGGGACTTATAAGCCCACTCATAACTACCCATGAACCTCCGAGTACCCATCTTGAGCCTTCCCACATCGGAAAGTGGACGAAAGGCCTTGTCTGCTGGCTTCTCTGCCTTCGCAGGCTTCGCCGTCTCCTGAAACCGGGCGGCGGGAGGATCCCTAAACCCTAAACCCTACACCATAAACTCTGGACCCTAAACTCTAAACCCTAAATTCGCAACCCTAAATTCTCAACCCCAAATTCTCAAACCTTAAATGGGATCCCTGGACCCCTGATCCCACCCAGAGCTCCGGCTGAGCCTCTCCTTAACGGCCAGGGCCTCCCGATCCATCTTCTTCAGCATCCTCAGAGTGGCTGCTTCCCTCTTCGCCTGGCTAAGAAGCGGGGCACAAGGAGGGACCCTTAGGCACTGCCCTCTGACGGCGTGTATACTGGGTAGATACTGAATAGCCATATTAAGGTTATATGCCTGAGTGTCCTTATTAAGAGTTGCTGCTTCCCTCTTCGCCTCAGGGCCCAAGGGACCAAAGGAGGGTTTAGGGGTTTAGGGCTTTAGGGGTTCAGGGGTTTAGGGTTTGGGTTTTAGGGTTTAGGGTTTCGGGTTTGGGGTTTGGGGTTTGGGCTTTAGGGTTTCGAGTTTGGGGTTTCGGGCTTAGTGTTTAAGATTTAAGGTTTAAGATTTAGGGTTTAGGGTTTGGGGGGGCTCTTAATGGGGATCCCTACCGTATAACGGCCCATATTCTGGGTGTACAACACCTATAATATACTACGGCTACATTCCGAGGGGTCCTTATTAAGAGTCGCTGTTTCACGCTTCGCCTGGGGCCCGAAAGCAGGGGGGGCAAAAGGCAATTGAACTCATCGCCATGGCACCTTCAAGGGGCCGAAATCAATAATTTTAACAAGATTAGAAATAGTAATCAACATGTTTTTATACAACTAGAAATGACAAGAAGAGCCATCGTAACATAAGACTAATAACATAAATGACAAGAAGAGGAATCGTAACATAAGACTAATAACATCTCAATTATGAGTTCATGGCCAGGGCCTCAGGGTCCTTGACCTTCCGACCCTTTCGCGAGGGCGCTGGAGGCTCCTGCAGTTTAGGGTTTAGGGTTTAGGGTTTAGGGGCAGGTTTGCAGCTCACGGGTTTTGAGAGTGTTGGCACAGATCCTCCTTCTCGGGCTCTTTCGAGGGCTCGGATGCCGCCATGGCTGCTATGCGAAGCGCAATGCAGGTGGGCAGAAGGTGTTGGAGCGTCGGTCGATGGCTGTTCGGAGCAGTTTCCGTCAAAGTGCTAGAAGTATCTAGGGCCCTTTACACTCTCGACATACTTGCAAGCTCGTGTTCTTGGCCAAGCCATGCTGATTCCCGGATAGTTCAAAGTTGGCTCAAAGGGGCATGGCTACAGACTACGCCCAACACATGCTCTGGACCTGAGGCTGCTCTTTGCTTCTTCATGCTCTGATTTCTAAGCTCCTATCACTCAGTGCATGTTAGCGGCCCTAACTCCATCAGACATCTCTGGGATGTTGGCTCCATACTTGGAGGTTCATGGGTAGGTTTTAGTAGGAGGTATAAGTAAGGTAACTATACTTATAACCCATGTTCGGGGACTTATAACTCCTCTTACAATAACTACTCATGAACCTCCAAATACATGTCAGCTACTTCAAAGGGGGCTACGAAAGCCTCGACAGCTCGGGGCCCAAAGCAAGGCCGGAGCGAAAAAACGGTGAGCTGTCACGTTGTGCCCAACACGGAGCGTAACGCTTTGAAAGGCAGGGAAGCATGCCTGCTCTATGAGGGAGACCATTGCTATGGCGCATGAAAAAACAAAGGCGGTTTGGCCAAGGACATGGTGAGGAATGGACACAGCAAGCTTTCGTGATCCACATAGCCCCATCCGCAAGCGTTTTTTGGCACGAATCATGTAAGCCTGTTGTTTCCCCATCCGGGGATCTCACCAGGGAAACCCATGCGGACAGCATTCAGCATGGCACATACGTACCTTCCACCTGTCCACATGGCCCCTGGCTACGCATCCACAACCTGAACTGAATGAGAACATCAGCGACGCGCACACCTCCAGGTAGAGCGTCTCGCTCGGATCTTCCAGTCACTCATCGTGGCCATGGAGACTAGCCGCTGAGTCTGCCGACCTGCCCGCTACCATCACGCTGTAACACTCCATCTTCTCTGTTTCATGTGGCACCTTGACGAGCTTCTTGCTGGAATCCCGTCCTTCTGAAAGCCTGAGCAAGATCGAGCGCGTAAGACGGCAGGAACAACAAACGATTTTGGCAGACTCACAAACAGATTCAATATGCGTGGTACTATATATATATATATATATGTACTGAATACCTATGGTATATTGAACAAACTGCCTCATTTTTTGCGAATGATTACATTTTGATATTCATTGCTATAAAGTGCTAAATACTCTCATGTACTGCTACAGGTATTCCGATATGCTACTAGTGTATATTACGAAACGTCTTAGATTATGATAAAGTGTTACTATACATTATGATATATTACATACGAGTATCATCATATACGCCACTACGCACTACTATCTTGCCGTACATGATTATGTCAGCTACCACATGGGTAGTTGTCAATATTAGGGTCCCTTTTGGGGTCCTTAATATAATACGGCACCTAATATTTAGGGCACCCAAAAAGGGACCATAATTTTGACGACCATCCACATGACGCCGGGAGCCCGAACCGTCGCCGTCGCCCGAGCAATTCGGGAGCCGGCAGGCGCCGTGAGTCGAGCCCACCTCCAAACAGTGCTTGGAGGTTCATGGGTAGTTCTAAGAGGGGTCATAGGGGTTCCTTTAAGAGTTCCTTTAAGGGATCTATAGGATTTAGGGTTTAGGGTAGCTACACGTGGGGCTATAAGTCCCCTAATATGGGTTGTAGGTATAGTTACCTACTTATAACCCGACTTATAACTACTCCTAAACCCTAAACCCTATAATCCTATACCCTATAACCCTAAACCCCATAGAGCCCTTAAAGGAACCCTTATAACTACCCCTTGAACCTCCAAACGGTGGAGATCTTGGTCGTTCGCCATTTCTTTGCCATTCACGGTTTAAGTTTTTGTTGGCACCGTTTTCCACCGAGCAGTTAAGGTCGGCAGAATAAATATAGGGTTTAGAATTTTGTTGGCCAGTTTCTGAAAATATACCGGGACCAGACCCCAAATTAGCCGAAACGCGCGAGAACCAAGTTGCACAAAACTCTGGCAGCAACAGCCCAAGACCCAGAACCCTAAACCCATGACTCTGGACCCCCAAACCCTAAACATGCCTTCCATTTTCCGAATCGGCTCCGTGAGTCCCCCTTGCTGGTTTTGCGAATCGGTCCAGCAGCTTGCCGGAACCTGATCTCCAGCTTGCTCTCGGAACCATACGACTCCCGTGTGTCCGCACCTTGCCAAAGACCTTGAGATGGTTCAGAAGCCGTAAAGAGCAGCCACCTACAAGTCACGCACGTGCTTCAAGACGAGCAGCCCCAAGAAGCAAACAAGAAAGCAAGTGGTGGGGCGCAGACGCAACGGCGAGTAGAATCCGCGAAACACTGGGTTGCCACCATAGTGTTTGCCAGTGGACCTGCCTGATGCGGAGGCCGCCAGATACCGAACGTAAATCTCCCTCCTACGGCCTACGACATCTACTAAGCGTACTGCAGGTGGTTGAACATCTACACCGAAAGTACTAATGCATATAGGTACATTCAAGTACTTATAGGTACATACACATATGTGTATATATATATATATGTATATACACATACATATACTTATATCAGTACTGTCCTCATGATCCTTCTTTCGAGGTCGACCTTCCGAGGACCCCTGTGGAGCGCTTGGGAAAGCAAGAAGAGGGCAGTATTCAACATTCAAGCGCCCGTGAAAGCCTTCAAATTTCTCGCCTGCACATACATACATACACACGTACACACACACATACACCTACTCACACATGCGTACCAACCATAGGTGTACATACCAAAAACAAGCACACATGCATAAGCACATGCATGCATACCCGCATGCGTACACGCATGTATCCACACCTGCGAACATGCGTACACATGCTCATACATACATGCCTGCGTACAGACGTACGGACATGTACAGACATGCAGACAGATAGACAAACGGACATGCTCCGCTGGCCGCTGTCGGCCCGATTCACCTGTTTCATCCTTCTTTTGAACCGCCAGGCCTCAAGATTCGACCAAACGCCACTGGCCGCAATTCCGGAGGCTGCGCCCACGAGGAGCTGCACCTCTTAAGAAGCTTAGATGAGAGAGGGAGAGAGGCGGACACAAAGTTGGCCCACGAAACAAAGGCTGCTTCGGAAGTCGCTCTCTCCTGCCCCTTGCACTTGCACTGTCTGGGCCACCCGCTATGGAATGAGCTCCCGTGATGTAGCGCATGCAGAGAACTCCGAGGGCCTTACGAGCACTGGTGCCAGGATCTTGAGGGTTTAGGGTTTAGGGTTTAGGGCAAAAAATCTCCAAGGCCCTGGACCCAGAGAGCCAGGAGGCACACGGCACTGGCTCGGAAGCCTCTGCCGAAGCCTGCTGCCGCTAGCCGGGGCTGCCTCCACGGGCTTCCCAAACAATCAAAGGGTAAAAGGAGGAGCCCTTAATAAGGACCCCTAGGTACAGAACCTTAATATAGCAATTATATACCCATTATATGGTCAATTGTAGGGTAGGGGTCCCCATGAAGGGTCCCTGCTCTTGCCCTTGGAAACAAGAGGGGAGCTCATCTTTCTCGAAATGTCGCAGAGACCTTTTTGAAGGAGTCAGCTCTTTGGACTCTGAAGCTTAGGTCGAATCCCTTTGGGATTCAACAACTCTCATTAGCTAAAACTTACCTTTGGTTAGTAGGGAACGGAGGAATGGGTACAATTATAACTTCTATTACTACCATTCTGCCATTCCCTACGAACCAAAGGTAAGGTATAGGATTACTAAAACCCCTATATTACAGTACCCTTATAGATCCCTTATAGTAACCCTTATAGACCCCATTCTTCCATTCCCTACTAACCAAAGGTAAGAAACAGCCCTGCAGAAACTCCCAGGCTGCTCAGTTCTTTGCTGCATCCCAGGTCTGCAGTGGCCGGTCGCTCGCGCGGCAGGTCTCCCACTGTTGCCATGGCCTTGGCTTCAGTTTCGCGTTATTTGGAGCTTCATGGGTAGTTATCAGTAGGGTTATAAGTAGGGTAACTATACTTATGACCCAATATAGGGGAAATAGAACCCCACTTATAACTACCCATGAACCTCCGAGTAAGGGAGTGCGGTGAAGCCAGTATGGCTGTATGGCTCAGGGGTTTTCGTTCGGCATCTAGCAGCAGATCTTTGCTCAAGTTCTCGTCCTTGCTGATGTGTCTCTGTACTGCCACAACGCTGCCATCTCACACGAAGCAAGAAGATTACCAGCTTCCATTTACTACCAGTATAAGACAGCAAGATGCGTTCTGACATGCTCCAATAATCGCTGCCTGCTTAGGGCAGCAAGAATGAGGCCGATGAAGTCTGTTACGGACCAGGCCAAGGGAAAACGTCGTGCACAATCACACCCGCCACTGGTGGGCTAGGTACTTATGATCTCTCGCTTCTTAAATCACGTGGAAAATCTTCTGATGCGCATTGCACATCCATGTGCGCTAATTTGGCTTAAAACTTGACGGTTCGACGGCGCCAAGTAGTTGCACTCCAAAATAATATCAAGATAGGCAGGCCTGCTCAGCCTGCGTCTTCATGCGCCAGCCAGTTTAGCGCTCACCTCGGCCCCAGCAGACTTCTCAGCCGCAGACTTGGTGGTGGGAGCTGCAGCTGCAGCAAAGGGAACCGAGGAATGGTGAAGGAAGATGCGTACCTTCCCGTCGTCGCAGCGGGCATACCCAAACGTGTACTCCACAGTGGAAACGCTGCCAGTGGTGGCGCAAGTGAAGTCATAGGTGCCCATGGCAAGGCCAACGCCACCCTTGAGCTGCACCTGGTGGTTGTTGTACACACACGAAGCCCAGCCCTTGCCACCGTTGATTGCGAAACCGCCGTCCTCCTTGTAGCCACCCTCGACAACATTTCCACCCACAAAGTAGGACATGGCCTCCTCGGCGGTGGGGCGGAACCTGTATTCGGCAGCCTTCGTGGGCTTGAACATCACATCGCAGTGGCCGTAGGCATACAGCTCGCCAGCGGCTTTAGCAGCGGCTGTGATGAAGTCCCCGCCCTCCATGTGCACCTTTGAGATGATGGAAGTGTTTGATACGGACAGCAGGCTGACGTGACCTCGCTGCCCCTCGGACGCATCGAATCAAGGCGTCAAGGAAGCGGCATAGCGCTCAGCAATAGCGCCAACCGCCTTGACGACCGTCTCCTCCCACACGGCAGCTTCGCGCACTGCCTGGGCCCAAAGGCGACGTGGAGCGTGGAGCCACCTCCGCCGCATGGTGGCCTGCGCAACCTGATCAGCAGCATCATTCATTGCTCTTATGTCTGCTTGCGATAGCCATGCATGTCCAGTAAACTGCTCAGAGCGTTTCCCATGGGAAGGGACCCACACCCACTCAACCCTGAAAGACCTAGCAACCGTACGAAGCAAAGAGGCTGCCGAAGCAGCTGCAGCAGGGAGGGAGCATCCTCCGCCACGCCCTACGGTCATAGCCGACTGGCAATCACAAATCAAGAGAATTTCCCCTGAAGCCCCTCGGTCCTGTGCGATTTTGAGGGCTTGGAGTACTATCATCAAGGCCTGAACTTCGGCTTGGAAGGAGCAGTGGTCCTCCCCTGCAACGCCGTAGCCGTGTCGACGATCATTGATCACCACCGCAAGGGCGGCGACTGCATCAAGGCAGGAGCCGTCCGTGGCGACGTGCAGCCGATTGGTGCACTGCAACAGCTCGCAGATCGTATCAGCAACTTCTTCCGCCCTTGATTCAGGGTCGAGGACCACCGGCGGCGGCGGGCACTCCGGGAGTGCAACTGAAAACAGCCGCTCCTCTGCCCGATCCTTTGGCGGTCGGCATCTTGGTCTTAGATCAACCGTGCCCTCACACGCCCAGACCAAATGTGATCGGGATGGAAGGGTCAACCCGCAAAGGCACTGTGCACGCTGAGAGCCTGGATCAAGCCTTTGCTTCGGATTAGCGTGCCACACTGAACATCCGGTTGCAAGTGACGACTGTCTAAGCTTCCTGTCACGTGACGACTTATAGACTGCCTGATTGCCTTTGGCCAAGCATCTGGTCCGCTCCGGAGGCTTCGGCAAGTCGAGGCCTTGAGCAAGGTGAGGCTCCTCCTGTCGGTGGAGCGATTCAGCAACCCTCTTACAGCTCTGCAGGGCACTGGAACCGAGGTGGTGCCGAACCCACTGCTCCAGAACGTTGAAGCTATCATAACCAATGCGAAAGACCCTCTTATGTCCACTGGCGTCAAGGCGCTCCAGGGTCCCACCGTCCGTGTAAGCCCAGTCGAGCTCTAC
The DNA here is from genome assembly GCA_905221615.1 of Symbiodinium sp. CCMP2592. Classification (NCBI taxonomy): domain Eukaryota; class Dinophyceae; order Suessiales; family Symbiodiniaceae; genus Symbiodinium; species Symbiodinium sp. CCMP2592. The sequence goes on from CAJNDT010003223.1 coordinate 1,433,822, forward strand.
AAGCAAATCCCTTACTCCAGGCAACAGCTGGACAACGTTTGCGCATGCGAGGGCGAGGGGAACATGCTCAATCCAACGCGGGGACTTCACATGCCATCGGCAAAGTGCCTTAAGGGTGTTGAGGGCTGCAGCTCCCCAAGGATCGACCTCCCAGCCGAGGACTTCGTATGTCAAAACCCATGGTGCCTCCTGGGTGAGGGTGTCACAGCACACACGCGCCACATCCGGTCTCAAGGATTTCATGGCAGTGGCTTTGAAGACAGCTACTCCAGACGCCCACGTGATGCGAGGCAGGACTAAGGACTTTACCAAGTGCTTTGTAGCATCGCCTGGCCAATGGAGCATTTTAATGACCCTTATGACCTTCCGGAGTTGTGCGGCGAAATCGGCCCGCAGACTGACCTGGCCCCGCGATCCAAGCACATGCCGAAGGCCAAGCACCTGGAGCTCAGCCGTGTATCTGTAGCCGGTTTGCCTGACAACGGGCAACGCTATCTCCAGGGTGGGGCCAGCGACGGCACACTTTCGAGGGCGACAAGTCAAGTCACAACAACGGTCAAACTCGCTGCTCTGCTGTAGGGCGATCGTCAACTGTGGCAGCTGGCGGGCGTTCCCCAGCATGATGCGGTCATCGACGAAACTGACAGCGGGTGCTGCTGTTTTGACAGTGGCTGACCATACCATCATGACAGCCGCCCCCAGCAAAGGTGAAAGAGGGCATCCTTGCAGAACGCCTCTTGTGGGTCGAAGGGGAGCCTGATGCATCCGTCCTCGGAAAGACAAGTAGCGTGAAGACTGATCATAGAAGCTACGGACAAGCGCCACGAATTTGGCTGGAGCGCGAAGCCAGTCGAGGACCTGCGAGAGAAGATCAAAGTCCAAACAGTCAAAATATTTGCTGATATCCTGACAAATCCAGACAGCATCAGGATCATTGAGCCAATCCATCTGAATGTGTGCATCAGCAACCGAAGTGGAGAAAACTCCACCCAGGACGGATTCATCTAACCAGCTCAGTGCCCAGGGTTTCACCGCCTCCAAGATGCAGCGGGCTCCAGCCCGCCACAGCACCGAGCTCAGGGCGATCGGACGGTGCTCGCCAGGACATTTTTCTATCAAGGCGACTCTCGAAAGCTTCCAGGATCGCGGCACTTGGCTGGTGTCCCATATGGTCTGCCAGAGAGTCGCCAATTCCGACCAAAAGCTGCTTGGTAAGATCAACAGATCCTCCGCGCACCACTGGTCGATGCCAGGGGCCTTCCCCGACATTTGACGAACAGCCTTCTTCAAACCCTCACCTGTAAAGACACACGAAACTGGCAGCATGGGTGGCCGATCAACGTTCATCAGCAAGTTGGCGAGGCCGCTAGCATCAACAGAACCTTTATTCCACTGGCGACCCCACTCCTCACGCGCCTTGCTCAAGACGTGAACTGGGTGCAAAGCCGCCTTACGCAGGCCGCCCTCGGCAGAGGTCAAGGGCGTCGTGGGGCCACCCGCGGCAACGCGAGCCTTGACCCAAGCAGTAGCCGCCTTCGGCTCCGAAGTTCTTTGATGCCAACGGCCCAAACGCTCCCGGAGCTCAGACTCAGCAAGCGCCTGCGTAGCCTGCTCAACAACTGCGAGGGCACCACTGTCAGACCAATTACACGCCGCAAGGGCGGGCACTTTGCGCGCAAGCTGGCTCCAGGTGCGGCGGATGTTCATGCTCAGGTCGCTGCTGCATGAGCGCTGTCGCTCTCTCAAACGGCGGGCAAGCCGACGCAACTGACGGAGGCACACGGTTTCAGGCGTGTGAGAGCGGCGGTGGCCTAAATCTCTCCTGGTGAAGCGAGGGGGCAGCACTCGGCTGCCTTCAGGATCAAACGAATTCGACAGGGAACTCTCAGCAGCGTTTGATAAGAGCTCCCACGCATGCGTCAGGTTGCCTTCACGAAGGCACTGTGCAAAGGCACTTGCATCCCAAGAGGCCTCGAAACGTGACTGAACGGTGTCCGGAGACCTGACATCCAGGGTGCAACGCGGGACCAAAACTGTACAACCAGTCTCCTGCGCAAGCTGGAAGTGATAGGAAACACAAAGGTGGTTGGCGACCCCTTTACGGTGATCAACGGCAGTGGGGTAAACACCACGGCCAAGACCATAGTCTATCCGCCGCTGGCCCGTGCAAGTGGCGGGAAGACCGTCCGCAGCGAAGTCGTCATCAAAAGCATAGGCCAGGCCTTTGGAAAGGATCGGGTTCAACTCCAGAACCTCAGCGTTAAAGTCGCCAAGTATCACGAAGGGGAGCCCATAACCACCGAGCTCAAGCAGGAGCGGCTGTAGGAGCTCCCGCGTGGCGGGGATATTATTAACAAACCCATAAAAGGTCGAAACGAGAAACTTGTAAAACCCGGTGGGCGTATTGCACTCAACCAGGATCGTATGATGGCGATCGGATGCTGTGCTTGTTCGCACAGTGGCTCCAGGAAGGCGTGCGAGTAAGCCCACACGGATGAAACCTTCTGAAGCAGGCATGCCAGCAAAGAATGTGTACCCATGGCGCGACCACTCTCTAGTGTAAGAGACCAGCGAGTCACTAGGAAAGTCCAACTCCTGTAGTGCCACCACATCGCAGCCCCCGATAACATCAGCGGTGCTGCCGACCTTCACCGTGCCCGCACGGCCGGAGTTCAGAGTGCCTAGTCGGATGAAGTTGTGAAATCAAGCACTGCTCGGACCACCTTTCTGGCCTCGGTGAATACCGGGCGGATGCCAGCAGTGGTCAGCCCCTGGGCCTTATGATCCCCGACAGTGATCAATTCCCCAAGCTCCTTTTCCATCTCATCTAGTGCATCAAGTCGCCTGCGCGCAGCAGCTTGGCGCACATGCACGATCCTATCGTTGTCGCGTGGCAGAGGGCACTGATGGGCAAGGGCCACCTTTCTCCGCTTAAAGTACCCTCCACAGTCCGGGTTGTCACAGCGCCAGGCAGTGGAGAAAGTGAGTCGACTTCTATCTTTCCCTTTCCAGAACGGTAGGATGAAAGTGCTGACACCCTTCAACGCTCGATCAGGCCTGAGGTTTTGGGCACATGCGGCATTCAGCGACAAAGTGCGGAAGGGCATAGGGTCCGCTCGAGCCCGTGCGTGACCATGCAGATTCTGATACCATTCCGCGTTTCCAACATCGGGGTGCTGTTCTTTGCGATGTCGCCTTTGGGCAACGCTCAAGCGCGAATCCGACCAGAGTGGGCCCTTGAGAAAGCCCTGTCGGCAAAGTTTGCACCTCCAAAGCACAGCCGACTCCACGACATTCCGAAGGGCCGTCGCCTTCGGAATAGGAATGCACATCTTCGTTCGCTGAGCACCCGGATGGTGGTAGCAGTAGTGCTCACTCAGACGCGTCGAAGCCAACTCCGCTGTGTTAAAGGATGCAACCCAAGGGCAATGCTCACATCGCGCAGTGAAAGTGCCGGCTTCATTGAGACGCGTGGAGGGTCGCGGCTTACGACGTTTGCTATCTGGCTCGGCAGCTAGGTCCCCGTCAAGGTCCTCCAACGATCCACCGGGAGAAGGCATCTCCGACGGCGGCAGGGGCTGCCCACAATGCGCCGCCAGCGATTTCCAAGGCTGGGTCTTGCAGCGCAGTCGAATGCGCTGTGGCTTCACCGTCTGGCGATCCCCATCATCAACAAAGTTCGTAGACGCAATACCACTGCTTGTCAGCGCACGCAGATCGGCTGCAGTAGGCCATGCACCATGAGGCCCAGCTGCATCACTCAAAGCAGTTGGGCGCTCTCCTTTACCATCTCGCTCAGGGCCCGCGACGGGCCCGGCCGGAGTCGCGGGGGTGTTAGGGTTACATCGTGAGGGCACCGAAGCACAGTCAGAAAGTGTGATCCCAGGAGCCGCGGCAGCAGAGGCGTCGACGAGAAGCAATGGTGGCGGAGCGTTGCCCAGACCGCCAGTTTGGCCTCGAGAATGGGGGTCTGGGAGGTCCAGGTTTGCAGTCACATGTCGTTGGCCCGGGGAAGATGCAACAGACGATGCAAAGTCACTAAGTGTAGCACCCAATGGGCCCCCGCCGCGGTCTGGACGCGGTTTGGAGCCTTCTTTCTCAGACTCAAGCGCAGGCTCACGGCCCATCGGGTCAGCAGAAGCGCAATGTGGCCCACCACTCGTCTGGGAAGCCGTCGAAGCAAAGTCACTCAGTGTAACGCGTAGTCTCCTAGGGGCAGGCTTGCAAGGAGAGGCAGCGCGTTGCTCGGGCCGTCGCGTGGCACCGCCGCCACGAAGTGGCTGCGGTTTCAAGCCTCCCTGTTCATCCTGGCATCTCTTCCTGGAAGCCCACTCAGACTCGACAGCATCCTTATAGTACTCATAGTGCTTGCCAGTGAACCATAAGAAAATGTTGTGATCATCTCCCGTTGGATTGAAATTCCAGACCTCTCCTGCAGGAGTGCCGACCCAAGCGCGGCATTTCTCACTGAAGCAATAAGTCAGCAATTCCAGGGCTCCGGCGTATGATCCAATCATTGCCGCTTCTGCCAGGAAGTCCTCATAAGAAGCATCGTCATCCTGGGGCTTCCCCAGTACAGTGGGCCGCCCTTGTCCAACCCAGTAATCAAGGTATGTGTCCCTGTCCTGCTTGAGCTTGGACGTCGCGTATGCGCGCAACTGTCTATGACTGAGGGTTTTCCCCGAGCTATCGTATTCAGCAGCGGCAATGGAGTAATACAAGCAGTTTCCTCCGCCTTGATTGGCAACGATGGTTCCCGTAGGACGCCACGGAGCACGCAGCCGTGGGACTGCAGCCTTCTTTGGTGCAGCCTCCGATCCTTGTCGCTTTGTGCCGGCAGTGCTCGTCTCCAGCTCCTGTTCCATCGCAGCACCCTCAGCCGAGGGAACGATGATGCTAGCGCCCGGCGGGGCATCGGTCATGCCCCCGAGCTCGTCAGTCTCGGCCTCCTCGTTTGCCTGTTCACAATCGAAGCAGTCCTTCCACGGGTCCTCAATCGGATCTTCGGCACGCTTATCGCTTCGAGCCGCCGTAGAATAGCTGACCCGCCGCTCCGAGCCCAAAGGATGCTCCGCGCGAGTTTGGCCTCTTCTCCTTGTTTCCAACATAGCCTGCACCTCTTCAGTGCCATCGCCACCATCGTAGAGTCCTTGTACTAACTCTAGGGCGTCATCGCGCTTTGCCCTAAAACTCCAAGACGAGCCCTGCCTCCGGGTGATTTTGGTGGTCAGCTCGATTTCAACAAACCCCATGCCAGACAATAAGATGTTGGTGTCTACGCGAGTTGCATACCTAGGTAGCCATCGGATTGTCCACAGCCGGGCCGGGGGAACGTACCTTGCATCATTCTCCCGAAGGCGGAGGCCGAGTTGACGAGTGCCCAATACGACACCATGCGAGGCGTCCGTCTTCACTCGATGCAAGTATTGCATCCAAGTTTCCGGAGCCCTCCACGAATACCACAGAATCTTGTTGGCCTGAAAACCAGAAGGGGGCTCACCGACTGGGTCAATGAACCACGTCCCTCCACTCCTGGTGGACCCAGAAGCGTTCAGGAGTGCGACAGCAGCATTGGGATCATGTATCCTCAGGAAGCCTTGTACAGCAGAGCGACCAACCTGCTTCCAAGCCCACGTGTCTCCTATCATGTCCGCCCCCTCGGGGAGAAGACTAGAAACCCAACGGCGCAAGGGTCCCCAGGGCTTCTTCGTGAGATCTTGCCAAGCCTCCTTAGTATAATGCCAATCAGCAGTAACTCGGAGGACCCAGCTGGAAGTGCTGGCGCCTGGCAACTTAATGACCGCAGCCTTGCGAGTGCGCAGTTTGGGAGCGTCCTCTCCCCAGCTAAGCACGACAGCCGAGCGAGTAGAAAGCTTGGCCCCAAGCTTTCCTGGCACCTTGATGCGTTGCATTTCGGGCTGCAAATCTAGGATTGCCTTGGGCATGTCGGCATCATCCGGAAGCCGACCCGTCCAAATCACCGTCAAACTGCCTCCCACTGTGGCAGCCACCATCTCTAAGGCCTGTACCGCTTCATCGGCTGTGCTAACCAGCACCACACGACCGGCAGCATCATTGTCATCAAACATGCAACCCAAAGCATCTAAGGACATGGCCGGAGTCACAGCAAGGCCTGCCTTGTCCTCCCAGTCCTCAGCACGAAGAGTCCATGCATGCGTGGTCCAATGTTGGGCACTGTCCTGTGCAGGCCCGGCTCGATTCTTTGTCCAACGACGAGGGGCGGCCGGCGTGGCTGCATAGCGCCACGGCACATCCTCTTGAGCACTATCCTGTCGCTTCCGTGTCCTGCGCCACGGAGGCTGAGCACCTGGAGGCGAAGCGGGCCCCGGTGGCGCATCATACCAAGGTGCATCTTGCTCCCAGCGGGACTCTCTGCTCCAGCCAGGATTCTGTTGCGTAACCCTGCTAGCCCTGGCAAACTCTGCGAGAAGAGCGGTCAAACGCTGAGCTAGATTCTTCGGATTTCCAGAAAGTAGATCCTCAACCTGCTGACTCAAGGCATCATTCATCTGTGAGGCAGCAGTGTCCTGTGAAGATCTTCGGGGACGCCCTCCACCACGAAGAGGAGGATGCACCGCCGCCTGAAGTGTTCCTGTCTGTGCCACCTCAAGTGCAGTCGCAGATGTTGTCACTGAATCCTCGGTCGAAGTGCCATGGCATCGGCGCGGAGAGGCAGGAGGGCCCCGGGGGGCCCCATCGGGCCATTTGCACTGCGCCCTACCAGGTGGGCTTTCTGCCTCTGCAACGGCCCTGTGGCTCTGCTTCATTTCTTGATCAATCTTTCTTGCTTTGTCTTCTTGATGGGCCCTAAGGCTCTTCAGTACTTTTCTCGGTTCTCGGGTCCGGCCCCTCAGAACGACATCCTTAAATCCCTGGACCCTTGGCAACATTCCCACATGTCCGCCTTGGTGTCCACGATCATCTCGTCGAATTGCTGGCTGCATAGCCAGCCACACTAGTCGTGCCCGAGAGGACCGCCGTCGCCGTTTGTGCCGGCACCAACTGCAACGTCGGCCGGCCTTCCATTGCGCCGCAAAGGCGCACATGGCCTGAACGTGTTGCCGAAGGATCCTGTCAAGCGTAATGCGTTGTGTAGGCTTCTTGGGGCCCCACAACCACACAGCCTGTCTGAGGCGGCGCCTGCGCCAGTACCCCTGCTGCCCCGCAGCCCGGGCTCTGGCTGGCGCGTCGATTCTGCTTCGTTGTTTGCAAGTCGACTTACTGCAACTTACATGTCTGTGCACATACTGAAGGAGCTCAAAGAAACCCTCACCCAGGCTCCCCAGTGCGACGCAGAAGCTGATGGGCCCTGGTTCCCAAGCCAGGGTCAAAGTGATCACTGTGCCGCAAATGGCACCGTAAAGCATGGTCCATACCAAAAGGCATGAACGATTCCATTGGTCAGAGCTGACTGTGAAATCTTTGCATTCCCCACGCAGCCACCCAAAGCATGCCGTGAAGAAGCAAAGCACTGCACTCAAGAGATTTCGGCACCTCCCGCCAAAGACGTAGGAGGCCCAGATGCACCTCGTGGAGGTAATCTCGCGCATCCGCACCTTTGAGATGTTGGCAATGGCAGCCGCCCATTTAGCTTGGACCTCCAGAACCTCAGCCTTGCGAACAGGTTCAGACTTGATGGTGGGAGCTGCAGCAAAGGGAACCGAGGAATGGTGAAGGAAGATGCGTACCTTCCCGTCGTCGCAGCGGGCATACCCAAACGTGTACTCCACAGTGGAAACGCTGCCAGTGGTGGCGCAAGTGAAGTCATAGGTGCCCATGGCAAGGCCAACGCCACCCTTGAGCTGCACCTGGTGGTTGTTGTACACACACGAAGCCCAGCCCTTGCCACCGTTGATTGCGAAACCGCCGTCCTCCTTGTAGCCACCCTCGACAACATTTCCACCCACAAAGTAGGACATGGCCTCCTCGGCGGTGGGGCGGAACCTGTATTCGGCAGCCTTCGTGGGCTTGAACATCACATTCGAGTGGCCGTAGGCATACAGCTCGCCAGCGGCTTCAGCAGCGGCTTTGATGAAGTTCCCTCCATCCTTGTGTACTCTTGAGATGCTTGCAATGGCGGCCGCCCACTTGGCTTGGACCTCGATAACTTCGGCTCCAGTCACAGGTGCAGACTTTCCAGTCACAGACTTGGTGGTGGGAGCTGCAGCAAAGGGAACCGAGGAATGGTGAAGGAAGATGCGTACCTTCCCGTCGTCGCAGCGGGCATACCCAAACGTGTACTCCACAGTGGAAACGCTGCCAGTGGTGGCGCAAGTGAAGTCATAGGTGCCCATGGCAAGGCCAACGCCACCCTTGAGCTGCACCTGGTGGTTGTTGTACACACACGAAGCCCAGCCCTTGCCACCGTTGATTGCGAAACCGCCGTCCTCCTTGTAGCCACCCTCGACAACATTTCCACCCACAAAGTAGGACATGGCCTCCTCGGCGGTGGGGCGGAACCTGTATTCGGCAGCCTTCGTGGGCTTGAACATCACATTCGAGTGGCCGTAGGCATACAGCTCGCCAGCGGCTTCAGCAGCGGCTTTGATGAAGTTCCCTCCATCCTTGTGTACTCTTGAGATGCTTGCAATGGCGGCCGCCCACTTGGCTTGGACCTCGATAACTTCGGCAACGGTCACAGGAGCTGGAGCGAAAGCCTCGTCAAGCTTCTCGGCAAGGGGGCTCTCGACGGCGTAGCAGGCCCGGAAGAAGTCCATTGTGTGCTATGTGACTTGTCTTGGCCTACTCCCGGAAGGTGCAACTTGAAGCGGAGACCAAATCGCTTGAGCCAAACAGAACGGAGCGTTCCTGTCGGGCATCCTTTCCCACAACTTCAAACGGACCAGGACTGATACCATTCTCACATATTCCTCAAAAAGTTGTGGCAGTCAATGCTGCTTCAGCGCTGCTCAGCTTGTCTCCCCCACCCGAGAGCTGCTTTGCAAAGTTGGGCCCCGGCTGCGTGGGCAAACACTGCGCAAACTCCTGAGCAAGATCGGTGATGCAAGGAAGAGGCAGGCAAAAGCCATACTGTAACAGGCCCAATCCAGATTTGAGCTGAGGCTTCGTCCGCCCTCAGCTTCTGCGCAACTCGGTAGTGGTCTGACAAGCACCACAATGTCGCGCGTGGCAAGAATGGCTTCTGCAGTCCAACGGCCTAGGCCGTATGCTTCCATCTCTGTCAGCAACTTCAGCACCTCAGTCTGCAGTCGACTTGTGTCAAGGTGTCGCCGATGTCTAGTCACGCCGCTGAGTTGAAGGCCGTGGGGTACTGCTTGCATCGGCAACAGACCCTCACAACGCTGCAGTAGGAATCCCCCTGCATAGACAGCATGCATGCACAGGGCATGAACACAGCACTGGTCATGGGACTGCCTTTGGTACAATGCCAGTATCTCGGAGCTGTTGCAAAAGTTCCTGCGAATTCTGCTTCACTGGTCAGCAACGGGGCATCGTCATAAAGAAGGCCCCGACAAGCGATGTCTTCCAGTCTTGCGCGAAGCCGCACAGGCCTGTGTTCTGAACGAAGCAGAGAAGCTGCAAGACATCAGATGCGGGGGCATCACTGCACCCCTGTCGTCTCGGGACTGGGCTTATGAGATCATAATGGATCTCCTCGTCAAGCTCGAAACCTGTGCTTATAAACCAGCAGGCTGATATACAACGACAAGTAGCAGTTTGATTAGACATAGTTTGGGATATCCCGGGCCCTACTAACAGCGACAACAAACAAAAGCACAACGGAAAGCACCAGCAGAAGCGGTATGGATTGGCGAGGGAGCGCATCACATGTGTTTTGCATCCCGTGCGTGTGCACGAGCTCGTTTCAATTGGCTGCAAAGTTGCACTGCTTCGCCTCACATGAGAGCCTCACACGTTCTTGCTTGCGGTCTTGATGCTCCACAACAGCATCCTGGCTTCTCTAGTGCCAATCGTTCTGCTTTATCAGTGAATCTGTGCGGCTAATCTTTAGCCGCAGAGATTTCGCGAATTCTGTGGCGACGTGTTCTGCTACCTTAACCATGCTTTGATTGCCAATGGCCACCGTGGCTATCCTGGACCTCCCTTCCGACTGTGTGATACATACAGAGCCTTTGCTAATCTTGAGGGGAACATCCTAAGCCAGATTTCTTGGTCCGGAATGCAAGCTGCAGGATGCAGAGCATGCCACAGCTGGGAAGGGTCTGGCACGAAAGCGCGTGATGAAACAAGGTGCCTAGTTGCTCACCTACTTCCATCTCATAGGTCTCGTTTCTACACGCACGTCTCGAAGTCGCCTGCGCCGCGCATCTCGTCCAATACTTTCAGAGCGGAATCGCGACCTGAGACCCAGCTGCAGGCTGTGCTCCTGTAGCCTGGAAAGTCATCACTAGGAGTCAGACATTGGCAGTTGATGCAGGCCGCGACCAGCGCATTGTAGACAGACTTGTCTGGCTTGATGCCGTTTTGCTGCATTTCTCTCAATGCTTGTACAGCCTGCAGCATTGGCGAAGCACTGTGCTGCGGATTCAGTCAGACTATTAACTGACATTTCTATACAAACCAAACTCAGAACGTCCCTGGACCTTATATGTATACAATATATATATATATATATATATATATATATATATATATATATATATATATATATATATATATATATATATATATATATATCCGTACATTTTTTATTTATACATCCACTGGTTGAAAGCCAAAGCTGGAGATACCAGCAGAAGCAGCACCGGCCTGCGCCGGCTGCCCTCGCTTCCCGAGGTTGCTGATGAGCCTGACAGGAAACGACTCACTTCGAATTCTAAACCCTAAACCCTAAACCCTAAACTTAGGGGTTTACGGTTTAGGATCTATAGGGGCTTAGGGTTTACCGGTTTAGGGGCTGGGGTTTAACGTATAGGAAGTTTAGGGGGAGTTTTGGGCTTAGGGTTACTAGAATTTCTTTCAGGAGCAGCTGTCAGAAAAAGGGCCCTTCAACGCAGTCCGAGGCCCAACCTTGTGTAGACTCGCCTTTCATTTGCAGCTGACAAACCGGCATTCTTGCCTGCAAGTACAAGCCGGACATTGAGGGCAGAGAGTGGAGCTTTCGCTGGGCCTGCCTCCCACGACCTTTCCGCAGCTGTGCTCTGCAATCACGGTCACCTGCGAAACCAGGATTGAGGCCCTCAGCATCAGCTGCCGTCAATGCAAGACACCCAGGACCCGACACAGTTTGCGAGACCAGGCTTCTCGGTGGGGCAGTCGTTGCCCCACCATCGGTAGTCACCTGAGAGCAGGGCGCTAACCAGAGAAGGCATGCTTTAGGGCACTCTAGACTGTAGACTGGACATGAGGTTGCTCGGCAAGGAAGTCCTTGAAAGCAGGAACGAGGTGCGCACTGGAAGGTGACTTTGAAGTGCATGGCGCCATGTGACCCAACTTGCGCTGCAGACTTACAAGGCCTTCAAGTTCTGTCCCTTGCAGGAATGGACAACACGGGCTGATAAAGTCCCTGCGTGCGCATATGATCTCACCAGCTGGAGCCAGAAACTGTTGGATTACCATCGGAAGTTCGCCGGCCACGGCACTTCACAGCAACTTGATCTGCCCTCTACAGTGGAAGCACCCTGCCTGGCGTGCAGCTGCCCAAGCAGGAAGCCTGCGAACGCCGCATGCTCCGACGGCCTGGATAGCACCCATGGCTTGCAAGATAATGAAATTAGAATAGGGTTTTGGGACCCCATTATTCTACAATTACGGAACCCCCAATTACAATAAGGAACCCCCAAAGTAGTATAGGTAATTATTTAGGCCCCCATAGCAGGCTTCCCATGTAAGCCCCAGGCATGCCAAAGGGGCCCTCAGACGGCAGCACATAGGCAGCATGCTGGACGGGCCTCCAGTACAGCAAAAGACACAGAAGAGGAATTCTTAGTGGTCTTACAGTGATAAACGCTGCGTGCCGTGCTGGGCTGCTGGCCGTGGCTGCTGAAGGAGGCCCTTACACGGCGAAACGGCCCGAATGTCTCTCCTTACCTTCGGTCTTGAGCATCTCGGCCCCGCCTTCAACTGCAAGACACAAGTGTCCAAGAGAATTGCTCCGAGAAGCGTCCAAGCCTGAGATGGCCGGCGGCTGACTTTCTCACATCTCGAAGCTCAATTTGGGAGTTCCGAAAATTCGGTGTACAGTACTTTGGGGTCCTTACGAGAAGGATCCTACTACTTAGTTACTAATTGGGGTACTATATAGGGTCACCTATTTTTGGAAACTCCCAAACTCTTAAGCTCGAAACCCACTCGACACGTGTTGTCCACAGAAAGCCACCAGCCAGAGCAAGCCCTGCTGGAATTGAAGTGGCCACCAAACCCACCTTGGTCAAAAATGCTCTGGGACGGGCTTGTTTCTGAAAATGTGCCATGTCTTGCCACCATGAAGCCAGAAAGCTCAGGGTGTGGCGATGACGGTGTAAAGGCTTTGGAAAGCCGGAGATTCGACAGCCATGACAGCCGCAAGTTGCGCATCTCTCCATATATGCTATGTATGTATGTATGTATGTATGTATGTGTGTGGCTGTGTGTATGTGTCGGTGCATGGGTAGGTGTGCGTATGTGTGAATGTGTATGTGTGTGTGCACGTGCATGCGGATGTGCATGTGTATGTGTGCATATGAGTGTATGGGTGTATGGGTGTATGTGTCTATGTGTGTTTGTGTGTCTGTGCGTGTATGCGTGTATGTGTGTATGTGTGTATGTGTGTACGTGTGTATGTGTGTATGTGTGCATGTGTGTATGTGTGTATGTGTGTATGTGTGTATGTGTGTATGTGTAGGTGTATGTGTATGTGTACGCGCAGGTGTAGGTGTAGGTGTAGGTGCAGGCGTAGGTGTAGGTGTAGGTGTATGGGTATGGGTATGTGTATGTGTATGTGTATGTTATGTGTGTATGTGTGTATGTGTGTATGTGTGCGTGTATGTGTGGATGTGTGTATGTGCGTGTATGTGTGTGTGTGTGTATATGTCTGCATATGTGTGTATATGTGTGTACATGTGTGTATGTGTATGTGTATGTGCCTGTGTATGTGTGCGTGTACAGTGCATGTGTATGCAAACGTTTATGCACATGTATAGGTATATGTACACATATACATATATAGCCATCCTATGCAGAGTCACCGAGCTTGGGCCGCCCAAGGGGCTGTGTTAATCACTGCACCGTTGTTGACGGATGCCCATCAGCTTGGCAGCCATGGCATTGAGCCGTGCAAGATACCGTTTGCAAGCTTCGGGCGCCACGAAACCAGAATGCAAAAGGCTCCGAAGGGGACGATTTTCCATCAGTCGGACTGGTCCCACTCCTCCACATCAGCATGCCATCGTTTGCTGTCCGCCTGACTGCAGCACACTAGTGGCTGCGACGCGAGCATCCCCATCAACAGCTAGGCATGGCTCTTGCTTGTGGTGCACGTAACGTAAATTTTCCTTTATATTTCAGTGCTCAGAACCCCGCACCACCAGGGTTAACTTTGCCGACACAGGGCAAATTAACTCGTCGACCAGTATCGATTACCCAAACCTTGCTTTGGCTCCTGGACGTGAAGTCTACTGGATTTTGCTCCAACGGCAAGCAACCAAAAGATCGAGACACATCCAGCTGCCGAGATCTGTAGGACTGGGATCCAAAAGCATCCGTAGAACCGACACACAAACATCAGTTGCTGAGGACTCATCTCTAAAAGAGAGTTTCAGACCAAGACCATCTCCTAGAAAGCCTCACAGCAACGGCAAGGGTAACCCTTAGAGAAGCCCAATAGTACCCCCTTTACAGTAGAGCAAACCTTGCGGCGTTACCCTTGTAGCAACCCTTACGGTACCCTTGTACTGCCCCGACTTGGGAGTTTCCGGTTTTGGGAACCGGATATAGTACCCCAAATAGTAGGATCCTCATTATTAGGATCCCAACATAAGGTATCCCTAATTTTCGGAAACCTACGCCCTTATAAAGCCCCTTAAAGGAACCCTTATAGTAACCCTTTAAAGTCCCCCAGCTGAGTCTGACACCTTGGCGGGCCTCAGCTCAAAAATTGGATGACAAGAGGAACTGCCACAGGACACTAGGACACCAGGGTTGATGATATCAATCTTGCATCACCTTAATGACCCTGGACTATGGGAATTATGAGACAGTCCTTGTTCTGGGAAATGAAGGATTTATGTCATCAACAGTGTCGAACTGTCTGAAACAGGGGCGCTAAAGGAACCCTAGCATTAGCTATTCACCATGAAGAGGGTCACCATTACCATTATCATAACCGTGGTCACCATCATCAACACTACCAGAATCATCATCGTCATCACGATCATCATGATCGCGGCAGTGATTCTCATGGCCATTCTAAAGGCTCCACTCCGATCCTACCCACCATTGCCGGCACTTGCTTGGCCAGAATTACCGCAACGCTTGCGATGGTTCCTGACGTTCGTAGAACTCGCAGTGGCACTTTTCATGTTGTTTGTCGACAGAGCAAGGCAGTACAGTGTGTTACTCTTGTTCTGTGCACTCGCACTGCTGCAACTATCTTCCTTTATGCATGCTGCTCTGCACTGACAGCTTGGTCGTTGGCGTCGTGCGAGTTTCCTATTCATAGTGATTACCATGACAATTCACAAAATTAAACCTGTTGCCACAACGACACTGCATTCCTGTTCGCAGCATCTGGCAGTGCCGTTTGGCTGTCTTGCAGCTGAGTACGACTATGAGATAAGCCTACCAAGTCTATGAGTTTATGACGACAAAAACAAGAGGATTAACAAGATACGATCCGGCGCAACAAAAACAACACTGCAGATCGTCCATCCCATCAGACGTCGACTGAGATCCGAGCGAATTTTGCAAAGTCACGCTTCGCTGTCGCTTCTTCCGAGTCTCCTAGGGTGTTCGTTAAAGGGGTCTCTAGGGGCTACTACAAGGGATCTATAAGGGTCCTTAATATAGGGGATTTATTAATTCTGCAAGCATGACTCAATCCATAGCCGGCCGTGGACACGGCCGTTGCTGCGATGTTCTGATGAGGCTCATGCTGTGTTTGCTACCCCCTCGTGCAATGTATAGTTTCCTAGTCCTATTGCACCTGAAAAATAACGAAAATGTTATCAGGTCTCATCGTGAACTGTCGCTATGATCAACATGGCTGCTGCTCTCCCCAACCTGTTGCTACTACTTCTTCTTCTACTGCTACTACTACCACCATCATTATGATTACTACTACTACTACTGCTGCTACTACTGCTACTACTACTACTACTACTTCTACTTCTACTTCTACTTCTAAATCTACTTCTACTTCTACTTCTACTTCTAAATCTACTTCTACTTCTACTTCTACTTCTACTTCTACTTCTACTTCTACTTCTACTTCTACTTCTACTACTATTACTCTACTACTGCTACTACTACTACTACTACTACTACTACCGTACTACTACCACCACTCCCTATTGGTCTCCGAGCCTGGCCTTGGCTCGGCCATTGGAGGCTTCCACGTTCGGCTTTGCAGCCTGACACGGAGCAAGCGGCTCGGGCTCGGGCTCTTTGAAACTGCATGGGATGCTTGCTCGTCAAAACCGCCCAGATAGACATCAAGGGTTTAGGGATTTAGGGTTTCGGGTTTAGGGGTTTAGGGTTACATTAGGGTTTAGGGTATTTTTTTGAGCGCTCTTTTCCATCTGCACGCGGGCACGGGTACGGCCTACGGAAGTCTACTTGAGCCGGTTTAGGGTTTACTGCTTGTGGGGTGATCGGGTTGCACGTATCGTTGCAGGGGGGGTGCTCTGGCTGGTATATTGTCGGTTGCGTGGGATCGGGCTTTGGGTCCGGGTGTCTGGGTTCTTGGGGTTTGGGCTTGTGAAGCGCTTTTGTGTTTCTGTATAGGGTTGCCGTTGTTAGGGGTGTGGGTGGGGCCGGTGGTGGCGTGGGCCGGCATGGAGTAATGTGTGGATTTCATTTTATGTTTTCTTTTTTGTTTGAGGTTTGGGGCGCGTGGCTGGAGCTTCGATATTGGGTGTTAGGTGTTGGAGGTCGGGGTTCAAAAATGTGGGACTGGTGATGATGCAGGGGCTTTGGATGTTGTGGTTGTTGGGGTATGCTTGGCTTGGCTGGGATGTGTTTTTGTAACTTTGGGGGGCGTTGTCGTGCGGCTTGGTGGTGCATTTACCGTTATATTGATAAGCTGAGTTGGTGGATGTGATTGTTTATGTGTGCGTTTTTTGTTGATGTTGTGTTGTGATTTTAAAACTTTGGTATAAGATTCTGATTGATATCTGAATAAAATCAAGTTTAAATAGATATAAATCTGAATTTATTTAAAAATACATTCAGATTTAAATATATAAATCTGAATGTATTTACAAACACATTCAGATTTAAATATGTAAATCTGAGTTTATGAAAAAAGTTCAGATTTGTATATACAGATCTGAATTTATCGAAAATAAATTCAGATTTATATATATATATATATATATATACATGAGTTTAATAAAAATAAAATTCAGATTCATATATATAAACCTGAATTAATTTTTCATAAATTCAGATTTATATATATATATATATATGTACATCTGAATTTATTTTTCATAAGCTCAAATTTTTAATAAATCAATATATTTACTTTCTTATAAATACAATAATTACATTATATTGATATAGATTTCAATAATTTCTTTCTATCCACACCACACATACACACATCACGTGGAGACCAGTGAACCCTAATGTGCCACACAACCCGAACCTCTGGCATCACATAAACAACCATTATCTTAATCACAAAATCTTATTTTCCAACCTACCACGCCATATCCAAACCATCACGTCACCCATAGAATCCACTCTTCATCCGACCACAACACCGTCCATCGCTCACCCAGCACACCACACACGTCATGCAATCATATTGTACTAGTCACATCAACCACAGCATGTATATCCACACCACGAGATCGTTAAACTATGCATTACATCACCCTTTTCGGGAAACCCTACCACTGTAACACCGAATCCCAAACCCCTATTCAGCAACCCTTAGAGAACTTCGAAATTATGTATACCCAGCAATCATTGTCATTGTTATCCGTTGTAATTCTACAACTACTTAAATTAACATTTTAGTCAATTTATTATCTATTCAAGCTATTCAATATTTTACACAAACACTCCTCTTTTTTGTCGGCGGAGGAAGCACACGCCTTTCTGTACTGCCGTTGCGGCACACACTTGCAGCCTTGCCTCTAAGCTATACAGTAGTTAAGTACCCACACACTACATCTACATATAGGGTTTATAGACGCCTCTATCTAGGCAGGCCGCACGTGTGCGCCGCTGGCAGCTCCGAGAGCTCCTACCGGCGTCAAGCGCCCGCAAACCGGCGGCAAGCGCCAAAGGCCACGGCGACGAGCGCCCTACTCGTAACCGCTCCGGCGCCACCCTTTCCATGCACGATTCTGCACCGCCGTTCGCAGGGTGTCTGCGCCCATATACCTTTCTGCCAGCTGTTTAAAAGCTCTCTCACTTTCATCTTCGAGTATCGTTTGACACAGCTGGTATAGCTTATCAGCCCAGCTCCCAATGCCGATGTCGTCCCGCCGGTCGTCCAGCTGCTCTTGCATCCTGCGGGCCAGCTCCCAGAGCTCACGTCCCCAGCCGCTCGTGTGGTGAGCATGGATAAGCATGCTCACCTTACTTTGGGCCCCCCCTCGGTTGGGGTCCATCGGCTGTCGCGCCCACCCATTTCCGCCGCCACGGGCGCCTTCCCTGCGACCGCCTCGAGGGCGCCTGTCTGAGGATGCCTGAGCTGCTGCAAAAAAGAACACGAAACCGTAAACCCTAATATATAAACCCTAAACTCCTCTATAAACCTTATAAACCCATCTACCTGAAACCCCAAGCTATGAATTGCATATGTTGAACAAAATATGCTAAAGAACCTTAGATATACGAAACAAAGACACCCTTGCCTATCTATCCTATAGTCTTGAATAAAAGACAACGAAAGGAAACTAAACAAAACCATGGGTTGCACTGCTGTAGCCGCGGTCGTCGGGCCGGCGATCATCGCGCCCATCATCGCGTCTCTCGCGCCGGCGATCATCACGCCCCTCATCGCGTCTGTCGCGCCCATCATCGCGTCTGTCGCGCCGGTCATCGTCACGATCGCGCCGGGGCCGGTCGTCGCCAGATCCCCTTGCCTCCCGCCGGTCACGGCGCTCCTGCTCTTCCCGCCGCTGTCGGCGCTCAAAGTCGCGGCGGCGTTGGTTTGCCAACCGCTCGCGCTCTCGGGCATCCCTCTCCTGCTCCCACATCTCTTGCCGACGCCGGATGTCCGCCTCCTCCTGGGCGCGCAGTCTCCTGAGCATCTCAGCGTGCTCCCGCATCTGCGTGTCAAACAGCAGGGTCCGCTGCTCTTCCCCCAGCCGATAGCGTCTCTGGCGCTCCAGGCTTGCTTCCCTAACAGCGGCTCTGCGCTCCTCTGTCTTCGCCTTTTTCGGCGCCTTGTCGGGCAACTCAGGGGAGGACTCAACCGCTTCGGGCTCCTTCTTCTCAGCCTCTGAGGGCTCGTCACACGGGCTTGTCGCCGCCTCCTGCACCCATATATTACTTAAAATGCAGATTAGCATGTTTAGGGTTTAGAAAAATTTGTTTTGATACAGAGTATATAGTTTAGAGGGTGTATTAATATGTAGACATACATACATATATATGCATACATGTAGAAAAGAAAAGAAAATAAAACATTATGTACACCCTATAGACTAACCAAAACCAGAAAACATGCCAGGCACTGCAGTCCTCCGCCTCCTTGGCAGCTTGTGCCCTCTCGTCCTCACTCTTGCGAAACTCAGCGATTAAACGCTCCTCCGACTCCTGCAGCGTCCGCGTCTCGCGCTAAGGGTTTAGGGTTTTGGGTTTAGGGTTCTGGTTTAGGGTTTAGGGATCCGCTGCCTTTTTGCTGCTAGATGCATACATCTTGCTACTGGTTCAATCTCTCGGTACTGTTGCCTTCCATGACCTCACTGCGGACATCGATATTAAGACGACGACGACGACGACGGGACAGTTGAGACATTTGTCAACCAAGTACAACAGCACACCTGCTGCTACCAGCACTGCCACCACCACCACTACTACCACCACCAGTACTTGCACAACCCAGATTCCGTAAATAGGCATTTTCCTGCACAGTGTGGAAATATGGCTTGCAAATATGGAAAGAAAGGTGTTGGATGGCCCTCGGTCGGTTCATACTTTTTCCATATTCAATCGCTACTTAGTTAAGTACTTAGTCTCAAGTATATGAAGAGCGCCAACTTATTTTTGTTTGGCTTGGATCTGGGTTTTGGTCTTGGCGGGACGAAAGTTGTCATAGTCTCAAGCATAGGTTTTCGTATGATGGTTCACGTGATTTTGATATGTTCCTTTGTGTTATTGAGCTGAACTGTAATGAAATGAAAACAGACCTGTCTCCTGGGCCCCCCGACCGCGGATCCCAGCTCATGTTTGGTCATGTTTGTCCATATGTTATCAGCTTTTTCATACTTTCCAATAAACATGACGGCGTGTTTGCGAGCTTCTCGAAGCCAGTGTTGATGATATCGAAAACACTGTTGCTACTACCGCCAATGTCTCTGATTCCAAATGCTCCATCATGCTCCCGTTCTTGAATGTACTACAGCCCTTACTGTGCCCAGATATTGCAAGCACCTTCTTTGGGGCCGTCGTGGACTCCACCAGTTTTTCGACCTGCGAGAAAATTCCTAAAGCAGCAAGCCTTCAGTGTTTAATCTATGCGGTTCGGGGCTTCCCCAAAGGCGTCTAACTTATCAGCCCCGCCTCCTCCTCATCCATCGCTGGGGAAGTTGTCGGCTTCGCAGCCTTGCTCATGCATGCATGTGAAAGGCTTGAAGCAAGAGCTCGTGCCAGTTTCATCCGATTTCTAGGTCTCATAGAAAGCTGAAGCCCTGCTTCCAGGCGCGTCACCTTCTTCGGGGCGGTGGTCGTTTCCACCAGGATCTCTGCCTCCAGACAGTGACCGCAACCCCACGTGAAGTCCGCACGTTCTCGATCGGAGAATTCCCGAACAGTCTACATCGAGTCAGGCCTGGGACGCCTTCCGCTTCATCCCCGGAAGGGCTGCCTGCTTTTCGACGCACAGATTCGTGATGAGTCGCACTTTCAGCAAAGCTGGGATGCACACGGGCTGCTCGGACATGAGCTTGAACCGGTCTGTGATGACCGGATGCCTGGCACCGGCTGCGCCCAAGGCAAGAAGGGAAAGTTCAAAAACAAAAAGCGTGCCACGGCAGACGCTGGGTCTATCAACAAGGGACAGAGCATCGACACCTGCTTGAGTATGGCTCGGACTACTCGTGGAATCTGTGCCGGACTAGGGCCAGGGCCTCCGGTGGCGAACGAGACACGAAGAGGTGGCAAATACAGTGAAACCTGATGGCAAATCTGTCTCGATTTCTACAAGGTCGAAGGGCTGGGAGATACCAGTGCTTGAG
Source organism: Symbiodinium sp. CCMP2592 (assembly GCA_905221615.1). Lineage (NCBI taxonomy): Eukaryota > Dinophyceae > Suessiales > Symbiodiniaceae > Symbiodinium > Symbiodinium sp. CCMP2592. Next base: position 1,454,380 of record CAJNDT010003223.1, read on the forward strand.
GTGTCAGCCCATGATGGAACAGGTTGCGCAGGACTGGCATGCGAAAGCAAGCCCCACCTTGGCCCGTGCAAGACACGGTCCGAACAGCCGAAATCTCACTCAACTTACCTTTGGTTAGTAGGGAATGGAGGAATGGTAGTAATTGTAGTCCGCCGAGGCCACAGGCCCAGGCGTCTTGGGGATTACCTCAGGTACCCTCCACCTAATCCTCCTCCCTGCAGTCCGAAACTTTGGAGACACCCTGTTGTTGCGTTCGTTTGCCACCCTTGCCCGGCTTCCCTTCATTCTACCTGATTTGTAGGCCTCCTCCCCTTGCCCCTCCCCCACTCCCCTTATACCCCATTTTTCCATTCCCTACTCACCAAAGATAAGTCAAAAGATGCTCGGAAGCTTTGAGCTTGCGGCCCAAGTCCATGTCCGGAGCCAACGGCGACTCCAGGCACAGTTGCACTTTCGGTCCCCAGCTGTCGTGGGGGCCTGCTATTTCCGCAAAAGCGGTTTTTGCACGAAGAATTCAAGCTGCGAATGGCCTCGCTGCTTCCTCTCGGGGAAACGGCCAGCCTCCGACACGGCCGCAGGTGAACAAGAAAGCTCAGGTGGAGTACTGTAGCTTGATGGAGCTTCTAGCAGATTCTGGTACCCCGGCCTTCGCGAAGGTCGATCCGCCATCGAGAACCGAGATGCCCTGAGAAAGAAGATGACTCCAAGTGCTGGGTGTTGAGGAGTGGTCAAAGAGCATTTTGCTGTACTCTGCATGATGAGTTGAACGCCTGATCCTTGTAGTTGAACTCCTGCCCATAGTACCTCGTAACAATGTCAATGCCATGTGGAAAAGGCCAACCCTGTCACAGCCAAGCTTGGGTATGCAAGCAAGCAAGCAAACAAGCTGAATCGCACAGTATCACACCCCCTCAGCGCCGTTTCCGTTCCCGCTGCGGTCATCTGTTGGTCAGGATCATCATCACGCACATCACCGTGGTCATCATCATCGTCACGATGTCCTTTTTATGACCATTGTTACTACTACTGGTATGGTTATGATCACTGTTCTTACTACTGTGACGGTTATGATTCATGAATATACCATCATCACAGGTCGGAGACCTCCTTTGCCAGCTCTTTGAGCATCTCGATTTCTGCCCTCTCATGGGTGATCTTTTTCCTGTCCCGTTGTCCGTCCTCTCTTCTTGTCCTCATAACGGGGAAAGGGAAGAGCTGCCAGCAATAGTACTAGATAGCTGCGCCGCGATAGACGACGACAGTGACATCCTGTCGCAGTGGTCGGTGTTATCACCGTCGTCATGATAGGCCTCATCATTTTCATGTGCATCAACAGATCAGCGCCTGCAGCATCAAGTACCCAAGCACTGAAGATACATGTGTACTGCGATGTAGTCTGGCTGGGAGGGAAGGTGCCGTCGCATCGCATTCTACTCACGACGGGTCACTTCAGGAAGTCGAAGAGCAGGTGTCCCAAAGAAGTTCCGGCATACCTCGGCACCGGTAGTCCCGCTAAAACAAAGGATACATTGAATCCAGAAGGCTCTCCATGTTGCTGGGCGGGCTCACTGGCGGGTACTCCGGGATGACGGATGCCTCTGGAGGAAGTGGAGAACCACGTTGCACAGAAGGTACGAGCCCATGCCACCTGTTGAGGTCCATGCTTCGGTGTTTGCGTGACCATTCTGACTCTGAAAGAAAGCATGCGGCCTGTGTATGTCTCATGGAGCCCTCGCTGGAGAAGGAAGTACTTCAAGAATAGAAGCAACGGCTTCATCTGCGGATACTCCTTTGGTCTCAGACGCAACTCGTAGCGTCAACGCGTCTGACAAGAACGTAGCACTCCTTCAGCTTGGAGCGGATGAACTTGGAGGAGTCCATGCCATCCGGCTGCAAGAAGGGTGCGGCATTTTTTGGGTGGGGTGCGCAGCAGGGGCTCTACTTCTCTGGCCTGGCTGAAGACCACATCAGCTCGAAGGCCACATGACTGCGATCGGACCTTGATCACCGGTACCTGCGACATGTGCTTTTGAGCCATGGAACAGGGTGACTGCGAGGTTGCCTTCGCAGTCTCGATGATCTCCAACCAGCTAATCTCTCCCTTGGAGAGTAGGTGATCCTCGCGGACGGTACACTTTCTGCGATGCTCGCATATGCTCAGACTTGCAGATTCTGATCTGGCTAAACTCAGCAACGGTCCGCCAGCATCTTCATTGCCGTACCTGTCCTACAAGGACGGCGCTCAAAACAGCATGCTCGGTTCCAGATTGGCACAGTCTGTCGAAAACTCGTCGGCACAAGAGTCGGAAGCTGCGAAGCAGGATGCAAATGATAATTTTCTCTTCGCTTGTTGGATACCACCGGGTGCACAAGCCCCTGCTTGGCAAAGGCTACTGAAAGTGCAGATTCGAAATTTGGCTTAAACAAACGGTCTCTGCACCATTGCCCAACAAGATCTTGTCAGGCTAAGCCGTCCTGGGTCAAGATTGGGCCGGGAAGTCTCGAATGATCGGCAGGTTCGAGTATGGATGTTATGCTGCTGCGGGTTCTTTCGAGTCCTTCTGATGAAGTCCTAGGTGCCCTGTCACTCCAATCGACTCAGATGCTACTAGTATGGCTCCAAACTAGGTCTGCACAATCTTGACCCTGGCCCAGACATCGCAAAGGTGTTCTCTGCAAGCAGTGTTGCTACAAGTAACCATGAAGGCACCAAGTTCTGCAGCCTCACCCAGAAAAAGCGGGTCTGCACAGCTGCGGAGAGATGATGCACACGCTGCAGCGTCCACTCAAACTGTACAATGCTGCGCTGCACTGCCTTCCACTGAAAGCTGACATACTGTACCTTGGCCGTCTGGTCTCTTGTGTGGTTTTGCCGCATGTCTCCGGAGAGATGGGAAGCAGCAAACCCCAGCACAAAGCCTGCTGCTTGGCAAATCAGGCGACGACCGAGACATTTCCAGATTCAAGACTTGTGTGGATGCCGCTTGTGTGCATCCCATGTCTACAAAACTTCAGGAGCTGTCGGGGCCTCGGTGACATCGATCGGAAAAATCAAGGAGAGCGTGTGTTGCAAGCTTAGGTGGCGGCTGAGCTGCAGCTTGCCTTTGCCACCGTCGGAGGCTGTAAACGAACCTGAGGCATGTGGGTGGTTGTCAAAATTATGGTCCCCAATTGGGTACCCTAAATAATAGGTGCCGTACTATGACCGGGACCACAAAGGGACCATATTGCTGACAACCACTCATGTGAGGGTTTTGAAGCTACTGAGAAGGAAGTGCCAGGCTTCCACGCCTGTGATCTGCGCGACGTGATGACTGTAGAAGACATGTCCAGTAGCCTGCGGCGAGTGGCCGGCAACCCAGGGATGCTTGACAAGACAAACCAAATCAAACATGTGTCCCCAATCGGAAACACCATAAACCCTAAAGCCTAAATCTATAAACCCGGTCGGAAATCCTAAACCACAACCCTGTAAACCCAATCGGAAACCCTAAACCCTAAACCTATACTTCCCAATCGGAAACCCTAAACCCAAGAGGCAGAATCTCCGAAAACCTGCCAGGAAATCACGTAAAAGCCATCGAGTCGAGGCGACCCGAACTGGCGAAATCGAAAATCGCGAGATCTAAACTTTCAAGATAATAGGAAGAAAACGAACACTAATAGTGGCAGTTTAATACTAAGAACAATGACAACAGAAAGCTAATGATAATGGTCATAATCATGGTAGTGATAGCAGCTACGCCTGATAATAGCAGTGACACTGTCTGGGCAGGCTTTGGGCTTTCTGTCTCTCAGTGGGTACCTCCACGGTGCCCCACGGATGCCTCTCCACCTCGCTAGAGCAGTGCCGCTGAACATGACAGAGCTCTCCGACTTCAAGGCAGCGTGGCATGTGAGCTTTGGGTCTCGGAGATCAGGACTCATTCGGATGAGGGCTGAGAGCCGCACCCACGTCACACGCTTGCTGGAAGGGTCGAAAGTTCCAGAGATGGCTGCGAAGCCGTCGGGACCTGCAAGATCTGAAGGAATTGCCCCTTGGGGCGAACTTTTGATGTTGCTTGCCTTGGGTACTTCCAATCACTTCGTTCTCCGGGAGAAACCGGAGGTCGTACCTTTACATGCAATGCCCGAAGACGCATGAAGGTGTCGAAAAGGTCGGGGCACTTGTTGGTGCGCTGGTGAGTGCGCTCCATCAAGGTACCCTTCCAAGCCTGACACAAACGGGGCTGGTGATGGTCTTCTGGTCGCACGAAAGCATCAAGAAAACGCAACTTCCCCATGAGACTTCTGAGTCTTGCACCCCGCTGGGCGGAGGAGGACGGTGATAACCCTTGCATCCAAAGAGTCGGCTGATGTCTAGAAACGAAATACGGCTCACACTCCGCCGACATACTCGCATCATTACGCTTCTGAGTTTCAGCATGTTCAGAACTTCTCTGAGGCGCATGCCCTGAGTGGCAGTGACCCACCTACGCAATTTTGAAGCAACCCAAGGGATCACAGTGAGATACTCGACCGGATAGTACCTGTATGGCAATCGTGTAGTGGCTAGTAACCATACAGTACCCTGTAGTAACCTTTCAGTACCCTATAAGCAACCATACCGACAATAATGGGTACCTGTTTTGGGGGTCCTTATAATAAGGGTGCTACTATTTCGGGTAAACTATATTAGGGTCCCCTATTTTCGGAAACCCGCATATAATCCCTTGTAGTATCCCTGCCTGTCGGACTTTGAAGGTGGTTGTGTAGCTGCTGGCGCATCACTGGCACGAGGATTTCTCAGAGATCAACCGACAGCATCACGCTTTTTAATTTAACTAGTAACCAGCATAGGGTTTCATGGTACAGTATGCTACTAGTATGCTACTCTATGGGTCATACTGAGACTGTAACTGTAAGGATATAGTTGCAATATTTGAGGTAAAAGCCCTCACGACAAAACAGGAGGCGTTGCAATCGGCACCAGTCGTAGTGGAGATGCTGTGCCGGCGTCCTTTTAGCACATGTCGCAGTGCGAAACAAGACCTGTGCCGCAAAGCCTGCTTCAAAGGATGCCAAGTCTCCGACCTTTTTCTGCATGCTTCCGCTGGTTGTCAGCAAGAGCTGCTATCTGCCAAGATGGTACATCACTACGTACCATCACGCAAGCCGTGGTGCAAATGGCGTGCTTACTGCACCGAAATCGCTGAGATCTTAGCATCCCGCCTGGGAGGCGTCGCTCAGGTTCAGCGGATCCTCCGCATCCCCTCGAAATACCACCAAGATTTCGTCTCAAGCTCTGGAGCTACGCAGAGCGGACAGCAAGGGCGCTTGCCTATGGTCAATGGAGACACGCGAGCCATCTTCCGAGCCTTAGGTTCCGCAAGAAAAAAGCGCACTGCGGATTTGAACCGCTGCCCTTCTACATCCCGAGCCTCTCTAGGAGAACTAGGCAGTACCTGGACCCCAAAAGTATGTAGAATACTGGCCATTTAGAGGTTTTGGGCCATTATTTTAACCTCCTTGGGGGGGTCTAGGTACTCATAACAAGGAGAAGGGCTTCGTTGCCGGTGCTGTTGCAGTCGTGGTGGGGGGAGGGGGTTCCTGAGCAGAATCCCAGCGCTCAGGTCCTTGCACCGGCGGGCACGGAAATGCTCCGAGATCCCGAGTCTCCTATCTTTGTGGCTAGGAAGCATTGTGGCTCCATGTAGAGAACCATTGGGGTCAGAGTGTCCCAATGTGCTACGCTTTGAGGCTTTGGGGCTGAAGCACAGAATGCAAATCTCGTCCTTCGTGGTCATGGAGATGGACTCCGGGATCCGAGGCTGCCAAAGAGTTGCAAGAGCAGAGCAGTCCCTTGTAAGCAAATGCGAGTCTCCGCGCACCTCGGCTCGACTTCCGGCCTTTATGCTTCACAAAGGCCTCGAGGACTTCAAAAGTGCAGCTGCATGATGAGTGAATGGTTTAGGGTTTAAGGGTTTAGGGTTTAAGGATGAGTGAAGCTGATTCATCCCACTCTTGCCAGCAGACAACCTTGCCTGGCTTGTGCTGCTGTCGGTGGCAGCGGTGCTCCCTTTGCTGCCGTTACGTCCGCTGCGTCCTTTGCTGCCGGCGCGATGGCGACTGCGGCTGCGGGGATCCTGGCATTCGAACCCTCACCATACGGGAGTTTCGGAAAATAAGGGACCCTAATAATGACACAATAAATAGTAGGATCGTGATTATAATTCTTACTTGGTACCCCAAATCGTAGGGTCCTTCTTATAAGGACCCCAAACTAAGTTCCCCCTTATTCTCGGAAACTCCCGAATACTGAGCTTCAACCGCATCAACGGCTGGAGACCTCCAAGTCGTGCGCGGGCACTGAAGGCTGAGATTCCTCGTCGGAACCTGCCAGGTCTCCCGGTACGAAGCTCAACTGAAAAAATTAGACAAAACATCAATAATAATGGTATTAATAAGAACAAACAACATAATATCTGACCCCAACAGTACGTCGCATCAAGAGCAGGAAACACTGCCTTTGTCCGGGTCTGCTGCTTCTCGAAGAGCTTCTTCTCGCTCTTCCCTCTCACGCCTCTTCTTCTCGGCCTTCAGTTGGTTAATAGGGTTAAGGGATGTTAAGGGTTTAGGTCAAAAATTCTCAAGGCTTGAAGGCGTTTACTTTTTGCGGGTTCATCCCCCTGGGTACCCACAGTTTCGGGGTCCTAGTTTCGGATCGGCGGGGGGGCAGTTTCGGATCAGGGCGGGTGAGTTTCGGGGTTGAGTTTCGGGACGGCCAGGGGTCAGTTTCGGATCGGGCCGTGTTCAGTTTCGGATCGGGCCGTGGTCGGTTTCGGATCGGGCAGAGGTCAGTTTCGGGTCGCGGAGGGGGTGGGGCTGGGGTGCTGCTACGACGACGACGACTACTACTACTACCACTACTACGTCATCAAGGTTGGGCCATGGATCTTCCTTTTCAGAATGGGTTAGACCATGGACGTCATCATGCTTGGGGGTGGGAAGAGGGAAACAACCTAACCTAACACTAACCTAAACCCTGCCCACCTTCCCCTGATGAGGGGACCTAAACCCAAAAAGAACGACTAAGGCTGGGCCCCTTCGAGGGCCTAGGCGGGTATGTCCTAAACCCTAAACCAAACCCTGAAACGAAACCACCCCCACAAGCAAACCGCAACCCTAAAAACCGGAGGGTGGAGGGGTGGGGGGAAGTTTGAGCCAGTCTATATACACGAAGTTTGAGCCAGTCTGTACACGTCTGTGAAACACACGTCTGTACAGAAACATGCCAGACAAGGCGGGAAAGCATTTTGGCCGGGGTGACATGAAAGCCTGGCTATCACAGAACACACCGGCGAAGCAGGTTGGTAATGATCCCTGCCTGCAGAGTCTAATGAGTGTATGATATCCCTGCGCATACTGCGGTTGTGCAGGATGGGCCTCGAGACCAAATCTTTCTGCGAAAGGCGTCGGGACCAAATCCTTCCGGAAGCGCATCGGAACAGACCTTTAAGGAAGGGCGTCGCCACAAAATCTGGCCCAGGATACTGTTGGCCCTTGGTACTGGGCGCCAAGGCACCCCGATTACCTTTTGTCGGCATCACATGTGTTGTTCACCACCCCTGCATGAAAGTGAACACACTTGCAAAAGCGAGTCTACCTCACCTCTACTATGACTATTACCGCTCATCTCAGACTCACCAACATCAAACTCACAGACTGCTGCCAGAGATGCAAAGCCATGGACCGGTGAGCAGCAAGGTGGACGATGCCCGCTCTCAGCATTTCCAGTCCAGTATATTCGCCAGGCGCCCAGCATGTGACTTGACAAGTGCACTTGCAACCTCGACCCCAAAAGCCCCCAAGAGTTGGAACCGTGTTGCAACTTTCCGGCGTTGACATGAAGCACAGAGGCCATCAAGGTTCTGTGAAGGGGGGGTATATAAGGTGTGTGATACCAGGAATCGCCAAATGAGGGGTGTGTTTACATGTTTATGCAAAACCAGAATCGCCCAATCGGGGGGCGTTTTCAGGTATATGATAGCCGAACTGACAAATGAGGGACGTTTACATGTATATATATATATATGATGATGATGAACCGGAATCGTCCGATGGGGGGCATGTTTAAGAATTTTTTAAGGTATGTGATGAACCCCACTGGTCTGGCGTGTTGAAGGTATACGATAGCCGGAATCGCCAAGTGAGGGGCAAAATTGAATGTATGTGATAAACCGGAATCGTGTTTAATGTGTATGGTAGCTGGAATCGCCAAATGGACGTGTTTAAGCATATGTGACAAACCGGAATTATGATGAACCCAACTGGTCTGGCGTGTTGAAGGTATATGATAACCGGAATCGCCAAATGAGGGGGGGCTGTTTGAGATATATGATGAACCGGAATCGCCTAATCGGGGAGCGTGTTATATATATCTATATAAGATGAACCCACTGGTTTGGCGTGTCGAAGGTATAGGACAGCTGGAATCGCCAGATGAGGGGTGTCTTTAAATACATATAATAATACACCGGAATCGCAGAATGGGGGGGGCGGGGTGTTTAAGGCATATGATAGCTGGAATCGCCAAATGAAGGGCGTGTTTAAATAGATATATATCTATATGTATATACATATACATATATATGTATATGTATATGTTAAACCGGAATCGCCCAATGGGGGGGTGTTTGACATATATGATGAACCCCAGTGGTCTGGCGTGTTTAAGGTATATGACAGCAAGAATCGCCAAATGAGGGGCGCGTCTAAAGATCAAGAATCGGAATCGCCCAGTCGGGGGGCGTGTTTAGGGTATATGATAGCAGGAGTCGCCAAATGAGGAGCGTGTTTATATATATATATATATATATATATATATATTATGGTAAACATGCAGGAATCGTCCGATGGAGGGCGTGTTTAAGAACCCCGCGGGTCTGGCATGTTGAAGGTATGTGATAGCCGGAATCGCCACATGAGGGGCGTGTTTAGATATATCTGATGAACCGGAATCGCTCCATTTTTTTTGCCTCCTGCATGGCTGAATACACGAAGCAGGGATACAAGTCCATAGTTGCGAATTCTCAAGCTCAGTTCGAGCATCCTGCAGGTTAAAGGAGAGCAGTATAACTGTTTAACCCAAGCATTGCTCGTTTTGAGGCAGCGAGGATCAGATTGACATGACATTGGCAAGGGTTCAGCAAAATGCCGTGAATTCCTAATTACAAATTATCAATTATCAATTTGATTCACTCATGCAGGCACTCAGATTAGTTGGCTCAGCTTGGCATGCAAGTTCATCCATCAGTTTGGCAGCTGACGGCCAAGAGGTATTTGACACCAATATGAGTGATACTGGAGATCCCACAGGCCACAGAAGAAGCAGACATCGACAGAGCGATGCACAATGGCAACAGAGACCAATAGGTCACTACTCCCAGATCATCACTCCCAGAAAGCAGATAGCCAAATGCGCATCATGTGCCAGCCAGTATGACTGTGCCAATGGCAGCAAAGGCCAAAGGTGAGCACTCCCAGAAGGTCCAGCAAAACACGCGTTGCACATTTGAGCCCATGCATCTGTTCAAATCCGCAGCTTTTCCAAGACCAGGCACTTCCAAGTATCCAAGCAGATTCTGGCACAGTATCAGATCGGATAGTCGAAAGGCCGTAACCAGGAAAACTAAAGCAGTCCTAAAGGATCCAGAAGCGCACTGAATACGGCGCATGGTTGGGTGTCAAACCGGAGCCCAGAGCCCAACAATGAAAGCATTCATGTATAATCATGTCCTCTCAAGGTCAATCATAGGCAGAAAAAACTGCAAGGCATACCCAGGATAGGCAAATCCATCGCTGATACCATGAAAAGCTTCAAGGCATGCCCAGGATAGGCGAATCCAGTCGCTGATACCATGAAAGCCTTCGTTTGGTACCAGGTAATGTAATCACAAGCAGTTGAATATGGGGTTGAGCCAGCAGCTGAAATTCAGTGCCCAAATACATTGTTTGCAAAACCATCCACTCAGTCAGCTTTGTGTGCATTGTCAGCATCAAGACTGACCAAGCCAGAACAACAGTGTGCCAATGTACTGTGGAGGGCAGCGTATCCAATCAAGTGAAGCACCAACCAACATGCCAGGCCCCATATGTACCAGCAAGTGAAAAACTCAAGTGCCAAGGCGCAAACCAATGGAACTCATAACCATGCATCGCAGGGTCGATTCGCCGTTCTGAGATAGCCATGCTTCACAGGGCCATGTCGTTGTTGTTTGCAATTGCCAATCCAGATCTGTGCTGTGTAGAAGCACCAGTACTGGCCATGGAGGTTACAGGCACCGAGGTGAGACTAGGGTGCGGGATTAGCGGCCAATATAGGAAACAAAGTCAATAGGTATTGATGTTATAATGTACACTAGCTACAGTAAGGATAGGCTAAGCGGGACAGAAAGGACATAAATGGGAATTAAGCGTGGGTAATAAGGGGCCATTAATTTGGGCATAAAGATAAGGATAGAAGTATGCTATTCCCGAGGTCAAGTGTTGGTCCAGTCCAGCAAGCGCAGGCAAGCAGCAAGGTGGTCGTGGGACATCATCCACAGCATTCATCGTGGTCGCACATGCATGTAAGGTTCACACTCATCTCTCTGGTCTCTCTGGTCTTTCTGCTAGTGAGTTAATTATCGCTCTGCAAGTATCAAAAGAAAACATAACGAACTCTGTGACCCCAGACAAGAGGAGAGACAGAGCGTGAGAGACTGCGTGTTAGTCAATGTTGTGGATGATTTCCCCTGTCGTCGACAGCGTGAGACCTGGATGTACAGTGGAATCAGGAAACTGCAACTGTTGTTGATGGAGCCTGGGTCGTTTTGGGGCCTGGTTCAGCGCTTGTTCGGGGAGCCAGTTGGCTGGGATGGAGCATTCAAGGTCTCGTAGGGTGGGGACCTGAAACCCGTAATCCTGAAGTTGTTGTTTCAAGTAAGCTGGGAGAGTGCGCACATGAATGACTGTCCAGGCGATAAGCACTACGCGAGGAGTCGTGTCCTGGACATGAGCACTAGCATGTAGTAACTTTCTTGCATCAAAAACGACTGGATTATGATGAGCCAGAATGTTAAAACCCTTGACCAATGAGCCCTGATGTTCCCGTTCATCGGGGCCGTCTTTGTGGGCAATCCATAAACCCCCACCTTCGCAAGTGCTCAAGACCTGAAAGAGTGTTCCACACGGACCATTACGGGCATCTCTATGGGGTTCCTTAGGGTAATCTTCTCGGACAGCTGCAGTTGTGAAGCGAAAATCAGGCATTACTTGTCGTACATAGGCAGTGAGCAATCTTGTGAAGTACGGGTGGGTCAGGGTCCCTTGCAAGAGTGTAGTGGAAGAGCGGGGACTTGCACCTACGTAGACAACCTGGGGATCAAGATGACTTGATATCTCAAGAGTACGAACACATGTTTTGAAGCTTCTAGGAATATAATTCCAAGCGTCCATGACAACCTCTCGATCTATCCTCAATTCATCTCGAACAGCCTTCTTGACCGTGGTAAAGGCAACCAATTCTGAATCCGCAATACGACGATCAACATTCAAAGCTCTCGCGAAAGTACGCATGCGGCAATCAAGAAGCCCTAAATCTTCCGTGTCATCAGCAGTGGTCATGACCTCGGAATGCGGTTTGCCCGCATGGAGATTCCCTGCCTTTGTTCAATCTTTGATCCCAAACTCACGTACAAGCGGGAGCGCACAATGCAGCTTCACAATCACAGGAGCGCGCGATGCAGCTTCACCAACTTGTTACATGATGCGTGACTACAGGAGATTTGGCACTACGAGCGCTCAGCAACGAATGCGGTGCAGCTACTAGTACGAGTCAAACTGGGGCTCAAATGCGCGATTGTCGTTTTTTGGGCATCAGCAAGATTCCGTCTGGGCTTTGGCATGCAGGCGTTGTACACCGGGTTCTGGCGCTTCAGCACAGGTGCAGCTGCCACATGGAGGAATTATGAGATGGTCTTCACATATTCGGCAAGAGGAGAAAACAGCCAAAAGAAGTAAGTAAACAACCGAACCAGTTGCTACCATCTCGTTATGCAAAAGAATCAACAGTATATACATGCGTGCATGCAATGTGATTGAAATTCAATTAGTATGCACCGTTCATGCAGTTCATTTGTGGCAAATTACGCAAATTAGAAGTTTATGAATTAGGTGGATTAAAAGCCCAGGCACATGCAATCGTCGATCCAGCAAAAACCCCAGAGGCTATGTGAGTGACAGTTGGGCACGGGCTGGTTCGTGATTGCTGCATGTGCGGCTGCGGTACAGTTGAATCAGGAAGAGAAGCCCGCATACTTTGAGGATAGACTACAGATACTACAGATAGTGGAAGATGAATACCGTACCCTTCTGCAGCATCAGCGTTGGTTCTGTAGCAACGCTGCAATGATATTGCTTCCAGTGGAAGCTGCAGGCTGCGACGGCAGCTGAGTGATCAAGAAATTGGGTTGTGAAACGGCAGGCTGGCTCAAGTGCTCAGACAATCGGAGTTGGATTCCAGGTGCCGGGCTGTCCAGTGAGACTGGGATAATCGTCGGCGTCGATGGCATGGCATGCACCTGAGGACCCAAGGTAGTCGGAGGCGTAGTAGGGTGACTCTGTTGTGCTTCGCGAGGTGGCGGGGCTTCCGTTGTCTTGGTATCCTGCGGCGGCTTCCGTTGTGGAAGTTTCGGCAGCCTTGACAGGATTTCGCTCAGCATTTCACGATCGCCCTGAATGCCTTCCAACTTGGTCTCAGATTCAGCCATCTGGTCCACCAAAGACGAGATCAGTGGCTCAACGCGGACTAACCTGTCATCGCATGCCTGAATTGTCTCCATGTTCTGCTGGAGGTTCTGCTGGGCAACTCCAGAAGCTTCGCGGCCAGATGCCACTAAGTCTCCAAGCCTCTTTATTTCTGGCATGACTGGTCCAAGACCACGGATGAGCAACAAAGAGTCACGCGTTTGCTGGGTCAAGTCCGGCATGGCCGATCCCAATCCCCTTACCAGCGACAACATGTCTCGATGTTGTTGACCCAGTTGTCCAAAGGCATCACGAACGGCAGTAACCACCTTGTCGTGTTTTTGATCCACGACAACACGTAGCACTGCAACTTTGTCTGCCAGTTCATCAACTCGGCTATGTAGGAGTTTGCTGATTTTTTCCTGGTTTTCTTCAGCATTTTTTGACAGCTTCTCCAGGGCGTTCTCCTGTAGTTGAGTCGCTGTAAGTCGTGCCACAGCTGTATGTGTTTCTGTAATGCGGTTGTAGAAGCCGCCCAACTTGGAGACCTCGCTGGTGACCGCACTCACTTGTTTGTGCATGCTGGTGATTTCAGTTGCAGCTGACTGGAGCGCAGCTAATTGAGCCAACACTTCCACATGTTGTTTCTTAACCACTCCAACTTCAACATTCAAATCCTCGATCGCCTTAGCCACTTTTGTCATGTCCATGTCATGGAGCATCCTGATGACGTCTGCCAGATTTGGCATATCACCAGCCGGGCCAGGTGTTTTTTCCTCGAGTTCCTCCAGCTTAGCACGTACACTGTTGATCGCCAGGAACATGTTTTTCTGCCAGCGATACATATGCATCGCTACTCCGGTGACTGCAGTAAGAAGCAGGGCAAACAGGAGCAGCTCCACGTAAGATGCACCGACCTGAGCCATGCACCAGACCATCTCGAGAATGGTCGTGAGTGGGGTGGCGAGGTCCATGGCGATGCGTGAAGGCTATGTTGCTCCTTGTGCAATCGGCTCAGTTGAGCAGTGCTCGAGCAGGCTGTCACGGTTATGCCAAAGCAAGTGAGACCTTCAAAGCAGTCGTCTGATGCCATGCGCTCGACACATGCACTTGCTCACTAAGTGTTGCTTGTAGCTTACAACACACAGGGGTTAGGGCTTCAGTCATTCAGTCATACAGTAGTTTGGGGCACACTGGCAAAACACAATTTGCTGACCGCCCTGCCCCCCCCCTCTGTTGATCAGAGGGGACAAGTTTGAAACAATTACATCCAGAGTTGGAAAGGTGGGAGAGGCTGGTGATCACGTAAGAGGTAGACCTTGTTATGATTACACGTTCTCATAACTCTACGAAAATGACAGAAGTGGTATGCTTCCTTTGCTGACGTATCAGCAAGTTCATTCAGCGCGTGTCCCTTGTGGGCTCTTACATGCTTGGCTGTCACCGTCGAACAAATTGAATGCCATAACGAAATCAGGTTGTTGGTATCAGGGATATGGCAGGTAGGTTGGATGATTTCGTCTAGGATCTGAAGTACATACTCGCTATCAGTTAGGTATAAAATGGGGATATCGGGGCATGATTGACGGAAGTTCTTTATGAGGGAAAAAGCTTGGCATGCAGCAACTATTTCGGCCCTAATGTTGGTGCAGTATCCGTCAATCCTGCCTTGGGCAATGATAGCCGAGGCCAGCTCAGCATACGGTGCAAGGATGCACACACCGTAGGATCCTTGCGCAAGTTTGGAACTTCCGTCCGAACAAAAAGTGACAGCCCCTAGCTCTTCATCTTCTTCAGGAGGGGGAATCCATTGGTACGCAGAAGGGTACGGCTCTTCTACTGGGGGATGACGCATCATCAATAATTTAAAAGATTCCCCAACCTGAAGAAGCATTCGACCGTGCAGATCGCAGTTATGTAAATTTGGGTAGTACTGGGTCGGGGATAGGTTAGACTGATCCATCCATTGCTTGAGGGCTCCCTCCCAAAGGAGGCGATTTTGGCATGCTTGGTACCAGAAAAGCGGTTGTTCAGGTTGTCTGACAGTTTCCCACATTTTCTGGAGGTATCTAGCAGCATTAGGCCAGAAGCCCAAGCGACGTTTACAACCTGGAAGCTGGGAGTGAACAGACAACCATTCCTCGTTGCGAATTGACAGAACAATGGTGATGGGAGAGGTTCGCTCTAGTGGTATTCGGGCTGCGTGTGCCCAAAAGCGACCAAAGCTTTGAGCTTGTATCGACTCCCAACGACAGTGTTCTAGACATTGCGCAGTCATACGAGCAGCCCTTCTACGAACAATCCAATTATAGGCAAGGGGTGTGAAAGGATCAGAACCGTAACGACACAGGCACCCTAAGAAGGATGTGTGTAACGTTTTGAGGGATTTTTGAACAGCCTGGATGGGACGAACACATGCACTGAGCCAACGCCATTTGCTGGTGATGTATGAATTAAGGAGATGCATTTTTGTTTTGATGGATCCAAAAGGACGTTTAAGTAATTTAAAGTGTCCCCAAAAACTGTTAGTTGCCATGGCAAGTCTAGCATTTAAGACAGCCATGCAGGACATCTTGAAGCCAATTAAAACTCCCAGAAACTTAAAGTGGTCGACCTGCTGGAGTGTAATGTCATCAATTATAATATCCTCTTTTTGCACGAAAGGGGCAGCCAAAATTTGACATTTCTTAAAGGCAAGTGTGAGCCCAATAACAGCCAAACAGTTTCTAACTTGTAACAACATTCGTTGTAATTGTGCAAAGCTGACCGCTAATAAAATAAGATCATCAGCAAAGAGAATATTAAAAAGTTTGAGATGACCTCCATCAGGTAGCTCCATCCGAACCCAGGTAGATTCTTCTAATTTCCATTTGTCAACTACTTCCCCTAGAAAATAGTCAACTGTTCTAGCAAAAATTTCCGCACTGTAGGATGAACCTTCAAGGATACCTCTGTCGACGTCTTGTGACCATTCGTGATCGGCCATACTAAGTAGAACCGAAGAGTAAGAAATGATCAGCAGAAGCATTTCAGCTTCGCGGTGGGGACCTAGGAGCTGTAAGAACTTACTAACTGCGAGGTGGTCGAGGTGGTCAAACGCGCTTGCTATATCGAGTTTCGCAATGACTAGGGGAAGCCCGTATTCATTGGAAAGTCGTATACACTGTTGTAACGCACAGGAGCCTTCTAAAGTTTGGGCCCCCGGTATACAACACAATTGACCTGCTCTCATTGGTGGAAAATGCGCGCGGAGTCTGAATAACAACAGTTTGGTGAAAATTTTTCCCGGGGTAGAGGAAAGCACGATGGGACGAAGATCCTTCGGACACGAGGGAGCAACCACTTTTGGTATAAAGGTAAGTCGTGAAACTAGCCAGTCAGTAGGGACCTGTGTGGAGCCGAGGAGGATGCAGTTAAAGTACTCAGTAATGTGTTGTCTGAGGTCAGATTGCATCGAAACTTGCAAAAATTCATAACTAATTCCGTCAGAGCCACATGATTTGCCTCGTTTGCAAGTAGCCAGTACGGAATCAATTTCTTCAGGAGTAAACAGCCTAGGTGCCATTGTAGGTCCGACATGATGTCTCCAGTTATCAATTGCCGCATTTTTGGGACGAGGGTCTGTGGGGGTAAATTTCAGTTGATAGAAATCCTGAAGATCGCGAACGGCTTTAAACTTGCCTCCAGCACGCGTAATGTAGTTACAATGTGTAACTAGAGAGGACTGTCGGCGTTTAAAGAAGGAAATGACTTTATAGTCACCTGCCGCTCCCCTATCAAGGAGATCCGTATACCATTTTTGTTTTGCAACCGCCCTCAGATGCACAATGTGTTTCCCCAAGTTACGACTTTCGATTCCCCGAAGATGCTTCCTATCTTGAATTAAGGACCGAATCTCTGGGGGATCTTTAAAACGACACGAAGTGTCACGGAAAGAACATCGGGAGCACGCATTAGACAGGGACGACATAGTTAGGTCACCCATGTTTAATTCCAATTGTTCTGCAAGTTCATTGCACGCATCAACCGCTTTCGATGTGTTAATCCTCCATTTTCCACTCCTATGACGGTTAGGCTTCCTTGGCTTCGAGTGGGTGTGGGGCAGGAGCGTTTGCGACAGTAGGACAGCATTATGATCAGATCCAATAAGCTTGTCAGTGTCAGGGAGAACCCGGAACCAGGACTCACAAACCATCGGTTGGGAAGAGAGAACATAATCAATTTTAGAAGCAGAACCACGCGAGTTAGACCATGTGGGGCAATCGGGCGCCCAGAACTCAAGTCCATTGGATCTGATCATCAAGTTGCTCAGGGAGCTCCTTTCGTCACATGCATTGGCGTCAGCCGTGAATTCCGCAGCACCTAATTCGTAATTCGCATCAATGCAAATAATTAGAGAATCATGAAACCGCCTTGTATGCAGAAAGGCATCAAGTTCAGTTTGGAACTTTTGCCACATATCGATACAGTCATCCCTTTGTTTATGGGGCAGGTGAGCTGAAACAAAAAACTTCTTGACTCCATCAAGCTTAAGGAGAACCCCTATCCCAGCAGTGAAAACATGAACCTCCGAAACGTAAGGAAGGAGGCGCGCGGGGAACCCTAGTGCAATAGAATGATGGGTTTTCGGGTGATTGGAGACATAGAAACCCCAAGGTCCATCAAGACTAGCCTCATGGAGTTTCCAGGCTTCTTCTTGCGTTGCAAAACCACCCAATTCCTGGATACCTAAAACGTCCAGGCCTTCAAGGCCTGTCTGATCCCAGCATGTTACCAGGTCCTTCAAGGATTTACCTTGTAAATTCCAGCTTGCTGCATGCATATGAATTCTTTTTGCTGGCTGTCAACCCTGTTTGTCCGTAGAGCCTCCATACTGCAGGTAGCATTCTTCAAGTGTCTCAGGAGGTCTATTGGTTGCTTGACTGAAAGCACTTGCACTGATATACCACTCCATATGGTTTCCACGATTGTCAGGGAGGAAAATATCTCCTGCGCAGGCGTCCCGCTTGTCGATATGGTACAGAACCTGAACGTTATTCAGGAAGACCCGTCCCTGCCAAATGATCTCAGGCTCAGCAACCTGGCAGCCCTGAAAGGGGGGAAGACTCTTGAAAAAGACTTTGGTCAAGACGCATGCCCGTACCCTTGCACGTGCTTCGGGAGACTTGTTCTTAGTGCACCAAAGTTTGACCTGAGATTGTCCTTGGATTCCGCTCTTGAACGATCTCTCTTTAAGCGCATGAAGGACAGTTTGCTGATATGCTCTGAGTACCGAAATGTGCGCCCCATCATCTGGAAAGTGCAAAGCAACACGCACAAAGTTTGTACGAGAAGCAGGAGCCCATAGATCTGACCAGCAATTATTGTGACCACAAGCAGCGAACATGTGTTTTACTTCTTCGAAGGCCTCCGTCTTGCGTGCATCAGTCCAGCCTCCAATGACTAATTGCAAATCATCAGGATCATCCCTATCATCGTTACCAGCAAAATGTGGTGAGCGAGGGCTTTTTGAGCCACCTTGGGGGGCGGTCATACGTCGAGGAGTAATCGGGCCACGCTGGGGAGTCGGGGAGCGAGATGGTCGGTTTTGAAGTTCTCGAACCTGTTTCTCAAGTTCAGTAAGTCTGGTTTTGGTGGCTTCATGCATATCGGTGTGTTCTTTCACACCAGCTTCGAGAGTGTCCAGTCGAAGACCTTGACTACGAATCTCACTCCCGAATTCAAGAACATCGACATGTGTTCGGTCTTGCTTTTGATGTAGTGTTGCCATGGAATCAAGCAAGTCAGAGATCCATGGTGGCGTTATCTGCTGTTGCTGGTGTTGCTGAACGAGGTGATTAAGAGGAGTTGTGGGAACAGGTCCCATGGCAGGGGTTGGGGCGGTAATCCCTTCAGAAACAGGTCCAATTCCACCTGTTCTTTCGTTCAACTCAACATCATCCTCCACATCCTGTTGTGTTAGATCATAACATACCGGGCTTCTCGCATCCATAAGCTCGTCTTCTTTGGGGTTCGCAGTAGGTGGATTGGGGGCAGCACCTGTGGGAGCGTCATGTTCTAATTTAACCTTTTTAAGGTCATGTTCAGCTGAACCCGCTCCAGAGCTGACGGAAGAGCGCCTGATATCAGGTCGATCATTGCGCTCAAGTCGCCTACTCCGCTCTCGTGATTCTTTGCGAACTGGACGTTCTCTTCTCTCTCCTCGGCCTCTATTGAGTGGGTCAATAGCCGTGATAGCGTTCTCAAGCACTCCTTGATGCGATGCTACAGGCTGAACACGCTGCGCAGCCTCATTTCGTTCAGCAAGTCTGGCTGCATGAGGACATGTCAAACCTGGTGGATTAGATGCCCTGTCTTCAGTCTCTCGTCTGCTTCCCTCGGACAACAACGGCGCGGCATTGCTGGCAGCAGTTCCAAGGGCATCAGAGGGAGCACCACCACCGATGGAAGGCAGCTGAATGGGATCAGTGACCTCTGAAATTTTCTGTCGCTCACTAGGGTCTCCCCACTGTCCCAAGCCAATCTTCACATTAGGAGGCATCCTCTGATGCAGTGGCCGCAAAATACCCCAAGGAGACAAAGGAGTTTCGAGCCCAAACATGTTGCTGTAGCCATTTGAGCGATTGGGGGGCGTGTTTAAGTTATATGACAACCGGAATCGCCAAAGGAGGGGTGTGTTTAAATATATGTATATACATTTACATGATAAACCGGAATCGCCCAATGGGGCGCGTGTTTAAGGTATATGATAGCCGGAAACGCAGAATGGGGGCGTGTTTAAGATATATGATAGCCGGAATCGCCAAATGAGGGGCGTGTTCAAAAACATATGATACACCGGAATCGCAGAATGGGGGGGTGTTTAAGGTATATGATAGCCGGAATCGCCAAATGAGGGGCGTGTTTAAATACATTTATATGTATATGATATGCTCAAACCCTAACTCTATGGCCAACCTTGCAATTTCCAAGTATCACCACTGCGTCTGAAATGTGTGTCTGAAATGCAACTTTGCCGAACTTCATGCCTGAAATCGGACCTGAAATCTACCCTACCGCGTCTGAAACGTACAACGCTCGAGGAACGGAGAGACAGAGAGATAGAGGTCTACATGATGCATACATACGTACCCACCTACCTACGTACATACATACCTGTACCTATGTACGTATCTACGCAAGTACATGTATACGGGCAAACATACGTACATTCAAGCACGCAAACATACGGGCACACCAACAAGCAAGCAGCACGCAAGAACGCAAGCAAGTTGGCAACTAAGCAAACGAACAGACAAGAAACATAGATGATCATAGATGCACACATAGCCTACATACCTACGTGCATGCCCACATACATACGTGCCTACATATATACATACATACATACATGCATGCATGCATGCATGCATGCATACCTACGTGCGTACAATGGTCATTCTTGCATGCATGCCCGCATTACATACAAAGCATACTGATTTCTCGGAACATAGATACGTAAGTGAAAGTGCATCTCCATAATATCTATAATATCTCTTTGCATGTCGAATGATGGTATTTCCGACTGTAGGAGGAGCTAAGCCCCCTGCGGAACTGCATGTTGTGTTGCGTGCAAGCCATGGCGGCCCGAGCGCTTTCGAAGCTTCGGTTTGAGATTTCGGTGTTGAAGTCTAGACTGTTAGGTTTGGGTGTTTGGGCTCAAAGCCCCGGGGCTTTTGGGGGATGGGGTGATGGGGATGGCAAGTTTAGGCCTCAAGTTGGGGATTGCATGGGTTCAAGTTTACTATGGGCGCAACCAGGATTTAGGCCTATCGCAGTGGGAGTCAGCGATTGGGGTTACTGGGTTTAGGGTGGGTTGGGGTTATAAAATTGATTGCTCAGGGCTGCGGGATCAAGCGCTCCTCCGTCTCGGCAAACACCCACAAACCGACGTACCAACACAACACACCAGCACACCCACCCAACATACAACACACCAATGCAGCAAACACCCCCATCCACCAACGAACACGAACAGCAACACACCAACACCCAACACACGCAACACAACACACCAACACAACAACACATCCAGGGTGACCTGCGGACTGGGACGTGGCCTTGGGCGGACAGGGGACCTGCGGCCGGGACCTGGACAGCTGCGGGGGGAGACCTGCTGCCGAGACCTGTCGTGAACAGAAACCTGCATGCTGGGACCAGGCCTGCTCCGTACCTGAATCCGGCCTGGGGCCGATCCGAAACTGACCACATCCCGATCCGAAACTGACCCGTAGCCGATCCGAAACTGACCCGGGCCTGATCCGAAACTGACCCGGGCCCGTTCCGAAACTCAGCCCCGAAACTCAACACCGAAACTGACCCCGAGGACCCTGAAACTCGCAACTTCCTCATCCCCCTGGCCCGAGCCCGATGCGTCACAGAGCGAGCTACGCACAACAACAGGCAGACTTGCCCAGTGAGCGTGAAGACCGAGGCAAACTCGAGAGACCCGGCAACGTACTATCATATCTGTTGAGCATGCAGTACATGCTCTAGTCCTTATGGTATCTCACACCAAGTCTTTTGACTAAAAGCCAGTAAAAGGGGTTGGAGTCTACAGGGCTTGTGTGAGGTCTAGAGTATGCCAAGTACAAACTAGGCCTTAGCTAGTCAGTACATGTTAGTACTGCGTACGGTATCCACAAGATCAAGGTAGTAGTGCCGGCAGTGGCAGTGGCGTAGTCACAGCAGCAGGAGCAGTAGCAGCAGTTCGATAGGCTGTAGGAGAGCTGGGTCGGTCGGTCGGTCGGTACGAAAATGTGTAAGGTAGGTAGATAAGTAGGCATTATTACATCATGAAATCTTCTTTGTTGAGTTAAATCTTCGGTCTGCCTTTTTCGACGCTCCGTTTCCGGCCTTATACTTGGAAGCCACTTTGGCGGCCTAGCTTGGGCATTCACCCGGAAGCCCTTGCGATAACTATCTAGTCACACAGGTCTTCTTAGTCTTGGGAGCTCCGGCTAAAGGTTTTTTGAGCCTGATAACGATCACTTTCGGTACGTTATTATGGCATATGTCGCACAACCTTTCGAGCTACCTGGCCAAACCAAAGCAACTGGCCAGATCTGAGTAAACGGTGTGAAAAAGAACCCAAGCGGAGATCCCCACCAGAGCTACTTGGAGGTTCATGGGTAGTTAGAAGAGGGGGTTATAGGGGTTCCTGTAAGGGATCTATAGGGTTTAGGGTTTAGGGTAGGTATAAATGGGGTTATGAGTCCCCTAATATGGGTTATAAGTATAGTTACCCGACTTATAACCCTACTTCTAACTTTCCATGAACCTCCAAGTATAGTACCGTATACCCCCAGCGGCTTTATTCAAGCTATCCAGGAGCTCAGACTCCGAACCCTAAACCCTTCAACCAGATTCCTGGGCATCCAGCTCGCTCGAAGATGATCCGGTCCTGCTCAGTCGCCTGACTTTTTCAGACGTTTATGACGGGGTAGTTGGGAATCTTAGTCTTCTGCACGTATCGGTTCTAGGGTTTTGGGGGCAGGCTTTAGGGCTTCGGGCTTGAGGCTGCAAGGGTTTCCGGTTTGGGGTTTAGGGTAGCGTGAAAGTTTAAGCTTGGCAACCTGAGGGTGTCGGCTTCGGACCAGTGAATGGCGGGTTGCGGGGTTCAGACTGAGGTATCTACGATTCTAAAGTCACAGCGGGTGTTTTGGTATCATGAGACCATCATTTCAAGCACCCCTACAGCTCAGAATGTTGTTGCAATGCCAGCATCATCTGAGATACCAAACCAAGATTCGGTAACTACACCGCTTCTGTCGAAGGCAAGTCTGCAGATTCAACATGCCTTTCAGAAAAAAGAGTCCTTCACAAGCTTCGACAACGATGATGTCTGCTAATCACTGCTAGTCAGTAACGCTTGCAAAGATTGTGGATGATGGCGACCATCGCCTCAAGCAACTGCTAAATATAATATAGTACAGTATGCTATGATATAATACACTATACGATAATCTACAATAGCAGATATATGGAAAATGCATGTTATTATATGTAAGTAAGATACCCTTCCGCAAGTGTGAAGAATGCGGGCAGTTAGGGATCTCGTCTTGTCACTGTAGCTAGACATGCTTTCTGCTCGGCCCGCTCGGCAAGCAGTGATCCTCTATCTGAACAATTCGAGAAAAGATGGCTGGCTGGGTGGATCGAGCTTGAGCGTGTTGACTTAAAACGTGCTCCCTCCAAGTTAGTCGCGCTCTAAGTATGCAGGTACTGTGTGTAGTCGACGCTCTGCGCTGCAATAGTCTGCTGAATGCTGCAGAAGCGAATCTCCACGGGGCCGCATGGCATGTCTGACTCCACGCAAGCCGCGGGCCTCTTCGATGGGGTTCTTGTGCGCAGGATCCAAGTGGAGCGGGATCTCAGATCGGCGACCCAAGAATGGTTTTAGGGCGGCTCTCAGGCTGAGCCTAGTGATGATGTTTGGTGTGTGCGACAGAGGCGTGGGCCGCTAT
The DNA here is from genome assembly GCA_905221615.1 of Symbiodinium sp. CCMP2592. NCBI lineage: Eukaryota > Dinophyceae > Suessiales > Symbiodiniaceae > Symbiodinium > Symbiodinium sp. CCMP2592. The sequence continues at coordinate 1,477,653 of CAJNDT010003223.1, forward strand.
GAGGAGCCAGAGGTCCTGGCGATTCCTGTCATCTGCCACCGTATGCTACCAGGCTTCAACATGCTCACAAAAATCATATTCTAAACCTCACCACATCGGAGACCTCCAGGTGAAGGCGCAAAGCCCGGTGCACAGGCCGAAGAGGATGATGCCTCCAAGCTCACGCGACCAAAAGCTTCAGGCATCAGACGCCCATGCCAATGGCTCCGGCCTACCACGACGAGTATGATGTACTCATTGTGGAACACCCCGTCACCTGGACCGGGTACGTCTTCAGGCTTACCGGTTACATGCCGATATCTTTCGGGTTGTCCCAAAGCATCCGTCAGCTCTCTCATTCTGTGACCTCAGGTGTCGGTAACACAGTCGCCAACAGCCCTCGTCAGCCTGCCATCAAGGTGTCTCGCTGCCCTCTTCAAAACCCAGGCGACCTGCGCTTGTGCACGGGCTGCAGAACTTATACGTTGCGTACTGTAGTATGGTAAGTATATAGTATAGCATAATGCAGTATAATATATAACATCATATGATATACTGTAGAGCAATGTAATACTATTACATAATGTAACCTGTACTGTCCCGAGCGGCCTCTCGCTGAGGTTCAGCTAGCACTGGCCATGGCCCAGTGCAAAGGCTCCAAGGCTGCGATCGGATAGGCCTAGTTGAGAGATGCGCATGGAGGCTACGCTTCACTACACTGTCGCTGACTCTTGTAAGTAGAGTACGACAATGACCATCTGTTGTGTTCGGGAGGGCTTGCAAAGTTGAAGGCTTGCAGCTACAAGCTTGCAGCCCATAGGCAGCGTCAGGCGGCGTGCGAGAACGCGGCACACAAAAGAATCGAACCTGACCCAAGCCCTGAGTCTTCCCATCCCTTTACTGGCAGGTGCACTTGCAGGCGACATCGGTGACTGCGACATCCACGTCACCATTCGGCAAGGAGAGGCCGGTGAAGAAGGAGCCAAAAACCGAGACCTGCCAATGTATAATCGTCGATATTGTAGGTGTATAAATATACAGACATACATACTCCTATGCATATGCATAAACGCATATAATCGCAGAAACACACATATATGTACACACATGTACATACACATATTCATATACATACAGCATGTACGTACGTATGTATTTATGTCTATGTCTATACATGTACATGCATTTATGTATATATGTATATATGTATAAATGTATATGTACATGCATAGTTATATAGATACACACATAAATTTCTGCGCATACATATACGTATACAAACACAAGTATTCACATATACACGTACACGTAGGCTGATGTTACTCGTACTGGAGGACAGTGGCATTGCTGTTATGTGTCTGTTGAACTGACCTGCTTTCCTGCACCGCGACGCAACTCAAGCGGCGAGATTAAAGCAATGTCATGTCACACGTGAAGTGTGCTAAGCCCCGCCCCCTCCCCGCCCCCTCCCCCCCCCATCCCCCTAAACCCTAAACCCTAAACCCCTAAACCCCTAAGCCCTAAACCCCTAAACCCTAAACCCTAAACCCCTAAACCCCCCAAACCCCCCAAACCCCATAACCCGTAAACCCCTAAACCCCTAAAACCCTAAACCCCTGAACCCCTCAACCCCTCAACCCCTAAACCCCTAAACCCCTGAACCCCTGAACCCCTCAACCCCTCAACCCCTAAACCCCTAAGCCCTAAACCCCATAACCCCTAAACCCCTAAACCCCAAACCCCTCAACCCCTCAACCCCTAAACCCCCCGAACAAGAACCACAGGTCCAGGCCCGACCTTGCAGCCTGGCCACAAAGCCTTGCAGGTATCCTTGATGGTCTGCACCTTGGGTTTAAGGGTTTAGGGGTTTAGGGGTTTAGGGGTTTAGGGGTTTAGGGGTTTAGGGGTTTAGGGGTTTAGGGTTCTCACCTTGGGGACCGTCGCAATCGGAATGAGCTCTACTTGGAGGGTTCAGGGGTAGTTATAAGTGGGGTTATAAGCTCCCCTAATATGGACTATAAGTATAATTACCCTACTTAGAACTTAGAACCCTACTTATGACTACGCATGAACCTCCAAGTAGTAATCTATGCAACATGCTCACGCCGCAGGAATACTGGCCACTGATCGAGCAGCAGACCCATCTTCGCCGGGCATGCACCTGCAAATGTGAGCCTCTGCTTCACCGACGATCGCGTAGCTAGACGGCCTCCTCTTGAGTATGCTGCATGAAGTCGACGAAGTCTAAGATCTCCTAGTGCACAAGTACGAAAAGCCGTAGAGGGTTTCTCTATTTGGAGAGTTGCACCACAGCCGCTGGCCTCGTGCAAGCGGAGAACCTGCCGCAACAAACATCAAGCGATCCCATGAACGCTTTTGCCGGCACCCCCTGCAACACTACCCGAACAGCGCAACAGCTTTGCGCGCCGCGTTGTCGATGTGGGGCCGTGGAACGAACCTAGGCAAGCGAAGAACTTCCCAAGCTCGGATCGCATCATGTTGCCAAGCAGCCATGGTGGTTGGCCCTCGTCGGCCACCGCCCTTCTCGAGGGGACGCTCTTCGTGTTGGTGACACCCATAAACGCCTCAGCTGGGTGTATGTAAACCTTCACGAAGCCCCCTGAATAAAGCTTCGACTGCTAACCTTACATCCAGAAAGCTCATGAACACTGATGCTGAAACCATGCTCCCACTTGTAAGCCTCGAAGGCTGCCGCGGCTTGTTCTTCGCGCGGCTCTTCGCGGCCTCGTCAAAGGCTGATCATAGCACTACGAATTGGCACTCTTCGCTAGATTTTCCTGAGTGCTCTGTCTCCATCTACTTCAGTCTTTTCGTGATAGTCACTGCAACTTTGGCAGGTTTTGGCAGCCATCCTTCTCCTCGAAGACTGCCATGATGACGATCACCACAGCAACAGGACAAGCAACGTTCGGATCATCATGATCATCACATGAACACTACCGGTCCAGCATCATCATATAGCACCATCATCATGCTCATCTTCTCAACATGATTATCATGCATCGCTGTTGCCATGTTTGCGAGCATGCTGCTTCTTACCACATACCATGGATGAGAGTCACGCCCTGCTTTATGATGTGGGAGCCGTGTCCCGTCAAGAGGACGGGGACTTCTCTTTTTAGCAATTCAGTAAATCGAGCAGGAATCCGATGTGCTCTCAATCATGGTCATCGTTTAGGGGTTTAGGGGTTTGGGGTTTTGGGGGTAGGGGTTTAGGGTTCAGGTTCAGGGGCCAAGTCTCTGCTATTGCAGCTCAAGTTGTGAAGCAGCTCGGAAAGTGGTGCCACTTTGCGCCACTGCTGGCTGCTACAGTCACTGCTGCCCCTGCTGCTACCGCTGCTGTGTTCAGACTCGAAATCCACAGCCTCCTGATCCTGCCAGAGACCAGGGATCCTCCTTTGGCGGCTGAGCCGCGGACGCTTTCTCAGAAGAGATCGCATGCTCGCGTTTCGCTCTGCCTCTAAAGGGCATCCCAAGGCAGCTGTTTGAAAAAAGAAGCCTCAAGCTTTCACCGGGTTTTGGGGGCGCAGTTTTTTGTAGTACAACTACATAGGCTACATAGGGGTGCTGCACAGAAGTTACTCCAGTCCGCGCCAGCTCCCTCGCCTGCTCTGCATTTCTCTCTGCATCTTCCTCGATCAAGGCCTCATCCTGACGAATCGCGCAGAGAGGGGAAGAGACAGGAGCAGGAAAGAACCACTTCTGCCTCTTCCCGGAGCCATCCAGGTCTCGAGGTCACCTAGGCCCAGCACTCTGCTACGGTCCAAAAAGGGTGAAAAAATGCGACGGCTTCCTGAAAGAGCCCCGATGGTCCCTGCCTCGGAGTCCATGGCTGCTCGCGCAGCTCCACGGCTCAGGTGAAGCACTGAATCAGTTTAGCCGCGTCTTTTGGTGTCTTGAAGGTAGCAAGTGTTTGTGTGGGGTGCTGCGTGGCGTTCCGTGGCTGTGTTTCGGAGCAGGCTGCGCTACCGTCGACTGAACAAGCATCAATGACCTGGGGAGTGTGGGATTGAAGTGTAGTCGAGGCTGTCCAAACCTCCGTGTGGGTGCCCTCAGCTGCTTAATGCCTCCCGCATCTTGATCCAACAAGCTAAGGCAACATGCAGAAACTGACCCTCACTCGGCATCCCCCAAATCTCTGAGATGTTGCTGGAGGTGCATTGAAGACCTTTCTCTCTAGCCATCTGTCGCGGCGGAGACCTTCTCACGAAGCTTTGTCACCTGCAAAAGGAGGCTGCCGGCTCCCATCGCGTCCTAAAACACCTGCAGATCGAGCCCTGCGCCTGCTCACGAAGGCGCAGGAGTAGCGGGTCTTCCGCCTTGACACGTGCGCTCCCCCCCCCCCGGTCTGACGTCTGACTCTGAACCCCTCAACCTTAAAACCCAACAAACCCCAAAAAGGAACCCCTAAACCCTGTAAGCCTTTTATAATTCGAATAGGTTTGGGGGGTATACATTCGGCTATAATTCGAATAAGGAACCCAAGCTGGCCCTCAACCTGAACACCCTATAAACCCCTAGAAGGGAACCCCTAAAGCCTGGCAGTCGGAAGGCACGGCTTGGGCTCGGACCACTTCCTTGGCCGGCCCGGACGAAGACTCTGCCTCGTCAGCCCCATGCTTTCTCAGCGACGATTACTGAAACAGACTCCAAGATCCCTTAATTTAGGAATAGTATACCTTGGGTTATAATTAAGTGATATGGGATATACTTTAAGTTATAGTAGGATCCCTAATATGATTTTCAAGGTATATTATTCCTGAATTAAGGGATATTGGAGTCTCCGGGCTGAGATCTCTGAGCCGTCCGCATAGCCCTTCTTGCCCCTGGGCACAAGCAAGACTCTGCAACCGAACTCTACAAGCAGATTAGGATCAAAGCAAAAGGTCTCGAGACGTGGGGGCTTTAAGGGGTATGAGAGGTGAAGCTGCTTTCAGTCGGCATCCTTCTGCTACTTAGGGCCCAGCTTGGCCATGTCCCGTCGGTTTGCCACCAGGGATTGGTTCAGCTCTTTGACAAAACCTCATCGTCACCCCCTTCGCGAAACTCCACCGTCGCAGTCGAACCGACTAGGGCTGAGAACGTGGCCCAACTGTTCCTGGGCTTCTGTCAAAGTGCGCTGTGCAGTCACAAGCTGCTTCTCAAGCACCTGCCACGACTTCTGGACGCAGTATGCGAAGTTTATCCACTTCGGCGTTACTCCTGCTACGGCCAGCTGCGGTTTGCCATCGGCGCCTTCTTGTGCTTCTCAGCAGCTTCGATCTCCGCCTTTCGGGAATCGCTGACCCGGAGGATGCAAGCCTTCGGGGAGCCCTCTCTGAGACACTGACCTGCCAATTCTGTGCTCGAAGCTCTTCGGCCTTTCCCCACAGGTGCATATACAAAATGAAGAAAAGCAGCGCAAGGGGAAGCTTGGGGTGGATGGGCGGGTGGCTCGGAGCGCACCTCTCGGGCTGCTTTGAGCCCTTCCAGGATTTCGCCGTGCTGCTGGTGCAGCTCCGTCAGCTGCGCCTCATAGAGGGACCGCCTCAAAGGGTGCTCAGAGGCTCGGGCTCCAGCCCTTCCCACCACTTAGACTTGCATTGCACGCATACTCCACAAGTCTACGACGAGCCTACGAGTACCGAGGATCTGACTGATAGTCGAGCTGGGAAGCCAGGATTGCATCCAGCTCCATGGAAAGCAGATGCTGCTGGCAGTGGGCAGAGCAGAATCGGAGCTGAGACCAGTCTACCTCTGGCAGTCACAGCTCGGCCTCATCCGTGGAAGCTGCATCCTCAAGGGGGAGGCGGTCAAGCAATGGAAATCTCTGGATGCCGTACCCTGCTCCAGTGATCACGGTCCCAAACCTCTGGGCCTCCTTGATTTCTCCCCACACAAGAAGTGGACAAATTTGGGACCCTTTCGACGCAGCCCCCAGCGGGCCCCTCCCTGCCCCATCCCCATCGAGGACGGCTTTGGCGCTGGACATCATCCTTCCCTTGCACTCAGAGCCTGCATGGCACATCATGGAACCCCCGAACTTATGTATCTGCGTGGGGTTCTCATCATCTGAGATCATCTGAGCACGTCGGCCTGGCTGATACAAGCCTCTCTGGGCATGTGATCCATTTGCGACGACGGTGTTTAGTGGGGGCTTCTACATTTGTGGTTGGACTCCGCACGCCTCCCCTTTCCTGTGGCCGGTGACATGAAGCATCTTGGCACACACACACACACACACACGCGCACACACACACAAAATCAAAAACAAACTATCAGCACAAGAGGCTCATAATCTCCCTTGCTCTTATATGGGTGGATTGGCGGAGACCAGGGCCCAGCCCAAACAGCACACGGCTAAGATGGTGAGCATCAGCGAGGACTGAGAAATTTCACAATGTAGGAATCTTAATAGGGGATCTGTATAGGGGATACTATGAGAGTACTATGATATAGGGGCCATATAGGGTTTTGTGGTATATTGAGTAGCGAGGACTGGGAAAATTCGTACCCAGGAAGGCCAGTTGTCGGCCACACGGCGTCGAAGGTTTGAGGAAGGCAAGACACCTGTGTCCATGTGGGTGGTTGTCAAAATTATGGTCCCTTTGTGGGTCCCTTTTTTTAATACGGCACCTACTATTTAAGGTACCCAAAAGGGATCTTAATTTCGACAACTACCCATGTGTTCACTAGCACTTCTAATTCTAGGCATAATGGCATCGCACAAGACCAACAAATCAGGAGTGCACAGCGCAACGAAGGCGGCTACGGTACTTGTACCACGAACGAGAAACCTGTGCCGTGGTTCACCGGTTCACGACATGAAAGCTTGGGAGTTTCCGAAAATTAGGGGCACCTTAGTTGGGGATCCTTGCAATAAGGATCCTACTATTTAGGATACTATATTAGGCCCCCTATATTCGGAAACCCCGACTTGGATGCTGGCCTTTGATCCAGAGGCGGCCGCTTCGCCGCTGATCTCGGTGCAGGGACTCTGTGAATCTCGGGTCTGCCCCGAACCCAGAGACTCCAATATGCCCTAATTAAGGAATACACCCTCAATTCCAGTAGGATCCCTGATATGATTGAAGGTAGATTCCCAAATTAAGGGAGAATGGAGTGTCTGGCAAGCTGCCGAAGCTTCGCCATGTGCGATGACGGCCGCTGGGGAGACATCTTGTTGTTATCAACTTGTTCCGCAAGTTTGAAGGCAGCCGACTTCAAGGAACACTGCCAACAACTCCAAAGAAAATATGATTCTTAGTATTACCATTATTATTTATTATTATTACCATTATTATTAGTATCATCATTATAAGCCACACTGCTGCTCAACCACACTGAAGAGAGGACGATCGAGGAGCCGTCTCTCTTTTTGAAAAAAGAGCCTCCATCCGCCTCCATGGTTACTCCTGCTAGGCTTCCGACGGCTGGAGCTGGCAGCGCCAACCTAATGAGAATAGGGTTTCGGGCCCGTTTGTAGTGAAATATCATAAGGAACCTTAAGGTATAATGTTAGCAGTTAATATCGGCCTCTACATTAATCAAACCCAACGCTGCTTCAAGATGGAGGGGTTAGGGCTTCGGGCTTACGGCCTACGGCCCCCCAAAAGGAGCAATGCTTATCAGGGCCTAATAAAGGCTTCATTAGGGCCGAACACGGCTTATCGCTTCAGAGGCATGGGACAAGTTCAACAAGCTGCGGGCCCTCTGGTTTGTTGAATGACAGCCTTCCACGCAAGAAATAATTGAACCCCACGCTTGGCTGGCGGCTCGTAGCGTCCACCGGAAGCCGCGGCTTGTTGCACTAGCCTCCCAAGAACGGCATTCGCACATGCAGCCCCGTTCAGAGTCCATCCTATGTCAGAAACCAAACCCAGTACATAGTTCAAACGATTGACTGATGCCCGTTTGGGACGTGCGCTGTTCAGTCGCTGCATGCACGAAGCGTGGCGACTGCGACTAGATCGGTCCCACGTCCGCACCTGCGGTGAACGAAAACGTCACACTCGTAGTCCCAGATGCGGCCAGTGGCCAGCTGGAAGCCTGACATGGGAGCTTCCGAAAATGAGGAGTTCAATATTTTGGGGTCCTTACAATAGGACTCACATTTAAGGAGTTTCCGAAAATACGGGACTCTAATATAAAGTACCCTTGGGGGACACAAAATAAGGTACCCCTATGTAATTTTCGGAAACTCCATGAAACTCCCACATGGCTCCAACACAGTTGGGCAGCAGAGAACGCTGCCGAGGATCTGACAGAAGCGATGACGTCGGTCGGTTGCATGATCCTGCACTCATGACAGGGGGCCGGAACTAAAGAAGACTCATGGAAAAGTAAGGATGAAGCCTTCGCATGGGCATCTTGGTATCTTCCGCAGCCCAGGTGGCCACAGATGAGGCAGACCCAAAGGTCCTGTCAAAGGGAGTCAGCAGACTCCACCAAGGCATAAAAACCCCGTATCATCGAATCCAAAGCATCATAACTAAAGCTTTAAAAGCTGTTCGATGCCTCCTCTTTGGGGCAGCAGGTGCATGACAGGCCGCGTTTTGCTGGCCTTGGAGCGGACGTCGTAGCGGTAGTACGAGCAGTAGCAATGGCAGTAGCAGGTGTGACACTTTGATACTATGACTACTTGAAAGTCTAGGTCTTGGAATACTTGTAGTACGCGCAATGTTCGCAATACTAGTATTACAATGCAACATTAGTTGCACTACCGGTGATACTCGTAACTCCGGTAGTACTTGCAATGGAAGATGGCTCTTGGTGTAGTGGTAGTCGTAGTTGTCGTAGTAGTCGGAGTAGTTGTAGTAGCTGTGGTAGCCGTCGTAGTCGCAGTATTGGCAGAAGTAGAAGTAGAAGTAGCAGTAGAAGTAACAGCAAGAGTAGCAGTAGTGGGAGTGGTGGGAGTGGTGGTAGCAGTAGCAGCAGGAGCAGGAGGAGCAGGAGCAGCAGGAGCAGCAGGAGCAGGAGCGCGGCAGCAGGCCCAGTAGCAGTCGCAGTGGCCGTAGCAGCAGCAGCAACAGTAATTACAAGTAGGAGGGGGCGCAGAAGCAGCAGCATGAGACATGACATGATGCTGGTCCTGGCGCTTGGCCTGGCGGTGAGTACAACGATCATGATGAGGAGATGTGGATGAGGATGAGGACAATGAGAAGGCGCCAGATGCAGATCATAACAGCAATCAGCGTCACCAGACTACTACCGCGATCAGAACCACCGATGCGCCACGCCAGCGCTACGGCTACGGCTCTCCCACCAAGTGCCTGGCCGGTCTGTAGCTGGACGCGTCGCGATGACCTGAGACACAACCGGGCCCCTGACCCCCAGCTCCGGTGATCCTCCGAAACTTACCGTTGGTTAGTAGGGAATGGAAGAATGGTAGTAATAGTAGGTATAGTTGTACCCCATTCTTCCATTCCCTACTAACCAACGGTAAGGAAAGCCCTTGGCCAGGGAGATCCTCTGCTTGTGTCTCAGCCTCGAGCCGCACAGGCCCGACAGGTGGGCGGCCGGCCGTTTTGCACGTCATCGGATATCCAGCCGTGGCTATGAGTGACCATACCTGCGCGCCGGCATCTTCGGTGTTAAAAATGTGACTTCTGCTCTGAGGGAGTCCGTGCCTGTGCCCGACACATCGATGCGCTCGATGCAGACCGGACACGAAGGCAGTTCCTGGGAGCAACGGAGTCCAGGTTGAGGCTCGCATGCGAGCACGCCGAGCCGAGGTGGCGTCGTAGGCAGTGCTGGGTATGATGTTCCGGAGGTTTTCATCCGTCTCGTCTGAGTCGGCCCTCGCCAAGTTCGGCTGCATCTGATCACCTTAGAGAGTACTCCAGGACCTTTTTTGTACCCTCAAATAGGGGTATATGGTCCCGAATAAAGGGCATTTAGGGTCTAATAGAGGGTAGATGGAGGGTCTAGGCTGACATCCTGAAAGTCTTATCCCACTTGCGTGCATGAGTCAGGGCCCCTGACTCGGCTCGGCAGAGCTGAAATCGTAGACGATGGCCTCACCAGCCCCGGCCCCAGCCCAGGCTCAAGAGTAAGCGGCCTTGGGGCCATTACGGGCTGTTTGGTTCTTAGCAGGGAACGGGGGTTTAGGGTTTAGGGACTACTCTTGGGGATTATGTTGGGACTACTATGGGGGTCCATTCCCCCATTCCCTACTAAGCACCAGACAGCCGGGGCCCTACCTCCAGAAATGTCAAGTAGCAGCATGCACCCCCGCTGCGAGATTCGGCCTCGCAAATCGCAGACACTGCCAGAGAGGAGGGGAAGACCGGGTTCTCGTTAAGGTCCTTAATGTAAATGTAAGTTACCATAATAGGGATCTGTTGTAAATAGTATGGTTTCCTTTTTATGGCAACTTAATTAACAAGAACCCAGAAAAAGTTGATCTTTCTGCTCCCCTCTTGCCAGATTTTCGCAAAAGAGGCCTTGCCGGCGCTGCTGCTCTGCGACTCTCGACCTGCCGTGAGATCTGACGCAAGCAGCGCAGCGCAGCGCTTCCACAGACGCAAGGTCCATCCCCAGAGGCTCCAATATCCCCTGAATTGAATAACTACTTTAATTTATGGTATATATTTCTTTATTACAGGAATGTACTATAAATTAAAGTAGGTATAATCCTTGATTAAGGGATATTGGAGTCTCTGGGTCCAACAACTCAGCAAAGTTCAACACGTCTCTGCCTGAGGTGAAGAGCCTCCCGTGGTTTGCCTTGTACAAGGCATCTGCGGCTGCCTCCGTGACTCCCCGCGACTCTCAGAATTCGGTATTGAAAGCTTTTGCCGAAGATGGCCTGGTCGCGGCACAGGAGGATGACCTTCACTTCAGCACCAGAGAAAGCTTTCCAATTTGGTCCACAATGATCTACAAAGCTGGGTGCCAAGCGGTGTAAAAACCACTGTTACCAGAGCCAGGCGCGCACTTTCCCTCGAGAGAAGGGCAGGAGAAGGCACCTTGCGGTCTCCCGAAATGGACATGAAAGGGTTTCTTGGAGGTTCATGGGTAGTTATACGTAGGGTTATAAGTAGGGTAAGTAGACATATAACCCATATCAGGGGACTTATAACCCCACTTATAACTACTCATGAACCTCCAAGTTGGGGGCTTCGGGTGTAGGGGCTTAGGAAGGGGGCTAAGCCTCGATAACTCTGTGCCCCGTCGAGCCAGCTTCCTCTGGGTTTAGGGTTTAGGGCAGTGGCACCAAACATCCAAAGAAACGTCCGGAGCCGATGTTTGAGGTTTCCGGCTGCAGATTAGACAGTGCCCTCGAATGGTATAGGCTCTGTCACTCCGGCAACCGGCGAACAACTGTTCAGAGTTACCGACACTTGCATGCTTCTCCGGTATCCATGCAGGCAGTATCTTTCACTGCGGCTTCAGCATCCCTCAGAACTGGCCGCCCTGGTTGCTGCCCGACACTGTGGCATCCCACCTTCATGCTGTTGCAAGTCGTCTCTGCAACCGGCACGGTTTAAGGATGCAGCGATGCACTGCAAAAGCGCAGGTCTGAATCAGCCACTGCCAACAAGCTGGGACGAGACGACACCGCTTTGTTTTGACATTTGTCTTAGGCTGTCTCGGCGACAAATCCGACATCTTCGTGGATCGGCCATCCGAGAGCTGGCGTCATACAGCTGGGCAGCCGCTCTTGATCAGAGAATGCATCCGAAACGCCCAGTCAAAATCTGCGCATCGTTCAGTCAGTCTGCTGTGGTATCACACTGCCAGACATCCCAGAGAGAAGTCTTCATCTTCGCAGTGCCATCAGAGCGAAGACAACAAGCACTCATGCAAAGACAACATCACGTGAACGGACGTTCAGTTGGGGCCACGGCCTGTACGACGACTGTGTCGGTAAAGCACTCGAACAGCCTCGATGCCTGCCCGGGCTGCAATACGAGTCATTTAGATGCAACTGCTTGCCAGTCGGAAATCAAAATCATCCTTCACTCTGCCCAGCTCGCCTTCCACAAGCCTGAGCTGGCGCGTGATTGCAAATTTTGCTTGTACAGCGACTGCTTGGGGTGGGGCCCCGAGTCTGCTCCAAGGAAAGTTTGTAAACTCTCCAGTGTCAGTTCCTGAAATGCAAGGCAGCAGGAAATGCATGGTAATGATGCTTTACCGAGGGTGCACTCAAAGACTCTTCTTGGAAAGGCTTGGGAAAAGGCAGAAGGCACGGCCAGAAGCAACAGGGCACTTGTTCTTTGCATTGGCAAAGCATCCTGCGTCACAACTGCTCACGATGCCTTCCCTGCCCCTCTCTGTGCACTCAAAGCTCCTCCAGTCCGGCACCAGCTCCTACTGCACGGAAGAACTTGGTGGCACGTACCTGTCAGGAGTCTCCCTTGATATAGGAGTGTACATGGCTGCATGCCTCGAGAACGTCAACGACGGTCTTCTGCTCTTTCTCATGCCCGGGCAGGGGAGCCAAGTTGGCCTCTCCTGCAAGCACACCCTCACTTTCTGTCCAAAGTCCAAAGTCAATCAGCTTGTATACAGCTGCCTCCCGGCAGATGTTCGAAAACGCCAACAGAATCAGAGGGTGTAGGTCGCGCCTGCAGTCGGGCATGAAGGCACTCTAAGCGTAGGTTCCTTACACGTCCCGCTTGCACCCTGACGCCTGCAATCCGGCCACCAAGACGTAGAAGACCATGCTAGGGCAGCGCCGCCCCGTCGCATGCTCAAAGGAATCACTCGGAACTACCTGTAGCATGTGTCTTGGTGAGCTCCTGGGACTTGGTTTCTCGAGCGGCACCTAGCTGACCTAGCTTGCTGGCCGTCAGATACGTTCAGGCATCTGGCAGGTTGGGATGCTGGTGATTGCTGCTGTATCTGAGCCACACATGCTACGAACCAACAAGTTGTAACAATGGAGGGATGCAGTAAAACCCAAGGGACGGCAAAGCTCGGCTCGGGCATTTCCCACGGACTCGCAGAGTTGAGCTGTGAAAGTCAGGCCTGTCAGGACAGCCGATGACTGAAGGCTGCCGAAAAAGCCCAACGGCTGGCGTGGTCAAGGCGTGCTGGATTGGGGAACACCAGCTGCAGGTATAGCGGCAGATAGAGGCTTCACGGCGAAGTTCGACTGAAGGCCTGCCCGGCTGCCAGACGAAGTGCTGCGGGTCGCTCTTCCGAGTCACGGGGGCGAGCCAGCGCTAGCCGCTTCGATTCATCCATGCCATCCCAGTTCGAGTTTCGACGGTTCTTCGCGCATCCCAACAGGCCTGTTCTCGATGGTTCGCCTCTCCGTCACTAGCAGCCCCCGTCGCTAGTGTTCGACAAGTCTTCCAGTTCGCTCTCGTCTGGCCTCGCTGCCGCTTCCATCCTCGGCTTCCAACACAGGTGCTGTGACTAACACGATCGCGTCTTCTCCTAGATCTCGCAGTATAGCTTACTAATCCTACGGGCAGTTCTCTGAATACCTCGCGCTAAGAGACAGGGACACTTAAAGCGGCCCCTAAATTCTGAGAAAGCCTCCATCTTCCGTTGGCATCTGAGCCGCAAGGAGGCTCGCATCGCCCAGAGTGCCGCCCATGCTTCTTCGCCGGACCAGAATAAGCGAGAAAAGCGGAGTGACACACATTCATGCCACCAGAGGTCACTGCCATCCATTCAAGCTCACTCTCTCATCTGCTTGCAGTGTTGAGTTTTGCCTGTTCTGCTGCCAGCCTCACCCTCAATCTTTGCTTGCCAGGTACGCACAGACTACTGAATGCCAACCTTGCCGTCTGCCAGCTAAAGGGAGGTGAGCTCTCCGAATGAAGGGCATGACTTGGGGACAGTAGTTGCCCTCCTCCACCCAAGCCTCGGAGGTGACAGGATGATATGATCCACTTCTTGAAGGGGTGTTGCCGCTTCCAGATATATCTGCTTCTGCGCTTCGCATGCAAAACTAGACAGTCTTTGTCACGGCCCGATGTGGGTAGAGCTGTGGTAAGATCCAAGTCCACCATGGACCAATCCCGAAAACTTTGTCGCAGCTGGTCTTGGTGCTCGTTGAGGTGCCTCGGTAAGAGCTCGGGATCAGCTTGGAGCAATGGAGAAGGTTGGGCTCGCTGCTCGGATGTTGCTCCCTGATCCCGACTTCTGGCGAAGGGTGTAGCCTCGTATTTCAAACCAGCAGTTTCTTTGCTACTTCTAGCGAGGTCGCCCTAAATCGGTAGCTTTGGCAAAAGGGAGGGGGGGCCAATAAGTTCTTGCTGGGCGGCCCGATCCTCGCTTTCGACGCCGGAGCCGGCTGATAGTCGTCTCACCAGACCGGAGGAGTCGAATCTGCTTGGCGAGAAGGGAGCCCGTCATGGAGAAGACGGTGCAGCAGAGGAGAAGCAAGACACTGGCCTCAGGCGACTCATGATCCCATCTTAGCCCGAAGACACAGATCCGCCAAAGCCACAAAGGTTACAGAGGTGCAGCCGGGCAGCAGCATGTAGATGCACACCTGAGTAGTTGTCAAAATTATGGCCCCTTTTGGGTACCCTAAATATTAGGTGCCGTATTATAATAAGGACCCAGAAAGGTACCATAATTTTGACTACCACCCACCTGCGTAGGAGTGCTCCAGGAGTCTCGTAATGTAGAAAGGCAGGGTCCGCTCTGAGAGCGGCGGGAGCTTTGCGATGACGTCATTCACGTTCCTAGTTCATGCTTGGGATAATATTAAAATCAAACATGTACATGTGTATTCCTTATTGGGTTTTTTGTTACCATAAAGATGAAAAATTTTACCAAACTGTGACAAGGGTTCTGTACAATGTCATCCATGTGGTCCAAACAATACGTAGCTGTGACAGCCAGGACATATGACACGGAGACAGTCGCCCAGAACAGGAACACCACAAAGCTCCGCCGATTTCCCCTCCCCACACAATTGCCAATGAAAGGGCAGTGATGATCCATGTCATAGACACACTGCCGGCAGATTCTGCAATGATGGCTCCCAGGCGGCTTGCCTTTGCCACATGCCTTGCAAAATCGGTAGCCCTCCAGCGCACCGGGGCCAATGTTGCCCAGGCGCTGCACGGCGACGAAGCCAGGATCTCGCAGGACGGATTGCGCATAGTTCAGGAGGGTGTTTGCCCAGAGCCAGACACAGGAAAGCCAGTGGAGGGAGAAGCTCAGCCTAGCGGGGCTTCAGCGCATTTTGTCGGATGTGCAAGGCTTAATGAGGAACCGTGTTGCCAGTCCCCAAGACACGAGGTTCATGGAACTTGCGAATACACGGAGTCCTAGGTGGCAGAGGTCACAGACTCTCTGCACATGCAAGCAGACTGTCACCCCGCACCTTGAGGCGCTACCCAAAAAGTCTGGGTAGATGTAGAACACACCCAGCACAGCAATGCTATTGATCGCGGCCAGGACGAAGACGACCATGAAGAAGCTCCAAATTCGGCGAACAACCGGCACAGACACGAGGTCTGAAACTGCGAAAACCATCCGCAGCAGTGCCGGCTTCGTGTCCCTTCGCTGGAAGTCGCTCAAGGCACCGCAGAAGCTGCACTTCACCTCCTCCGAGGATCCGTCCAGGCCCCTTCCACAGGCCCAGCATTTGAAAACTCGCCCCCGTGTCTCGATGAAGGGAGCTTCGGACTCAGGGTCCGCCGAAAAGTCTTCGACAGCAGCCATCCCAAGTGCCCGGAAGGAGGTTTTAGGGTTTGGGGGTTCAGGGGTTTGGGTCTTAGGGGCTTAGGGTGTAGAGTTTAGGGTAGATGGCAGTGCCCAGAAATCTATTGTTGAGGACTCGGTCATGGTATTGCAAGCTAGCCTGCGAGGTCGCTAGATGTCTTGATCGGCCAGCATGAATGCATAGATGTGAACATCCGTGTTCATACGCATGCTGTACAAACTGTACATATGCATCTGTACAGAACATATACACAGATGCGCGATGCGGCTAGACGCTCGACTCTTGAAAAGAAACAAACTTACCAATGTGCTTGGGGCTACACGAGTTTTCTGAAAAAATGACAGGTTCCAAATCAACATGCCCTGACCTCAAGAAAGAGCTGTTGTGAAGCCGGCACCAGCTAATGCAGACTTTCTCCCTCGGCAGAACACGGCGAGTTTAAATAATCAAGTCAGGCTGTTGCAGACACACTTCCGGTAAGAGTCATGGCAAGTCGCACAAGAAAGGTGTCATTCTCCTGCCCATGGCCAAACAAGGCTGCAGTCTCTTGGAGACGTAGCCCGCACAAAACTGTCGAAGATCATGATCTGAAAATTCTGTTACGGAGGGTACCCGAACTTTCCAAACAATAAAGATTCGTGGGGATTTCCAACGATCGGAACCCGATGTTCTTTAAATTTCTGAAGGGCTCCTGGCTCTTGGAAACTCCCAATGGCTAACGTGGCCCACATCCTGCGATCACAGGAACGGGCTTTCTGGGATACACCCAGCGGCTGCATTTTTTGCGCCAGCAAGGAGCGTCCGTGAAACGAATTTCCGAGGCGGAAGCCTGGGCACGGTCGAAAAACACCCGAAAACCCCCAACCCCCTAAAACCCAAACCCCAAGCCTCTAAAACCAAAACCCCAAGCCTCTAAAGCCTAAACCCCAAGCCCTAAAGCCTGAACCCCAAGCCCTAAAGCCTAAATATTTTCGTGGGATCGATGAGATGATCAGGGCCCAGCCTTATTCAAGAACAGGGTTTGGACGCGCCCGACCTCTGAATGACCTCAATGCTCAAGGCTCCACACACAGTGGCCCACAGTGGAAGTGCGGGTGGACGTGCCTCCTGGCGGCCTCAAGCTGCAAGAGGCGCAGGTCCGCAGCAATGCGGGCAGCCTGGCAAAACATACTCTAAGCTGTACTACGAGATGCTGTAAGCTACTATAACATACTCTATAATACGATAGTTATACTGTAAGCTATTATAACATACTCCATAATGCGATAATATACGGTAAGCTACAACAGCCTCTATAATACGATAATATACTGGAAGCTGCTGTAGCACACTCTACTGTAAGTTACTGTAACATACTCTATAATACGATAATATACTGTAAGTTACTTTAACATAACCTATATTACTATAATATACTGTAAGCTACTACAACATACTCTAAAATACGATACTATACTGGAAGCTACTGTAACATACTCTATAATACGATAATATACTGTCAGCTACTATAACATACTCTATAATACGATATATATATATATATATATACTATAATAGGCTATCACAATAATGGCCCCTTCACCCGCCGGCCGGCCTCCTCGGTCTGACTGGGCTGATAGCCTTCAGGTCTCACAAGGCTGTGGAACCAGCTGAAGGATTTGGAGGTTTCCGAAAATTAGGGGTCCCGTATTTCGGGGTCCGTATAAGAAGGATCCTACGATTTAGGGTACTATATATTAGGGTCCCCTATCTTCGGAAACTCCCATTTCAGAGTGGCCGCCGGCCTCCAACAAATGGGCTGGTCACCACGGCCTGCGAACAAGCTTCCTATCGGATGCTGAAAGGGGATCAGTACGTTATATACCAAACATACATTCACATAGATATATATATATATATGTATACTTTCTGCCTACCTACCTACATACATACATACATACAAACATGTGTCTTTATTGGCTTCGTCGTTCAGTTCTGATTCAATCAATCATTCATTCATTTTCCATTAATTCATCAACTCATTCATTCATCAACACATTCCATTCATTCATCCATCCATCCATCTATTCATGCATGCATGCATTTATCCATGCATCCGTGCATTCATTCAAACATTCATGCATTCATTCATGTACTCAGTCTTTCTCTCTTTCATTTCATCACAGCATCTCTTCATGCACCTACTTGTTTGTGTATCTATGTATTCCTCGGACAACTTCAAGCTACGGATCCCAGCATCTCCGAACCGCAGAGCTGGCGCGCCTTTGGCTCCGCCTCCACGGCTCTTCTCTCGGAGACCTGAAGGGCAAAACCCGGTTTAGGGCCCTTTAGGGATTTTGGGGTTTAGGGGCGTAGGATTTAGGGTTTAGGGGTTTAGGATTCGAGGTTTAGGGTTTGGGGATTTGGGGTTTAGGGGTTAGGGATTGTTCTTTGAAGGCCTCTTTGGGTCTGCATGGAGCGTCTCCAACCCGGTTTGGGTAGGATTTTGGGGTTTCGGAGCCTCTAACCTCCACCCCAAAATCCTCAAAAACTCCGAATTCCAAATTCCACATCGCATATTCACTGACATTCACCGGTCGCTCCTTGCATGTCGGCGGTGCCTCGGGGTCCTGCGCATCTCAGAATCTCGGAGGAGCTCTCGCAAACAAAACCCTTAAACACCAAAACCCTAAACCCCTTTGTTCTCAAAGCCCTGAAATGGATATTGCTATGATTACTATGGTTATGATTATTGTATATTAGTATTCTTCGAGCCCCAAAATTGGGCGGCTTTTTCTGCAGGCTCCTCGCTCTGCACCTCCTCCGGGCGCGGCTGAGCCTGCAGCAAACGTTAGGGTTTAGGGTGTGGGATTTCGGAGTCTATGGCCTAGGCAGGGTTTAGGACCTTTTGGAGCTTGGGGTTCGGGGTTTGCAGGTTTGGGGTTTAGGGTATAGGCGACTGCTGCCGGTCTGACTTCCTATGGGCCTGGGGTTCAGGAGCCTGGGATAGGGTTTACAAGTACAGGGTTTGGGCGACTGCTACCCTTCTGGCTTCTGACACGAGCTTCGAGGGGCGCCTCGACAGCACGAGGAGTTGATGGACTGGACGGGCTCGATTCCTCACAGCTCACAGGAAGCATCGGCACCTCGTCTGCAGCAAACCTTCTAGAAAACCTAGAACCTGAACCCTAAACCTGATTTGAAACCCTAAAATCTCAAGCAGTCCTGCAGATCAGCCTCCTCCGGCCACTCGTCCTCTTCGAAGCCGAAATCAGACGCCTGAAGGAGGACGAGTAGCAGAGACTCTCTCAAAAGCTGCGTGTGTAAGCATCTACGGCCTTGCCTTGAGGCAATTCGGCTCAGCCTGGCCGACAACTCAACTGCACCGAAGGGCGCGAGCCTTCCAACCAAAAATGCCAGAAGGATGCCTCTGCCTTGACGTCCTCGCTGCCTGCAACCCAGATTTAAGGATCATGGCCCAGGCGAGGAAACTTCTTCGTCGAGTTCGTGTCTCTCTCAGCCTCTGCTTTCGATCAAAGGCTCACCTTCAAGGTCCTGCCGCCAGTCAAAAGAGACTGCCTATCCCAAGACTGAGGCTGCTGGTATGCAAATCGTGCGGAAGCGACCTTTGTGCGACCTCTCTGCAGTGGACCCTGCGTGTCTGTGGATGAGCGAGCACGAAACATTGAAGCAAAACTCATCATACAGCTCCTGCTGTTTAAAGATGGGGGCTGGACGATGCCCGGGCAGCGCCGGCGAGGCTTCAGAAAGCTACAGAAAGCTACAGCTCGACTCATTTTTTGATGCTTAAGACTTAGGATTGGCCAAGCCAGGCCTTGCCGCAGCATGTCCAAGTAATCCACAGGGATCGAAAGAGATTCAAAGCTCACTTCTTGCAGAAAAGCCATGAAGATCGGACTTGACATTGGCAGCCCGATGTCGTTGAGCCGCGAGTGAATTCCCAGCAGGTTGTGCGATGAGGCACGTCCCCACCCATCCGCGAAAGGGCGTGCTGCCCAAAAGCAGAAAGCGTTAAACCCATCTTTCAAACGGGCTTTCGGTAGCCCCATTGGCGCAGGTGCAGTCAGCTCTGCAGTCCCAGCTACACCTCAAAAAATCGCAAGACACTCACAGCTCTCCGACCACATCGAATCGAAGAACCCGCCCTAAACCCTAAACCCTAAGCCCTAAACCCTAAGAGCCCACCGAGGATCTGGCAAAATGTTGCCGAAAGTGGCACACGCTACGCGGAGGCAACTCCAGAGCTGCCTGGGGACCCCCCCCCCCCGGCTCCGGCCGTGCGGTTTAGGTTTTTGTTTTTTAGGGTTTAGGGTTTAGGGTTAGGTTTAGGGTTTAAGGCTTGTTGTTGGCTTTGACTGGCGTGCTAACGTCCAGAATCCACCGAAGTAGAAGGCCTGTTTGCCGACACTCCTCAGAAGCTACTCTTCCTCGTCTCTGGGCCTTTAGAGTGTTTTTTTGAGGACCTTTTTCCAGTGCATGGAGAACCTCAATGAGGCAGGCCCGGTTTAGACCACCTGTAACTACACCCTTGAGTTTAGGGTTTAGGGTTTATTTGGGTATTCCGTTAGGGGTTATGCTCCAGAGAGAACAAGCCCTTGTCCATGGAAAATGGGAGAAGCAACCGAAGCAAGCATCACGACAGAAGTTTGAGGCCGTTGCCGGCAGACGCTGCTGCCAATGCCTTTGCAAGGACCTCGTGGTCTGTTGTGGTGAGAACCCTGCAACTCCGAAGGTCATATTCTAGCACTGAAGAAGCATCATGTTACACGATGATACTTATACCGCATGTGTCTACTATGCTATACTAGTAGTTTCTGAATTGTCGCTGTAGCATAATACATGACAACACAATGCAACATAGCATGACATAGAATGCAAAGCATGAGAGAATGTACCGCGATAAGACCGTATACCATAAACACAAAACACATGTACGAGTCATGACAGAGATCATGGTATCAAGTGACAAGCCAGAAACTGCAATGGAGCTCAATGTGGGCTTTAGAGCCGCCTCCCAGGCTGAGAAGCTGGCAGACTGCAGGCTGTCCTCATCCTCCTCTTCCTCTTCCAGACCTGCCTCGGTCGACGAGAGCCCAGGGATGAGGCGGAGCTTTCGGGTGCCTCTTGGGTCTTGGCCGGAGCCGTCATCGCCGTGGAAGCTTCCAAACCTTCGAAGCCCTCAGACCTGAGAGGAGGGGAACTCACACAAAGAGGGTGTCAGAGGCAGAGAGAAATGAAAAGATGTGGAAAAAGGCATCGGCCCGGCCAGTCCGTAGTAGGGGTTTTCAGCCAAGCTGAGGCCTGCGATACCCTGAGCAGAGGCACAGCTGAAGAGGAGTCGGACGAAGTGCGCAGAAGCCACTTTCCGCAAAACCTCGGCCTGGGTGAGAACGGATTGCTGCTTGGCCATCGCCCTGCAATGGAAAGCGCTGAAAGCTGAAAGCCCCTAGTAAGTATGATCCCTTAAAGGGGCCTTATGCCCTATTATGATCCCTTCAGGGGGCCTTATAAACTGAAGTAGATCCCTTAATGGGGGTTCCTATAAAGTACCCTTAGTAGTATAGGGCCCCAAATTAGGGGATCTACTCTCTCGCGGTCAGAAGGCGCCTTGTGGCCGACGGCGTGGAGCCAAAGCCGGCCTGGCCCGAGCCGCGAGCCCAGGGCCGATCACTCACCATACTTATTACATACATATATATATATATGTATGTATAATATCTCTATGTGTGTATATATATATATACAGAAATGAAAGCTGCACTCAGCATCCAGCGAGGCCAACTCCAGGAACCGCGGGATATTTGGCCTGGCAGTGCCACGCCAAACGCTGCATTTCTCAAAGCGTCTGAGTGCGAAGCTTACCTTTGGTTAGTAGGGAATGGAAAAACGGTAGTAATAGTAGTTATGATGGTACCCTACTCCTCCATTCCCTACTAGCCAAAGGCAAGGAGTGCGAAGGCTCAGCGCCGGGCAGTTGCTGCAGCTGGGCCTCGCAAGCTCGGGCCCTCTCTTCTCCGAGAGAGAAACCGAAGAAGGGAGATCGGGTTCCTAGAGACTCCCATATCCCTTAATTAGGGAATATAACGTACCATAAACTGTTCCTTCATTATCGGCTATTCGAATCTCTGGGTTTGTCCCATTCCGAAAACCGTCAGTCACAAGTCCACACTCCAAACCAGTTTCCCCTGCGTATCTCTACCCGAGCATTCGCTTCTCCGAAGCAGTGACCGGCAGGGCGCCTCCGCTCTGCATCCATCGGAAGATCTTTTGCTCTAAGGCTGACATCCTGTCGACCAGCACAGGCTCTGCTTGGTGATTCGATGAGACGAGCAGGACAAGATGAGACTGGCTGCCTCGCCAGAAGAGGATCCAACTTCTGTCTCTGCGCTCCCTGCAGTTTCGGCGAATAGCACGCTTTGAACCGCTTCCTGCTATTCCGCAAGACCGTATGGTCAACCTTTTTCCGCGGCTTCGCTTCGCAGGATGCGTTCTTGTGGCACACTCCTCGACGCTGTCAGATGCTCTTCTGTGCGGCTGGCTTCCTGGTAGGCTTCAGCAGCAAAGCGCCGAAACCAGCCATTCCGACTCTGCCTCTTTAGTTCCGATCTACTGCCATCTCCTCGCAGCTCCGACGGCCACGCTCGTCGAGCGAATTGTCGAAAGCAGCTCTACATCTTCTAGCTGAAGTTCTGCGGAATCCGAAACGCCAATCCGATGGTCCAAGTGGTGGGGTGAAGCGTCTCGCCAAGCTCCAGTGCGAGGTTGCCCTGACTTCTGGTGTCGTTTCGGCTCAACCACAGTTCTTGGATGGATCCTCGTTGGGCAGCACTGCCTTCCAGCAAGATCCAAACAGATCAACAGCGCATGAAATCGCAACAAGAACCCCGAAGCCTCCACCCCCACGGCCCTTCAACACCCTAAGCGTGCCGGCTGGTACCTGTGCGACTTTCAGCAGTCTGCGCAGAACTACTGCGTGGTCGCGGATCCCAGCTTGGTCCAGTGGGTTCTGCAGCGCATCTTGATTACTGTTTCCGTCTCTTTAGATGTACAATCTGACCCAGTCAGAGACGCGCTTCTGTCGAATGGTTCTGTGGACAAGGCTCAGCGTTCGTCTTGTTCAGCCGCTCGGCCACATTTTGCACCACCGATGGACCGTTGCGATTGCCCTCAGACAGATCTAAGGAATCCTATAGTAGCCCTTCAGGGGACTCCATTGCTGTGAGAGAGCCCACCTCAACAAGGTACGGGACATCTCCTTGCCACTTCCTCGAGCCCATCACGATGTCCATATAGGCCTGCAGGCTACGGCCACGAGGCACCAACTCCTCCCTAAACCCTAAACCCTCAACCGCTCTCCCGCCGGCCTTGTTGGCTTTGACATACTCTCTTGACCCTGGCTTTCTTATGCAGAATCAGAGCAGGTCATTGGTCCCATGTGCCCCCTTTTCTGCCATGGCTGAGTATGGGACCAATGCAGCCACAGAAGTCCTGAAGTCAAAACAGCCAAGAGCTAGCATAAATTGTAATGCAGGGGCCTTAATAAGAAGAAGAAGAATAGGGTTTTGGGGCCCATGATACTAAAATTATAATAAGGAAACCCCCAAAATGGTATAGGTAACTCTTAAGGCCCCTACAGCATCCTAAACATCCCTGATGCTCGCGTCTTCTCCCAGCCTCGAGAGGTTGAGACAGCTCGACGGGAACCCGATCGTCAAGCCGCTCGCAGAATCTCCGAACCTTCTCCCACTCTTCTCGACTTTGCATCTTACTGGGGTCCTTAATAGACTGCTAACATGAGATAAACCCAAAACCCTCGTCTAACTAGCCCGCACCCCGCGATGTGGAACTACAGCAATGCTCGCCTGCTGGCAGGCCTCTTTGGCTGCCGACTCAGACAGCAACACCTCTCTTCGGACCAGGACCCCAGGAGCAAAGGCGAGGAGCTTTGGTGACCGTGCCTTCCGAACGTCGGGATCAAACTTCTCTGCTACCTCTGTGAGCTTGCCGTCTTGCAGCCACCTGCGAGTTCAAGAGGCAAGGGAAGCTGCAGCTTCTATGCTCCGGACCATGGCCTCAGCCACTGCGAAGCCAGGTACTTCGAGGAGTGGATTATGAAGCCTGTCACAGAGACGTGCTATCAGTATCTATCAGTTATAGTCACAGGAAATGTCATAGCAATAATCCTAGTAGAAGTTACAATAACTGTAGTAACAGTCACAATACTAGTATATAGTAGTAATCGCAGCAGTGATAATAATGTCCTCAAGCAGCGGCCCATCATGGCCGCATCTCATGGCCTTCGGCTGTTTCGAAGTCGTCTCTGGCGCGCCAGGTCAGCTTCACCTCCGGCTGGTCCTGGATCCACGGACTGGCCACCGCTTCTCTTCCCCGGGTATAGGGTATAGGGGCTCTTTGGATGTGGGAGGTTCCGAAAATTAGGGTTACCTTAGTTTGGGGTCCTTATAATAAGGATCCTACTATGAGGTTAGGGTCCCCTATTTTCAGAAACTCCCATGTAGGGCCCTAGGGCTGCGGCCGCCGCGGCCGCTCGCGCTGGTGGACCCGCCTCACCGGAAGGGTAGAGAGCTTGTTCAGGGTTCAGGGTTTGATGTAGGAACCTGATTAAGAGGCCCTGGGCCTCTATAACCCCCAAAGTAGTAGGATTCATATAAGGAACCCTAATAAAGGCCCAAGGTTTCTTAATCGGGTTCCTACGTTAGGGTTTAGGGTTCCGAACCTCCGAGAGCTCGGACCTCAGCTCCAGGTGAAGACTCCGTCAAAGAAGATCCGATTCCCGACTTTCCCAGAGACCCCAAGATCCCTTGATTAAGGAATATGCCTCTGACTGAGGATTCCTTAAAGGGCTCCTTAAAGGGATCTATAAGGGCTCTATAAGTGAATCCTCAGATTATAGTAGGATCCCCAATATCACTTAAGGCATGTTTCGTTAACTAAGGGATATTGGAGTCTTTGGGTTCCCCTAAACCCTAGAGCTGAAAACGAGAGGCTCGATGGCTGCGCAGGGCGTAGCAGACCGGCTTGTAGCCTTGCAGCAAGCCTCAAACGGATGCGCTTAGAAGACTTAGAAGAACCTATAGAGCAGGAAATGAAACGAGAGAGACGGGGCTGCGGCATATCCCCACGCCCCCGAGCCGCTGTCATACCTCATGGGATTCTTCTACAGCAACACTACCCAAGGATGCCCCTTTGCAATCCGGTGAGGGGCCCCGGCCAGGAGCCCCAAATGCTCCGATGGCCCACAGGCACGGCATCCTGAGGGATTGAGTCTTGGTGGAAGGCGCACCGGAGAGCCGTGGAAGGTGCACCGGATCTCCTCTGCGTAGCGGGACTGCGCCAGGTGCTGGCCATCCGCCATGAAGGCACATGCAAATCTTGACCTTTCTACCTCGCCTTATCCGGCAACGAAGCACCGTAATGCTTGACTTGAGTTGCAATGCATGTGCTGAGCGTCTGCAGCTACATGCGGCTATGCTTGGGCCAACGATCGCTGCAAACGGCGTGAGGAGCTCTTGCCACGACCAGGGCATTGGCTCGGCTCCCAGCAAACCCTGAAGATCGCTTGAGAACCCTTGACGCTCAGGACCCGAAGCCCAGAGAGACGTGTCTTTGACCTGCCTTGGACATGGTCTCGATCTTTGCCACCTGGGCCTTGGCCGCCTTCCATCACAGCTCTTACTGTCTTACAAATTGCAGACGCATGCAACCACGCAATGAAGAATTCTTAAGGAATCCGAACATCAGTGTGAAAAGAAACATGGTACACCCCGCACCCTGATCTTGTCCGGGTTGGAATTGCTTCGCCTCAGAGGGGCAAAGATCGAACCCAATGTGGATAAGGAATGCTCCCAAAGAGCCAGGACGGAGAGCATGCCAAGGTGCGCGTCTATCTCCTGCCGTATCTTGTCCAGAGTCTCCTGGAAACCAGTGCACGGATGTGGCTACACGGGAGAGCTCGCAGGGCGGTCCTTCTGATATTTCATAAGATCGGCATTGTGGTTGTGCGCAAAGATCGTCCTGAGGGTGTAAGCGGACTCGAGGCTTGCTGTGCACTGCAAGTGCCGAAAGGCCCTGGAGAGAAATTATCTGCAGCCCATCAGCTGATGCAGCTCCCCCTTGAGCTTGCCAAGTTCCTCACGATGAGCTTCACAGACGAACATCAGAGGCATCGCTTCATAGAAGTAGGGACAGGCCTTGCCCCACTGCTGCTCAACCTTCGCCAGGGCCTGCACCACTGCTGCTTGCTCCAGGGCCTTGCACTTGCCACAGCTTGACGTGAGCAGTGCGAGTCGCAGTCGCGGGTGCGAGATGGTGCAAACATGCCTCCTGGTTCGGCTGCACCTGCATATCGTCCAGCTGCTTGACGAGACCATCAAGTCCTGGGACCCCAGCGCTGCTCACGATGCGGCGAAGAGCCAGAGCTTGCCATGTCTATGCCACTGGGCCCGAGGCGAGAATCCATCTCCTGGTACGAATCAGCTTTTCATGAGAGGGCTGTATGGCATGGAGCCGTCAAGTCTTTGAAGACATCCCGGGTCCTGCATGGCATGGTGCAGGAGCTTCAGCTCAGCGGTCACCTGGATTCAAACGGGACATCAGAATGAGGGAATGGGAACAACTGCAACGAGTGTTGCAATGATTGTAGTAAGAGCGAGAACTGCAACACAAAAATCGACAAGAATCGCAGGCCTTCTGCTCGGACTCTTTCTTTGCTTGAAGCAACAGGGTCTGCACCTGGAACACATCAAAGTTCGACTTAGGGTTCAGGATGCGCTTCGGGATTTGGGGATGTGGGATTTGGGCAGATCGAGGGTGGGCGGAGTTGGAAACACCACCCCCGGCCACCTGTTGTCCTATCTTGTTCGAGATCTCCTGCTTCACATCCGTTGTAACGTCCTGCAACTCGCTTTGCATCTGAACGGCTGCACACCAACAAACGGACGCTTTGGAGCATTCACCACGAATGCGCCGAAAGCAGCACTCCTCGGATCGTGCGCCACCTTGGCTTCTACGGGCAGAAGCACCCAACACAGACTACAGGGTTCGACATTACCATCTGCTAGCTCACGAAGAGCGCTCCGCACAAACAGTTCTACCAGCACGTTCTTTGCGGTCAAGGCCTCGCGAGGTCTCGAGCCCCTGAATCTTGCCTCGCAATTCCTAAGCCTTGAACAATCCTGAATCCCTGAGCTCTAAGCCGAAAGCTGTCCACCCTAAGCCCAAGCCCTGAACCCAACCCCTGAGTCCCCAGACCGTATAATCTCTGTTCAACTGGACCAATGCATTATGGTAGATATCTAAATATAATGCATATTATATGGTCTACTGGCATAATTTCCATAATATCTACTACGTCAATTATACGAAGAAACATGATACAACTTAAACCCTGAACCATCGAGCCCTCTGAGGCTGAGTCCGTTGAGGGCAGCACTCGGCCTGAGTTATCGGAGGTCTGCTTGGAGCATAGATAAATAGCAAGTATGAATAACGGTTTAGGGTTTAGGGTTCAGGATTTAGGGTTCAGGGTTTAGGGTTCAGGGATTGGGGTTTAGGGTTTGAAGTTTAGGGTCGCTCTATCGATCTAACTATCTACCTGCCTACCTATCTCTCCGTCCGGCCGGCCGTCCGGCCGTCTACCTACCTACATACTTACCTACGTACTTACCTAGCTACCTATCTATCTATCAACCGGTGTGACGCTTGCGCAGGTGAA
The DNA here is from genome assembly GCA_905221615.1 of Symbiodinium sp. CCMP2592. Classification (NCBI taxonomy): domain Eukaryota; class Dinophyceae; order Suessiales; family Symbiodiniaceae; genus Symbiodinium; species Symbiodinium sp. CCMP2592. Next base: position 1,505,006 of record CAJNDT010003223.1, read on the forward strand.
CAGGCATGTTTACGTAAACCTGGGCATATACATATGTATGCATATATGTAGACATACTTACTTACTCATTAATATGTACATGCACATGTGATATTTAAACTCGTGATTTAAACTCTTGCTGCTTACACCTATATCAATGTTGCGCGTATCTACATCCATCCATACATACATACATACACTTGTTCATGTATAAGAATATATGCGCACATGTACATTTCTGCATGTACATATATACACGTATATTTAGATATTTACACATAATATCTGTGGATGTACGTTTGCACATGTGTATATGTTTGTACAGATACACAAGTGTTTACAGATATCTAGTTTGTATACACAGTGGATACATGCATGCGTATAAGAAGCAGGGACCCAAATTACAAATACGAGCTGCGGGCAACTCAATATACAGATCGGTGCATACACAGGTGTATATTTCCCTTTGTCGACACATGCATACACATGGTATGCATAATATACATATAAACATGACATAGGAGTGTATATGTGTAACAAGATATTGCACAGAGGTCGTGCGTACAGATAAACATGTATGCAGATGTGTTTGCCTGTATATCTGTATATACACACACGTAAGTACATATATAAACAAATACATGAATGGCAACATGTGTGTATATATATATATATCTTTACAGATAGATGTAGATATACACCTCTACACACATACGTATATGCAATTTGGAGCTGTATACAAATATATATATATATATATATATATATATATATATATACATATACATCGTCACATATTCCACTACCTGCATCAACTTCTTGCAAGCGAGGATTCAGTTGCTTGCACGCGGCTGCTGAAGCCAAAAGAGTGGGACGAGAAGCAACCCATATCCTAACATCCTCAAAGCCCCTCCAAATCCTAATCAAACCCTTATGGTCTCAGGATATCCGCCCACACACCCCTGTCCTCCAACACCCTAAACCCTAAACCCAACCCTAAGCCCTACAACTCCGACTCAGACACCCTAAACCCTGCAACCTGAACTCCGAAGCGCGAAGCCCAAACCCTAATCCTAAACCACTAAACCTCAAACTTAAAACCCTACACCCCGAAACCCCCTGAACCCCTAAACCCCTAACTCCGAAACACAGGGTTTGTAAAAAACCCACGGAACTTGTTTCTTTAAACCTCGGAACCGCTTGGTGGTTTGAGGTCCCGGCAGCCCGAGGCTCGGGTTCGGAGCGAGCCCGGGAGGTGCTGAAGCGGTTCTTTGGGGCTTCTTCGGATTCAGGATTTGGGGTTTTGGGTTTGCGGGTTTGGGGTTTAGGGGTTTGGGGTTTGGGGGTTTTGGGTTTGGGGGTTTTGGGTTTTGGGGTTTGGGGTTTAGGGTTTTGCGGTTTAGGGTTTTAGGATTTGGGGTTTAGGGGGCTCAGGGTTTAGGGGTTTAGGGGTTTAGGGTTTGGGGTGTAGGGGGGTTTAGGATTTAGGGGTTTAGGGGGCTCGGGTTTAGGGGTGTTGGGGTGTAGGGTTCAGGGATTTAGGGGTTTAGGATTTATGGTTGAGGGTTTGTTAAGGTTTAGATTTCTTGTTGTGGGGTGTACGCATGCAATCATTTCACAATCCAGACGCGAAACTCTGGTGCCTGATGTACATAACGAAATATCAGGCTTGCGGGCTTAGGGTTGAGGGCTTAGGGGTCGGGGATTAGCGCTTGGGGTTATGAGGTTTGATGTTAGGACGACAAGTCGACGTGGTTTTTGTTGAGGTTTGGGGTTTCTGGCTTGAGGTGTCACTGATGCAAGGACTTGCGGGGACTCCGGGTCTACTTGGAGGTTCATGGATAGCTATAAGTGGGGGTTATAAGTCCCCTAATAGGGGTTATAAGTATAGTTGCCCTGCTTATAATGTAACCCTACTTAGATGCTGTGGTGGGCAGGTTTACTACAGAACCTCGAAGCCTTGGGGGAATTCGAGGGCTCGGGCTTCACTGCCCTTGCGGGTCTGCAAGAGGCGGTTGGTGAGCTGGACTCCTTCAAGAAACCCTGAACCCTAAGCCGCATAACCCCTAAACCCTAAACCGCGTAACCCTAAATCCTAAACTGCGTAACCATAAACCCTATGCCGTGCAACCCTAAAGCCTCAAGGGCTCAAAATTTCGGGATGTTGCGACGCTGGAGCACCCTCTGGCCTGGGACGGTTCCGGTCATCCTGGAAGCAGGGAAACATCGCTGTGCCAGTTGAGCGTATACTCTGTGTAAGGAAGCTTAGTCTCTAGACATGCATCATCAGCGATATACGTCACTGGATGGCTTTGTGATTTTGCTTTTTCTGTCATACCTGCTTGCTGTATGCGTGTACTGTTTCTGTTGCAACAGCACCTCGGACTGTGCAAAGTAAACAGGTGCGGGAACAAAGCAACGTAGTGCTGGCTCAATCCTGCTGGTCAACGGCTTCGGTGGATGCACGTCCGCACGCACCTGGGCAGTGCTAATCAACTGACCGTCAAGACAAGCAGAAACACCAGACAAGATTGGCGTCTAAATCCAGGGATACGTGTGTCACATCTGAGCTTCAAACCGCAGCGGAAATTTGCAGCTCTGACGCGCTGTGGAACTGAAGGTAGCAGCGCGGCGTTACACGCTACTCTGCTCGGGCACAGCGTGGGAAGTGTCTGGTGCCCGGGGGAATGCAGGTATGTTGGATGATCTTGATGTGGAGGCTGTGCCTCCTATCCTGGACTGTAAAACAGAAGGGACCCAACATGATATGATGGGAAGTCTCAACAGGCGAACCACTGTTGAGACGCCTACAGCTTGAGGTGGCAGAATGCGGCAGGAACATGAAACTGAGCATTGTGAAAACATGCCCGAACGCTGCTCGGCTGCAAGTCTGGAAATGGCTTCCAACAAAAGCGAAATGCAGCTGGCTGAAAGATTCATAGCACCGTGTCCTCACCGACATCCAGCTCCTGCAGGGTCTGGTAAAGTCTTACGACGGTAATTCACCCTGCCTTCTTTTTGTAGGGTCCCTACGGATTCCAAATTAGGGTGTATAATAAGAACCTACAACAAAGTGGCAAGAGTAGTGTTTGGTGGGTTCAGGTAAACCCTAAAACCCAAACCCCTAAACCCGCCTCGCAACCGGTCTCAGACCATGCTTTGGAGTGTGGCGACGGCCTAAGCAAGAAAGCAGCGGTCGAAACCTTTAAGTCTCAACAAGGGTTTAGGATTTAGGCTTTAGGGTTTCGGGAGTTTCGGGTTTAAGGTTTAGGTCTTAGGGTTTCGGGTTTAGGTTTAGGGGGTGATTAAGTCTTTCTGCTACAGCAATAGCCTCTTAGCTATGCGTCTTGTGACTCTTCGTGGATAGTGTTTTCACCACTTTGAGCAACGTCCTCGTTCCTCTGAACATTTCGACTCTCAGTATGGTTATCACTATCATCAGTCTCTTTTCCAAATCCTGACCCTGAACGCGTACACCCTAAACCCTCCGACCTCCCTGAGGTCATAACATTCCCAGCTCGGAGTAGTTCTCATCTGCATCGGCGGTAGTGGACATTTGGGAGGCCTGGCTCGACTGTGGCCCTTAAGAAGAGTGGTGTAGGGTCTGGGGTTTAAGGTTACGGGGCTTTGGGGTAAGGCATCGCGCGAAAACGACATAAACACAGGCAGCGGCAGGGGCCTCTATCGACGTCACGGAAGGAGCCTTTCCCGCTTCAGACCTGCCGTTGCTTAGGTAGAGGCCGCGGCCACGGGGTCTGGAATTCGGACATGTTGCTTTTTATGCCGGTTATTCTGACTTCTGTCAGTTAGATGGGTAGTTGTCAAAATTAGGATCCCTGTTTTGGGTGCCCTAAACAGTCGGTGCCGTACTATATTCGGGACCCAAAAAGGGACCATAATTTCGACAACCACCCAGATGGGGAAGGCTTGTTCGTCCGTCGGGCAGCGGTTTTGACCATGGGAGGATTGCTGAACCGTGAGCCTCGGCGATCTGGAACTCGGGCTCGCCGTTGGGGCGTCTGTCAGTCGGGCCAGACTTGCCGCACGGATCTTCTACACTTTGTATATATATATATATATATATATATATGTATATGTATGTATATGTATGTATATAGTAGCTAGTAACTGGTACATCATAATGCTTACCAGAAAAAATAGTACTATGTGGTATTTATGAGCCAGCTTGGCCATGCAGTTCTTAGATCTTTTAGCCCCGAGCCTGGAAGCCAAGTTGATGAAGACAACAAATCCACATCCTCCCCTGCCACAGGTTGACTGCAACATGCGGCCACAGCCAGAGCTGAACGTTGAAGCGGCCTATGCGATGTGCCGCGTTCAGCATGGCCTCTGCGTAGCACCGGTGTCGCAAACAGCATCAAACAGCTCTTTGCACAGAACACAAAGAAGACAGTCGGCCAAGAAACTGGGAGCAGCCACGAGCAGTGATAAGCATAATACTGCCGGCTGAACTTTGTTGAAGATGCACTCTAACACTAAGAACAGTAACAAGACAAGGGCTTATACAGAAGTTGCACACGCAAGCATCCAAATCTGCCGCCCAGGGTCTATCCATTGAAAGACCTCGGATTCGACCTCTGCCTCCAGTCGCAACCTCCCACGGCGCTCTTAAAGCTTTGAAGGGCCTCAAGGCCGCCCCTTCACTACTTGGAGGTCCATGGGTAGTTATAAGTGGGGTTATAAGTCCCCAAATATGGGTTATAAGTATAATTCCCTATTATTTATATAACCCTCCAAGTAGTGCTGTAGTAGTGCTGGTACTACCTGCCTAGGACGAAAGCAAGCACTACAGCTACGACAGCTATAGCTAGTTCCAACTTCTGCTACTGCTGCTGCTACTTCTCCTGCTCCGGCTACCGCTCCTGCTACTGCTACGACTACTGCTACGACTAAGACCAAGAGCAAGACTCAGACTGAGACGACGGCTAGGGCTAAGGCTACGACTAAGATGCCGACGACGGCGACGACGACCACACCGCTGGTGCAACGACTGCTGCCACCCGTGACATAAAGCCAGTGTACCGGAGAAAAAAAACCTTGCGTTGCGTCTCGGTGCCTTGCCTCTTCCCTCTGGTACGCACCGTAAATGGGAAGATTCCCGGGGCCGGCGGTCGCGGCCTTTGAACATCAGTGCCACCAAACCACTCCCAGCAGACTTCTACGGAGCACCTTGATAGCACTCCAGAAAGGCTTCGCGTCACCTTCGCCTGCACAGTTAGGGTTTAGGCTTTAGGGTTTAGGGTTCAGCGTTTAGGGTTTCGGGTTTTTCCAAGGGAATGCGTCTTCAGACCACAACGCAGCTGAGCCTAGCCTGTCCAGGACAACCGAGATCATCCGGCTCATAGCCTGCTGCATCCAAAGATAGCACCGACAGCTCGTTACGTGTATTCTGATACTGACTCTAACAACTGTTTTTCTGCGTTCTTAGGTGGCGTGTCCTGCCGGTGGTGCGCATGTAAGTTATATTATGAGACCCTACCGTCCAAGTCTTCGGCGGTCAGCAGTGGACGCGATGCTGAGAACGCTGTCAGAAAACTCTGGGAGGCGCGCTGTGTCCCGCATGAGCCCCCAGGATGTCCCTGAAGTGAATAGGCTTGGAGACCTGGCTTTCAAAGCGACGACTCACAGCTGGGGTCGGAGTTGATGTCCATAATAAATGTGCTTATGCAGCTACTTATCTCATTACCCATTTATGTGTTTCTTTAGACATGGATAAACAGACAGACAGGCAGCCAGCCAGCTAGCTAGGTAGCTAACAGGCAGGCAGATAGACAAGTTAGATAGATGCAAAGACAGATGTACCGACGGAGACAGCAGAAAGATAATGTCATGAACGAAGTCATGACGACATTCATGAGATCAACAGTAGCAGGAAGACTAATGAAAACCCAACGACAGACCAAAAGCGTGCAGCCGTCACCTGGGATTTTCGTGACTCGCTGTGGGCATAGTAGAAAATTTGCCTGTCGAAGTCGAGCGTGAAGTACCTCGTGTGTGCAGATCGGACATGGCGAACAATAAGGTCCAAAGGTGCAAGCAACATAATCAGGACTCTGGCGTGCAGCTTCGGACAAACAACTTCCGATGTCGCACCCTGCATTTTCTTGAAGTCTGCCAGCTTTCGCAGCTCTGTTCTATGATGCCAACTCGTTGTCAGCCGGTCTGATCGGAAGGACTGCCTCACCTCTTGACGCTATCTGCGGCTCTAAGCAGCAGTACACAGCAGAAGCTAGCTGTGCAAGGGGGTTGAATACAGTATCTCACACTCGACAGCCACAGATAGAAGCTAAATCATCATGTCATCATCGCCACCATCTTCTTCGATGTTGGCCAACTCACGCTTCTCCCTCTCTCGCTTCTCTTCCGGATCCTCGGCGTCCTGTCACTGCTGCATGAAGCAAGGATCACAACCCGACGACGCTCATGCCCTGCCTTGTTGTCGTTCTCGTCCGGGTACGCCATGGCTTTTACAGCATCATTGTGCATCTGCAGGCAGAAGGCAATGCGCTTGTGCAGAGCCTCGCAAGACACGAGAGAAGCAAGACTGGTCCGAGGCAAGGATCCCTCTTCAAAAGCTAGAGAAACTGCCCCTCGTCACAAGCTGAGCCCTGCTGTGCCGCAGCCTTCTGAGGTTCGGTAGAATGGTACAGATCGATCTTCTGATTGGACTTCACAAACTGCTGGTCGTAATCGATCGTCGCCTGGCAGAGGACCCTGAAGAGCCCAGTCGAGGCCGGTCTAGGCCGGTCCACAACGAGACATGAAGTTCTCACAAAATGTCACATAGGCACTCAATTGCAGCAGAGCTTGCATCAATCACCCCGTCCACGACAGCTTTGGCCACAACGCCGGCAGCCTCGGGTTTTGAGTCAGATGGCCTTCCACGCCTCGAGTACATCCATTCAGGAAGCCATCAGGCGCTGACGTCTTGCGGAGACTCAAGCCCAAGCTTTGTGCAGATGTCCTGACTCGTTTGCTCGACACCCACAGAGGTTCGGTCACGCTACAACACTTCCAGACGTCCTGCAGAGAGATCCTGCTATAAGCCAGGCAGATGCTTCGCAAGCCTGTCTTGATGACCTAAGTCCCGTTTTTGAGACGTGCTCGGCCATCCTCCGGGCCGGCAGCTAACACATGAACAGTCCAAGCAAGCAAGATCCGAAACTGACCAGGCCCTGGACATTGTATCTCAAACGATTGATGAGGGTCAGCGTCTTGTCCTCCGCTGAGCTGCTTGTGCTCTCCCGGCAACGGGGATGAGCATCGTTGAGTGCTGGCTGATTGCCTCGCCTTCTTGAACAACGCCTCGTACGTCTTGGTGCATTCCTTGAACCTGAAGCATTCGCGGGGAGCCCTTCAGAAGCAGATGGAGGGAGGCTGTTTGAGCCAAGGGGCGCATGCAAGTCGCCGGAACGGACGGCTTGCGTTGCAGCCTTGGCGCTGCCAAAGTCACAATACGGGAGGCTACTGGTACCGGCGCAAGCCCCGGACATAGTACGGTCGGAGATGCTCCTTCAACTCCTCAAAGCGGAAGCTTGGTGTCAGGAGGCTTCTTCGCGATCAAGTATGACTTCGGAGTCCTTCTGGGTGAAGAAAGATCGCTCGGGAACTCCACCCATAAGCAGCTCCACCTCCAATTTTCAGCAGGCATGAGGCTTCCGGAATGTGGCAGAGCCACTCAGGCGCGTGCGACTATAGCCAACTTGCTGGCTGCCAGCCTTGAAGCGTCGTAGGGATCGTCTTCGGGCTTTGGGCATAACAGGATAGGACGGAGGTCGATGAGTCCCGGGCTTGAACCCCAAAGCCACATCGGGGGTCTGCGGCGCTTTTCGAATTGCTTGCATCAGCTTGGAGTGTGAGTCCGAGTACCTCAGCTCGAACCCTTCCGCTCTATCTCCGGAGAAGAGACGGGCGAACTGAAGGCGCAAAACTACCCAGAGACTCCAATATCGATTGAAAGGGGAATATACCTCAAAGCATGTCAAGGATCCTACTATAATTTAAGGTATCTTCCGTCACTAAGGGATATTGGGGTCTCTAGGTACCCGATCCCCTTGCTCAGGCGCAGTCTCGAGCTGAACGGCTTTGATCTGCCCGATATAGAACAAGTATCGTGCATACCTTGGAGCCGACGCGATGACTCAATAGGCACATAAGATGCCACCTGAGATCCCCGCTGCATGTTGGGGCGGCTCTCCGGAAAGCTGGTCTTTGAGACCAGCTTCAACGCCTGCAAACGAACGAGCTTGAAGCCTAGCACAGAGCAAGCCACGCCACGGCTGGGGAAGGGTGTCACGTCTGTTTTGGTGTTTTAGACGTCGACTCTTTATCACACACTTGGGATGCAATGCGGCAAATTGCCTGGTCATAGAGATTGTAGGCAAGGTAGTTTCGCAATAGCAGATTCAGCAGCGTTGCCTGCAAGCAACTGGATGAAGACCGGAGACTCTCAGTGCAACTGCAACCGCATCGAAGCCTGGCCCATCTGGTCATGCCGGAGGCATGCCTGCACAGGTCTTCCGTATATCACTGCATGGCTTTACTCAGCATTCCCTGCCAGGTTAAAGGCCCCACACTCCGATACGCAGCTAGTAGCTCTGGGCGAATCCTCAGCTTCAACACAAGACAAGCACGCATCTGCCACCAATACTTCCAAACCGATGCCTGTGATGCTCTGGGGTGGTGGCTCAGACAACCGTCCACATCTCTCGTACGCAAGCGACAGATAGAAGTACCTCCAGCAGTTGGCAGTGCCCGGTGCGGCTTCAATGACCTCCGACGAAAACAGTTTCAGAGCACGCCCTTGCATTGAAGAGATCCAGAGTGCGGCGGTTGAGCCTTGCGTATGAAGCTGACTCACAGAGGCATGTGGACTTTGCCCAGGGTTCTCGCGTCTTCAACCAGAGCACCATGGCACTCGCGACTTCCATCGCCTGCGGCAAGTCACATGAACGACTACATCTGAAGCCTAGACCTGAGTGCTGAAGGGTGCCTTCTGCTTGTCATCTCGCTTGTCTGAAAGCTTGACTACCAGTATCAGGACGGCAAAAGCCTGAGCTTCGTCGTCATGCCTCTGACTTTTCGTATGCGTCGCCGCTGAGGCCTGTGCTTCCAGCTCAGGGGCATAAGGCTTGCTGAGCTGGGGAAATTTGATTTCCACTTCCTGCCGCAAGATTACAAGTACTGGCGGTTGGGAGAAGGGGCAAACTGCCCTCTTGTCCTTCACTGCACCTTTGTCTGCATCGGTCATTTCCACATCTGCTGGTGGCACCGCGGCAATGTAGCTGGCCTGTAAGTCGAAGGAAGCTCGCAACCCATCTGAGCACAGCTGCGCCCTGATGCAGATTGCACTTTTTCCGCTAATCGATGCGCACGCAGTAATGGTCTGGATCCGCAGTCGGCTATGAACCGAGCTACGCTTTCGCGAGGAAGTGTAGCCTCAGCAATCTTGGCCATAAAAAACTTTGAAGACGTACAGCCACGCAGACAAACATGGAGGTTCAGAGAAGATGTTCGAGAGGATCTCAGGCTGCCGCATTTCAGGCACACTAGTGAATTTGGCAGCTGCCTTGCCCGTCTCCTGTCCACGTCGCACCTCCTGGCAAGGCACGGTGCTTTTCCGAAAAGTCGGGGTACCCTATTCTGGAGTCCTTATAGTAAGGATCCTACTATTTAGGGTAGTAGATTCGGGTCCCCTTTTTTCGGAAACTCCCAGTTAGGCAACCATCGATCTCAGCACCCGTGGCCAGCGGTCGCGCGGTCCTCGGCCTCAAGGGTCCGCCAGTCCCGAAACTCTACGACGCTGCTGCCTCTCAAGCAGGTCGACGTATCCCATAACGATAATAAGGAGCCCACAAAATAGTATAGGCAATTATGTAGGCCCCGCAGCTTGACCAGCTTCTCGCAGAAAGAATGCGCGCGCCTGCTTCTTTCAGGGCTTCCTTCAAGGGATCCGTCGACCATGCCTCTCCAGGAGCATACGACACTCTAAAAGAAGCTCAACGTATTCAAGCGACAGGTTGAATCTTATGTCACTCACAGGAGCTGCTCTGCAGTGCAAGATCTATTTTGCAGCAGATCTGACAGCAGCAACGGCCTGCCTTCGCTGGCTTGCCCTGGGTGTCCATGACTACCTTCGCGGCTGTCTCCTTGCATGCTCAGTAACTATGTCGAGGTGAAATCGAGTTTGGGAGTCAGGGTCGGCCATCAGAGAAAAGTCCTGGGCATCACCGATGTTTGATGCAATGATGCCTGGCAGGCGAAAACGAAGTGGAATCATGAGGAGTGGCATAATTCACAAGCCCGCCCTGTGGCAAAGACGGCCTGTCTATCGGATACCGACATACACCGGCCAGGGATTCAGGTCTGCACAGCGAACCTTGGGGTCCACGCTTGACCCATCCCGAGACATAGAGTCCGCCCAGGTTTTCTGAAGGCGGCTCAACCTTGGCGGTCAGTGGCGCCGAGACAATCCTTTCCCGAGCCCTCACAACTTCTGACCCTCACCTAAACCCGAAATCCTGGTCTCGGGAGACCTGCAACATCGCAAAACGACCTGAAGAGCGGACGCAGCCGTTGACGTGGGGAACTCTGTTGCGGTCGCTCAGCGGGAGCCCCTGCAAAGCCGCTTCGCCATCAAGACCGCAACTTGCACCATTGAGGAAACAGGCCCTTGCCTGGAAAGGCAGGATGTCGAAGCCCACGCTCCGGACGACCAGGCCACACTCCTCTGAACAGACGAAGTTTGACATGGAGTCGGCAAAGCTCACAGCAAGACCCACCAGATCCAGGGCTGGCAGGTCACTTGGCACCGCCATCTGCAGGCGCCGAGCACTAGAAGCAGCAAAAAAGCGGAGAAAGATTCGCCCGCCTGCTTTCCAGGCTCTCCTTGCAATTCATCGGGGAACACTACTGAAGTCACTGCTGACTGGACACGCCGAACTTTGCACTTCGATCAGACCATCGGGCTCAGGAGTCCCGAAAAGCCTAAGACGAGGATTCCACGGCGCCAAACTATGCGAAGGGAATGCTGCAGTGGGGCCCTGCGGACGCGGGGCCTGCAGATTGGGCAGTTTCCCGTCGCGATCCGCACAATTTGCAGAGCTAATGGTGGTCATGCTCCGTTGCCACGCAAACCTGCATCACGCAGACCGGACTCCTCTTTCGCATTGGTATCTCCACTGCCTGATTGCCTGCTGCAGCTGTGCAGTGCAATAGCATCCAAATTGCCGCCGAATCCGACTCGTCACCGATGCAACGCGGCTCCGAGACCCCGGAACCAATCCCTAAACCCTAAACCCACTTCTCCGGCCCTGCACAGTACGTCTGTTCATGCAGGTCCTAGGTCAAGGCTTGGGTAACAGATGGTTACAGGAAATAGTCCTAGAAAGAGGCCCTGAACTTCAAAGCCACAGGGCTGCAAATTTATTTGCTCGTGGTCTCGGCTCTGCTCCGACCTGACACGATGCCAACGCCTGAACCTGAAACCTAATTGAACTGCAAGCCTACCTAACGCAAATCAGAACAGCTCCCGCAACCAAAGAATCTAGATCGCAATGGGGTTCAATGATCAACTCGGCTCTCCTTGCAGCGCTGTGCGGCCCAATCGGAGGGCTCTCAGCGCACCGGACTCTGACAAGACCTACACATTGCCGGGCGTGTGGCTTCAACAGAGAGCTTTAGACGATCTGAACATCGAGCCTCGATTGGTGATCGAAGGAAGTGGATCTGCAGTATGCGCTTGCTAGTAGTCAAGCCTCAGACGGCTATGAACGCTATTGTCTCACTGCGACTGTAGACACTAGAAAGTGTGCTGATCCAGGGTCCAGTCGATGCTCAAAGTTGGCGGCCATCTTATCCAAGATCTCCTTCACCCAGTACCAGACACCGCACACTCCTGCACCCTGGGACCCAGTAATCGATCCTCTGCACGGAGATTTGTCAGGAACTATCCCAGTGAGCTCTCAGCCCCCCGTGACCCAGAGCTCCAGAGATCGCTTCTTCATGCGGCTCTTGGAGAGCTCCTGTCACGGCTTGAAGGCATCCGACAACGACAAGAACAACAAATAAGACAAGGATAGCAATAGGAATAGCAGGAACACGAAGACAACAATGAACAAAGCGAAGAATAAGACTGGCCCGGCGACAATGAGATCAGCAGAGTTACCTATTACCACCACCACATCATCGCATCGCCATCATGGTCAGCAGCAACGGCATGAGAGCATCGCGAATATCAGTATCAGCCTGGATACTGGCGGCTAAATATGCCAGTCAGTCTTATGTCCTTATTCTTCTCTCCAGCCCCCTGTCCATGTGTACTGACTTCTGCGCTCCTCCTCGGAAGCCGGATTGCGGCACATCCTCAGCAGCTCGGATACTTTCGGCACTGATCATTGGTACTGGTCTGAAAGAAGCTACCAGTAGCCCCATCAGCCGGCCAGCTGTGCACCACTGCATTCTCATTTGGGGCTCAGGGTATGCGACGGGACCCCCTCGGAGACCTTTGCAGACAAGGACGAAAACCTGCGATATGAAACTCAGGATTGAACCATTTGGGGATCTCACTCAACGCAGTGCTTTAACCGGGTTCAACAAGTAGAGGGATCCATGTAACAGTAAATATCATCAGTGCTAAGCATGAGTCTTCTAAAACCCTCCTGCTACAAAGGGAATCTCCTGTTTGCCAATGCCTCCATGGGCCAAAACTCCTGGAAACCCCAAGCTCTCATAGAACCTTTCTAGAACCTTTATAGCACCCTTGCAGAACCTTATGGTATCTTTCTACAATGCACGTGCTACCCTTCACTTTAACAGAACCCTGCGGTACCCATCTGGAACCACACTCGTAAGCATCCTTTGTAAAACTAAACCCCGAAACCAGAAATCCGAAGAAAACCCAAAAGCCCTCAACCCGGAACTAGACCCGAAACCCTAAATCCGGAACTAGGCCCGAAACCCTCAGCCCAAACTAAACCCGAAACCGTAACCCCAAACTAAACACGAAACCCTCAACAAAAACCCTATTGCTAAACGGGAACCGGACCCAAAACCTAAACCCAAACTTAACCCGTAACCCTAAACCCAAACTAAACCGGAACTGAACCCAAAGCCTTCAACCCGAAGTAAGCCCCAATAGTAATAACTGTGATTTTTGTAATAACAACAATAACAATAATAACAATAGTAACAGTAATATCTGTAATAACAATAATAACAGTAATAACAATGACAACAATAACAACAATAACAACAGTAACAACACTAATAACACTAATAGCACTAATAACACTAATAACAATAATGATAATAATAATAATAACAATAATAGTGATAACGACAATAATCCCTAAAGGTCCCCAAAAAGCTTCCTTTGCAGAACCACCGGCCCATGAGCCGAGGTTCTGGAGCTCCTCGGGGTCGATGATGGGCAGAACCTCACAGCAGTTATAGGGCTTAGGGTTTGGTTTAGGGTTCAGGGTTTGGTTTAGGGTTCAGGGTTCAGGGTTCAGGGTTCAGGGTTTAGGGTTTAGGGTTTAGGGTTTAGGGTTTAGGGTTTGGTTTAGGGTTTAGGGTTTGGTTTACGGTTTAGGGTTTAGGATCCGTGGTGTTCGCTTTTTTTTGGGACGGGGGGACTCCTTCTCTCACCGCTGTTTAGGGTTTAGAGTTTTCCTACAGTGCAATAGGCCCTTTCCCCACAGCAGTAGAGGGTTGAGGGTTGGTTCAGGGTTTTAGGGTTTAGGCTGAAGGGCTAAAGGTTTAAGAAGGGTTGCCCTGGAGTCTTTGCGGGGGCGGGGGTTGTTCGGTTTATTGAAGAGCACATGCAAAAAGCACTGTTTTCAGGATGCCAATGGCAAGTCTGACGTTCTGAAAAACGAATCAGGCACTGGGTCCTTTGTAGTCGCGTCTCAGTAGAAATCTCTTCCGGAAGAGGTCCTGTTGCAGAAGCAGCGCTGCTTCTTTGCGACTGATATTGCTGATGCCGCTGCCTGTTCCAGACGCCGGCGTAAGCTTCAGTGGACTGCTGTCCACTTTGGCAGGCGTGGTCGACAGGGCACTCGTCTTCAGCTTCGCCTTCTTCTCCTCCAACTCGCGCTGCATCCGCAGCTTTCGCTGACGCTTCTCCGCAATCTGATGCTCCAACTCTTGGGCTCTGGTCTTCAGAGCACCGCAAGCTTGAGCCAGACGCGTTGTCGGCGCTGCAGCGGAATCTGCGAAATAGAGCTCCGGCAGTCTTTGCAGCTGGTTGTCGATGGCCTGCTGAAGCGCCGTGTTCAGCGTCTTGAAGCGCTTGATCTCTTTCTTCAGCTCCATGTTGTCTGCCTGCATTTGGGCCATCAAGGCCTGTGCTTTTGGCAGCAGAGTGGTTGCATCGGCGGCCAACATGGCAGCTGGAACCAGGCGCTTTGAGATGCCAACACTACCTGGCTCATAGCCTAGTATGTGCATTATCTTCCAGCAACTATACCAGCTGCAGTCTTGCGTTGTCCAGATGCCCCGACTCTAACTGTTGCACAGCAACTTGGAACCGAAGCCGGCTTGGATGCATGGACAAAGAGAATGAACGATCCTGTTGCAGAAACAGCACAGCTTTCTTGTATCTCCCAAGGATACCGTGTAGGTTCGGTAAACCTGCTTAGAGTAACGGGTGCCAAAACAAGCTTGTGCAGGCTTTATGGTCCACGATTCACGGTATTTCCTTCTTTCGCGACGATCGGGGATTGGCCCAAGATGCAGGGTTCAGCCCTCCCCGATTTGTGCTCAGCGCCCCTACGGCGTTTCAGCCCGGAACATTGCCGTATTTCCTCAGGGAAGAACAAAATTAGAAGGATACAGCCACTTGAATACAAAATGGTGCACCTCCTGAACCCTAAACCCCAAACCCTAAACCGTGGCTCTCGCGCCTCCTCGCTGCATGTCAGCAGCTCTCGCAGCTCGGCATTGGTAAAGGCCGCTTGGACAAACCCGCGGCGGCCTTTTGGGCTTGGGGCGGCGGGGGTTTTGGATTTACGAGGTACCCTAAACCCTAAAACCCCATAAGAAACCCTGAACCCTAAGAATACCCATCAGGAGCCCCGAACCCTAAGAATACCCATAAGGAGCCCTGAACCCTAAGAATACCCATAAGGAGCCCCGAACCCTCAAGATACCCACAATGGGAGTTTCCATCCGCCGAGGCCCTGTCCGACGATGTGGACGGATCGCAGGCCCGCGGCCTGCCAGGCGCGAATCTGCTCCACGGCCCCTGCCTTAGATCTTTTTGAGAGGGGTGCAGGGTTCAGGGCTTTAAGGTTTGGGGGGTTAAGGGTTTGGTCGAGGCTTAGGGCTTGGGATTTTTAGGGTTGTGGTCTTTGGGCTTTGGGCTTGAGGTTGAGCATGCTCAATACAGCGGAAAGCTGACGTCCACAGAGCGCCACCCGCCTATATCTGGGGTCGGCACATCCATATCTGTTGCATGAAGCTCTTTCGGAGATCGCACCAGGAGCCGTGCCTGACATGCACGTTGCATGACGTCTGCCAGTGCCTCAAACATCCGCCGAGGGCTTTGCAACATCCAGCGCGACGTTTCCTTGCCCGACTACCTCGAGAGGTGAAGCCCGTCGGGTAGCGCCAAGCTGTGCCAGGACACAATACTCATCATCATAACCATAATAAGCATAATGATCATAGTTATCATAATCATGATAATCATAATGGCAATAAACATAATACGTGCTAATACTAATACTAACAGTAATAATAAAAATCAGAATAATAATAATAATAATAATAATAATAATAATCACAACAACAATAACAATAGTTATAACAATAATAGTATTAATCAAGAATTCTAGCAATAATAATAATAATATTAATAGTACTGCCCAAGACTTGCACCACGGCAGCTTCGCCAGCTGCCGGAACCTTCCAAGAGTCGACACTCATACGAACTCGCAAGACAACAGCCGTGTCGCACCAGCCTTGTTTTAAATTCAAAGCAGAAACCCTGAAACCCTATATTTAGACCCTAATCCCCTAAGCCCTAAACCCTAAGCCCTAAACCCCAAACCCTATACCAGCCTTGATATTCTGGTAGTCCGGATGTCCTGCAGTAGATGGAGTCTTGTCTGCAAGTACGTCAAACAAAGTGCTGCCACGATTTTGGACCCGGCCATTGTACCACTTGACGAAAGCCGGCGCGCCGACGACGCCTTCACAGTCTTCACCTTCCGACATGGATCGGTTCCACCGCGACCACCACTAACGTTCATTACAATCACCATGCAGGCTTCTGCATTGACAATTCAAACTGCGAGCTTCTGCAAGTCTCCCTGCAAGCTGCAGAGGCCTGGGATGCCCAGCCGCCTTTCGCCGCTTGCCCCCGTGCCTCCGTCTCTAGGGCGTCTAACAAGACAGGTTTACGACGGAACACTGCCCAGCTGCAAGCTTCAGAGTCAGATACTGGCAGTCCGTAAAGAATTTGGGCAACAAGGCATCGTGC
The DNA here is from genome assembly GCA_905221615.1 of Symbiodinium sp. CCMP2592. Taxonomy (NCBI): domain Eukaryota; class Dinophyceae; order Suessiales; family Symbiodiniaceae; genus Symbiodinium; species Symbiodinium sp. CCMP2592. The sequence continues at coordinate 1,521,489 of CAJNDT010003223.1, forward strand.
AAGTGCACCTTGACGAGGAGAAGTACATCAGATCGAAGCCCCCCAAGTCCCCAAAAATCGAAGCCCCCCAAGTCCCCAAACGTCCTCACATTTTGGGGCCCGACCGTCAGACCCCAAACCTCCAAAACCGCCAGATCTCTCAAACCGCGACCCGGCCCGAACCCAAACCATTGTCACAAATTCCTCATTCTTAAACTGTACATATTATACATCTTACATCGTATAATTATATTTACTATGCATTATCTATCATCGATAATCTTTTTACTTGAAATTTCATACATTACATCATTCCAGATCCGAAATCGACCAGCTGCTTCAAGGCCAGGTCCCGGACACAGCACGACGGCGTCGTACATCTTGCGCATCGCTTCGAGCGACAGGCTGCCCTTTCCCACCTCTGCTCCAATGTAACCCGGGGGAGTTTGGGGTTATAGGGTTAGAAGGCTTAGGGTGATAGGGTTTAGGGCAATAGGGTTATAGGGTTTAGGGTTATAAGGCTCAGAGTTATAGGGTTTAGGGGTTTAGGGATTTAGGGTTCAACCATGGTCAACAGATGTCTCTGCGACAAGCGAGTTCGGCCTCAACATTTCCGAAGAATCTGAAGTTCGGCGTCTGCGCCACATCGGTAAAGTCGTTGATCACGTTCTTCACCTCGAGAGCCCCTTCTATTCTCGGCTGCTCTTCAAGCATTCAGCGGCTTGGCTCTGAGGCTTAAGAACTAAGAGAAGATATGTGGGTGGTTGTCAATATTAGGGTCCCTTTTTGGGTCCTTATTATAATACGGCACCTAATATTTGGGGTACCCAAAAAAGGGCCATAATTTCGACAACTACCCATGTAACTCCTAGCGCAACCGTACACGCAGAAGCAGAGTGCTGAAATGCCAACTGGAGGCAGGAAGAACTTCCAGCAGAGAGAAGGCAAACACTTTGGGCTGCTATATGTGCGAAACACTAGACCCGAAACCCTATGATTATTATTATCATTCCTATTGCTTTTGTTTATTTATTGGCATTATCACTTTTTGCATTTCTTGATTTAAGACTAGTATCTATCGATATCATTGGTACTTTTAATATAATATATTTAGAGCCGAAACTGCCCAAAGCCTCTGACCTCGGGGTGGTCCGGAGCAACGCCGAAGCGAACCAGTCCGAAGGGAGTCGGGAGTCGCTCGAACCTCGGACAGTGAATCTGTGGGTCCTTCAGCCCTAAACCCTAAACCTCTAAACCCTAAACCCCTAAGGCCTAAACCCCTAAACCCCTAAACCCCTAAACCCTAAACCCTAAGCCCTATACTATATCCGCCGAGGCCAGAGGCCCAGGCGTCTTGATGGTTACCTCAGGTACCCTCCACCTAATCCTGCAGGCCAAGTGTTTGGACCCACCCGTTTTTTGCGTTCGTTTGCCACCCCCCTGATTTGTCGGCCGCCTCCCCAATCCCCCTCTTCCCTCCCCCCCACCCCACCCCTCCCCCCTCCTCCTCCCCCGCCCTCCCCCCCCCCGCTGCCCCCCTCCCCCCTTCCCCCCCCTCCCCCTCCATCCCAGTTGGGTATCAACAACCGTGTAAAGGTTGGGGTTGAGAGGCCCTAGCATGTATACAACATCGACTGCCCCCTCGCCCTGCCGCTAAACAGCCGAGGCGGGCCGCGTAGCGTTAAAATTAGATTGTATCATACTATAGTAGACTTAAGTATACTATAGGAAAACCATAGTATACTATAGTATACAAAAGTATACTTACTATGCTATACTATATTATGCCGAATTCACATCTTACGATCTTCTACTGTGCTATATATACTACACCATAGGAGCGAAGCTATGTGGGAGTTTCCGAAAATTAGGGGTACCTTATGTTAGGGTCCTTATAATCAGGATCCTACTATTTGGGGTGCTACATGAGGGTCCCCTATTTTCGGAAACTCCCATATTGATTATCATGTAAGTTATAGTCTATATTATCGTGCATGTATTAAAACCACATTTTGATATAGTATTTTCAGAAATTCCCATGTGCCGGCTTCAGGGAGTCTCAGGGCTGGGCATGTCGATCTGAAGCGGTCCCTCCGCCTCGCCCCAGCGCGGCCCGGGCTGTGAGTGTCAGGGTGGCTTGGGGTTCTGGTATAATAAGTTTATGGTATGTTATGGTATGTTGTAGTATATTATGGTATATTATACAGTACATTATAACAAGTACATTACAATAAGCTTATGGTATATTACAATAGTACATTGTAGTATAGTTTATGGAATATTGTAGTAGATTCTAATATAATGGGGTGAGACAGACGGATGGAGACCCCAAAGTAACGGGGGGCCCATGAGGTTTAGGGTCGAATGCTTTTATTGGGTGGGACGGGGGGGTGGTTAGGTTTTCTCTGTTTTTGGGCAGAGAGGAGTCCCCAAAGAGAGGCCTTCTCCTTCTGCTTGAAGAGGTATTTCGAGGTGTAGAACCCCGCGGGGCCACTTCCAACAATCTCGGAGATGCCCGGGCGACCATCATGAAAATCGTGAGTCCCACGTCTGGGAGACGGACAGCGACGTGCAGGTTTCGCCGCCCTGTCTGCAGCTCTTTGGCTCGCCCTGCATCTCCCGGCAGTCGGCATGAGAAATCAGATGAACAGTCCCTCCAACCGGCTGGGTTCAGTACATCGTTGGGCAACCTGCCGAAACGGCCTGCGAAGAAGAACAGAAGTAGCGTGAGGTCCACCGGATGCTTGAGCTCATTAGGCCACGACCTCTGAAGACCGCGCGCTGTTGCAGACAGCACCATGGCAATGGCAACCGGCGCAGTGGCTTTAGTTGGACATATGGAAGACTTGGAGGGGGAGAACAAGAAAGCTTCTAAGATGCTACAGCGGGTCAGTCCAGGGAGGACATGTCTCTGAGCTACGAGGTGTACAGTAGTGCATACTACCGCTCTAGCAGAAAAAACCTGCGAATGCTGCACGTCTGCTCGTCTATGGCTGTTTATACAGGCGTGGCATCTTCTTTCCCTCTTATGCTTATGTAAATTCTTGTGTTAGGCTTGGCGCTTGCGGGTCTTGCAGCTTGAGTCACAACAGCACGCCAAGGTGCAGAAACAAGGGGACAGAAGATGACACAAGCTGCCGTCTCGTGCCCTGCCTTGCTGGGCCGGCTTGCATCTACAAACTCCTCCAGGAGGGCCTTCAACACCTTCAGTGGTTTCAAGGCCAATGGACACAAAGAGCCGGCACAGACAGCACTCCGGGGTGCCTCGGGCTCCATCTTTCGGCGCAGGCTCGCGAGCGATCGCAGCACGCGTCCCATTACTCGAGGGTCTCCGGCCGACACCCCCTTGGCAAGCGAAGAGCGAAGACAAGAATGCACCAAACCTCCAAGCCAAGCTGAGCACATGTGCTTCCGGCCGAGCCCCTCGCTGCTGCTATGGTTTTCAGATTCTGGCTGAGGGCTTCAAGAAGAAGCGTCCTGCTCAACCATAAAAAGCCCGCAAATGCCCAGAGCAAAGAAGAGATGCCATGGAAAACCGTGCTAAAAAATGCTCACACTGGTCCTCGGATCCTTTGGCTTCTCAGGCTCTTTCTTCTCATCCTGATGCAGGGCCAAAAGTACTTGGAGGAAGCGGAAGCACGAGCTGCGCTTCCATCCGCAAATGCTTCGCTCGCTTGCACTTGTGCTCATGCTTAGAGTCCGGCTTTCTTGCCGTCTTCTTTACCCGCCTCCTTTGCATCCTTCATCTGTACATCTTTTGATTCATCCTTCTTTGCCTTGCTGGCCGGTCACAACGAGGACTTGCGGGTCTCTGCGCCCCAGTGCCTCCTCTGGCATGGTATCGTGCTTGCCGTAGCCTTGACTCGTTGGTAGGAAAACCCAGGCCCCGGGAACCCAACTTCCTGACTAAACCGCTTTGTGCTTCAGGAAAAGGGTTTTAGGGAGGGTTTAGGGTTTAGAGTTTAGGGTTTAGGGCTTAGGGCTTGGAAGATGAGGCGCGTGCTTTCTGGAATGGCCGGTCCAGGATTCTCACTCGAGCCAAACACCAGCAGTGTTTACTTCTCCCTACGGCAGTCAAATCAGTCGCAAAGCCAGGTGCAGCAATGATGCCAGCCCCAAACAGCTTGCAAGCTTGTCTTCTTGTGCCACATAAGATAGGGAGAGAGCACCAGATGTTCAACAGCATCGACAAAGAGCCACAAGACACTGCAGGAAGAACCGGAGCCACTACACAATCTCGCCAAAGATGAAGGACAACTCCACGCCGGGACAGCGAGGCACACATGGGGGTGAAACCATGCAAGGCCTACGGAAGCAAGCCGCATAAAGAGATATGGAGCACAAACTTGGCTTAGCCAGAAGTGCCCGAACATGAACTCATCAACTGAACTGATGAGAAGCGAGTCATCGGGTCTCGCTTTACTCAAGTATGGCCAGCCTCGCAAGAGCGACGGATGCTTGCAGATTCACACCAATCTTTTGGGCTTCGATGTCCCCGCGCCTTCCTGGCCGCGGGGCTTTCACGCTCTTCACCCAGCGTCGGAACCTCACAGACCAAAGAGGGTGAACCGAATTGAGACCACCAGGTCCTTGTAAGATAGTATCATGGGGCATAATATCGTACAAACTAGTATTACATGGTATGATATAGTATAATATAGCATGTTGTAGCATAAGAGAGTATAAGCCAACGAAGGCTGCGGCCAGCAACCCAGCCCAACAGCTCGTCCTGCCAAAAGGGATGGAAACGGTGGGTAGACTTCGAGCAGACCGTTCGCGTTTTTCGGCCTTCTGCGAGGGGCTTCAAAGGCCTCAGGGCCAGCACCTGAAAGCAAGTTCCACAAAGAAAGATGGATAGTGGTCAAAATTGTGGCCCCTCTGTCGGTACCCTAAATATTAGGTGCCGTATTATAATAAGGACCCAAAAAGGGACCATAGTTTTCACAACCACTCAGATGGATTGCCAGCCTTGGTGTCTTTGGCTCGAAACTGGTTCCTGAGACGGGCGCCCGAACCTCATCCTCATAGTAGCGGAGCCTTAAGTCTTCCACGTGCAACAGACGTGGTGAGATGCAGTGCCTCTGGGCTACCAGCATTTTCTCCTCCTCCTTAAATGCACACTGTTACGCCAACGCGAGAAGCGTCCGACCGCTCTGCTTTTGCTAGACAACATGCGCAGGTAGGAGAGACTGACGCATCTCGTGGGTTCTCACCAACATACACTTGAGCTAAAGCCACAACTGTCCACAGGTCTTAGTTTGTGGTCGTATCAGCAAAGACACCACAGACGCATTCATCGCAAGCTTCGGAACCGACATTGGCCCCCACATTATCTACTTCAAGCTCCGATAGTCAAACAGCAAGTCTGATTCACACCGTGGCTACGGCATCTTGCTGGCCGCTTGCGGTCGAGATGCCTGGTAAAATCGTACAAGGTTGTTTGGCACCCGGACCTGGCAACGACAACATTATCTTCGGCTACACCCGGGGTGGGGGGGACAGGACCGCATCCTTCAAGGTAGCCGGAGTGACTCCAGCCAGTTGGTCAGAGGCGCTGACAGTGATGCCGGAAACTGCAGACATAGCACTTAGACTTAGAATGTCCGAGCGGGGCTTCTCTTCTCTAAGGCTGGCAGCTTGTCTTGAGCCTCCTGTTCCACCATGCGCTACGCCAGGATCGCCACCGAATCCTGCAAGGGCCATGCGGCCATGCGAGGTCCTCAACAAAACCTGTCAAGACAGGCCAGGGGTGCTCTTCCTCAGCTGCTCCATCTTCTTCTCCGTGTCCTCGCGGGTAGCCGCTCGAAGCATACCAACCATGGTTCCAAGGGCGACCATGGACAAACTCGGCACAGGCGTCCCGCAACTCTTCCTCAAACTCTTCTTCCTTAGGAAGCGCATGGGAAGCCCTGCAGCGGACTGAAGTTCGTGTCTAAGCAGAGGAGAAGGGATATTGGCATGGCCCCAACATGCATTGGAGAAGCGCGACTGCATGGCCTTCCCCTCGGTTCAGTGTAAACGCCTAGCCTGGTGGAACGGGTCCCACATTGGTGTGGAGGTCAGACCCCGAGCACATCATGCGAAGGCTGCTGTCGGTGCCCTTGCTCGTGAGGGAGGATAGAGGAGAACAGAGGTACAAGAGCTTTCTTTAAGGAGCGGCAAGACACGAGGCTCTGGAATGCTCTCTTACGGCAACAGAAGGCGAAACGCTGCAAGTGAAGCACGTAGCAGGAGATGTCGACGTCCTTATTTCAAAATCTCTTTGTGTGCGTGCCCAGAAGGGAGGCCCCAAGGCATTCAAATGAGAAACCCGGGTGTTGAGGTGAAGTGCCATGCCTTGTTTCTAGCGTACTGATGTCACGGACACACAACACGATGTGGTTAAGATCGAGCTCAGCACCCACCCATCTACCCACACACGCATACAACAAACACAAGCCACTCGGACACTGAGAGCCGGACCTCGAAGAAACGGACGACCTCTTCTTCAGAGTTGGCACCTTGCTGTCCAAGAGAACATTCGCATCACTCTATATTCAACATTCGCCGTTGCAGAGAGCAGCAGCTAAAACGGCAGCTTGGTAGAGGACCGTTCTTGTCCTCACTGGAAGACTTCGGCAGGAATCTGCAGCGAAGGTTTGACCTCGGCGCTGCGTCCAGGTCGAGGCACAGCAAATGCTGGAAAGTTTGCTGAGGATAGGGCGCATTGGCCAGCCATAGAGTTCCATCTGCCTTCAGACACGAAACAAATCTTCTAAACGGAAAAACACGGCGGCTCGAAACCTCGTCAAGGACAAATTCAAACTGGCCCTGCACGATCTCCATGCCCTCAGAATACCATGGTCTGACGACTCTAAGAGTCGAATCCTTCTGCCATATCACTGGGGCAGCTACAACCCTCCTCGACTTGGACCGCAGATGATCATTCAGGCCTCTTAAATTGGTCGAGCTGTGACAGCATGCTAGCTCACCTTCTCGCGGTCTGCGCTTCAAGAACACTATATATATATATGTATGTATATACATATATACATATACATACACATTTATTATTCTTATTCTTATATGGGTGGTTGTCAAAACTATGGCCCCTTTTTGCGTACCCTAAATACTAGGTGCCGTATTATAATAGGGACCCCAAAAGGGGACTCCAATTTTGACAACCACCCATATATATATATATATATATATATATACATTCATCAGAGGCTTGAGGCACCAGCGTTTGGGTACTGCAGCAAGGCGGGCCGCCTCAAAAGAGCGGCGGCATGGTTTTGGCAGAGGAGAAGCCAAGAAGAAGAAGAAGAAGAAAAGAAGAGACAGAGAGATACATGCTTTTTATACTATTGTCATAACTATTAGTAGTATTCTTGTTCGTCCTTGTGATTACGTTTGTTATCATTAATTTTGTCAAACAATACACATTCAATCAGCCCTGCAAGGAAGCCCAGTTTAAAACTCCACGGGCCTCTGATTCCGCAGACTTCTGAGCGAGAGCCCAGTTGCGTCCTGATGCCTGCATCAAAGGAAATCACCTACAACAGTCAGACAGTCAGACTTCGTGCAGCCATCGCAAGATTCAGGGGAGAAACTCTCCATTTCTCGCTGAAGCACTGGTCGATCTCTCAAATCTCTTCGAGATTGTTTTTGGCACATCTGGGCCTGCCTTGCAAAGCCCCTTGACCGTCAGTATCTTGCAGGTGTTCGCAAGGCAGCTTATGAAAGTATCTGCGTCGATTTGTCTTCGACATTTCAACGCAAAAGAAGATGATTCGACGAAGTGATGTCACATTTTGCGGCCTGCTACCTCAAGCGCTCGGACAGCAAACACGAGTTGGTTCTTCACGTCTGAGGTCTCCTTGACAAGCTTCTTGATTGCCTGCCGTGTAATCTTGTTTTCATAGCTCATCTTCGACATCTGGAAGCTCTTTGCAGGACCATGCAACTCCATGCATCCTCCCACGAACTCATCCAGATCAATCAGCCCGCTTGAATCTGCATCGATGATGGTAAACAATGTCCACACATCTTGCGTTGATATGCCCATGGACTCGAGAAAACTCGACATTTTTGGTGTGTTCACAGCTGTCCTGAACTCGTCAATGCTGACCATGTTCGAGTTGTCGTGATCAATCTCCTGGAAGAGCTCTTTCAAAGATTTCACCAAAGTTGTTTGCTTGTTCAATTGCTCAATGGCTCTGATGTCGCGGTCGGAGTTCGCACTCTCGATGGCTGTGTTACAGAAAACACCAGTAACCTAAAAAAAAATCGGCTGGCAAAAAATCATCGGGTACGTTCTTAAAGTCTTTAGGAGATCTCGACAACAAGCACACAGCAAACGAAATGTCTTGCTATCAAATGTCCGAGTCACCACATTCATAACCGCAAATACTGCGATTAACACATAGAACACCATGCAGGCCACAGCAATAAGTGAGAAACTTTTCAACGGATCCAAAGCTTCACCCCAGCTCAAACCGCCTGATATGGCCATAAACAGCGTCAACATACTCTCGAAGATGGTCGACCAATACTTATGAAGCACACCATCTTCGCAATGGGGCACTGCATTGGTGTTTCCGGTAGCTGCAATCGCTTCGTACCTGCATTGATCTTGCACAAGCTGGGTCAGCACCACGCCGAATGAGTAAAATAACCTGCGAGCACAGCTTGATGCGGAAACTGTCCGGAAACCGTGTGACACGGCACAGAATCACCAATCAGTGACTGGTCCCCGCTAAATACCGTAACCCGTTCCAATCTACACCCCATAGATGCTTGGAGCACGTAGTCAAGCGAAAAGCTGAAAGGGCCCGCCTTCCCCGCTGATTTCGTTTCGAGTTTGGGACAAACAATCCGACATTTTTTTCATGCTGGCTGGTGAAACATCTCGTGCAGCGTCTTCTCAAGCATCGAAACGGTGAGCACTTTGACGTTTCCTGCCGTGATACCTTTTGCTTCGAGTTTGGGACAAACTGCCACCCTCCATGTCGTGCATTTTTCATGCCGGCTGGCGGAACATCTGGCGAGCGTCTTCTGAGGCATCGAAATGCTGAGCACTTTGACGTTCCCTGCTGTGCTACTAGTAGTTTTTGATCCTTTTGCCTCGTTGCAGCGCGCACGGCATTTCTTGCACGTCGTTGGCGGCACCGGGTCGGGCACGCAGTTGAAGTTGGAGAACCCAGAGGGCCAGCGACAGTTGGTCTTCCATAGGGGCGGCGTTACCTTCTCGAAGAACGGGTCAATGTCGTTTAACACGCATGGTCAAGTGTCCGCGCTGGGGAAATATGAGGCTTCAGAAGCAGAGGTTGCTCGAAGACGACCCGTAGAAAGGCGCTGCTTTCGGAACTGCAGTTACTAGGAGTCTTGTATTTGGCTCCCTATCTCCCACCCCGAAGGGTGTTACATCCATCCTCGAAAGGGTCACCAGTTTTACTGTGAGCATGCTTACTACTCTTACTTGCATCTCTCACTACCACACCGTCAGGGCGTGCTATCTCCTATCTGTCATTAAGGGACGTTCTTGTCAAGTCTGGCGAGGCTGATTAATACCAAAGCTTTCAGTGCATCGCCCTGGTTGTCCAACTCGCTGATGTCCTTACCATTCGGCTAGGTTCGGTTCTGCTGGTCTGTGTCGGTACATCCTAATGTGGGCCGGCCAAGTCGGCTGAGCCTCTTGGTCTTGGGTGTCTTGATTGACGACACAGTGCGCTTCTTCAGCTACTACTTCCAAAACAAGCTCTCCTCGCGGCTTGCAGTACCCTGCCACTCTTGTCCCTCTGCAGCTTCGCACACGGAAATCATCATCGTTCAAATTTCAGCCAGGCAACAAGCAAAGAAGGATCAGAGTCCACAACAGGGACTTCATGGTGTTCAGGATGGAGAACACAAGAGTTCGCAAAGCACCGACATAGCGGAGCAGCCGGATGACTCGGATGCCACGCAACGTCCGAGCCAAACGCATGAAGCGCATGACACGGAGGTGGCTCAACTCCACCTGTGATGCGGATTGTGATGCGGCCCATCCGTCCAGTGCAGTCTCCAGGACAGACAATAGGATAATGACTAAATCGAACATGTTCCAGTGTCCATCAGGACCCAGGAAGAATTTTCGGCAACCAAACGCGAAGAACTTCAATGTGATTTCCAGAACGAATATGACTACAATCACCAGGTTGACGATCTCAAACCATTGGGGGATATCATTTGTTCCCAAGGATGCGGAGATTTCCACCTCAATTCCAAGCATAAGCAGGTTGATGAAGATCAGAGCCATGATGCCGTAGACAAAGAGGTTTGACGCAACCACCTTCCCGATCCTGTCCTGTAGCGATAAACTCTCATCCGGAGGTGGAGCAAGGGATATGGCACGCTCCACGCGAGAGGCGGCAGCTCTGGCAACCCTCTGCTGCGCAACCATCTGCGAACGGACGAAGCTGAAGCGAGAGCTATCCCGCTTAGGGGCATGCGGACTTTCCGGCGGAGTCTTGCCCTCACCCTCTTCTTGCTGCTCAAGCTGCTGCACCGAACGCAGGCTTGCAACGGAGTGCGACTCCGAAATACGCGGGTCCTGCGAAGACTCCGCAGACGGTGGAGAGCTCTCTTGAAGTGGTACTTGAAGTACGTTTTTATCTGAAACTCTTAGCTGTTTGGGATTGTCCGGGATGATGCCGATGCCATGTTCTTCCAACAGCTGCCCAACACCTTCGAGAGTATTGTTCGGAGCTTGCACGTCAGGAGACTTCCCGAAATGCAGATCCAAACCGTGAGAGGCCAGAAGCCTGTCCAGGCTGCTAAAGTCGATGTCTTCCGGATTTGGGCGTCCTGCCTCCGACTGGGAGGCCTGCAAGGATCCCTTCCGCAGCTGCCAGCTCAACTCTCTCAGATGCTCTGCCTGCGCTGAGAATTGCACCCGAACGTAGTCATGGAGCAGCCTGATTTCATCCCGCACGGATCCCTCAAACATATCGTACATCTCCCTAAGGTCATGATCTGCGCCACGAATGTCGGGAGCCACTGGAGGGGGCTTGTCCTCGTGCCGAGTGGATCCCTCGAAAATTTCGTACATCTCCTTGAGGTCATGATCTGCACCACGAACCTCCACAGCCAATTTGACGGCTTTGTCCGCTTGCATCGCTACATTTGGGAGCATGTGCGGGGCCGCATGCGTCTCAAATAGAAGATTGGGCCAAGAAACAGAGGTCTCGGCTTGCGCAGCAAGAACACAGCAAGCTCTAAACCCCGGAACCCCCTTTCACACAGCGATGTACAGCATTCGACATGCCTGTGTCCAGAGAAACTTCACACAAAGAGATCCCTGCCACCCGGCCGTGCGACTTGCAGATCGTAGTCGAAGTCGCGCACCACCACCAAGCGGCATGGGCTCCTCAGAAGCACCAAGAGGCATCTCAGACTCATTTGGCAACCTTGGGGCTTCCGACCCACGCCTGGGGGTCCAATCCACCATTGTTGATGTCAAAGCTGTAGGTGATGTACCTACAACCACAGGAGAAGCATCTGCTCCGACCCGACTCCGCGCCATGTTTCGCCCGCCTCGTTGGTATGCCGGCCTTTCTGCTTTGGATGGGCACCTCAGTGTGCCAGTCATAGTTAACCTGCGGAATCCCGGACTGTGACGGGGGCATACGGAGGGCATACGAGCATCAAAACAGCTCAAACTAAGTAAAGCGAACCACGACGACTTGGCAACAATTCTGTTGGGATTAAGGCGGAGAGAAAGGAGAAGAGCAAGGGAAGCTGGAGCATCGTGTAGCTACTGAGTAGTCCTTATGAAAGTATATCATGGTGCTGTGATATGTAATGTCAGCGACTCTCGAACGATCATGTGCACAGCGCATCCTATCGCGCTGCACAACCTTGCCCCATCCTATGGCAAACACAACCTACCGCACACCATACTGCAGTACGCTGCAGCTTTATTACAACGTGCAGCACAACAGCATGTCGAGCAATTCCCTATCTGTCCTCGAAGCACAGACCACTCCGCTAAATGGCCCATTTTCAGGGCCAGGCTTCGCTGAACAACATTCAGGCAAGAAGGAAAGAGAAGCGAGGAAGATACGACAGGAAGCAGGACACGTTGAAGAGTTACGATGAATTGAGTCTTGCCCCATAAATGCCTCAACACCAGAGCTGGCGATGCTTGGCCCTGGGTAATTCCAGGGCCCAACTCGTGATGTGTGCTAAATGGCCAGGGAGATACTGGCAGGATTACTTAAAGGATCATGGGTCTTAGTAACCAGGTCTTGTAATTACTTATAACTTAACCCCAAATAAGGTACTTGTAACCTTGCTTACTAAGTCCCATGATCCTCCAAGTAGGGGAGGTCATGACCGAAGCACAGGCGGCAAAGCATCAATGCAGGAGCATCAGCTGCCTTTTTGACTGCGGCACCGCTCATGATCCAGGCTGTCTTCGGCCTGCTACGTTTACATTTGTCAGCTGACCGGACGACGAGCAATGAAGTCGTTAGAGCTTGCTGGCCTCTGCGAACAGGGTACACTGGTCAGAAGAACGGCATTGACAGGGTGATACTTCATCGACTGCATCTCAAGGATGAGACACGCTGCAGGATATGAGGGCATCTGCACTTAGGCAAATTCGATCTGCGAGCTGCGCACGTGTTTTAACGCGTCACCCGCAGATTCGACAGCACCAAAAATGCGACCCCGCTGGCTGAAGGACGGCACATGTTTGCCGAGACATGCCAAACCACAGATAAATAAACCTGCTCAGGTAAATCAGTCTCAATAGCACGATGGCTGTGAAAAATTCTGCGGGTCCGTGCGATGGGAAGAAATCAGCTACAGAAGCCGTCGCTCATTCCGGAGCTTCTTTTTTGTGCGTCTTGAGAAGGAGGTCAGTCTGCGAATGGTAGGTCATTCCGACATCATGCCCCGGCGTGCTATGAATGACCCGCAACAGCAGCTTCAGTGATATCAGTTATGCAGCTTGCTATGGGATTGCTATGGGCTCATCCATCGCTCCCTGCTACTCACAAGACATCCTCAGGGTGCCCCACCGTCACCATCCATTCTTGAGTCATCAGAAAGACGTCAGCCGGTCAAGATCAACCAGCCGAGGTCAAACAGGACCGTTTACATACCTTCATCGGACATCAACATCCCGACCACCATCTAAATCCGCGACATACTGGCTCTCCAAACTGCCGCTGCCGCCAGCATAACAGCAGCGGAAAACTTGTTGAGTCTCAACTCTTAACAGCACTGAAACGTCAACAGTAGCCAACATCACCATCACCGTCCTCGTCCTCTTCGTCGCATCGTCATCCAGCTCCGGCTCCTCCACGTGCTCCTCATCCTCCTCCCCTGTCCTCCACCCACATCCTGCTCTCGGAAACCGTCTGCCGTACATCATCATCTTGTTCACCAGCACACATGCCACAAACAAAACCAACAGCAGTATCATCAACACCGCCAGCTCCTTATCTTCTTCTTCACCATCATCACGACCACAGCGACGAACAGCATGACTGTTGCTACCATCGTCAGCCTAGTCATGCTCACTTGCAGCTTCATTAAACTCATCTTCAGCTTAACATGAACCAAACTACCATCATCACAGTCATCGCCGTGCATATATAAAGAGCAGCAGACACACCAGAAGCATGAGCATTATCATCAGCAGCAGCAACACCGTCTTCATCCAAACCATCCCGTACTTTTCCTCCTAAGAACGAGCAGGTCCTGACCTCTCGGGCCGGCTTTGTCCAACAGCCATAGCAGTTCTGGTAGGTGGCTTCTTCCACGTCGGCCTGCTGTGCTGGTAAGCGCTGGTTTCTAAGGGCCTCTGAAAGACAAGGCCTGAGCACTCATCTTCTCCTCATACGCCGTGAAGCCGTGGCAGTATGCCATGGTATCCTTTCTTGCGAAGGCTTTGCGGAAGAAAGACGCAGACATTTTAGACTGGGAGCGCGACTGCAATAGTGATGAAGGGATGAAGCATCGTCCAGCCTAGAAACACGCCGATGACGCCAGCGACCTGGAACAGAGCTGTCGTCTGCAGCGATGGTAACAACGCTGCACAAATCTGCAGTGTGCAGGCACTGAGAGATGCACGATAGCCACCTCGCGTGGATCCGACACGTGATTGGGGCTTTCTATGTCCTTCGGCACTGCACTTCTCATGCCCCACTGCCACAGCGAATCGCAAACGTGTCTACACAGACACACGTAGTCACTCCGTGTAGCGGGTGACGGACATCGTGATCATCTTGGCAGCAGGCTGGAATCAGACAAAATATGCAAGAAAGGAGAGCCCACGTCTTGAAGCAGGCATCTCCGATCTGGGATTCGGGCGTACGTAAGCACACACGTGCCTGCACCGATTCCAGCAATTCCCACCGCAATGAAGACCAAGCAAACGCCTGATGAGAGAAAGGAATTGAATAGTTGAGCAAGCAGGAGAGACTGAATACGATTTCGAGTTTCAGCCTTCGACAGCCAACCAAGCGGATCGATTGGAGAAGATAACCTCCAAGGCATGCCTGGGATAGCATACGGGTAGCAGTCGCCATAATCGTCGCTAAAGTGCTAAGTTGGCTCTGAAAGCACCCAAGACCCCCACTGGGTGGCTCCGCAAAAGCCCGAGTCTCCGTGGTACGCTATGTCCATGAGGGCAACCTTTCCGAATCAAAGAAAGACATAGAGAGAAGAGAGAGAGAAGAGAGAGAGAAGAGAGAGAGAAGAGAGAGAGAAGAGAGAGAGAAGAGAGAGAGAAGAAAGAGAGAGAAGAGAGAGAGAGAGCGAGAGAGAGAGAGAGATAGATATGGAGCAGCGAGCGAGCGAGGGAGGGAGGGAGGGCGAATTCGGGGGCGGGGGCCCGGGTGGGCGGGGGCAGGGTGGGGTGGCGGGGCGAGGGTGGGGCAGGCGAGGGTCAAGCGAGAGCGGTGGGAGAGGGGGGAGGGAGAGAGAGCGAGAGAGCTCTTGGTATCTACCCCTGCCGAATATGGAGCACCAAGCGTTCGCATGGCCATCCTTTTCTCTGGCAGAGGATGTACACGGAGCGTACAAGGGATACTGTAAGTATCTGTAGGGGATACTTTATATAGGGGATGCTATGAGGGATATTATAATGCATACTATAAGTATACAGATGGAGAGACCTTTAATACAGAATTTCTTCAGCTTCGTTGTGCTGCGTGGATGCATCTGTGCATACTCGGATCCCAAAAATGGCAACCCCAGTCAAGAAGCCACAATGGAACCCAGCGCTGCTCAAATACTTTCACTCTTATTCGTATCAGGAGTGGTGCAGGAGGGACAGGTCGGATAGATCTATGTGACTAGTAATGTTGAAGACTGGGGAAGGAACAGAAGTAGTGAGAGGGGTAGCTCCTGACGCTTCAGTACATTAGGTTGCTTGACTGTACAAGAGGAAGCCAAGGAAGGGAAGTGAAACAGTTGCCTGTGCCCAGTAAGACCACCCAAAACCCCAGAACCCAAAACCACCAAAATCCAAAGAGAAAACAACAAAACCCATCTCTTGAAACAAGTCAACCAGCTGGTGCCTGGCTGGTTAAGTCGAGGATACGCTGAACGCAGGCGAGGCAGGCATCTGTAAAGATGCTCAAGGCCTGGCGTCATATTAATACAACCCTTCCAATAGCTCTTCCGGCTCTTCTGTAGAATATCAGCATAACCCTTGTAGACATAAAGTCTTGAGGCCCCGGTCTTTGGCGGATGATTGCACTTCGACTTAAAACTCGCTTGCCGCAATGCGACTGACGTGGTGCACTGGAAGCGGTCCTCGGCAATGCAGCTCGTGACCGGGTTTGTGCTCAACCCTTCCTGGCGAAGGCGGAGGCTCAACGCATCGGACGGCCGCTGCGCTGAAGAGACAATTTCGGGTCACAATCGGGACCTGCGCACTGAGAAAGGCCTTCACGATCCAACGCCTAGGAAGCCACACTAGCAAGGATGTACGCAGCCTTCGCCAGTAGGCTGGATTGAAAGCAGGATCGCACATATAGTCTTGTGCGCACAACTCTCGCACAGCTGTTGTCCAAAAAGGAACGTTCATCGTGATATGCTCAACCTTGCAAGGACCAATTCTGGGTGCGGGACACTATCCGCAGAGTCACCATCAGGAAAGATGCAAAGATCAAGGAGCCCAGGTGGGAGGTGACAGCCGCGCAGTAGGCTGCAGAGCGGACAGAGAATCAGTTTTGGAACATGACCCAATACTCCGATGGCCTTGAAGCATCACGGCCGGCCCACAGGTGCCACAAAAGTTGGTGCGCCTCTTGCTTCACCGGCTGCAACTTGGATTTTGAAAGGCAGCTGAGAAACCGACGAAGTTCCATAGTGCTTGAAGTACCAGGTCTCCGCAGTGTAGACCTCAGCCGGATGCACAGCCAAGCAATGCGGGCTAGGTCACGGGTTCAAGAGCTTTCAAACTGAAGGGCTCTAGTCTCGGAGCTCCTCTCTTGAGACTCACCACTCATGCTCAGCCCGGCACCACCACGAAAACTGAGATGTAGTGCAGGAGTTCCATGAGCTTAGCCCCGATCCAAGGAGTTCCAAGACCAGCAGCAACAACGCAACCATCCCACACAAGCTTAGGCACAGACCCAGAGGAACATGAAAGTCGCGTAGACTGCGCTGGTCAATGCGAGGTCATCCTCGGTTGGAAGCTCGCGGCGAAGGAACGGCAGGTGGAATGCCGCTGTGGCCTGGCAGGGCCTTGCTTGGTGGTGGGCTGGATTGAAGAGGCTGGAAGGTTTTGTCAGATCCACAGACTGATAGTCTCCAGATGTCACGAGCACAAGGATCAAGACCTTCGAGCGCCGCAAAATGGCAATTTACCCCTTGGTCTCCGAATCGTGCTCAGCTGGCAACCACCCCGCCAACGATGAACGGTACCTGCAGCTTCGTTCGGCTAAGATTGGTCTTCAAGCATGCGTGACTCTCAGACAGGACGTTTGCAGGTTTACAGGGCTTGGGGATGGCCTTCAAGATCAAGCTCAGGACGGGCTCGGCCAACAGGGTCGGCATTGTCATGATGCAGTCTGCAGCCTACACCAGCATTCTGACAGCAGTCTCGCTGCTACGAATTTGCGAAACGGCGCAGAGTCGCCATCCCCGCTGGAATCTAGGACAAAGCCATGTTCAGCGCAACTTTTGGCAGATGGCCCCTGTTCCATCAACAAGTTGTCAGCTGTTTGCAGAAGTCCTACTCGTGCGCCTGCCGACGCAGAGGGCGGACGGTGTTACTGACATCACGGCTGCCCTGCTGTTCGAAGACTTGGTGTACCGCCTCCTACCCCGGCCTGTTCAAGATTTGCTACCGTGGGCAGCCTTCCTAAGTCTGCTGTGAGCGTACCTACTTGTATTGAACTTCCCACGAACCTAGCTGCAATGACAACTGTTTCTGACTGCGTTTCGCACTCGCCCCCGTGCTCACGCGTCTGACAAACTGCAGTTCTTCAAGCGTCAGTCTGCTGTTTTGGTGCAACAGATGTTTCTACTGACATGCATCTTGTATTGCAGTTGCTGTAGCCCCGATGCTCATGCTCTTGTCTTGTCGTATTGTGTTCCGCTCTGCAGCATTATCTTATCAATTGGTTGCCTGCGGCTGTCTTATCACATTCCCTTCTGCAAATCTCGTTGCAGTTTAGGTCATGACGAAGCTTCGTGCTACCACAGCAACATAACCACTATCTGCATTTTCCCTTCGCACAACTGCAATGCGTAAAACCTTCCCTCACAGCTGCCGAATTGACATGGTGATTTCCCTCGTTGTTGTGTTACTCTTCCTTGTGCTCTGATGACCTTCAACAACATGAAATTTTACCGAGGTCTTTGGGTGCAAAATCCCTCATCCGACATTTTTGTACAGATCTCCGTGCTACCAGTAGGCGGCAAGTTGTCTTCGGCATCGTCTCACGATAGTGGATAGCAGTCATGATGATGCCGTCCTTGTACTGCCATGACCAGTATGTACACTTCCTTTGATTCAAACTGCCCCTTGAACTTTAAATCGTCGAATTTTACACCTCCGAGAAAACTTTGCAAACTCGAACAGGGCAGCAATGCATCAAAATGAGTGGATACAGTTTCCCACGGCAAAACAAGACTGTGGCACGATCACAACCGGTTCCTCACGACACAACACCTCTGCTTCAGAGAAGACCACACGTAATGACGACAGCCGATGTGGATCTAAAATTGCCAACATGAGCTTGCTGTTTCAAGCAAAGTAGCAAAAACTGATGATAGTTTACAAAAATGTCCTTTCACGATTCGTGCTTCCCCACGGCTTTATCACTCGAGAATGAGCCAACACTGCACTTACGTAATCTGCCCTCAAAGTCTGCTAAACTGCTCCGACTGCGACTCTATGGAAACGCGAGAGCTACGACAGAAGCTTGCCATGTCAGGCCTCCTGCGCAGCTTCTGTTGCCTGCCCAGGCTCGGACACCCTCCCGCATCACCCTATACTCCGGACTAAGAGACCTGCATCGAAGATATGCCAATATGTAGAAACCATGTATGTAGAGCCCACACAATGAGACCGGAAAGAAAGCTGGTTATATCCACTACAACCCCTCATTCGTGTTTCTTCTGCAACTCCCGAGGATTCCAGCCGTGTGATTGCGAAGCCCCCAATACTCCCTGCAAGGTCAATGCACCACATATAGCCAGATGCGTCACGCGATCTTTGGAGATCCAGCTACTCAGGCCCTTGCAGCGTTCCCAACTACATGCATAAGCCACACCCACTCTACCAAAGAAGACTCCACATCCCTGCTCGACCCTTACACTAGTGTAAACCTGCATAGGAGTCTTAACAGCAAGCTATTCGGATCTACCTTGTAAACCCTTATAAACAGTGGCCTTTCCTGTCTGCGTTAATCCACTTTGCAATACAACCACTCCGTTACGACACAAACCTCTGCAATCCCGCTCTGCATGTCGGAAGTTTTCCATGAAGAATTATCTGTTTCCGGATCTATCTTTAGGTTGAGCTCGTCAGAAACTCACCATTCATACTATGCCCGTTGGGATGTGTCATGACCTTAGAAGCCGTTACGTGTAGTACATGCATCTTAAAGTTGGAGGTGGAAGACTATCGTGATGCCTCCCGCAATCTTTTAGTTCATGTAGCACACATTTTCTGGGCTTAGAGGCCGTTCTTGCACACCTCTGGGCTGTGTATGTGTCTTTACCTATCGTTCATACAGTCGTGCTTACATGCCCAGCGGAAGATTGAAGATTTTTGAGGAGGCCTTCCCGCACATCTTCAAAGTACCCAAGACTATGGCATTACGGTGTACCTCGCTATGTTGACGACGACCAACTAAAGCTTGAAGGTTGAAGAGTTGAAGGCCTGCTGATATCCTCAGTCTACATAATAGGTGTCTATCTGACACGTCGCTGCTTCAATGCGCACGCTGAAGATTGAAGATTTCCGGTAAAGCACAGCGGAACTCTTCAGATTGGATATGGTTTCCTTGTCTATCTCAACGACGTGAACTCAGTATACCCAAACAGAAAAATGAAGACTTCCCGAAAATCCTGTAATCTTCAAGCTTCGGTTGAGGGCCTTAAAGTCAATTATTCTCAACATCAACGAAGACGGCCTTGCTTCTCGAAGTTTCTAGAAGCCTTTACAATCCTTCCATGTGATGTTGCACGAGATTCAAGACCTGTGGACAAAGGCCTTGAAGACGAGTATGAGTCGTAACCCGCAATTAGATAATTTGATTTCGCCCGTCATAGGAACCCACGTTAACGCTGCGCTGGTGACGAGTTGTACTTACAGAATAAATGTCTGTGTATATGTATATATATATATATATATATCTTACATATTTGTCTTTTTTCTTCTCTGGATTTGATGTTTATGTGTTTAGTTATGCAAGAATTTGTCTGTTCATGTAGTTATGCATTTATGCATGTATGCTAACCCCCCTCCCCCGCTCTAACCCCCCGCTGCCAGCAATGATCCACCTCACCTGTGCTTCAAGGAGTGGATCAGAGGAGGTGGACACCCTTGTATTGTAGCTTGCGAAAACATCCGCAGCACATAAAAACACTCAACATTTTCACAGTAGGACATGCGCAGTGACAATCTAAAAAAAATCATATAGCCAAAGCACGAGGAACCATGGCCTTGGGGATGTCAGGCGGTGGGTTATTAGGCATTTGGGTAGTAGTAGCAGCAGGAGTCGGAGCAGGAGGAGTACGAGTAGGAGTAGGAGTAGGAGTAGGAGCAGTAGGAGTAGGAGTAGGAGTGGTGGTGGTGGTGGTGGTGGTGGTGGTGGTGGTGGTGGTGGTGGTGGTGGTGGTGGTGGTGGTGGTTCGTTTCGTTTTACACGCCGCTAAGGAGGTCCTAGCTGTGCGACAGGATAAGTAGGTCAGGCTTTGAGCCCGGTCGCATAGCGACGCATCACGGGTTGATGCACCATCCTGAGAAGCAGAGCTCGATGCCCCGCCCCGAGGGGCCCGTTAAGCATCGAGGAGTGACAGCGTTCCAAGTCGATGTAAGTGATTGTTCATACAAAGTGCAAACCGAGAGAACAGCCTCAGAAGGTTCTAGAGGGTATCAGCACAGAGTTTCAGCCTGTCCGCTGCTATGTACACTCAGTGGCCCGCTCGCTGCTCAGCACCATCCCTGTCTCAGTCGTCACTCGGCCCGGCACCGTGGTTCAAAGTGCGGTGTCGGTCTGTAGAGTCGAACTGGAGGGAGTAGAAGCCTCGACGACGAAGCTGAGCGTGCCCCTCCTCCGGCAATTTGTCCACTGCTCTGGCGTGGTAGGCCACCAAAAGGATTCTGTCGCCAGCACTCCAGGGGTAGGTGGCGTGCAAAATGTCCGGATTCAGCTGGAGGTAAGGTCGAGCCACCGGCAAGAGTATACCTGGCGGCCCATTCTCCTCCAATCTGATCGAGCCACCCGCGTCTGCCAACCAGAGTTGGCCTCCTTTCCAGCGGTTGCATGGAATCAGCAGATTGGTGGAGCCCGGTGCGTTCCCAGTGTCGCGATGCATATAATGTAAAGTGTTGACCAAAAACGCGCAACTGCTGAACTGGTGATCACTCTTAGTGCCTCGAATCACTGAGGTGAGCCAGGTAGTGAGCCAAGGAAACAGACCAGTGTTGGTCTGAATACCACGGATACCGCCGCCACCTATCGAGTAAGCGCCTGTAAGAAAAGCACGCTGCAGCCCTCCTGTGGCGCCGTCTGAAGTGGTTGTTTGCCGTCGCTTCACATGTGATTGCTCTGGAAGAAGGGTAGCCAAAGTGCAGAAGTCCTCGGAGTAGCAGAAGCCTTGCCGACATACACGGTATGCCAAGTGTTCCACCACATGAGCGCTCGAGACCGGCGTGTTGGGGAGAAGTCCATCTGCAGGCAGTCGGAGCTGGTAGGCTAGCTCATTTTCCGCCCGGCTAATATTCCACAAGTCGCTCCAGACCGCCGGCCTATCAATGAGTTCCACTGAATCGTCCGTAGCATCCGTGGCGTCAGCATCGAGATCAAAGCCAGGGCCGGGATCAGGACTGGGAACAGGAGCAGGTGCTGGATCAGACGCAGGGCAATCTTCCATGGCAGGTGGTGTATCGGCCGGCGGGTGCCCATCCCGGGAGACCTCGGCTCTTGATTGCCCCACTCTCGAGGCTTTGGGAATCACTGGATCTGAATTTGTAGCTGCGGTCAAATCCCGGGAGCGCGATCGGGAGCGTGACGAGGTAGGTGAGGCTGCAACAAAGGCAGACGACGGTAAGTCCTCGTCAGAGTCCGCACATCTCCCGTACGCCATGCCCAGGATGGATGGCTGCTCCAGTTCCCAGATATCTTGTGGGACGTCAGCCGGCTTGCGTGGTAACATGATCGGTGTTTTTCTTTTTTTAAACCCAGCATCATACAAAGAGAAAGTATGCGAACCAAGGCACCATGCCGGAACACGTCCGGGGTGGACTATGTTCTGACTCCGGGATGACGGGTAACATGTAATCCTGTTGGTCTGTGGCAGATGCTGCAGACGGGACATATGAAAGTGGGGTCCCTGCCGGGCATTATGGGTTACCGAGGAGTCTTATGAGGTCTTAAGGTATGATTTGGGTCAAGATCGGGATCAGGCGGGACGTGGATGTGCTTGCGGGGGGATGGCCGGGAAGGTACACTAGCCGTGTGCTGAGCCATGATGCATGTCAAGACAAAGCGCATGTTGCAGTGATGCGGCCAGCCAGCGGCGGCGCAAAAAGCTGGATGCACTTCGGTACTCAGGCTGTGTGAAGTGGCTTGTGTCTAGAGGCTCAAGGTGCAAGACTCAAGACGCACACGAGGGCATATGTGCTGGCGTACCAGGCCGGCAAGCTGATTTTCGAGCTCGGAGCGCCAACGCCATCCCCGCCCCAATCATCCGCAGTGGATGAGCCCCTCACAACCTGAAACACGGGGAAGCATGGGAGATTGGGGGGAGGATGGTAAGGCGGCTACACTTACTCGGAGAGTCCCAGGCATGCCTGTGCTAGTTGTGCCCCAGGCGCCGGCATATCAGAAGATATACCTGGCGCGAGGCGTAGGGTGTGTTTGCGCTCGGGTCCACGGCGGACCAAGGGCGTGGCAAAGTATTGTCATCGAAGAGCCAGGCCTTGTCTGCATGGTGGGTGATCGCAGTATAGTGTCCCTGCTCGACCCGGGGGCCGTGATGGAGAATAGCAGCGCAAACCCTGTACTGGATGTTAGTGGATTCCAACTCCACGCCCGAGAACACCGGTACATGAATGATCAAGCCCCAGCTAATCATGCCTGTGTGCTTACGTATCCCTCGGCGTGTTTCGATGAACCGTGCGAGTCGTAGAATGAGCACATTGGGTGGTTGACTGAGAGCGTGGATGCTAGACTGATAATGCCATCCATGTAATAGGGACTGTACAGTGCCTGCACCACCCCTAGGCGGGAGATCAATGGATACTGATTCTAGACAGCTGCCGCCGTCCTGTATGACAATCCCACCGGGCTCCTGACGTCGGGCTTCCCAAGCTCCTGAGAACGGCAGTGGACCTAGGAGAGGGATGATGTGGGACAGGAGTTCAGCCGCATCATGCTGGCGATTGGGCTGAGCCCAGTTATGTAGCATGCGTATCCAAGGCGTGCACCGCAGCAGGCGCAGCGGGGAGCCCCCATGGTCAATCAAGGCTCGGAGTGCTCCTGTACCTAGTTCGGACAAATCTACCAGAAGGGATGGCTCGCAGGTGAAAGACCAAGCAAGGCAGATTGCTGTAGAGTTGAGATAGCACACATTCGCATGATTTGTAAGGATCAGGCGCCTCAGCGAAGGAGTTTCTGGATGGCTCGGATCAAGGGCGGGCGCCCGTACCCCTCCTGACGGAAGGAGGTGCCGATGATCTGGAACAGCGCCAATCCGCGGAGAAGCTCCAGCTGCTGGTACAGCTCCTCGGAGCCCTTGGCTCGCAGACCCACATCCGCCTGGAAAGCCACGGTGCCCTGCATGTCGGCATGTAGCTCTCTCCTGGCCGTGAAACGGGTGATTGTATCCCCGTTGATCAATTTGAGGAGGAGCTCCAGGGACTCCTGGGCTTGAGCCTGCGTGAGTGCCGTTCTCTCCGGGTCCACTTCCAGGGACTGATGCGAAGGGTTCCACCGTTGGTAGTTCCATGCGCCCGTCTCCGTCATCCAGCCACTCTTGAGAGCAAAGGCCTTGTTCTCCTGGTTCATCTGCGCGTGCCTGTCCTTGAGATGCGCGATGATCCCCCAGAACAGTGCCACCCGGAGAGACACACGAGCCGGAGAGATGGTCTCCGCCTGGGCCGCATCGTGCCACTTCGTGGCCAGCTCCGCCAGCATCGGTAGGATCGAGTGGTCTCCGGATCGGACCCAGAAGACCCAGCCTGTTGCTCGGCGAATGACATTGATCGAGTCGCCCTGCATGATCACCGCCCTCGCCACCATTTGCAACAGCTCCCCGTCTTGGTCCTGTTCCTCGGAGCCATCCTGCCAGGCTCCCCTGGCGCGGTTCTGCGGCTGTCGACCACGTCCCTGAAAGCCTCGTCCCTGAAAACCTTTGCCCCTGCCGCCCAGTTGGAGCGCTCCGCGGCCCACCTTGTTCGACCGATCGTCCATCGAGGATTGAGCAGGTGCCGCTGCCCCTCGCTTCCCGATCACTGCTCCGAAGGATTCCTGTAGCTGGGTCAGCACATCCTCCGAGGCTTGTGTCCTCTGATTCCCGGCCATCGCTAGAGGGAAAAAGTATGCTCAAGAGGCAGCTCTGCCACAGGTTAACACAAAGTGGCAAGTGCTGACGCGGGTGCCGGTGCGGTAAGTTGCAGTACAGACAAGGGTTCAAAGCTATGCCGACCCGAGGCACGTGACGTTCTGCTAGAGCTGCAGCGCTGCGGAAAGAATCAGGATGAATGCTGCGGTAGTGATTGCGCAGAGCTGTTGGCGTAGCCATCCACTGTCCACACAGACCACAGTGACTTTTGAGGGTTGACTGCAGCGGGTGTCGCAAAAGAGCTGAGACCCCGCCCTGTCGAAGGACTTCCCGAACCTGTGTCAAGAGGGAACATTCAAGCGTGTCCTGTGCGGAAGCTGGTTGGCACTGCGGCAGAGGGTGTGGCGCCTTCGTAGCGCCGTTCATATCATCCCCATCAAGGCCCATGGCCTGTCGCTGTCCTGCAGAGGGCGGCGTTTGTGCAGCAGGTGTCTGAGGTGGTGGTGAGGTCGTGGGTGGGGTCGAGGCGGTATGTGAGGCAGGGAGTGGCATTCGCGGGCAACTCCAAGAGCTGATGTGCTTAGCCAAAACCTCCCACCGAGTGAAGGCGTGCTTGCAGTATGCGCATGTTGGTACACCGTCCAGGGAGTGAGTGGCTCTGTCAAAAGCCTGGGGCTCAATCTTAACCTTGTGGGTACGGGCCATATGCAGTTTAAGGGCCTTGCGTGTGTCCAGGATCTTGGGGCACTGGGGACACTGAAAGGACTCTGCTGGTGTTGGTGGCTCCGGTGGTGGTGGGTCTAGCTGTGAGGCTTGGGCATGCTCTGGCGTGCGTGTGGGCGCGGAAGGTGCTTCTCGGGGAGATGAGACCAGGTGCTCATCTAGTGCCGGGTCGTGCGTTCCGGTCCCAACTGGGAGCGTTTCGGGCGCGGGGGCCGCGGGGGTATGAACAACCGAATCTGATGCCGAAGCTATGACGGCCACCTCAACCAGCGGCTCCGATGTGTCCGTCGGGTCGACCGCAGCCTGCACAGGACCTGCGGATGTGGGAGGGGGCGTGGAGGCATATGGTTGTCGGTGGGAATCGGCTTCCCTCCCGATGTCAGTGGGCTCAGCGAGCCCCTCGGCCAGGAGTTGATTCCATGGGTGCGAGAAGGGCATGACATGTGCATCCTCAGGCTCCTGTCTACCAAACGAGGCCTCGAAGACACAGCGGAGCGCTGCACGAGGTAAGCGCACCTGGAGGCGTTCAGCAAGGCGAGCGTCAGACTCATGCGTGAGGTGTGCAGGGCTTCTGGCAATCCCTCGTAGGTGCTTCATCACTAGAGTTTGCAGTTGACTAAGGTGTTCTGCAGTCAACCCGCACGTCTCTAGTCCATAAGCCAGGCAGGGCCAGACAGTGGCCTTCCAGAGTCGGGTTCTATGATGTAGTGACAGGGTACGGTATGCGTGCAAGACCCCACGGAGGCGGGCGTGCGTGGCCTTAGCCTGTTGCATGCGTTTGCGGAGGGTGGCGGTTGCGGATGAAGCATACGTGGTCACGGCTCCCAAGTAATCAGCCTGCTTGACTAGGGGTAAGTATTCCTCCCCCGTTCGGACATGTATCCGGAGGAGTCTTCCGTCTGTAGTTTGTTTGGTCAACTTTTGCAGTGCCGTGCCTCGCTGCGCACCGTCCATCGTGAGGATGGCCTGCGCTTTGGTGGCGTGGACATTCATGCCGTGGGCACGTAGGGTGGACACAATGAACCCAATGTGGGAACAGAGATTCTCGAGGCCGGCGTACCCATGAAAGAGATCTCCTAGGTGGAAGTCATCCGCGTACAAGGTCAGGCACCGAGAGACCCAGTCTTCAGAGAGGCGGCTGGCAATGCGTTTAGTGACCAGTGTAAGGAAGCATGCGAACAACAACGGACTGGCGGGGCAGCCCTGTTTGACGCCCCTTGTTGTGGGGATGTTGGTGTGTAACTGGTCTATGTAGAGGTCATACCTACATTGCGAAAGCCAAGACATGAGAAGCTCAGCGGGCGCACCTGTGATTCCTGCATCATGCAAGGCCTCAGCCACCAGGTGTCTGGGCACCAGATCAAATGCAGAAGAGAGGTCTAAGCACACCTGCAGCCCCCCATGTAGAGTGGGTGGCTTCACTCCCAGGCGTTTAAAATGAGGGTCCCGAGTGTTAGGGGCTCGCTGCGCTCTAACGGCTGAGTTGTGAGCAAAGACCCGTTTCAGGGCGTCCTGGGTGGATCTGCCGCCAATGTAAGCATATTGGGGACTACTACGGATGTATACCTCTAGATCGGCTCTGACCTTGGACATGACCATCGCGATGGAAGCTTTGCCTAGGGCGTCTATTAAACCTATCGGCCGAAAGTCCTTGGGGGATGAGCCTGGCTTGTTGGGTTTGAGAAGGAGGGCTAATGTAGCGGCCGTCCAAGGTTTCGGTGGTGTGAGGGGAGTCTGCCCCCAGCGCTGATTAAGGATTCTAGCGAGGTGCGGGGAGATCAGATCCGAGCAGAGGCGCCAGGCTGCGCCGGGTACCGTACCTGGGGCGCCTGCCTTTCTGGCTGGCAGCTTGTCCAAGAAGTGTTGGACCTCCAGCTGGTCGACGCTCAGTGTGTTGTGGGACTCACCCTCAGGGCTAGAACTAGGGGGGGTCTGGACCGGGTGGTCAGTATTGAAAACTTGAAGGAAGTGTTTCCTCATTGTCTCTAGCTCCTCACTTGGGGAGAGGATACGGCCACCCTGGTGCATCTGAAATTTTCGGAACCGACCCTTCGGTGCAAGTCTGTCTATCAATTGATAGAAGAGGCGTGTTTGTCCTGAGCTGATGGCCTGCTCCGCGTTCTCAAGCGTGGTTTGTCTGCGCGCACGACGCAGGGATTTGCCTTGTTGCTGGGCTTGGCGATGCATGCGCCAGTACTTGACACTGTGGTACCAGCAGCGGAACATGGCTTGTCGGCTGTGTGCCGCACCTGGGCGCTGTGCCCATCTGCGGAGGAGATGGAGGTGCCCCCACATCCGCGCCGCATATTGCTGCAGGGTGCCATCCTGCCAGGGCCGCGGGCCCCGAACGGGGGGTTGGCGAGGGAAGTGCTTGATGGCAAGATCGTGCACAGCGTCATGCAGAGTTACCAGTTCGGTTCCGGCCTGCGCTAAGCATGACTGAAGCTCCCGGCGAAACATTCTGATGCGCTCATCGTCTTTACCTGACAGCGCGTCTGCGATGGCGTGCCGGTCAATCTGTACTGTGCGCTGCGGGGCAGTTGTGCGCTGCCACGGACACCAATGCCATGGTATGTACGCAAACACCGGGTAGTGCTTAGGACCTCCGCGCCACGCTCCGACCGGGTACTCATGCAAAGGACGGGCCATGCGGGAGGATCTATCTGCTAGGTCACACCTGATGAGGAGGAAGTCTATGTGGGATCGCTGGGAACCCCATGAGAAGGTGTGTGGAGACCCCGAATCACGAAATGTGTTGACAGCACATAGATCGAGACCGACCAGCAGCGCCTGGAAGTCTTCTTGGTCCATGGCCCAATTCGGCGGCGGGGGTAAGATGCCTGTACCCACATTCGGTTTGGCCGTGATGCACGGGGTGTTAAAATCACCGCCAATGATCATCACGCTCCTTTTCGGAACCGTCAGGATAAGTTTATGGAGCTGATCAAATGCCTGACTGCGTAGTTTGCGGACGTGATCAGTGCCCCGCCAGGTATGTTGATAGAACACAACAAGATCACAAGGAGTGGTTTTGTGGTGAAATTGGGCTCGCATCAGCCTACCCGGGAGAATCTCGGCATGTCGAAGGGAGCCCGGATTGATCAAGCGCTTAGCAATGATAATCATAACCCCGCCCTGCTTGAAGTCTGGTGCCGAAGACCCACTGTGAATGAAGACATAACGATCTGTTTCCCAACTGCTGCTAAATCTCCACTTCGTTTCCTGAAGAAACATGACGTCGATGGGGTTGTGGTGAATGTGAACTAGTAATTCGTCATAGAACCCTCCCCCCAATCCGCCCACATTCCACGTCAGGACCTTCAGGTGTTGGTGTTTAGGCCGGGGATCTTCTTCCTGCACGGGGGGCATGCTGGACCGAGCTGTGGTGGGGCGGTGTGAGTGAGCGGTGGGTGGGTCAGGAGACCCCGAGGCTGGTGTAGTCTGTGCCAGGGCCCTGGCCGACCCAGTGTCGTACCAGCGGCCTTTGTACCAAGCTCCACCTGTTCGTATGATGCGTCGGTGAACTCTCTGTAGCGAACGCTTAACGATTCTCTGCTTCTGCAAGGACGGAAGTGGCGACCTGCAAATCGCAACCTGTGTTCCCAGAGGCTTCGCGGGTGCATGGCCTGAAGCTGCAGGAGACGTGTCCGCTCCCCCACTGACCTGGGAAGCCAGTGGAACCCTCGCGTCTGATGTAGAGACCGCTCCAGCTGCGTGTACATGTAAGAAGTACAGCCCTACACGAGCTAGTGATCTGCAAAAGGATGGGTCTCTACATCTCCCGGACTTGGGACCGGGAGAGCCCGACCATTGGGCGGGACGACGGCTCGCTGCCGTCAGCGGGCTGTGTGTGTATACGGGGGGTCGTGGGGAATGATCGGGGCATGGGTTGGGGGGGGTGTGAGATCCCCTAGTTGCCAATTCAGGGCAAACCATATCACACTCGAACGAATGCACTGGGGTGGCCGGCACTATCCAGGGTCGTGGGAGCCATCCTCGAACATGCTGCAGCCATCGGCCTGAGAGTGAGAAGGAACTTCCCCAGTTGCGCAGTGTGGTCATACACAGGCGAGAGGCAGTGCAATATGTGCAATATAGGCTAGCAGGCAGACCACTACCGAAAAGTCTAGTGCAACTTAGACTGCGTCGGGTGAGGTGGGTCCTATATCTCCTACGGCGCAGAAGTGCGCCCCATCCTCTCCAGGGAGAGCGCACCCAAGGGTGGTGCAGGAAGCTACCACATTTAAGGAGCGTGGGGATGTATGGGCATGTGCGCAGCTGAGATTCAAGCCTTGATCGGTTGCTTGCGGCAGCGCCTGTGGCATAACGTTCGGAACGGGCGTTAGTAGATCCAAATCCCAAAGTGCAAGGAATCCAGAGGACTAAGGGGAAACTTGCTGCTTGGAAATCGGCGACGGCCTGGCAGTCGCCTGGCGCGGCAGGCAGCTCCTGAGGCACTCCAATGTGCGACGCTTGACGCGATTGCAAATCAGAAGGCTGCATGCAGGGGCCATGCGGGAGGTTCAACCCCATGCAACGGAATCTAGGGTGGCGGGACTTAAGGCACCAGCTGAGCCCGACGGGCAAAACCTGTGAGTCAATCCCGATCCCAATCCCAATCCCTGTGCACCACTGCATATATGCCATCGAGCGCTTCCTCTCTCGCTCGCACTCCTGTACACGCCCCCGCACAGTTTGGAGCATCGGAGACCATGCGAAGGCTTGTGGTGGCGTGCCCGCCTCGATCATAGCTTCGCCCTCAGCGAGACGTGCCTCGTATGTTTCCAGTAACGCCACCCGGAATATAACAGGCACCTCCGCGAAGGGCGGAGTTCTGGGGGCAGCCTCAGTCGATACCACCACATCGGGGACCGCTGGGGTGTCGGGTACGTCTGCATCGACGACCACCACGGATGTGTCATCCAGGTCTGGGTCCCACGTCGGCGGTACCTCGGTGGTGATCGCGTCGATGGCCTGGCTCTCGGAAGCGGTCACAAGAGGCGGGACGTCGATCCTCCGAGGCTCCAATGCCGGGGAGTCGAGTCGGGGGCCATCCATCCTAGGGCGTTTCTTAGGTCGAGGGCGATCTGCGCCTGAGGTGTCCCGCGAGCCATAAAATGCGGTTTGCTCCTGCTGCAAGGACGGGGGAGAGCCGGCCGGCCAGCTTCGATGCTCAGAAAAGCTCAGATGCTCAGAAAAAGGAGGATCCATGTCCAACGCTTCGACCTCTGCAAGCTGATCAGGCGTGAGGTCTGTGCCCGGCGTTGCGCCCACGGCTCGCGAATACTCAAGTTCCAATACACTTCTCGTACCCCCGGACCGTACATCCGATGAAGAGCTAGACCCGAAGCGACCATCAGCCCGCGCCCTTGCATAGGAACGTCCCAACTGTGATGCCAAAGCCATAAAAGCGTCCGGAGCCATCTCTCTCTGCAATACTCGCCGGTCCGTGGAGTCTGTGCGTGAGGCTGTATTGTAGAGTGTGATGGGGCGTGTTGAAGCTCCAGCGCTGGCATCCTCGTGTGGAGACTCCATAGCCAGGGATTCCGAGCTAGTACTGTCATCTATCGAGTATACCTGGATGTTCTCGGAGCCCACTGCCTCCAGCTCTGATCTCCGTCGTGCTTGACGCACATGCCTTGGCGGTCGAGCTGCCTCGCGCTCGCCGTCTCGCGGCCTTCTGTGGCGCTGACCTCTGCGCCCTCTCGGTCGACCTCTGGCCATGGTGGAGCGCCAACAGTCCGCTAAGACCCTGAAGGATTGTGCCTGCTTAGTGTGATCGAGCTGAGTCGGGACCCTACCGTGTTGGAGGTGACAGCGACCGAGGGGCCAAGTTATCAAGGGTTGGGCGAAGTTCGAAAAACCTGACCCGATGCAAGCCCCACTCAGAGCCCGAATGTCCGGCATGACATCGGTTGCTGTGACGCTAAGCATGATATCCTGACATTGTTGGCTGAGACAGGCATGCAAAGTGCACTGACGGCGGTAGATTGCTCCTGCATCAGCCGCGGCGATGCAAGTCGGCGGGCGGCAAGGGGCAAACAGTACCTGCGGATAGGGTCTAGATTCAGGGCAGTGTACCCTAGATGGGGCGAGGCTAAACCGAACCGGGGGGGTGGTGGCGCACACGGCAGGCTGATGGCATGGACGGAGGCAACCATGGCAGGCTAACCGAAATGCACGTGTTGACTGAAGCCTAGGAGGTGAGGTGGTGATGTTCTCGGATGGGGCACAGCCACCGGCGGAGGTATACCTACCAGCCGGTACCGGAGTGCACAGACTAATCCATGGAATTAAGGTCCAAGGAGCATCCGGATGTAGTGTCCGAGGTAGGTCGCCGAGAATGTTCCGATACCAACCGCCTGGCGTGGGCTTTTGCGTCCGCCTGGGTCTCCCCCTGGTGTGAGGATCTCGAGGGAGTCGTAGTGAACTGAGTCGGTGGTCGCATGCCTTTGTATCCCAGTGTAAGTCCCTGCAGTTGTCCTGTAGGCCTGTCTGCGATTCCCCTATCCAACCAGAGCTGCGCCGTGGTGCGTGAACGGTCAGCAATGCCAGAATAAGTCGTAGAAGAAGCCATATAGGCATGCAGAGTGTAACCAGGAGTACACGCCGTAATGCTCAGTGCAAGTCAGAGGCGCGGGGAGATATGGCGTTCAATCGGTCAACCCTGAACCTAGAGGGAAAGAGGGGGGGGAGAGAGGGAACACACACAACCAAAAAAAGTCCCAGGGCACTCGTAACTCTCTTGGGCCCAGACGCTTTGGTGGTGGTGGTGGTGGTGGTGGTGGTGGTGGTGGTGGTGGTGGTGGTGGTGGTGGTGGTGGTGGTGGTGGTGGTGGAAGCAGCAGCAGCAGCAGCAGCAACAAGAACAACAACCACAACAGCAGAAGCAGCACAGCCAGAAGACTTAAACTAAAACTAAGAAGAAAAATCGAAGAAGAAGTTGGCACACTCACGCTATGTCCGTGCTCGTCCTACAGCAAGTTCAGGCCTTCATGAGCGAGGAGTACTGAAAGCACGCCAGAAGGCCGAAGATGATCGACCTCAGAGCAGGCCCGAAACGTTCTGAAGCCTGTTACTGTGTCTGTGAAGCGCCAGTCTAAGGGCTACCGAGATGTTGGTGGTGTTAAGACAAGAATCTTTCGCAGTGTTTTGATCACAATCTTGTTGCTTGCGTTGTTGGTCATGGAGCAGCAGTACTCGTAGCTGCAGTAGTGGTAGCGGGAGCGGAAGTGGTAGTGGTAGGGGGTAGGTAGTGACTAGACAGTGGTAGTGGTAGTGGCGGTGGCAGTGAAGCAGTCTACTTACCGACTTACCGATGTCTACATGCTGTCCACATACGTATACAATCCCTGTGCAGAGGCGTCTGGGCTCCACACACACCCAGGCCGAAAGTCCCAGCAACCAGAAGTCCCTGGTCCTGACTCACAGCTGTCGAAAGCTACCGCTCAATCGTTAACGAAAGCAAGTAGCTGCAGAAGTTGCAAAAGCATACCTGAGAAATCCTGAGAATGCTATGGATTCATGCTGTGTCTTGGCATCCGGCATCAGAGATGTAGCCTTGACTCATCGTTGCGATCCTTGGCCATGCATGTGCTTAAACAGCTGAGACATCTCTGAGCAAGCCCATGCGGGATCCATTGTCGGAGAGGCTCTGTGACGCAATAGGCGAAGTCTCATCTTGATACCACCTTGGAGGCGAATCTGCTGTCTTGTCGGACCCATGACACTTCACCATGCTTGGCTCTGGGCAAGGCAAGGAAATAGACGCCAATGGCTGCCGGAGCCGTGACCCTGAAACGCGGGAGGAATGTGGAGGTGTGTCGTCTTGCGACAAGTGCTCCATAGCGACCCATCCGACCGAGTCTCTGGCACGAAAGCTACAGACAGCCGCATCAAGAACAGACCAAGGTATTCAACCTGGAATTGCAGGAGATTCGTGATATCTCAAAATAACGCTGACCTTTGAGTCAAGCAGCCAGGCAGAGGAAGATGAAAGCCATGATGACCGCCCTGAAGAATCAAGCATAACCAAAGGATGAGCTTTAGGCTGTGATTCAATTCAGGCCAAAGCAGTGCGACGGCCATCCACAGCACTTCAGCGTTCCTTGGACGCTCATCGTTGTCTGCAGGTACTTGGAAGTTCTGCTACATCTATCCACCTAACCGATATCTTTCTCTCTTCGGAAAGTTAAATGCAGATGGGTCAACTAGGCATCCCACGACGTAAGACTGTTGATGTCCAGAGCTATCTCGAAGAACTCGTTGCTTCCTGACTCGCATTATATGGGCCTGCACCCTGAGAATTGGAGCTGCCGCCTGCGATGCCCATGACTTGTCCCTGGAACTCACCTTAGCACAGACAAACGTCTCGCTCGCTTGCGACAGGCCGATAGCCAAGCCCAAGCCCAAGCCCAGGCCATTCCGGGGCCAAGACCGACCTTCGGAAAGCACAAGACGTTCGCAACGGGCACGGAGGGATATCCCTGGAGCCGTACCTGCCAGGACAGCCGACTCCACTGGTGGATCTGCACAGATTTTCGCCACCTGCCCAGGGGCCATGGTCGTGACCTGCAGCCCAGGGCACCCGGGGCCATGTGCTCTCGCACATCCCCCCTCGAGTCTCTGAGCTCACTGCTACGGTGGTTTCCTGGAACATTGGCGCAGCCGGCGCAGCGGGTGTTGCCGGCTCCGGTGTCGGCTCCATCCCTCCGCCGACCCCCACAGTTGTCGTCAGGACCTGATCGCGCCGAAAAGTGCGGATCTTCGGTTCTTCCGACTTCGCAGAACTGCAGAGACCCTAAACCCTAAACCTCTAAACCCTAAACTCTAAACCCTAAACCCCTAAACCCCTAAACCCTAAACTGCAGAGGCCTGGGGCGATGGGTTTGATCCAAAGAGGAGGCTGTCGGTCTCGGCGATGCCGGCTCCCTGGCTGCGAGCTTCTTCTGGGCCCCTGGGGTAGGGGGACCCCTAATAAATAAGGACCCCTAGGTATATACCCATAATATAGCCATTATATACCCACTATATAGCCTCTGTTAGGTCCCCTTATTATGGGCATTAAGGCCGAGCTCCCTCCTCCCCCGGGTGGGCTCTTGTTAGGGGGTTTAGTCCGAGTTATCGGAACAAGGGAACCATATTATCTACTATAAGTCCAGGATTTAGTCAAAGGCACCGCAATAAGGGAACCATATTGTTTACTGTAAGTCCCGAATTCTGGTAACCTAGATCAAATTCCTTAACCAAGAACCCAGCTGAGCTCTGAGGTCCCGGAGTCCCGGAGTTACTTACCTTTGGTTAGTAGGGAATGGAAGAATGGTAGTAATAGTAGTTATAATTTTACCCCATTCCTCCATTCCCTACTAACCAAAGGTAAGGTTATAGGATTATTAAGCCCTCTATATTATAGTACCCTTGTAGATCCCTTATGGTAACCCTTATAGATCCCCTAACCAAAGGTAAGGCAGCTCCCTGCCTGGGTGGCGCTTACGAGGCCACCTTGAAGCCTCCTCGCCTCGAAGCTCGGGCAGAGGGACTTTGAGGTTTCAAGGATTTTACCATGGGGGAGTTTCCGAAAATAGGGGACCCTTATATGGTACCCCAAATAGTAGGATCCTTGTAAGAAGGAGCCCCAAATGAGGTACCCCCTAATTTTCGGAAACACTCATGTTCACGTGTTGTAGAACAAGGGTGGCATCAACTCCCCGTCGAGATGAGCCACTGTTTCGAACGGCTTCAGGATCGTCGTCACCGGCTCGTTGGCCGTCGGGCAGGCATCCACACCTCGACGGAAGCAAGAGGGCCGAGCTGCTGCTTTCCGTCCGAACCAAGTCCCAGGCAGACTTGTTTATGCAAGTTCAATCCGCCGTCATCTTGTGGAAAGAAGATGAACTTCCTCGACGGTGCCAGGACGTCAATGATACAAGGCTTCCGTCGGAGACTTCTACCAGGGCGCCGACCCCACACACTGGGTTCCCTGGTAGTCCGGCAAGGACTCCAGCCCTGAAGTGTAGGGTCTAGGGCGTACAGGGTTTAAAGCAGAGCAAAAACGCCGTGCAGCATGTTCCTTCGAGGGCCCTACGCGTGATGTCACCCTTTTCGTATGCGATATAGATGCAGGCGCCCAACCCAGCCAACCTGAAGGCAGCTCATGCTGACCAGCTCTCACCCCTTCGACCATGGTGGGGGTTTCCGAAACTTGGGATACCTCATTTTTGGGCTCCTTGTAATAAGGATCCTACAATTTCGGATACTATATATTATTAGGGTCCCCTATTTTCGGAAGCTCCCAATGTCTCCGCAAGAGCATTCCGAACCGAGGGCGGAGCGCTGCAGCGAAGATCAGAATGCAACAGCAATCCGTACAACTTCCTGAGTCATACTAAGTAGGGCTCCTTTAAGGGTCCCTTTAAAGGGACCTATAGGGATTCTGCAAAAAGGAATAGGGTTTAGGGCCTACTTGGAGGTTCAAGGGTAGCTATAAGTAGGGTTAAAAGTTGGGTAACTATACTTATAACCCATATTCGGGGACTTATAACCCCACTTATAACTAGCCATGAACCTCGAAGTAGTCTATGGGACTTAACCAACCGTAGGGACCCTTAGGGAGATAAGGGGGAGAGGGGTAGGGGACTATACTTCCCTAAACAAGCCTCTTTAGGTCCTTATTATGGGCATTAAGGATAAAGGGTCCCTAGCACTCAGCTATCGAGATGAGATCTGCTGATGATAACATCGAAGCTCTCAGAAAATTCTGAGGACCTGGCTCTCAACATCCAAAGGGGTCCTGGGCAGTTTGCCGTCCTGTCAGTGGGAGTCAGCACTCATCTTGCTGTAAGGGTGCCTTGCATGAACACTTCGGCAGGCTACGTGGCGCGCCTTCTTGATCGGCATTGTGGCGCCAGGTGAGAAGGAAGAGATGTGAGTTTTTTCAGACTTGTATTGCTCTGGCTTCCTGTGCATAGAAGACCAGTTTTGTGACGATAACTATTCTGTCCCAGCCATGTGCTTCACTTTGTTCCGTCCATTTCGGCATAGCACCAACAGCAGGTCTGGGCAGAAAGCAGCGGCACCGGGTCTCACCCTGCAAGATGCATGGCGACTCAAACTTCACTTGGCTGTAGCTCCGCAACTGCGACGATCGTCTGAGATCTTGCACTTGAAGAACGTGGATATGCTGCCAGAACCTGGTCATGCCGCCAAACAGCAGAGAAACGAAGCCAGGAGCTCTCTGAACCCGGGCTGGAGACTAGCGGTGTGGAACGACTGAGCAGGCCGCTCCCGCGGCAACTTGCTGGCACCTCTGATTTGGCTCACGGCCTGCTGGAGACCCAACAAGACATGCCCCCACACACACCGGAAACCAGGGAGACCTCGGCGAGCATCATCAGCCGAGACAGTCCGTCGTCGTAGCAGAGCACGGCGACCTGCCCGCCACCAGGAAAGAGCTGACACACTCAAAGACCCAGAAACAGAACGGCAGCTTGCACGAATCCGTGGCCTCGATCTGTGGAATTGGAACTGATGGGGGGCCTTGACTGAGCATGCGAGCCCTGAGGCAAGTCGCCCTGGAAAGGAAGGCCCCGCATGTGTCGCGCTGCTTGGATTGCTGTCGAGCTGTCTGCAACTAGCAGCCGCCACACTACGAGATTACAATCACGACGAGCAGGCATGCCCAATGAAGAAAACAGGTGTGAAAGCGAATTTGCTGGTCGGATGTCAAGCAGTCAAGCGCTTCAGCGCAGACGGACGACTGCACGACCCGCGGAATACTGCATGGCACAAGTGGAGAGACATGCAGGGAGGGGGAAGACACCAGCATGCCCTCAGTTAGATCCCAGACAGCTGCCGATTCCCTGCGGAAACGCGTAAGTCGCTGGCCTGCACTGGATGTCCGACTATCCAGGGTTGAGGCCATGGCCATCCCTCAAGATATCGTCTCTGAAGGTGTACGGTGGTTTAAAGCGCCCAGATCCAAGCTGCCAACCGGTTGAAGATATGCCCGCGACAGCCTGGAAGGTGCTACCAACGCCATCCTTACTGCCGGGCGAGAGTCCAGCGCAGGCCTGCAGGGAACCCTCAGATCGGCTGCCGCCCAAAGCCTGTTCTTCGTGCACGTTGACCCAACATGTGAGCCGTAGGCATCCGGAGACACCAAGATGAGGGCGGCCTTGCTATCTTTGCTCTCCTGACGGCCTGGAGGCCCCAGGCCCACATCGTGACATGGAAAAAGTCCAAGCAGCCCAGGGTTCGTGCTTGCGGGCTCCCTTGGCTTGATGGCCTCAGCTTGCCCACAGACACCGCCTATCACCGCCTGCCCGCAGCACACCAACCGCGGAGCCTTCCGGACAAAGTCACGCAAAACCCGCAGGAGCTCGGCTGAGGTCTTCATCCGGGTCACCTTCGAACCGACTGCACGACAGCACACAACGGGTTCAGGAAACTGGACAGAAGGATTTGTGGTCCAATGGAGTTGGAATCTGCATTGCGCCCTTAGTGATCATATACACACGCGTGTGTAGAGTCGGGGAGAGTCGGGGCAGAGTCGGGGGAGAGCCGTTGCGAATCCGGGGCGCGGTGGCTGCGCGCGCTGACGATTTGAACTTTTCGGTGTTGCTCGCTGGATCACTGCGGCAAAGCCATTCGCGGCAGCGAAGGCCGGGAAACCCCGCCTAAAAACTCCCAATCTTAGTCTGCACATTGTCTGATTCCGTTCCGCTTTGCTTTACTGGCTTGGGAAGCATTGACCCTTGCCGCCTCTGCTCTACCCCAACACATTCGTGCGCAAATGGCGTCTTTGGCATGAACTTCAGAATTGATCTCAGACCCCAAGAAACATATTTGCACGCCGTCCCGGGTGAAAACTACTACACACGCCCTTAGTCATAATATACACCTTCGGTAGTCGCAGTCCAGGCTGGGATACAAGGCAGAGCTCCTCAAGGCAGCATGCAGTCTTCAGATGTCACGGGGCTCTCTTCTGATGTGCAGAGCTCGGAGGAGAGAGAGCTTCTTCTGCTGGCAAACTCTGACAACGCAAAACGCTCCTGTCCGAAAAGAAGGATGTGAGATGTGCAAGGACACGGATCAGGCTTACAGCAGATTGGAGACAAAACTCAGAAAGGAGTGAGGGAGCCGCGGCCGCAGGGCGCCACCACACGTGACTAATACGCTCTCGGCAGCAGAAAGCACCGGGAACGAAGACGAAGAGGAACAAAAACAACAATGAGAACCCAGAGGGTTGAATCGAATCCCATGGTGTGGCTCCCACAGCGCAAGCTCTCTTCAGTGAAGAACGAACCAACAGATTCTTGCATGCAAGACTCCGGACATGAGCAAGAAGTCAACAAAAAACGCACCACGAGTCACCAGAGGCTACCAGAGTGCTGCATAGACTAGGCTAGACGCCTTACAGTAGCTGCTACAGTGATGAACAAGCTTGGGGCGCCGCCTGAATCCGGCCCGCGGGATCGATGTGGTACCTCCAAAAAAAAACAGCCTCCTTTTGATTTCTTCGCAACTTAGCTGTAACACCGAGACTTGCAGATGGCGGAGTACTCATCAAACTGTCCGTGGAGATAATTCGGTGCTGGATCTGGTTTAAGTTTGCACTTCTAACGGTGCTGCCTACTCAATCACCACAACATACCACAACCATGCTTTTCGCTGCCTCCTCTTGGGCTTCCCCTTCTCCAAGATGACAGTGTCTGGCAACATGATGCCCAGTTTCCCTGCCGACAAGAAGGAGCTCAAAAGTCCGGAGCGGAGCTCCAGGGCACTTCTTTTGGGCCTTGTAAAGAAGCAGGGTCTGGCACCCAAGTACCATCGTAGCTCACCGTGCCAGGAATGCCCCCTCCTCGCAGAGTCACATTTCCGGAAGCAGCCAGCGGTGGAGATGCCAATGCCCCAACCTTCACTGGGAACGATTTCTGAAATGACCTCAGCAATGACCAGTGAACCAGAAGAAAGCCTTTGCCAGCAAGTGTGGGGGCAGAGCAAGTTCAAATTTCTAACCAAGCAGCCCGAAGAAGCCAAGTGTAGTCACGTTTCACGGTCTGGCCACGATACTTCTGGAGTCCCCAAGAAGCGTTCATGAAGCTTGCGCCTGCACTCCGCCATCCGGTGAAAGGGGACGTTGATCCGCATTCCCTGCCTAAGAAGTCAAGATAGGGAAAGGCCGCTAAGAAAAGAGTGCATCAGCGCATATCAGCGCACCTCCGCACCCCGAGCACGCATCTGCGGCCTCCAGCGGAGCACATCCGAGCACATCATCGACGGAGCCACGGCTGTCACAAGAAGCGGGCCTTTTGCCAGGCAGGCTGCTAGGCTGAAGGCGGGCCTCTCACCGATGAACGCAGAACATGAGATGACATCAAAGCACGAAAACTAAGAATTCACAGAAGCCTGAGGGGCCATTGTTGGCCAAACGTCCAAAGTGCCTCAAGAAGGAAAAAGGAATGCATGGATGACAACGCATGCGGAAAAGGATCAGCTTGCACGATATCCAAATGGGGAAACAAGTGCACCTTACAAAGGCTGTCCGTGGCTTGTGGAAAGCCTGGTGACAGATTCTGATTCTAGGGAAGCCTGACACAATGCGCGTTTCGGGCAGCATAGGCTAGTTATGGTTCGGTGGGTGGTCGAATCCTTCATCTGGAGAGCCGGATTCAGCGCATGATCTGGCACCGAGCAGGTGCATTTCGTAGGAAGACGGAGACGTGCTCGATATTAGTATTCATATTAAAAATAATACCAATACCAAGACTAATACGAATAATAATACGAGTACTAATACTAATATGAATACTAGTACTTGTAGAAAGATGATGCAAGGAGACGCTAGGTCAGGCACTGCTCGTTGACTTGCTCACAGGAGGCAAAGGCCAATCCTTGAAGGTCAAGAAGTGCAGGGTGGCACAAAGAGAGCGTGTGAAAGAGCTACTTCGGGCTTCTTGGTGCGTGGCAGGACTTACTGCTGGGCCAGCACGTGCCCTGGCTGCCTTCCAAGTTTAAGCACGGCAAACTCTCCTGCTACGAGAGCCGACTTCACCGCCAGCGTATACTCGGGCTTTTTCTGGAGCTATGGTCTCCCTGGATCTGCTGGCTCGCATGCTGTGGGGAAAACATCACAATCGGGAAAGACGACTGCGTCAAGCAGCTCGTCATGCGACTCACAGGGCACTTCCTCCTGTCTTTGTTGCAGAAGTCCAAGCCCAATCGTTCTCAGAGGCCGGCTTCCGTCGGGTCGCTGTTTAGCTCGCTGGACATAGCGATCATAGAAGCCCATGCCCTGACCACAGCGCCTTCGACTCAGGTCCAAAGCGACAGCCGGGACCAGCAGAAGATCCAAATCCCATGGCTCCACTTTGGGAAAATCCTCGGGAGGCTCCGGTATCTTCCACTTCGACAGCGGCAGAGAACCGGCTTCCTCCAAGCTCTTCACCTCGAAGAACTCCATCCAGCCATCGCCCATCACCCTCGGGCAGAACACCTGCTTTCCGCTGGAGTAGGCTTGCCGCAATATGGGCCCTGTCCGAAGCTCTCCCATTGGCATCGCGAGAAAGATGCCAATCCTCTGACTCGCCGTGAAGAGGCTGCTGCGAACCAGTCGTTCGCAAACGGCCTGACCAAGGTGCACACGAAGAGATCTACCGACACACAAGTGGCCCTGCGCACCGTGACCCCTTGCACCTCGCTTTGGCGATTCAGTTCAGCGTCATCCAGGATCTTCAGGCTCGCGCGAACCTGCAGCTGAGACAGATGCCAGGGATGGGAAGTGCTTATTTTCACACACTTGGACCCAGTTTGGAAGTCCTACTGTAAGTCTGAGTCCTAACGGCCCACATCCCTGGCCTGCTTCCGCAAGGCCGCTTTGGCCACAGACACTGAGGAAGCGGAGGCGCCAAGCGACATCGCGTATGAAGTCTGCTTGGTAACAGCCTCGATTGTGCCGTCTTCGGCTAATGCATGAGTTGGAAAGGCTGATACACTCTGAAAGATCTTGCGGACTCCTGCTCTCTTTGCAACATGAGCCCGATTGAGCCCGGGCTACAAGGCCGGCATGCGAGCAAAGAAAAACTTCAGAACGAGGACTCCCAATTCGAGCCTCCGCGCACTTCTGACAGCGACCTCAGCTTTGCAGACTTCTGAGGTTATTATAATACTATTACAATACAATACTATTATAATATTACTATAATACTATTATAACCCTATTATTATACTACCATTATAATACTTTTGTAATACTTACTATCATACTACTATTATAATACTATTATAATACTATTATAATACCATCATAATACTATTATAATACTATTACGAAAATATATTAATGCGAATATATTGCTCTTGTCAGTGTCGCCTCCAAGGGCCTTCGAATCCTTCGAGCTTCCGGCAGGTGATGGTGCCGGCATGCTCGCTGACCAGCGCTTTGGCGGCCCTGTTACGCTGCCTGGCCGTAGCATCGGATAGCAACAGGCGAGGCAAACAAAAGCAGTCTACACCTGCTTACCCTTTTCACGCACTTTGCGATTCTATTGCTCGTTGAAAAGGCTGGTTGGGTGGAGAAGAGGCACAGTGCTTTACACTGTCCCAGCAACTAGGACATTTGTCACTGTTGCCAAGCATAGCCACTCTATTCATTAGCCTAGCCGGTTTGGCATTCCGGTGGAGCACGGCGCTGACATGCAGCACGTGCCCTCTGTCCCTCATGCAAACTTTGGAATGAGGGTGCAAAGCTACAGCTGACGTCGCTGGTCACTGGTCTACCGAAAAAGTATAAGACAGCGGCAGGCCAGGAAACCTCGCTACTCGGTCTCTGCTTGAAGCACCGACAAAGCTTTTGCCGATTTCCAGGCAGCTTGCGCACGCATGACTTTCCTTACGTTTGCTCAGATGAATGTGGCAATTGCATGCAGCCGATTCAATTCGTTTAGCCCGAGAAGATGATATAAGCAAGCAAAGACTGCCAGTCTCATGACGGACTGTAAGATCCGGGCGAGAGCTTGTTCCACTGGGGCCGCGCAGATCTCAGATCTACGCCTATCGGACAATTGTGAGACGTGTTCACGGCTCTGCAGTTCTATGTGCAACGTCGCAGCTGCTGTTAAGGCCATCACGCAGGGTTGGCCGGACCTTGGACCCGGAAACTCCAAGATACAGAGAAAGTGGCCGGTGCTCTGAAAGGAAGAATGTGCGCCCAGCCGTTTCCTCCTTCTCCTCGACCTTTGCAGCCTTCTTTAGTCTTTGCAACCCACGCACCAGCCGTGCATCGACAGCAATCACAGCGGTAAGTTTGGCTTTCGGGGACCTCGTCCTCTTGTGCCGGAGGAGCCGCCTGCAGCCTGGCAAGTAGCGAAAACCCACTGCCACGACGGAGCCACAGAAGAGTAGTATTATAATAGTATTGTGATAGTACTATAATAGTATTATAATATTTTATAGTAATATTATAATAGTATTGTATTGTAATAGTATTATGATAGTATTATAATAGTATCATAATAACCTCTCAGCCCTTCAACGCCCTTCAAGGCCCCCCCATGCTCATGCTAAGGGCCCAGCTCATTGACGCGGCGCTGCCAATCAGCCTGCTCGGCCTTGGACTCGCAAGTATATTGGCTGTGTGATATGTATCTTTGAATGTGTGCGTGTGTGTGGTTTAGAGTTTAGGGTTTAGGGGTTTAGGGGTTTAGGGTTTAGGGTTTAGGGTTTAGGGTTTAGGGTCACATGTGCACACATGAGTACACAGATACACTTATGCATGTATACACAACACCCCTATACACGTAATCAAATGCACATGTAGCATCATATGTATGCCACATAAATATGTGTGTTTATCTACCCACCTCGATAACTCGTACATACATACATACATGCATACATACATACACACATGCATACATACGTACATACATACATAAGCACATACATACATATATACTTGTCTACTTACACAAAGAGGCATGTCTGCGATCATGCATCTATGCGGACGTCCATGCATGCGTGCTTGGCTGAGTAAACGTCATGCTGTGTACCATGCCACCATGTCATTACAGCGCGCTATATTGACTCACAATGTCATGTGTATTACAGCTCACTTCATCCTTGCACGTGTATCTATGCATGCATGTGTTCAAAAACACACATAATTCACAGATCCGGCAAATGTAAATACATGAACGTGTACACATCACTGCACATGCTACAGGTCTGTGTATCTGAAGATGCAAGTAGAGATACAAGGACGGCCAACACGTCGGGAAGATGAGCAATGTTCTGCGGATAGCACCGCCTTGTTCCTCTCCGCCCTTCTTGAATCCGTGCACTGTCGGCGCAGTGACGACATTAAGACACGCAGACTATCCGTCTGCCACCAGGAAATCTGCCTGGGCACACTTAAACATTCAACAAATTCACCGGCGGAGGCCAGGAGTCTGAAGTTCAACCAAGGCAGTCTTAGAGGATGGAAGTTGCAAAGGTGGGCCTCCGAGGGCAGGGTGGAACTCATTCGAGCTCCACGCTGACTCATGGCAGTCCGCCGCTACGTGGCAAAGTCCTTTGACTGCTTCATTGTCAAGCCGCTTCTTGAAGCAAAGAAGCGACAACTCCTACAGAAACCGACACAAACCCGGCAGAAACCATCAAAAGAACACAGCAACAGAAGCAAATTGAAAGAACAACTAAGGAAAGGAATCTTTTCAGGAGCACTACTAGAAGGGAGCTTTCGACTCCCAGCCCTCTCTTTGAGCTCCTGCGATCCCAGAGGGACCTCTGCCGGCGCTCAGAGCACTCCAAAACAAACAGCCGTCTCAGTCTCACATCCGCATCCTTCGCTGATCTTCGTCGAGCTCCACCTCGGGGAGTCAGAGGGGCCGTTATAAGTGGGGTTATAAGTCCCCTGCTATGGGTTAGAACTATGGATACCCTGCTTATCAGATCTTATAAGTGGGATATGTAGTTGGACTATAAGTCTCCTACTATGGGTTCTGAGTATGGTTACCTTACTTACACCCTAAACCCTAAACCCTAAACCCTAGGCGCTGCAAGCGGAATATATGCTCGGGCCGGAGGCTCCGAGCGCCGCACCAGTGGCATCTGGACGGCTTTCCATGCAGAGACCTTGCAGCATACTTGGAGGTCCATGGGTAGTTAGAAGTAGGGTTATAAGTCCCCTAATACGGGTTTTAAGTTTTAAGTATAGTTACCCTACTTATAACCCTACTTATAACTACCCATGAACCTCCAAGAACCTACTCATACTTGGCAAGAACAGGCCCTTACAGTCAGAGTCCCCATAAATTGAGGAAGAATGAAACATAACCCCAAAGACCTTCTTCCCTATATGGATGGTTGTCAAAATTATGGTCCCTTTTTGGGTCCTTATTATAGTACGGCACCCAATATTTAAGGTATCCAAACAAGGGGCCATAGCTTTGACAACCACCCATATGGGCCCCAGATGGGCAGCCGTATTCCAAAGAAAGCAAGCTGAGCCCGGAGCTGCCTGAACGCAAATTGCAACGCATTCTGCCTTTGTCATTGCCTCAGAGTAGGGGGGAGTTGTCAAAATTAAGGTCCCTTTTTGGGTACCCTAAATAGGTGCCGTATTCTACTAGGGACCCACCCAGGGACCATAATTTTGACAACCACCCAATGTGGGGCTGGAGAAGGTTTAGTTGTGGATGACAGATTTCCAGATCCCAGTGAAGGCTTTGCAAAATGTCTGTGTCTGTTCGGATGAACCCCAGGACTGTGCTTCCGGCTGCCATGGTGGCGGCAGTGTCACCTGTCATCAACACCGAGCTTCCACCCATCCCA
The DNA here is from genome assembly GCA_905221615.1 of Symbiodinium sp. CCMP2592. Lineage (NCBI taxonomy): Eukaryota > Dinophyceae > Suessiales > Symbiodiniaceae > Symbiodinium > Symbiodinium sp. CCMP2592. Next base: position 1,566,243 of record CAJNDT010003223.1, read on the forward strand.
TGCCACATCACACCAAGTCCTGCAGATCCCGGACCCCGGCCTGAGTGACCAATCCTCTGCAGGAGCCGTTGCCTCCAGATTAGCACTGCCCCACATCGCAAGCCGAGCTCGATCTGCATTTTCCGCCGGGTGTGGAAAGCAGATTCATCCGCCGCAATTTTAAAAAAACACCCTGCTATGCTCTTCAGTCTTCCTCCTCCCCGGGGCCTCCTGCAGCTCCCTCTGCCACTGCAGAGCAAAAAGGGCCTCGTGACCGGATATCGGAGATCGCTTTGAAGGGTTCAGGGTTTAGGGTAGCCCTTCCAGTGCCCCGGCGGGATTCCGGGATCCCGACCCCGAAGAAGATGCCAATGACAAGGGCCGCGCGGGCGGCGCGGCGTGGTAAACGAAAGCAGACCTCCTGCCACTAGAAAGAAACCCCAAGCGGCTGGCACATTTTCCCTAACATCAAAGTAAAATCAAAAGAGAAGCGAAGACTCCCGCATACAACAGCATAGAAAGGCCGTCCTGTGGATGCGCCACGCCCTCTTCGAGCAGCTGGGTCATGCCAACTGTGTGAAACCGCCTCTCGGAAAGCTGCTGTGTTTCGCAGAAAGCCGATGCAGCTCATGTCCAGCCTGGCGATTTGCACTTCGGACGGTCTATGCGCAGCCTGTACCCTAGCAGAAGATGCTCTTGATGGTCTGCAATGCTTTGCCTCGTCTCTACTCTGGACTACGCGTATGTGTAGGAATTACATGATACAGACTCCGTTCATGTGTCATCTTGCAGCTTGGGCCTTCTGACAGCTGCACGCTGCAATCCAAGGAGCCCCATCGGCTCAACGGGGGCACCGCTCTTGGACCCCTGAGTCTGAGAGTCGCTCCCTTCTTTGGGCTTCCAGTTCACGCTGTCCCTGGCGCAGCTTCTCTTCCTCGGAAAAAAGGGTATATCAAGCCTGCATCCCATGAAATCTCAAAGGGGACCACGCCGACTCCTGAAGTCGTTCATGCTTGGCCTGCATCTCACTGCAGGAGTTGCAGGAGCTTCAAGGGCCCTGAGATCCCAGGCCTTCAGCTCTGCGAGCTCGCTGAGTGCCACGTCCCGCTCCTGCATAGGTGCAGGATGCATGGGCAGCCCATCTGAAGCTCGAGCGAGGCTTCGATTAGATGCAGATCTCACACCAACTCCTCGGCTACCTGCTGCACCTGTTGGCGCAATGCATTGACTTCAACGTCAACCTGCGGCAGCTGCAGCAGCCATCCGATGTCTCTCTGACCTCTCAAAGCTGACTGAAGGTGAAGTCACGCCTCGCTCTGTGAGTCCTGACAAGTTCAATCCGAATTATCTCCTCTGGACTATGATTATTTCTACGTTTCAGGGCTGCGAAAGAGTCAGCACACTGCATACAGAAGCTCCTGGTGCAAGCGATTCGGCTTCGCTCGCCCGTGAGAGCTCACGAGTCTGGCCTTGACCAATCACCAAAAAAACCCAACAGTTGCGCGTCATGCACTTACTCGTCCGACTTTGGGGCCACACTACGGGCTCTGCTACCATCTGTCCCCTGATGACATCGCATCAGCAGCTACCGTCATGACGGAAAAGAGGCTTGGCGATCGCATTTTGAATCTTGGGAGCTCGTTGTTCGATGCTCCCATCCACGTGCGACCGGATACAGATCTCAATAAACTCAAGGAAACCAGCACAAAAGGCTTACTGCAGCGAGGAAGGTCTAGGATGCCGACAGGGTCTTGCAGTAAGTCTGCCTGCAAGGATGGACTTGTTATTGCATCCAGGCCCCAAAAGCTTCTTGGATTGAAGAATCGAAGGAGGTGTGAAGCTGCCTTCTGTGCAGTCTCCATGGCCTCGAGCCAGAATCGCAACTCACAGGACCTGGGTAGCAGAAACTGCTAAGGGCTGAGGTGTCCAGGCACCGGGGTCGCGGAAACTTGACTACGACAGCGTCGTTGGTTTACTGACAGACCTGCGCTGCTATGCCTTGCTGTCACCACACTCGGGTGCTGACATAGGCGGCCTCGGTTGAACAGGGACTGGTACCAACGCCAAACTTGCGTTCCTGTGTGTGCCTTACGCTCTGGAGGCCAATTGCTGCCACGGCACAGTGGCGGCAAGACGTTGGATGTCACAGGTCGCCAGCGCACGCTGGCCTGTACAAGCCATGCAACTCCGGATTATGACCTGAGAATTCGAAAGTGCCTCCGAGACCTCGGTGTGTATCGGTGTCGTGTCCATCATCGTTCCTGCCTTAGATGCTCCGAACCCTTTCCGGCAAGCTTTGTTAAGTCTCAGGTTCCTTGCATACTGCAGACGAGCCGCCGGAGTGACGCAAGCAGATCCGTAGGCAGGGACTGACTTCCATGACCACGCATCATCAGCCGGGCTGGATGCATCATGATCTGGAGGCGGGGGAAGAACCATTGGCCTGCAAAGACGCGGCATAGCCATAGGTAGGAGCATGGGCATCCTTTCTTGGCCTGGCCTACTCAAATAGCCGACGTTTGAAGTTGTCAAAGTCGTTCCAACCGAGGCACCTGCTCGCTTGCGACAAACAGCGACTCCATAACGACTTCTGCTATTCTTGCCACGGCGCATTCTTGGTCTTTGGAATCTCTCGAGCTTGAGCGCATGTCAGCCAAAATACTGCTGCTCAGAGGGGTGAGCGAGCTTTGCGGCGAGGGAAGGCTGCGAGTGTGTTGTTCAAGCCGCTCTGAAGATGACTGCGACTGTGCGAACGGATCGTTCACTGAGACGCTCTTGGTCCGGCGTGGAACCCGCAACCTTATGCAGAAGTTTGCTTCGAAAAACCAAGTAACAAGTACATGCACCGTGTTGTTCAAACCGTGTTGGCACTATGCTGAGTCTGCTGCTGCCTGTTGCGGCGGGTTGCACGCTCGGAGGCCCGCCGTGCAACCTGGATGTAAACTGACCCTCAGCACGGCGCTTCCTTGCAGGCGGGGAGTCCTCAACCGCATCGTCAGCGCTCACCTTCAAACCATCGGTTTGCCGGTACAGCGTCTTCAAACCCTGAGTGCCGCCAAGATGCAGGCACCGAGTCCGAAGGCCAGTTCGTGGACCGCACTGAGTTTGCCTCCGGCCCCAGACTTTGCACGAAGTGAAAAGGCAGCCACCTGAGTTGCGTGCCTCCTTGATGACGGAGGGCGGAGTCGGCCGCTGGCTCAACCCCTCGACACTCAGACTCCGCTACTCCTGCGCTGTGCCCCGGTGACCCACCTGTCTCCTCGCGGCATCCAGGCACTCCGAACCATCCAAGAGGAGCCTTCGGAAAAGCGTGCTTCCACTCCCTACTTGAGCTTCTCGCCCGGATCTGGCCTCTGCGAGGCAGTCACCATGGATCATACCATGACATTCTCGACAGGACACGGGACATGCCCATGCTCAAAGCTCACCGAATAAAAAGCTCTTGCGTAGGCAGCTGGTCTGTCGTTGTCAGCATGTCAGGCTGTCAGAATGACTCCCTGCGGTATGCATAGTCGCTTAGCTTGCATTGATGGAAGCCTTTTGCTTCGATCCATGGGCGCGGCGATGCAATATCGACGGCGTACACTTCGTGCAGGCAACAAGAGATGAGAACATACTCTATATATACATATTATATATATATATGTATACACAGTATACATGCACATATACTAGATAGATAAATTAAATAGACAGATAGCTAAAAAGGCGAATAGATAGATACATAGATAGATTATAGATAGATAGATAGATAGATGGATGGATGGATGGATGGATACACAGGACAGACGATACGTTCCGACTGCTCTCCAATTCTTCGACCAGCAAACATGCAGGCACACCTTTGCAGGAAGTTCGGCCTCAGCGGAGGATAAAGCTTTCGCAAGAGTCGGCGAGAATGCAACAAAGCCCTTGCTATTCGTCGCTCTCCAGAAACACTTGCTCTGTGCCTCTGCTGCTTGAGAAGACGAACCCTGAGGCAGCTGGCGCATCCGACATGAAGACGGGATTTGCCAACGGCGCATCCAAGACTGCCTGAGCTGAAGCTCCGAAACCTTTAACCCCTGCTGGGCCCGCGCTGGACGCTGTTTAAGTGGGGGCGCAGGTGCAGGAAGTGCTGGCCGAGGCCAGTAAACGAGATTTCAAGAGAAACTTGCGAAGGTCAACTGCAAGAAGAGGCGGTCGGCCAGGCTTTGGAGACGTATGGGTGGGGAGAATGGCAACAGTTGCCATGTGAGTGGACGTCTTGCAGATACTGCCATGTCAAAGCCGTTGCACTCGAAGCTGTCTGGGACATGCTGGATGTTCGGAGATGAAACACAGATGCTGATGCTGATGCAATGCTACGTATTAGGATAAGGAGAATGATCAACACTAACTATCATGAAGACAAAGCAAAACACAGCAAAACACAGACTATACGATGCTGATCATGAACACGGTGTCTATGGTGCCGATCGCAGTGATGCCAGAGATGAGGCTGAACGCTCAGGCTCATGACCATGGCCATGATGCTGACGACGACGATGTTGCTGTTACCATTGCCCTGGAATCCCGATCCCCTTCCGCATACATACATCGGCGCTGCTCATAACCGAGTCACACGAGTCTCAAGGACACACTGAGGTGCACCGAGGGCTCAAGCCTCACCTTCCTGGAATCGGAACCAACACAACACTCCGGTCCAAACGGTACTGTGTACACTGCGCACATCGCCACAGCAACAAGATCTTCATCGGGCTCGAGTTAGTCGGCTGTGCTTGGTCACTGAGGCTCGTGCGGTACATCTCGGAGATGAGTCGCCATTGCCCATCCCCCTGCACCGAAAAGGATGCAAACTCGGCAAGACGGAGCACTTCTTAAGTGGGTTCGGCTAGTCGCCGTCACAGTTGCACATGCAGGCTGGGGTCGGCTCGTCTTCGCAAGGGCCGACCCCTCGGAGTGTCCTGGACAAGACACATGGTCAATGTTAGCAAACGCCTGGAGAGCCTATCCCCCCCCCAGGCCTTGCGCAGCTGCGCCCAGGGCATCCTGAAACCGTCCGGCAGAAAGTCCGAACACGTTTGCGTCAGCTATCGTTAAACAGGCCTGCCCGTCTGCTTCAGCCATAGTCGGGTCGTCGTCGCAATCACGGTCATGCCCTACTGACTCCTTCCCCTGCCCCAGCGCTTGGTCGAGGCGTCTCGCCGGGCCTCCAAAGCCTCCTTCTCTAAGTTCTCTTCTTGGTGTCGTGTGGGTGTGTGTGTGTGTGTGAGTGCACTGCTTTTACAAACAACTTGGACACGGACACAAAGCTAGCCAAGCATCTAAGCTTGAGGATGCGGCGAGGCACAAAATCACAACCATGCGGTTTGCTCCACTCTTCGCAGCTGCAGTCTGAATCTTCGGGGCGCACCGACGTCCAAGACTCTGGAACCACTTGGCCTTCACGCCGTCGCTCTTCCCCTGCTCACAGTACAGGGTAGCCAGACGTTGCCAAACGAGAGCAAGCCAGTACCATAGCCATCCGACGAAAGTCAAGTCACAGATTTTTCTAAAGTGCCTGCAGAGAGAATCGAGCTTTCAGGCTACTGCAAGCGATCCGAGAAGAGATGCACATGCCTAAAGCTCCGGCAGCACTTTAAAAGTTCCAGAGCAGCGTGTGATCAGGCCATGATGCTGTCATCGCGGCCAGGTGAATTAGCATAACGGATGAAAGAGCGAGGCCTTCAAGGCTCTAGCAATGAAGTCCATCCGAAGAGGGGTATGTCTGGTGTCGAAACAAATCTTTCAGACTCTGCATCTACGTGGCTATCTGTGCTTCACCTGAGATTTATACCAGACAGGAAGTGCTCAAAGCTCAGCCGAAACAGAGTGCTGGTGCAGCTCCTCCGATATCTCGCTTTTTTCCAACCTCGAGATTCAGCAAGACTCTGGTTGGGGCCGCCACATGCTGAAAGGTGCGCAGCAAATGTAGGATCCGGACCACTGAAGGAACTTTGTGAAGTTGTCATAAAACGGCTGCCGAGCAATCAGTTCAAGGTTGTTGTGTCCGCCGTTCTCGACTAGGTAGGGCGGGTACGCGATTCCCTGGCACGGCAAAGCTCTCGTTCTTGCATTCGGGATTGACCCGCTCGGCTCTCATCACACCGCAACCCACACCTAGATTTGTCCCAGCCTCGCGACAGTTTCGAACCAAATCCTCTGCATGAGACGATGGAATGATCTCGTCCTGCGTGATCTCACCAACACGTTCAAACTCCCACCACCGGGGCCCGATCAGAACTCCGTACTCCTGCGTCCCATGCACCTGGGACTGAATGCTGTACATACACTGACTGAGAGCCAGGCATCTGACAGGCTCAATGCTATCTTCTGAGGGCTCCAACGATATACACAGGGCATTTTACCTGACCTGAGCCGGAAATCGACGGAAGGCGGCATTGGAAGTACATGGTTTCGGCCAAGCCGCCTATTCTGTCCACATTGGGAAACATGTCGCCGGGCAGCGTGAAACTCAGGGTGCAAAATCACAGAGAGAAGAGCATGCTGCGACTCCTTAAGAGGATGTGCAGCACGGCAGCGTCTTGCCCCCACCTGGAGGAAAATGCCACCCGGTAGATTGAGAGCAGGGGACTCTGGAGCACAATGGCTCTTACGGCAGTCCTGTGAATCGAACCGCGAGTTTCATTCCCCGTGAGGCAAGCAGTGTCCTCGTTGCCAAATGGATGGATGGACCCGACCCGATTGATCTTCCATACACCACAATCTCAGCGAGGTCTCTGCAAAACTGGGACAGGCTGACAGAAGCATGCACGCAATCTTGGCTCCTTGCCTCACTCCACGGCGTACCGACGATGTCGCGGAGGTACTTGAAGGCCGCCTCTGCTTCCCGACAGAGCACGTCACCCCAAATGGGAGCGGACACTGAGGCTCACCTCGATGTCAGCATACAGAGCTTGCTCCGATGGCTTGCCTGAGGGCGGACTTCCCCACATCCAAACAGGGCCCAGGGCCGTGGGCCGGTGGCACAAGAGCCTGAACTCATCCCGTATCCAGTGTAATCATACGCGAAGACATTCACATCCTGAGACCGAAAGGAAAAACAACAACAACATTCTCGCACCACATCATAGCACCATGTGCCTACATGCCAGCGGTTATGTAGCCCAGCGTCCAATATGTGCGAAACCTCCCGGAAATACTGGATGATCATCCCCAAGTCCTGCCCAAGATTCACGGGAGCCAATGCATCCAGCTCCTTCACAGCCAGCCTCCGCGTTGCCGTGGCTAAACAGAAGCGTGAACTTGGCATCCCTGACATTGCATGGACACTTCGCCGAAGAGGGAAGGCAAGTCATGCGTCATCGAACTAGCACCCCCACCTGTCAATAAAGAAGGCAGGGATCACTTCGTGCTCCGAAGTGCTGAGCCAGATGAGATTTGGATCTCGACTGTAGCTAGGCTGTCAGGGATGGCTGCACGGCAGTCGCAAGAGTCACGTCTGAGATCCTGCACCTGCACCTGTATTTTGCAACTTGTGGCCTGCGGCGGCTGAAACACTATGGTAGTTATCGCAGAACCCATGGCGCTGGGACGGCGGAAGTCTCTGCAAATTTCCTGCTTAAGATGCTAGGCTGCTGGAGAAGTGAGAAGCCGAGCGAGACAATCACCCAACAAGACTTCATGATCTAAAAAGTTAACGGCTCTGGCCATTCTGCTAAGGCTGCGAGTGGTGCATCATGAAAGGAGCATGGGCATCATCACAGCAACGGAATCCCGTCTTGATTCCAGCTTCTCGTTGGTTGCCTTGATCAGCCAAGCACTGAAGCGCCCTTTGCGTGTGTAGCGGCAGTCGGCTGCTGTGGCAGAAGCCTTGCCAGGCAACCACAAAGCAGATGTCATGAACAGTGACACCAGGATCAAAATGCTGCAAATAGGCCTTCCGCTGTGAAGCTGACGGAACTCCATGCATCGAAGTCTTCGTCCGCTCTGGTAAGCTTTCACCTTCAGTAGGGCCATTCATGGTCAGATACAAGCAACCATTCTCCTATGCAAATCATGCATCAATGCACTGAGCGTGGACACTCAATCAACGTTGTGCTGACAAAGCCGCCAAATTTCCTTGCGTTGGGACAAGCAATTTCCACCACAAGCTCAACCGTGCAGAGCTGGCGACTTTACATCATGTCAACTTACAGTCCAATTGATCTCTCGACTTGACCTGTGTGCCTAAGATTGCCTACAGTATGCCGTGACTCTGCTTATATGTAGGCGTCATATGCTGACATTCAGAACGCCTGCCTTTCAACACCTATCCACCGACCTGGGCAATTGCTGTTGCAAGCGGGGCACTGCAGCTTGGCCACACATGAGAACCTTCTCTTGAACCACCACGTCGCTGCAAACGGCCAAGTTAGCAACAATGGACACCCGAGCACGTACATTGTCAAAAATGGCACTGAATGTGGTCTGCGTGCTCAGCTACACGTCGCTACACCACACCCAAACCACGAAAGCAAACTCAGGATATTGAGACATCGGTGGCTTCTCCCAAAACATTGTTCAAATATCCTATTACGGTTCCAAGCTGCAACATGACGATTTGAATACGAAAGCATTCCACTCATTTCGCTCACATTCTTTTCCAATCATTCCAATCATTCCATGAATTTCATTCATTCGTTTCATTCCTGTCATCCCTTTCATTCCATTCATTCCATTCACTCGATTCATTCCATTCACATTCCGTTCATTCCAATCATTCCAATCATTCCATTCAGTCCATTCATTCCAGTCATTCCAGTCATTCCTTTCATGCAATTCATTCCATTCATTCCAATCATGCCATTGGTTCCATTCATTCCATTCATTCCATTCATTCCATTCAGTCCATTCATTCCATTCATTCCATTCATTCCATTCATTCCATCCATTCCGTTCACATTCCGTTCGTTCCATTCATTCCGCTCGTTCCATGCATCGAGCATTTCATATACCTGAATCCATCCATCCGTTCCAGTCCACTCCATTCCATTCAATCAGTTCCATTCATTGCATTCCATTCATTCCGTTCCATCAAATCCATTGCATTCCGTTCGTTCATTCATACCTCCATTCCTTCAGTCTATCATGCTTTCACTTGTTTCATTCGTTCACTTCCCTCTCGTTTTCTTCCCTCCCGACATCATCCTTCCTTCTTGCCTTGAAAGCATTGCATCAATCCAAGTTTGCATTCATTGATCCACCCATCCATCCATCCATCCATCCATCCAGCTTGACATTCAGCCATCTTTTCGTCCATCGGTGCAGCATGCCTTCATGTTTTCTGTCATCTTGACCTTGTTGGAAGCATTTGCAGGCAATCGGAACAGCAATTGGTGCGTCACCAACTGCCCTTAACGTGAAAATCGAAGGTACCTCACATGAAACAAACAAAGGTTCACTTTCTTTTGCGTTTGTGCCATGTTTCCAGCTAGCTAGAGCGTGTCTGAATTAAGCTGATTTCGTTGCAGCCCAGAACGTATCAGCCTATGAGGTGTGCTTGCAAAAAAACTTGGAACGTGGACGCAGGGCCGCAGGGCGCGCAAGATGCTGTCCACGTGGACTGTGCCGGTTGCTACAATCCCTCCAACTGCTGGACTTTCGGCGCCAGGGTGGAAGCTCTCTCTGTTCCAGCTCTCCACTCTGCGTTGACTACGACTACGAGCCTGGTTTCGAGACAAAGGTTTTAGGAAGGCTTGCACTGCTTTAGCACTTCAGCTCTCTTTTTGACCGTGTTGGATCTGTATGCTGGCGGCTGACCGAAGGCTGACCGATGCAAAAAGCATGATCGGTCACAGATGAAAATACCCCCGGCTCGTCTTTGTGAGAAAAGGAATGAAAAAGGCTTGCATTCGTCCAGAACTAAGGCTGATGCTGAGGCAGCTTTCGCTGAAAGGCACACTGCCGAGTGGGCAAACGGCAACGCTTCACGCTGCAGGCCGACTCCGGGGAGCAGGCGTGTCTTAAGTTGGCTTCGGCGGCCACCGGGCGTGAGACAAGGAAAGGCGGGCTGCAGGGCAACAGGACAGCGCGTCTTGCACCGCTCTAGAGAGGCAGGAGTGAACAAACGTTCAACTCGCTGGCCATAGCCTTTTTTGGCGTGAGCGGGCCTCGTCGACTACGGCTCTCGGTCCCTACAAACGAAACAAACCAACAAACAAGAACCAAAAAAAGCGGTGAAACAGGGCGGCTCGAAAAGAAAGCAAAAAGCTAGCTGCGGCGCACAGGCTTTGCCGGTGTTGGCCGTTCAGCATGAGCTACGGGGCCTCAGCGACCGATCCACAACAGCAAAGGCCGTCGCCCAGAGCTGTCCAAGACCACCGGTGGAGCCCAAAGTCGGAGCTCCGGCCGCCGTTCTAGTTCCGTCGAACAACGGTCAGCCCCGGGGTCCTGTTGTTTCTCGATCGAGCACAAAGTCCACAAGTCCATAGAGGAATCCACGACGGCGGAAAGAGTCATCTATGGACCTTACGACGTATGTCGATGGTCATAGGCTACTCTGGCTGTTGGGATGCTTCCCACGTCGTCACCGGGCACTTTCCAATGTCGCAGGCGGTGGCCAGGCATCGGGCCGGCGCTGCATGTCAGTACTGCTGGGCGGAAAGTGGGATGGACGCAATAAGTACAGCAGCTGGTAATTGCGCTGCTCATACAGATCTTGGAGGCGGTGAAAGCCATAACGGAGTGAATCTTGATCTGCCTCATGGAGATGAGGCATCAACTCGGTAGAGATAAACGGGATTTGAATGCCTGGGCCGAGTCCACCCCGTTCAATGAAGGCCTGCGCTTCGTCTCTCCAGCGTTCCTGGCCCCAAGGGTCACCGCCCAACCCGGACGACTCTTTGCGTCAAGCGCTGGCCCCACATGAGGAAGCCCTCCGCTGGGCAAGGGGCGCACATGAGCAGTGTGCCAACTCCACCTTATTTGCATTAAGCTCGCCCAAGTGTCGAGTGTGCAGCCTCGGACCCAGCCTTTTTATGGCAAAAACTCTCCCTCCCGACACTCTCTGTGTCGGGCCGGCCTTTGTGCACGGTTACGGGCGCCCCAGGCTTCAGCATCGTGGCCCCGGAGCACTTCCCGGGGGCCGGAGCGCCAAACATCCAACAAGTGGCCGAGGCATCCATCCCATCTTCTGAGGAGTCACAGCGCCGGCCCGCAATGACACGTGGCAAATCGTTTGCTCCAAGCAATGTTACGGCCCGACTGGGTGCCTGGCGGAGTCCTGTTCAAAGCGGACAGCCACAGCTTCGGCGAGGCTTAGCTCGTCGGGCCGCTACCCCAGTCTACTGCTCTCCCCTTCGCCCGTGATCCAGCTTGCTCATGCTATGCTGTGCTTTAATTATGTCGCCACCCACCCGGAAATGGCTTCTACTGCTCAACTCCGGCGAGCGTGGCCCAGCTCACACTTGCGAGGAGACCTCCTGGGCGAGGAAGGCGCCCCCGGCATAGAGTAGCCTTCAGGGGCGGCTGCACCTGAGGCCCTACATCGTCGTCCAGTTCCGTCCCCAAAACGGTTAACTCTCTTGGTGCGAATCCGCCCTCCTATCGGTGCTCCAGGTTTGGCGGAGTGCCGCGGCGCCATGACTACCAGCTATCCCGGGAAGCCGGGCCCCCCCCTTCCCGCCTGACAAAGGCGCCCGTGAAGCAGAGCAGTGACAGAGAGAAACCAAGCTGCAGTGAGAGAAACGAGACTGAGGCGCCGGCAGCTCTCCCTAGTTGCCTGCGCTCCCCGGCCCCCCCGCCCCTTCGGCCGGCTTCCAATTCATGCTGAGCCAAGGTCGCGGCAGCGGCAGAGGAAGAATCATTCACACTGCTAACACGTATGTTCGATGCGCAAACGCGGTAACATGGTCGTGAAGAATGCTATGCAAAAATGGCTTTGCAGTTTTTGGGCTGGTCGTGGGCCACCTCAGGTGCTGCCCAATCAACCTGGCAGTTGAGGCGTCCCCCCTAGGGGCACGATTAAGGACTCTCCGGCTGCAGCTGAGCCCAGCACTGAATGCAAAACAGAGCGCCGTACTCCATCAGTAGTGCCACAAGCGCGGCACTACGCAACGCCGCGGCGACCCGCAAGGGAGAGCGCCCATCCTCATCCATAAAGTGGATATCTGCTTGTGCGTCCAGTAGCAAGACAACCGCCGCTGAGGAGCCGAGTCGGATGGCATACTGCAAAGGGCAGTCTGACGGGCGCGAGGGCTCAGGGCTTGGACGTTAGGCGAGGCCTGGGCGCGTAGCAAGGTTGCCAGGGCCCCGCCTAGTTGACGATTGATAGTGTAAAATATGGGAAGGCCAAAATCGCCCCAGACTGTGGGTTCATGCAGCTCCAAAAGACAGGGATGCAGTTCCAAGGTGCGCAGGGCTGTATAGCGAGACTGCCACTGGCGAGAGAACGCCGAAGGCCTAGGGCCTGCGACGGCCTGTTGAACCTGTACATGATGGAGACCTCGTCATCCGCTTCGTGTGCTACCCTGGCAACTGCCAGCAGCAATGGGCTGTAGCCCGTTGGGGAGAGAGAGAGAGAGAGAGAGAGAGAGAGAGAGAGAGAGAGAGAGAGAGAGAGAGAGAGAGAGAGAGAGAGAGAGAGAGAGAGAGAGAGAGAGAGAAATCGACTCCTGGCAAGGAGACGGGCACCCGCGTTGTCTCCGCCCCGAAGGGTTAAGACGCAAACGGGGCATGGGGCTCCGCAAGCGTCATGGCCCCATGCGAAGCAGAGCAAACGCAGCAGCAGCAGCAGGAAGATGACGGAAGTGTGAAATCAACAGTATGCGATCCGAAAGCCGTGGTTTGATGATTTGCAACAAATCAGGACATCCTCAACACACGGTGCTAGGAGGTAAGCGGCGGGAGTCCTGAGGAGATGGGCCTTGCTGAGCATCATGCTGCTTCCGGCTGTTTAACAGGGGTGTCAGGAGTAACCCTCCAGCAGGGATGTAGCCTGACGCAACTGTGATCGACCATCTTATAACCGATGACAACAAGGTATAGCCCGAGCCAACGGGCACCACCACTTCCACCTGGAATTGTCCGATATCGCAATGGAGAGTCGCCATGCTGACCTCCACGTGTGAGATGAACTGGTAGTCGGCGAGTGGGGAGCACCATTGCTGCGACCCGGTTGTGGGAGAGGGGAGCACCATTGCTACGACCCAGGTGAGCGGGAGGGCGGGTGGGTGATTGCAATGCGGGGAGCACCATCGCTACGACCCGAAATACAGCAAACGGGGAGCACCATTGCTACCACCCGTGGAAGGGGGGAGAGGGGGTGGGGCGGATTAAGTCAGGCCGTACCATACCGCGAGGAATGTGCAACTTGGTGTCTTCCAATAACTCAGCCGTGTCCTTCCCTCCCAAGGTACTTGTATGATGTTATCAAAGCTCCGTCCGTGTGATTCAGCATCCGATCGCCCCGGTATGACCGACTTCGTGCGGCCGTTTGTTTCCAAGGGCGTATCGAAGACTTCATGCAGCGAGTCGTCGGTAGCTCTTTTCCCTCGCTGCCGCTCAGCCTAGATGGGACTGCACAAGAATGTCCAATCTCACCTGTTGGCACTGCTCCCAAGACGCACACTCTCAACAGACATACGTAAGGAACCAGGGCCTTTTCATTCGACTATACCGGGGCAGCATCATGACCACCTGAGAGTAATCAATCATGGCCTTCCTGAGAGTAAAGCATGCTGCATGTAAATGTACGGCACTTTCGCCCTAGTGCAACTGGATGGGGGAAAGGGGGGTGCTCGTCGAGTCGCCAACGACTCTTAGTGCCGCCCCGGGGGTCCACACCCTTTCCAGTACCAGCCCACCCAGCAAAGACAAGCACTAGGCCCCGGGGGTAGCCCGTTGGGGGATCCACTGCCGCACTCGCCTGCAAGAGAGGGGCAGTACCGGAGTGTGCGTTAGCAAGAACTGAATAAGCAAGGGGCGTATGCCCTCGCATGTCCGGAGTGTTGATACTGGCTCGAAGGACCAGTAATGCTGCCAGACAACCAGAAGGAAGCTCGATGGCATGGGCCACTGCAGTGGTGCCCCATACGACGGATCATCGCGACTCGGCAGAAAGCGATGCGCCGAGAGGCAGCCACGACGGACTAGGGCGGGGAGAACCGCAAAATGCTCCTCGAGTAGACACCGCAGCGTGTCATCCCATATTGCATCTTCCAACGGAGGGATATGCGGATGCATGAGTACCTCCAGTGCCGCCTGTTCATCGCCCCGATCGAGATAAAGATCCACAGTATTGACCCATCGCAGCGGTGATAGATTGGGCACAACGCTGGGGCAGGGCGTGGCTCCCCCGCCTCGAGACTAGCACCCTCGTCCGGCTCCTCTGCTGCCGAACCCTCGTCGGCTAAAGCTTGACTCACATATACAGTCCAGGGGTGCTCGCCTTCTCGCGGTGCAAGTGGGCGAATGTAGATGGCCATAGACCCTTGAGTGACCGCGTCGGGCTCGACGCGAGTGACAGCCAGGTTCATGTGAATGCCTCTCCTCGCCAGGGCATCGGCGACCGCACAGGAAACTTCTTGGGAGACGAGGCGGTTGTACATGTCAACTGACTCCCTATAGATGCGCTCTCCAGGCGGCTCATTGACTGGTACCGGCGGCGGGGGGCCGTGAGGCGGCCACCAAGGGCCAGCGCGGTGACCAAATGAAGGTTCTCCTTCCGGCTCGGACTCGGAAGGGAGCTCAGCGAGATTGACAGCCAGGGCACGACGTTCAGTGTTCCCAACTGTCGGCGCAGGGGGTGCCGCCATGCAGCAAGAAAAGGGCGAGCGACGTATGTCGCAAGCTAACCTCCTGTCACCTAGCCTGAAGGCGGCAGCGACAAACCGCGGGCTATTGGTGTGAGGCAGTGGCAGTCAGGTTGGGCACCCTGGAGGAGAGTCACTACCAGATAGCTCGAGCAAGCACGACCTGACCGCACCACTGGCCGAGGCGGACCAAGTATGACGGCACCTCCCTGAGATGGCTCAGCTGCGGTTCAAAGGAGTTGAGCCGCAAGCCGCCACTACCCGGTGCATAAGGGGCTAGGCATCTCCAAGGCCTGCCGATGCGTCACCTGGCGGGTCAGTCCTGTCAGTCACACAGGCTAAGGGACAAGCCCTGCCGCCGCTGACCTCGCGCGCCGGCAACTGCCGATGATCCATGCGAAACGAGCAGATGACGTATGTCAGCCGCGAGGAAACCCGCGGTTGCGTGGGCCCTCCCCACAGCTCGCCCTGGGTCTCCAGCCAGTGGCGGTTAGTCCCCTCACGGAAACAGCACCGGAGGGCTAGCTACGGTCGGCCGATCACCCTGGAAAGGTGGCAAATCATCCGGCTTGGCCGCACGGCTGCCTGTCGGGACTGTGACTTGAGATAACGGCACAAGTGAAAGTGTAAGGACGCTCCCGGCTACAGCAGGATACCTACGATCCCGGCAGCTCCAAGATCCTGCCCGCAGTCCCCCCCCCGACAGTTGTCAGCGGGGCCACAGGCCCTCCATGAGGGCTACCGATGGTCATCGTCCTGGCACTTCGGACCGCACAGGATGTGGCCTACCCGCCTTGCCAGAACCATAGCCAGATGGCCACCAAAGGTGCCCACCTGCGGTCCAGAGCCAAAGGGAGTGAGCTAGCAGCTGTCACTACCCAGTGCAGAAGGACCTAAACGTATCGAAGGCCTGCCGAACTCACCACTTGGTGGGGTAGTCCTGTCAATCGCACAGGACGTGGACTAAGGTACAAACTCTGCCGTGCTAACTGGCAGCACAAGCAACAGCCGATGATCAATATAATAAGCAGATGACGTATGTCAGCCGCGAAGGGGGCACGCGATTGCGCGGGCACCCCCCCCCCCGAGCTCGCCCTGGTCCCAGCCAGTTGCGGCTAGCCCCCCCCTCAATCTAGCCCTCTGTCGGCCGTCACCTGCGGAGGGTGGCAAACCATCCGGCTTGGCCATGCGGCTGCCTATCGGGGATGTGGCTTGAGGTACCGGCACCTCCGAGTGAATATGTAAGGACCCTCCCGGCTGCAGCCGAATGCACCACGATCCCTGCAGCTCCAGGATCATGTCCGACCGGGGCTGTCTCGCTTCGTCCCCTGAGGGTCGTTAGCGGTTCCAATGGCCCGCCGTGAAGGCGCCAGCCGACTCGCCATCATCCTGGCACTTCGGACTGCAAAGGATGCGGCCTGCCCTCCTGAGCCCCCAGGCGCCCGCAGGGTGAGCTGGACAGGTTCCGAAGGCGTCGTCGGCACCAACAAAGCAGGTGCGGTCGACCTAGAGTTGGCATCGGCTCCTTGCTGGAAGACCGCATCCATCACCTGTCTGGCCGAGTCCCGGAGCTCCAAAAATACCGAGGCCGTGCCAAAGGCCAAGCCAACCTCTCGCAAAACTTCTTCAGCCGAGATGGCAATAGGTGGCGTGGCATACGCCAAGACAGGCGTGGCCCAGAACCAATTATGCAAGCCTAGGAGCAATTCGTTGCACAGCTCGCAGGGGCTGCTGCCCACGCGGATTCGAGCAAGTTCGCGTTGAGCCATGGCGCCGCTACAACCCTATGGACACAGAGCAGAAAAGCGGGGAGTTAGTATTACTCACCGAGGCTAAAAAGCCTATCGAGCCCACGGCAGCAGCATCAACATAGAATCCAGCGAAGCTTGATGCTTAGACAGCAATAAGATACGCTCCTAGCGACTCGCTTGAGCCTCGCAATCGAAGAAGCCCTGAGACTCTGACCCAAGAGGGGGACACGAGTAATGCGCCCCGACGGCTCCAAATAGAACTGACCTAACAGTCCTAACACGAGAGAATAACTCACATCTTGCAGCCGCGGAATAAGGCAAGGGGGCAATCAGCATGCCGCACGAACCCGAACACCGACACAGATGCGCTAGCCTCCCGGGTTGGTCGCGCGGCGAAAGAAGGCGTGCAGCCCGATGCAATGGCGTTTGGCGGCCCCCTGTTCCTTTGCAGCCGTGCGCTTAAGGTGCGCCCGGCGAGCGGCATTTTCAGGAGCCGGCAAGTGGCCAGCTCCACGGCGGCCCACAGCTGGCCGGCCAGGTGTGCGAGCAGTGGGGCGATGCGGGCAGCGGTCTAGGGAGAGATGTGCAACTAGCTCCTGGTGAGGCTTGGTGAGATCAGAGATGCGAACAAGCTCCTCAGGGTTGGGCAAATGCGGCATGACGCCTCCGGTCGCCTCAGTGAGGAGTTGGCAGAGTTCGATTGCGACGGCTTGTTGCAGCACTGGTACACAAAGTGCACTGCCGGCTGTACGAACGTACACACCGTCATGGAGCCAGACAACACCGTGGGCGACGTCGGGCAGCAAGGCGCCAAGCAATGCCCGAGCTAAGCGGGCTTCAACGGCCTCGAGTACGAAGTACACCCAATTTCGTGGGGTAGATCGCTGGTCTCGGCGATACCACTGCAGCCGATGCATATTGGCGGCAAGATGGTCCTTAGCGGCGTCAACGGCGTACAATACGCGCTTCGCCGCAGCCGAGGCAAAGGAGAGACCGCCCTGATGCAACTGCCCCATGGCATTGGAGGCAGAGCTATATTGATAGTGTAATTAAGAAGCCGCTTGGGCGACAAAGTAGTCCAGGCTAGGCCTTGAGACGGACAGCCGCGATTCAATATCTCCCTAGCCTGTTGCACCGGCGGAAGCATGTCGACCTGCCCCAGGGAGATGGTCAAGGCTCGTAATGCTTCATAGTGTGCTCCGACAAGGTCGATTTCGGTGGTCTGCGGACCCAACGGAGGAGGCGCATGGGCCTTGTTAGGTGCGAGATGCCGACTCGACAGTAGTAACGACCCTGCGCAGCTGACGAGCTGCGGTGGTAGTCATTGGCGACGATTGCCCTCGAGGGGACAGCCTGCCAGAAGTCACGGAGAGCCCGTACTCCACGCAGGTGGTGAGGTCCGAGCACTGCGATGGCTCTGCCAACATAAGGGAAGTGCAAGGGCTCTGGTTCGGGCAGAGTGACTACCTCACCGCTCTCCCGCAGCTGTTGTAATGTTGCGGACAGCTGCATCCCCGTCCAATGTCGCGCACTAGGTTGCAAGGCAGCTAAAACTGCTCCCGACAACCCGGTCGTTGGCGGGGCAACCGAGGGCGGGGCATCAAAGATGCTGACATAGAGGCTAGGTTGGACGAGAGACTGGGATTTCACAAGGATGGCAGCCTCGAGTGCTTCTCCCGCGAGTGAGTCCGCTCGTTAGCACTACGCGGGACCTGTTCCCATTCAACTCGAATGTGCGATCTAGCCAGGGTATCCCATGCCCTTTGAAAGCGCGTCACGAGACTGACTCGACGAAGCCGTCCAAAGCCTGCTAGGTAGGCTACGATTGCAAGATTGTCTCCCTGTATATGGATCACTCGAATCGAGACCCCTCGCCCCCGCAGGGTGAGCGCGTACTCTAGCGATCGGACGGCGGCTAGTATTGCCGCCTCCGCCTCAGCCTCATAAGCATCAGGGCAGTCCGGCAAAGGCAAAGAGAAAGTAATATCAGCCGCGCCCGTGACAAACTGATGCCATACTGCAACTCCCGCCCCCCCTGCAGTTAAGTGCCGCTTGCATCCCCCATCAAATTGTACGTACAGAGCGTCGGCGGGGTACCGCTGCACATGAGCAGTGAGGTAGGCTCCCGCGGGGATGCTACAAAGTGCAGTGACAAAGGCATGTATGCGTCCACAGGAGCAGAGACGGTGCTCGACACGAACGTTTGGCTGCGACACCGCATGGGCAAGATAAAGCAGCCCGACTTCCTGGGCATGAGGGTCAAGCACCGCAACCGATAAGCCCTCGACCAGATCGACAGTAGTGGTGACCGCGGGCTGTTGGGCCGTAGCCCGGTGGCGCGTGCGAGAGAAAGCATCAACTGCTGAGATACTGAGGCCGTGGGAAAAGAGGCAACCTGTGTGTGGGCCATTACGTAAGCAGTCCGACGGCGGGCCGAAGACAGACCGAAACCGTGCTGGTGCGCCCCAGTACGCAGCGCTTGCTATCCTAACTGCGGGCCCGTTTCAAAGGTCCCAGAGGGAGGGGTCCAGCCTGGGGTCCACATTGCGCCAAGCTCGCGGAGATATCGCCGAGCTGAGGCAACAAGCTCTAACGAAGACGCGGCATATTTCGGCAAGCCTCCCCGAAGTTCCAAGGGCCGATTGAGCCCCAGCAAATGTGCGGAGTGGGCGATGACGGGACACTCGTGGAGCCAGTGTCTCACTGAGTTGTCCGCCCAGCCGCACAATAAGCACGGATGCTCAAGATAGTGAGATGCCGCTGGCGGAATGGCACCGATTTTCCTAGGGGTCGGTGACACGTCAAAGCTAGGCATGTCCCACCACTCGTCCCCGTCATCAAGAAGAAATGGCGCAAGTGCCTCAACCCTGCACGCCAGCCAGGCTTTCTGCTCTGGCCAGCCCAGGGCTAAGAGGCAACCCCGGCAGAGGCTGCCCTGTCCCAAGCCGATGCAGGCTGGTCGGAGGGTAGGGGTGGTGACAATGTGCACAGGTGACAGGGCGCGTATAATGCTGCCGATAGACAAATCCTGCGTCGGCCTCTTCGGCAACAATCCACCGGAGGGCATACGCTCGTGACACCGTGCTAGAGAGACTGGCAGGGCATGAGAGCACGCCCGAGACCCATGGCAGGCCAGCTGCAGCCCAAGGTTGCTTGGCAATTTTGTCAAGCAGGTAATGAGCTGCCTGAGAGTCTTCGGTCTCAAGGATACAGCGCTTGTAAAGCTTGCGGACATGCAGCAACGACTCATTTTGAGAGCCCTCGTTCCAGGCACGAAAATTGGTGCCAACCAATGCTCGTGCATACTGCTGCAGGGCATCACGTATGGGCAGCGCTGAGGTAGAGTTAGCAAGGCTACGGGTAACCTGATTCAAGACCTCAGCAAGAAGGGGCTTCTCACGCGCTAAGACCGGGCGCATTCCCCCCACTGCAGCGATCGCAAGTTTAGGAGCCAAGCGCAGCAAAAATCCAAGCCTTCCAAGAGGACAGGATAGGCGCCATGTGCCTGGCTGGGGAAGCTTGAAAATGCGGAACACGCCATTAACGTGCTTGGCCTCAAGCCAGTGTCGCCCTCCCCCCAAGACGTACCGAGCGCAAGCAACGAGGGTACGTTGCTGTTCGCCCGCGTCAGGCGGGATAACTTGCTGCGTATATTGAAGGCAGCTTTGTAGGTACGCACGACAGCAAATGGCTCGCTCGGGCAAAGACTGGCGGAGGGGCTGGAAAAGCTTCCGTTTACGGGCAATGGAGGACGCCGCTTTTTGGCCCGTGAGGAGAATCTGTGCCTTAGGAAGGGTGCATGGGCCAGCCGTGCTACCAACGTATGTTGGCGCACCCCACAGCATGAAGCCCAGGACCGGTGCCGATTCCGTGCACAACTTGGGACCCCAGGGCGTGGCATCTAGTTGGGAAATTTGCTCCGAACTGGGCGCCCTTCCAAACAGCAAAGAAGATTTGCACTTATACATTGGCATGGCGCACGTAAAAAGGAGCTGAAGGTCTCACAGTTGGCAAAATGGCCTGATAGGTAGGCTTGAAGGGCGTGTTGTGTTGCCAGGAGCAAGGTTTCGCCCGATTTACAACAAAACCACTGTACACTCGGAACATCTAGAGGGTGCGACCGAAGCACTCGATGACAGACCTCGGTAAAGCTAGCGGCCGCAAACGGAGGGTCCCCATTCTGATGGAAGAGACAAGATAACTCCGTCGGAACAGGAAAAACGATGCCTTCTGCCCGCGCGTGGCGTAACTGCTCAGCAAGTGTCATCGGAACCCTCACCGCAGAGAAACAATGGTGCTTGAGAACGTGAAAACCCGCACTATACAGAGAGGAAAACCTGGTTTGTGCGTCCCCGACCCATGCAACATCTGAGCCAGCGGTAGAGTTGTCATCCATATAAGCTTTGAGCATTCGCACCCTTGGAATGCGATGCAGCGAACAGATGAGAGGGTCCATGGCTACACAAAACAGAAGAACAGACGTGGCTCGGCCCATGGCGAGGCCTTGTCGCATACGCAACGGAGGCAACAAGAGGCCTTGAATGCGATGCAGGGACTGTCGACCATAGAGAAGGTGTATGGAGTATTGCCGGACCCAATGTGGGACACGCAGACGCTCCAGGACCTCGAGAAGCCACCCAGGGTTGACCCTTTCAAAGGCTTTCGCCATGTCAGTAAGCAGTACATTGCAAGGCTGCGTCTCAGATAACAAGCAATCCTGAACCATCATAAAGTTGGCCGGGGCTTCCTTGAGCTGGCTAACGAGGGCTTGTGACTGATTAAGGCAAGGGGCGATGGCGGACATGGCGGACGCAAAGACAACGGAGTCAATAATGCGAGCAGCAGTGTCAGGCATGTCGAGTGGCCGGAAGTTATCTGCGTATTGGCCCGCATCAGCTTTGGGGATAAAGGTCAAGGCCTGTATCGGGGGTGGAGCGCTCCCTAGGATGATATCTACAAAGTGGGAATGAAGGGCACGGGCAGACTCAGTAGGCAGCTGACGATAGCACTCGTAGGTCGTAGGGGCAACCATCGGGACCTGCCGATGAGTCTCCTGTGCGCAGAAGATGATACATGATGTCCTCCTCCTGAGGGAGAGTACACCGGGCAACAGGCTGTGGCTGATAATCATGGAGAACAAGTTCCCATTCCGGGGAATAATCCGGCGGCGATTGCTGCCAAAAGGCCCTTGTGGCTCGCAAGGCATTGTCGACCTCCCCAAGCGTGGAGCAAGGTGACCCATCAGTCCGCAATACATGTGTAGTGCCAAAGGAGCCTAAGGAGGATCGATGCAGATCCCATCTCGGGTGTTTATGTGGCATACGCGCGCCCAGCTGCCGAGAATCTTTGATAATCGGAGTAGGAGCAGTATTAACCGTTTCGAGTGTTGTCAACTGCATAACTACTTGTTGGGCTTCGACGGCACTGATTATTACCGGCTGACCTTGCGTATGAAGGGGCCGTACTTCAAGCAAATGCTGAAAGGTTTCGAAAACGACCCATGGGACAGTGTAGGAAGATGCATGCGGACGCCTGCGTTGTCGCCTTAACAGATACGGAAGGGCACCATATTTCCCTTCTGAAACCGCGCTAGCGGTATGCTCCAGTTCACCGGCCCACCACACATGAAAAAGACCTTGTAGGTCTTGCAATGTGGTGAGGTTGGAAGAAGGACTTTAAGCCTTTCCAGGCGCACTTTAGCTGGATGAGACGAGTGTGCCGGGGGGTGGAGGGAGCATACGCCTGTTGTTTAAAGGCGCGTGTGGGTATGGCTCGATAGGTGGTGGCTCCAACATCATTGGAAAGCATACGCGCCTTGCTTACACGCAAAGTCACCACTCCGTGGCCTTGTGGGAGTGCGTGTGGCCAAAAGACCCGGCTCCTAAGGCGGCGGCAGCCTTCTGCTTCCTCGTTATGCAGAACTACGTCAAGGCAAGATGACACATTGCCAGAACGGTAAGTTGGAATGCCCCCGGAGACTCGGCGCAAGAGACCCTCCGCGCACAGAGCAGCTCCCATAACCCTGGTTGCTTTTCAGCCATGCGGTTGAAATCTCCTACCACAAAGAGTTCATCCCGGTGGGGTCTGGTCGTCAAGTGCGAGATCAACGCACGGCCAACTTCAGCAAGCTTATCTGGGTGGGCATAGACACAAACAATTTCACAGCGATGGGCGAAATGTTGAACTGTTGCCGAAAGGACCAGACCAGGTAGGATTTCGGTCTGCGATGTGAGGGTGAATGGAGCTGGGACTAAAATAGCCACACCCGAACTGACTGAGGTCGAGATGGCCGGCGAAGATGCAATAGCCGCACGCGGGAAAGTATGTGCAGCAGCGACAGGGCCACTTGCATCCCAGTTAGTTTCCTGCAGACACACAGGACCCTTCCGTAAAAGGCTAAGGATCGTCGCAGTCTTACACACCGCCGAGGTGCTCGTCCAGACCTTGTAACTGGAGACATTCCAGGTAGATATTTGCATAGACAATCCAATACCTTTAGTGGGGTCCGGCGATAGCTTAGTCGAAACGATTTGCTGGGCTAAGGCAAGTATTGCCCCCCCGAGTGCTTCCCGAAAGGAAACCCGGTCCCCTATTTGTGGCGGGTAACCTAGAACAAGGGTAAGCAGGGGGCCAGGTTCCTGAAGGTCACTTGGGCGAGGCCGAAAGCCGGTTTTCCAACTGTCCAGAAGAGTATCCAAGCACTGAGTGACAGACGCCTGGGACACAGTGGGAGGGGCATTAGTGAAATGTAGGGCTGCCCTAAGGGCCGCAAGCGTTGGAAAAGTTACTGGGGCGCCTTGGAGATGCCAAATCAAGTTTAATGAACGTACACGACACCGCTTGGTATGGGCTTGCTGTATAGCTAAGAATTGGAAGCAACGAAGGAGAGAAGCCCTCACAAGAGGGTGTATAAGGGATGATGTTGCGATCGTCATCCTCCTTTGAGAGCAATACACGCGGTTGGCTGTGTAAAAACCCAAACCAAAACTTGCGGTCTCACTCTTTTGTGCAACCTTGAGCCTTCGGTACGATCGCTCGTGATTGTCCAATCTGCTCTTAGCAGATACAGGTTTCAATCGTAAAACGGGGGTCTAGGTCTAGTCAAAAAGATTGTTACCCCCCTTTTTCAGTGGCCTGTTTCAGACCTCTGAAAACCACAAGCTTTCGACAGCAGTGCCTTTAGCACTACTCTCAACGCTAACCTCTTAGGCTAGCCGCTCAGGTTTCTAAAGAAACTTCAAACTCAGCTCGAAAGTCTGCAAAAGCACTGTACTCACGGTTTGCACTGTCCACAACGCTTGTAACCCTGTGCTACGGCAGTCACTCGCTCCAACGGTCGCGCCTTTCCTTGAGGTTGTGCCTTCTTGACCATGCCACAGCTTTCCTTGTGGAAGGCAGAGCCACGACCGACCAGCCACACTTGCTCACCTTGGTCTCCACGGACTTCTGCAGCAGCAGCCGTCACTTCGCCACCCAGTTCCTCGCCAGTAGCAGCAGCAGCTGCCGCACCACGTCCCTCGAACTCTCCAAGGAACTCGACTGGGACTTCACGGTGTTGTTCCCAGTGACGAAGAAGGTCCTCCGAGTAGTCGATGCCATTGGCTTTGTAGAGGCGGTGGCACCTGACAACCCGGGGTGTCTCCACAAAGTCTGCAAACTGATTCCAAGCTTCCCCTTCATCCGGAGAATCGTCACCTTGAGCTCCTTCGCCTGGAACACGCTGAGCACCTTGTTGAACTTCAAGAGGATCTTCACGAAGAGGTTCCGGTCGATCGCCACGTAGAAGAAGAGGATGGTCACTGCCATGAGGTACATCTGGATCGCCACGTTGAAGCACGTTGGTCTCCAAGTTGGCCTTGTTCTCCTTCGCGCCCAAAGCGGACGCCCAATTGAAAAGCAAGCCAGCCAATCACGCAAGCAAAGAAGGCCATGATGTAGAAGGCATTCTCTAAGAAATTGTTCTCCTCGACGTTGTTGTGATACTCGACGGTCTCCTCCAAGCGCCTCGTCACCTTGAGGTTCTCGACGTTCACTTCCTCACCATTGTGGTCACCGCTCGACTTGAAGTAGTTCTTGAAGTAGGCCTCGGTCTTGACAAAGAGCACCGCCAGCAGCACAGGAATCACCATCATGAAGCCAAAGCTCCACCGGGTCATCATGAACGGGGTGTTCGGATCTCGAGACAGAAAAGGGGCTCCATCTGCAAAGCTCAGACCTTCACTCGCAAGCAAGAGCGCCAGGACCCTCCTTGCAACATAGGCCTTAGCAGTTGAACTCACACCCTCTTTGGTACTGCGGATTCGCCGCAGCTGCTCTCTGTTCCATTCGTCTTCGAACTCTTCCGATCCGACGAGGGTGCCATCAGACTGACACACTCCTATGGTGTACTCTAGCATTCTGGATCTCACCCCACTCATCGGCTTTGTGGCCAGGTCCGGCGGGCAAAACTTCGTAGAGATAGGCTTCAAAGTGAACATGTTGCGAGCTCTGAGATCTTGCACCCACAAGTATGCTATGTCGATGTGCTTCAAACGTCCCAGACCAACACGATCAATGAATGCCCTGCACGAAGAAGAGTCTACTCGATGAACGAGGTGCACGCTGTTCTCACACACAGTCTCTAAGAGCCTTTTCAAGAAAAGCCCTTCCTGAATGGAGTATAAGCTCCCGTGGACCTCACTCTCGCAGGAAGAAAGCGATATACTCTTCTGCCTCTTGTTGCCCACGTGCACCGCATTCCCGCTTAAAAATATAACTGCAGCGCTGATGCTCCGCCTGTCGGCTTCTCCACCCCACGAGGCGTCAGAGATTGATTCTATGAGGTGTCCGTTCCCGAAAGGTTTGGAAGCATCAGCTTCCGGGCCTCGCTCAGGACCAGGGTTCCCAAGCCAACGCTGCTCAACGGTCCTGCCAGGATTGCATGCACTCAAAGAAATGCCACGCTTGGGATGCAGCTTCAGGTATCTCACGAGGTGTCGCAAAAGATGCCACTCATGTTCTGTAGGGTTGGAAGTCTTCGCGGAGAGCAGCTTGATCGTGTAGAGGCATTCGGGTCTATCGGGGCCGAGATAGAGGAGAATACCTATGGCCGTGCGGTAAGCTGGGTACTTTTCGGAAGATAAAGGTTTCGTGGACTTCACATCGTTGGGGTTCATGGGGCATGGGGTCTGCTTGCCAGACTCTCTCTCGACACCGACCAGGTTGATCAGCTTCTCGACGTGTTTCCCATCTTGCTCTATGACAATGCTCCCGTTGACCCCCATGAACTTCCACTTCAAGAAGCGACACTCACCCGACCAAGGCGTGCACGGCCCCTCAACACCGAACTGGAGATCTGCCTCATCGATCTTCTTGATCAGGCGCTGCACTCGTGCATCAAGTCCTAGCATTTGCAAATCATCGACATGTGTGGAAACGATCAAACTCTGGGGCTCATAGAAGAGGGCTGGGGCACCTTCAAAAGCACGAAGACCATCACTTTCAAGTACTGCCTTAAGCTTCTCATGCCAGTCTCGAGCACCTGCCCTTTGTCCGGGCAGATTGTAGTGCAGCCTGTACATACGACCACTGTTGCTGACAATGTAGGTTTTCCGTCTCTGCTTCACAGTGAGGTATGCATCCTTGATGTCACCGCTGTACAAACGAAGCTGAGGATTACAACAACAAAGTCCTGCAAGCAACTTTTGTGTAGAACTCAGCGAAGCAGGGCTATACAAGTTCTCCATGTACGGTTGCAGAAAGCGAAACTCTTTGGCAACCAAGCGTGATCGTCGCACCCAGCCGTTGCGAAACCTCCAATCTCGAACGTTCTTGCAGCCTAAACGGTACATGTCACTCACGTCCTCGTCGGGGCCAATCTCTTCAAGAACTTTCATTCCCAAGAGCCTCTGGATTTCAACCTCATCCATCTCAGCATCCAATGCCGCAAGAGCGTCGGCATCAAGCACAGGAGGCCCTTCTTCGTACTTTCGTCTTTCCGCCTCCTGCAAGACACCCTCGATCTCCCAAGTCTCCTCGAAGATGTCGCTCCAATCTTCCGGAACGCCGTGGAAGCCTTCCTCCTCGAAGTGGCCTGTAGGGAGTCCCCCCTCAGCCGAAACAGCGACGCCGTCTTCATCCTCAGCGGCCTGGTTGACGCCGCCTTCAACGTCCATAGCATCAGGGATGAGCTCCGTAGAAGAGGAAGAGCCCGTCCCAGAAGATTGCCCAGGCAAGCTCACACTCATCGATCCAACACCTCCGGCCTCAGAGGAGGTAGGGTCACTTGCAGCCTCATCTCCTGGACCGTCGTTTGCAGCTTCCTCGGCAGGCAAAGGGCCAGGAGCAGCTTCCACTAGGATCGGCAATCGGTCCTTGTCCACCTTCTTCTTGCGCACGGGCACCACGTCCAACAGGAAGTCGTAAGGAGTCCCCCGCATGGTCTTCAGAAGCTCCAAGTCGTAGGCCTTGGGAGGCCTCCGAATGGTTCTGGCAAAGTGAATGCCAGCACTGTCACCGATCACATGTAGATTCCCAATTCTTGCTCTGCCCAGCCAAACACCTTGTCGCCAAACTTCTCCCTTGTTTTTGTTCTTCGGAAGGTATTGTGCATAAACAGCAGAGCCAAAAGGGCAAAGTTTCTGGTCGTACTTCCGTCCATGTACTAATTCATGAGATGTACACCCATCCCGGTGAACATGGAACCTTGTCACCAGGAAGGCTGCGTGCACAAACGCCCATGAATGCAGCGGGCTCCAAGTCTCGGCCTTGTGTCCTGTCCGTTGCTCTATTGTTTTCAGGAGACAATTGCCAAGGTTACGAACAGTCTGATGATAACGTTCAGAGCGAAGTGACCCATGCACAGAGGAGTCCGGCCCGACGGGTTCGAGCTCTGTTGCCAAGTTGTTCTTTGCGCGCACAGCAACAATGGAGTTCACAAGTTGTTTCATGGACGGTTCTGTGTCGTACCTTAGGATCACTTTGGCATAGCCGAGAACCGTCAGCATGCCGACCACCTCTTCCACAGCATGTTTCAAGGTTTTGCCTCCTTTGGAAGCAAGTGCAACTGCTACCACGTACTTGGATTGAGAGTCCACGCACACCAGGTGAGTGGCAAGAGGTGCATCTTCCCCATCAGTCTTCACAAACATAAAATCCAGAGAGATCACCGGGAACTCACGTTTGGGGCCTGCTGCTTCAAAGTTATCTTCACGACTCCGGGCTGCTATGCAAGCTTCACACCAATCAGCACGAGGAAGATGTGTAACTTCATGTAGTGCAACTAGCTCGGGACTTGGAGGAACTGGGAGTGCCTGAACTACGGGATCTCTGGAAAACTCTGCCCTCACGGCTTCCGATGCTGCAACCTCCAACTGCAACTTGCTGTGTGCTACCTCCTTCTTCAAGCGCTGCCACACTGCTGACTTTGAGCCGTTCTTCGAGATGCCAAGGAACCGACAAGCAAGCCGAAGCTCACGAAGTGGACTAATC
This sequence comes from Symbiodinium sp. CCMP2592, assembly GCA_905221615.1. NCBI lineage: Eukaryota > Dinophyceae > Suessiales > Symbiodiniaceae > Symbiodinium > Symbiodinium sp. CCMP2592. The sequence continues at coordinate 1,594,216 of CAJNDT010003223.1, forward strand.
TCAGTTAGACGCGTACCATTCACCACCAAAGCTTCTTCATCATCCCCAAGAACTTCAACCGGAGAAGGCCCTAGCATTGCAACCTCTCCTCTGCGGTCATCTCCTTCAGGCTCGACAGCTGCTCCGTCTGCTGGCTCATCGGGCTCAAGACCTGGGGCTTGCAAGGGTTCATTGGGAGGTTCATCAAAGGAGCGTTCGCCACGTGGAGCAGGATCTTGCTGAAGTACTTTACCGAGGTCATTGGGCTCTATAGCTTCCTTTGTGAGGATAGTCAACACCTTGCTTTCACGGGCACCGAAACCAAACTCAAGCCGATCTTCCCAAACTTCACAGCACTCAAAGACTTCATATTTGCGATCACCACGGCAAAGAAGTGTGGTCCTAAACGGCCAATCTGAGCAACTAAAGCGACCAGAGCCATCAAAGGTGGTTTCCATGTTTGTTCCCATGTGCACTGGCTGCATGCTAGAATTCAAGCTCCAGCCTAGGGCCTGCGCATGAATCTCCAAATCATCAGAGATCTCGACCACCAACCTCACTGCCATGGCCGGGGGTGCCTGTGGAGACGCCGGCTCGTGAGCCGACTTGGCGCACTCTCCTTCGACCCTCAGGATCCTCATGTAAGTGGCAAGAGAGTTCTTGCTCCAGTGCACTCCGAAGGACCGTTCGCCCTTTCTGAGGCACCAGCCCTGTTGAGGATTCAGCTCGGGCAACCACTGATCACGAAGCAACTTCCCGAAGCAAAACAACGGCTGCCGAACTTGCGCTAGCACTGCCTTGTCACGAAATTGAATGATCTCACCATCGATACCCTCAACCTCGAAAACCACAGACGTTCGGACCTGACCTTGCGGAATCCTGTTGCCCTGCGCATCTAGCAGGAACGAGCTCTCATGACTGTGCTGGCCGACGTCTGCAAACGAGCTGAGGGGCAAGACTGTGCAATCGGCTCCACTGTCCAAAATCACTTCATGCAAATTGGGGTCCGCAGCAACAGCACGAACATGGAAAGCACTCTCAGCCTCAAGCTCACCACTATCATCTGCCGTCAGGTCAAGGGAACTGCAAAGCTCAAAAGAAAACTCACTCTCATTGTCGCTGCCTATGGTGAAGCACTGGACACTGCTGCAAGAAAGCTCGTCTTCGGCATCACTGTCAACTTCTCGCACCATACGCACAGAGCCCAAAAACTCGACACCGAGCAACTGGTCCTCATCAAGCTGCTCGAGGTCAACCACATGCACTCGACGAACTTGCGCCTTTGCCGCAGGAGCGGCTGTGCTTGCTGTCGTAGCAGAAGAGGTAGTTGCCCTCGTCTGCACCGAAGCTGCATCATCATCCTGGTTCACCTGGTTGACTCTCGATCGGCACTCTGCTGCGTAGTGTCCTCGCTTGCCACACTTCCAGCACTCCACCAAAGACAAAGAGCCCTTAGGAGAGCCCTTTTTCCCAGGATCTCCTTTCTTGCCTTTCCCACCTTTCGGTGAGCCCTTGCCATAGCCTTTGCCACCATCACGGTGCCAGCCTTTCTCATTGCCCTTCTTGCCGTACTCGCCCTTCTTGCCGTACTCGCCTTTGCCGGGTTTGCCCTTAGGTCCTTTATCGCCTTTCTTGCCCTTGCCCTTGGCATCAGCAACACGGTCCACATCCATCGCATCAGTGTTGAAGCCGCCACCGAGGGACTTCAGCATGCTCTCTGCCGTCCATGTAGAAGACGTCCTCTCGTACTGTAACAGCTTCTCCCTCAGGCCCAAGTAGGTCGTGGAGTCGTTGACCTGAAGGTACATGTAGCGCTTGACCTCCTGAGGCAAGCCAGCAAGGAGCGTCGAGATCTTGAGGTCCTCCTGGTACTTCTGCGTCGCCACAGCCTCGTACTCCGCAATGAGCCGTTCGTAGCCCAAGATGTACTCCAAGAGAGAGGTGCCCTCCTTGTGCGGCGGGAAGCGCGACAGCGCTTGCGCCAAAGCCAAGGCACGAGGGCGCGAGCGTGGTTGTCGTTCATCACAAAGCTGCCTCCAGACTGCATAGCCGTCCCCATTCTTGTTGGAACGAAGCAACTTTAGCGGGCGACCCCGGAGGTAGCTCGCCAACACAGAGTAGAGCCGAAGAGCTCTCTCTTTCACCGCAGCATCATAGTCAGCAAAGTTGACAAAGCTGCTGGCAGACTCGCACTTCTCAAAGTCGGCACGGTAGCCTGAGTCCTGAATCGTCATGAAGTTACGGAAGTGGAACGACCAATCGCCCCACTGAGCAGCCTCGTCCTCCAAAGACTTCGGATTGAAGAGGTCCGGGGCCTTCACATACTTCGTCTCCTTCCACTGGCTCGAGCTTTGGCCGCTCGAGGTAGTCGCCTGGGCCAGCTGCGCCACGGCAGCTGCCAACTGGTTCAGCACCACTTCGCCTGTCAGAACAGGCTGCTCGCTCGCTCCACCAGGGCTTTGTCCCCCCTGAGGAGCTTCACTTGCTCCCGCTGTAGGCGAAGCCATCCCGCAGCCGCCCAAGGCTCAAGAAAGCCCACAGCGCACGACAGCTGCCCAAGCGCTGGCGGCACAGCGCGGAGGCGGAACTATGCTGCTCAAGGCAGGCTCGGATCTACCACAAGGGCTACGGCTCTAAAGTTCACTGCGGATCTGGGTCCTGTCCGCTTTCAGTCAGGCCTGAGCTCCGACCGCACCACCACTAACCAACCAACCAGCGGATCTGGGTCCCGTCCGCAGCGAAGGCCTTTCGTCCAGACTCAAAGGAATGGATCGGTAGGCTCCGCTACCATAAAAACCCAAACCAAAACTTGCGGTCTCACTCTTTTGTGCAACCTTGAGCCTTCGGTACGATCGCTCGTGATTGTCCAATCTGCTCTTAGCAGATACAGGTTTCAAAGGTAAAACGGGGGTCTAGGTCTAGTCAAAAAGATTGTTACTGTGGCACGTAGCCAGGAACGACCATTATCGCTGCTTCATTCTCAGCTGCAGGAGCAAGCTTAATCAATGCGGTGTGTGCTTGGCATCAAGGCTGTCTGGGAGCCAGACAATAGGAGTCAAAACTGCAGGTTGGTGAGTGGGCCATTCAACTTCATACGCACAAACACCGGGAGGCTGACCAGTACAGCCGTTTAGCAGAGTCGAAACTATACTGAGGACCCCATGCTCGATGTGGGAAAAGTCGATTTCCCGAGACCACAAATCCTCAGGGATGAACGCGTTGCCTAATATGGGAAGCAATGCGAGAAGTATCGCCTGAACTGAGGAGAAGTGACCAAGAACAGAAAGTGGTCCACCAGAATTGCTCAAAGCGCATGCAACCTCTAGAGTATCACAATTAAAAAGAAGGACAGCTGCATGATCTGCTTGTAGGTATGCTGCCAGGACCTCAAAGTCACCAGTAGGTAGCTTGAGATGGGGAAAGGCAGGAGAACTGAGGAGGGGCAACGCTTTATCTGTGATGGCCCCCTTGTCAACCTCAGCCTGAAACCAAATGGCGCCAGTTAAAGCAGGCGGGATGGCAACGAAGCAAATTGTGTGCACAGGGGTAGCTTCAGGCTTGAATGCCCAGGTAGCAAGCTTATCATCAACAAGATGAAGGAAGACTATAAGGCGGCCATCAAGGGCGCTCGGAATACTGTTAAGAATGAAACATATGTACCTAACATAAAGGTCTTCTACCTTGCGGATCCTCGTGCCACAGAAGCCCACAACGGATATTTTCCGAAGGGTACTGCATCTAAAGAATTGGGAGAGGATCTGTGATGTGGTAACATAGGCAGCAGTGCCAAAAGGAACCCCTAAGGACTGGAAAAGATTCCGGAGCCTAACATCATAGGCTGCCGGCAGCTGTGTCAAGAGTTCAGGTATGGCTTCGGGTGGCTCATGAATGAAGTCTGAGCCGCTTCCCCCTAAGCCGGTATAGGAGAGTGGCGCCCAATCGACACTGGCGAACGGCTTATGGCCGACAGCTGGTTTACGGACCTTAAGATTCTCAACGCCGTGCCAAAAGGTTGGCGCTAAGATATCATCCCCTAATGGCTGGGGTTTAATATCGCGCTTCCACTCCTGTGCCTGTTCACGGGTGACCTGCTTTTGACGGACAGAGGCGTCTATAAGCTCATGCACTGCCTTCTTCAGTGCCTCATAGTGAGCACGAAGCTCATCTGGTGACGGTACTGCTGTGATCGGCAGGAAACAGGTGAGGTCGGTGACAACAAACCGACGCACAATGCTGGGTATAAAGGCATTTCCTGCGAGGGAAGCAATGAGGCTGGGCGGAGTCGAGCGCGGAACAACTCTAATTGCTTCTAGAAGCTCTAGGTCGGCAAGTATCTCTTGAAGCTTGATAGGACGGAACGGAAGTGACGCAGTTTGGAGAAACTCAAAGAGTGGCTCCAGGGCGTCCTCTAAGCTTTTGTCAATGAAGCCATTGCAAGAGTTGCCGGCCGTGACAAAGGTTGTCCAACTTGCCAGAAGATGTGCCGGAAAAAAGGTCTCCCAAGGGAGAACTGGGAAGCGTTGCTTATATGCCACAGGATTGCAGCAGGCAGCCTCAAAATTAGCACAACCACCGAAGTAGGAAAGTTGATACAAAAGGAAGCGGGGATGGTACAGTGCGGTTGTCAATCGCGGAGCCCCATCCTGCAGCTCTCCCCTAGGCCGCATAAAGGGAGGGAGAATGGCTCGAGAAACTTGGCCATGGTCGTCAGTTACAAGAGCAGGAGACCATCCGGCGTCAAGTGGGTAAATGCGATGTCGCTGCACCCCCGTAACAGGTTGACTGGATCGGGAGAAGAATGCACGCTTGCGTGAGGCAATTTTGCCAAAATCAGCGGCATCGGCAATTGAAAGTGCACTGGCTGGGAGGCCAAGACACAGTGTGATATGCTGCTGGAAGAGGGGCTTCATAGAACCTGCATTCTCGACGACTGGCTGAATGGCGACTGCCGGGGGAAGGAGGAGTTGTAGTGCGCGGATTGTTGCCCAGATGTAGTAAAACGCTGAGCTACGGGGTCCCGTGAGTCCCAAATGCCCTTTACTATAACCAGCGAAGGATAGGTCAGGGCACGGAGAGCCCGCAACGACATAGATGCACCCAAGCGTTGCTTCACACAAATGAAGCATTTCCTTGATTTTCTTACAAGAACTATCAAGGATGTCAGCTACATCTTTCAAGTAAGCAACAGGGTATCCGCCTCCACACTCCTGCCACTCTCCGTGAATGTCAAAGTGGCGCAAAGTAGACACTAAGGTCCGTATTTGAACGTCTTGTTCTACAGCTATCAACGCGCTGGGATGCTGCTTATGGCAAGAACGAATAATATCGACTGCCGTACAAGCTCCGTCAAACAGCGAGATGACTGCATAAGATGCGGGACTCAGGGGCCCATGTCCGGACAACTCCTTGGCAGAACGAGTCAGTCCGACGAAACCGGCTGCACGTCGATAGTCAGAAGCGATAGTATTTCGCAACTGTCGGACACCTCTTTCTGTTGCAGCAACAGCAAGAGTTTCAGGCTTAGGGACCTTAGCATTGGCTGGAGCAGTGCCTGTCGAAGGGTTTCTTTTGCGAGACAGTTCTTCAGGCTTGGAGGTGTCGTCGTCCGAATCCTGAACATCAATAATGTCTTGCATGTTCGACTCCTCTGCCAAGGGCATCGGTGTATCAGGGTCTTCAGGGTCAGGAACAGTGTGTCTAACGCTGAAAGGTTCTGTTGTAGTAGCAGAGGGAGCAACAAAACGATCGACAAGAGAGCCAATACCGGAGGCTGATACCGCAAGGGAGGAGGAGGCTTTAGGTAGGCCAAGGTAAGTAGCCGCATTGATGTACGTTTGTTGTACCCGACGACTGGAAGCCGTGGCAGCTTGCACTACAACAGTCGTTACCGAGGACTGGGCTCCAACTTCCTCCTGCCATTGTGCGCATGAGATAGCATCCTTGGCGTAGAGAGCGCACTCAGCGGGTAGCTCGTCACGATAAATAAGCCGAAGGTCTTGCAGATTGTCATAAGAGTAGGCGAGCCCACAGTCAGCAAACTCAAGAGTACAATAGTGCTTATGACGCAGGGAATGAATAACTAGGGCTTGGACTCTGAACTTAATTTTACTGAGGTCGTCAAGAACAAGTTCGCGCCCTAGCAAGCCATAGGCTGCGTCTTTGTAAGCAGAAGTGTGGGACTCCAGAACAAAGGCAAAGGACCGTGGGTAGTGTAAGCCGTCCGGTTTAAGTTGCATGTGACAACGGTCACAAGCACTTTGACATACTCCCGTCATTACAATCCGGTTGACTGACGACTTAACAGCAGCATCGAAGTTGGTGAGAATGTCGTCATGGGCCTCTAAGTCCGTTAGCAGGGCAGCGTAGCAAGCATGTTTAGCAACCCGGAGTGCAGCAGTCGTGCTCATGCGATTAACACATGCGCACTCAGCTTTGATTCTCAACGCCAAATTAGTCTGCGACACGCCCTGAAGAAAAGGCAACGCGTTTTCGATCGTGTCGTTAACTGAATACAGCCTCGTAGGATCACTCGGGCGGTAAGAAAACAGGGCATCCACAAAGCCCTCACGAAGCTCCTTACTCCAATCCCGAGTCACGAGCCCAGCACCGGTTGCAATAAAGGCGTTTTGGATGCTGCTGGGTGTTTTAGTTAATTCCTCCTTGGATAGCTTATTGAATGCCATAACACGGAAGGCACACGTAAGGTGGCACACAATAGAATCAAGTCTAGCCGCAACCTGGTGTCGAAGGGCAGCTTCAGTGACTCTAACTGCCAACGGTTGTGGGGGTGGCGGAGAGATAATGCGAGGAGCTCCACTTACCTTGGAAGCGGTTTGCTTGGCACTCGGCTTACGTACCTGCTTTGGCGGGTCGACGTGATTGGAGATAACTGGGGCAGCGGAAGTATTCCACCGCTCGTTGCTGTTTGCCACATCAGCCCTTTCATTCGCACCGGTGTGGGGACCAGCGCTGCCCCTACAGGCGTCCTGATTGCTACCAAGATCAGTCTTAAGAGGCTCAGTAACAGGACGAGGCGGAGTAAGTTCGGCTGGCCGACTATAGAAAAAGTTGAGGGGCATCTGTGCATGTGGCGGTGAGGTTCCGTCTCCCTTGGCATGGGCTGCGAAACTTTGCGCCCCCTGTTTTTCAGTGTGGCCATTTGAAGCCTCTTGCTTATTGCCCTCTTTGAGGGCAGCAAGCGCTGTGCCGATACTACGGGAAATACTGTCAGCTCGCGCAGCTGCAGCCTCTGCTGCTGAGGCAGGTGCAGAGGCATTGCAACCTGGAGCAGCAGACTGTGGTAGTGGCTTTTTAGATCCCTCCCTGGATGGGCGGTCATACGCAGGGATGGGACGTCCTTCAGGAGCCTGCGAGGAATCCGTGATAGTAAATAGGAAAGAGATCTTAACCTTGTCATCTACCCCGAAGACAGTCGCAAAATCCCGCCTGTGTGGGGCGAGGATAACAGCATCACCAAAGTTGGAAAGGTAAACGCCACCCGCAAATGACACGTGAACCTGCTGTTTTTGTTGGACAAACTGAGGAAGGCGGATATTGCCTTTCCCTGTTAGCGCAGCGCGTAAGCAGCATAGCAATAGCCGCACTGTTCATCGTCTGGGGGTTCATCTGAAAACAAATGACTGCAATGTCGTCCAATAAGTCCTTGTGGAGGCTCATTCTCACCTGTGTAGGGATCATCACTCGCGCGCGGGCACTCAATTAAAGCTTGTGAAATGATTGAGTGGTGACGGCTGCCTGCAGGGCTCTTAAGACCAATATGCAGTATTGGGATGGACTCTTGCGTTGCTATGCACTCACACTGCATGACCTTGAAACGCACAGAATAAGCATAGCGCTCAACCGCAGTTTTATCCGCCACATTGACAGGTGTAAAAAAGGTGAGCCTAGTGGCAGGAACTTCATGAGCATTGCTATAGCGCCTCCAGTGTTGCTCTGGTTTCTCAAGAGTAGTCCTTCTTGAGGCTGAAGGAAGGAGCACGCTGGAGTCTTTAACAAAATATTCAATCAGAACCCCAGCATCAGCCTGATCATAGGCGGACCACAATGCAGCTTCATCAGAGGCGGGTATGACCACATGCAGGGCAACCTCCTGACCTCCTTGACAGTCTAGGAAGGCGTGTCTGACATACGTGGGGGTAGCTCCGAGGCTTTGGATGAGACTGCGTCCCTGGTTAGTATCTAACGTACCCTGTAGGGATCTAACTTGCAGGTGAATCTCCTTAACGACAGAGGGACACACACACTCAACGAAGTATGATCGGGTGGTGAGGTATGTCCCCGCACAGTGTTTCCTCGGAACGAACTTGTAGGCCCCACGGATCTTGCTCTCTGGTAAGTCAATTGCGTTACGGCGTAACGAGGCAATGAAGGCCTGATAGCGTAGTGGTGTGACCCGCAGTGCAAGATGTTGTCTCACAATGTGTTGCACTGGTATGCATGTCGCATGATTGCATCGATATGCGGACCAAGCTGTGTAGTGACTGGGATGCTACACACAACTAAGGCTTGCAGTTGCTCGAATACGTCAAGAGAGAGAGACGTGGAGAGATGACTGAGCACGTCACAAGGCAACTGCGAAACATAAACGTTAAGATTGGGGGATACACCTCTATCACACGCCTCATTGGCTTGTGAAATATAGGTCTCCAGTAATTCAAGAGCACGCGAGACAACACTCGCATCAAGTTGCTGGTGCCTAATCCCAAACGTAACACCCTGAGTGCGGTCCTGTGTGGTTCTTCGGAAGAAGACCTGATCTCGCAACTTGGCAAATCCCATATAAAGCCACTCACCGGCAATGTCGACCGGCAAAAAGCCAATAGCCGCGCTTAAAGAGATATACCAAGTGGCATTTCCGGAGTCAGTATAGCCCTCCTGCATGGGTCGCTCAGTATCATGTTGCCGAATTGTCACCCAGACAGGATAAGCTTCGTTGGGCCGGGCACCAGGCTTCGCAGGCACGGGTGAAGGGATAAGGTCTTGTTGATCTCTAAAGTGATTGATCTGAATATTGTAATCCAATGAAGGAAGATACTTCTTCCGAACATCATAATAAACGAGGTCTTGTGGGAAGCCCTTAGGGGTGGAATAAACAACCTTGACTTCGTTGGAAGTGTCCACCAACGCTAATACTTCCTTGACCCTTTGTGGTATGGGATCAATCATCACAATACGCATGTGAGGCTTGATAGTTCCTGCCAATGCAGCAACATCTTCGATCCAAGACGTGCAGGCACGGTTAATTCCTGCTGCAAAAGCCTCTCCTTCTTCAACAGCGGATGGGAATGATGCAAACAAGACATCGACCTTTAGATCCATCGTAACAAGTTTTACAAGAAGATGTCTCCAAAGTTGTGTGCACGTTTCTCTGGCCGCTAAGTCATGTGCCGTCATTTTGGTGAAGTTAACACTTGAAGGCCTGCAATCAACGGACCCCGCAAAGAGTTAAACCAAACAACGAGATCCCAATTGATCCGCTAGCACTATGAAATAGTGCAGGCAAGTCACAGCGGCCTAAGGACTCAACAAGTCCTTGATAAAAACTCCAAACCAAATAAAGCCGACTGACGTATGTCAAAAGGTACCAGGCCGGTGCAAAGGCACTTCTCGTTGATGACCTGTGATCAATTTAAAGTGGCGCAGGCAAGCACAGCGGCCCAGGGACACAACAAGTCCTCCTATATAGTTCAATTTCTGAAAAAAGCCGACTGACGTATGTCAGAAGGACTCTCAAAGAGCGAAACTCTTCGATTGTGTGCCGAAAGCTTCAATCGGTCACACAATGGGTTGTAACACCTTCCAGGCTTCTTACTTATCGCACAGGAGCTCACACACTCTCCGTAGATGCAATCGCACGGTTTAGACGTGCACAGCCAGCGTCAAAGGTGTTTATCTAGTAACCGCCGACTGACGTATGTCAGAAGGACACAAACAAAACTTATAGTGCTAGAAAGAACGGTCAAGGCTTGCAGAACTGTGACTCAGTAGACACAGTCTTGACGCCCACTTCCGAAGTCTCAGGGGCCTTTTGGACGTGCTAAGACAGCAGTAACTTTTGAGAGACGCTGCAGTTAAAGCTTGTTGGCAGCAGTAGGTTGCAAAAACGCCTTCAGGACAACGAACAGCCTACACTCTGCCCTAAGCTTGCAGAAACTGTGACTCAGGCACAGTTGGGTTCTTGACGCCCTACAAGTTGGCCTTCCCGGGCCTCCCCCTAATCCCTCGAGAGAGAGCGGGCCACCTAACTCGTAACAAGCCTCCTAGTTACGGACTCCCACCCCTACTACGCCTCCACAGAGCTTCCCTTTAGGTCTTGAGCCAAGACGCTTTGAGCCAAAAGGTTACAGACCAAAGTTTTGTCCCAATTCCAGAGGCATCAATGACTGTTGGAGCGGCCCGCCAGGCAAGGCAGAATGCACAAGTCCACAAGAGGCAAGCTGAGTCCACGCCACAAACATTTTCGGGACAACTGCCGGACTTCCTCCCACCAGGCGAGATAAGGATGGGCCCCTCCCTCTTTGACAAAGGGAGGCTTAAGCCCTAAAGCCCCCCTTTAAGCCTCTTTAAAGCCCCCTTTAAAGGGGTCTCCGCTAAGAGGGAGGGGAAGCAAAGGGTCGAAGCCTTTAAGCCTCTTTTTTGAAACCCCCCTTTAAGGCACCCCCTTAAGCCCCCTTCAAGCCCCCCAGAAAGCCCCCCTAAAAGCCCCCTTTGAGCTTCCCCTTAAGCCCCCCTTTAAGCCTTTTTTTGGCTTGACTGGGCCTCGTCGACTACGGCTGTAGCACTCGGTCCCTACAAACAAGCAGACGACAAACTAACAAAACTACAACAAAGCGGTGAAACAGAAAAGAAGCTCTACGAATGGGCTGCGGCGCACGGGCTTTACCTGTGTTGGCCGTTCAGCGCTAACTACGGAGCCTCAGCGACCGGTCCGGAGCCCGGAGCAACAAAGAGCCGTCGCTCTGTGCCGCCCAAAACAACAGGTGGAGCCAAGACCAAGCTCCGGCAGCCGTTCTAGTCTCGCCAGACAACGGACAGCCCCTGTGTTTTGTTCCGTCACGATCGTGCACACCAAAATCCAAAAATCCAATGCTCCCTGCGGAGAGCGGCTTCCAGACCTGATGCGGTGGCCAGAGTCGTGCAACTCAAAGCCGGCCAGATGCGAACGCACACCGAAGGACGAAACCGAACGATCCTCGGTGTGCAAAACAGTGGCGTCTTGGATGCAATGACCGACGGCCACCAATCGCTGCCACAGCACGCGGCCGGGCAGGATGTAGACCGTGGGGATAACTTGTTGTGCGTCGAAACCCAGTGCAGCCCAAGCGAAGGAACGCCTTAAAGTCCCAAGAATGGGTCGCCCAAGTAGAGCGTGCACCCCGGGCCCAGGTTCCCGCGCAGTGGTTGTAGCTCCTACTCAGGAGTAACATGGAGGGAGAAGAACCTCAACGACGTATGTCGTCGGTTACAGCGGCTCCCACAAGAAAGCATTGTCGGTCAGAGACGACCCGACCAACCTTTGGGGGTCCGCCACCACCAGACGACGAAATTGCAAAGTCAACTGAATTGGAAACCAAGCTGTACCGGCTGTGTTCAGGGACAACTGTGGTGCGCCACAACAACCGAAAAGCGCAGCCAAGGCCTCCCCCTCCATCCCACTGCAAGGGCAAGCAGCGGCCAAAGCACCCATCGCGAAAGTGCACACCGTCCCAAACAAGACTCCGGCGGTCGTCGTGCCAGAACAAGAGCAGCAAAGATAATGAATGAACCTCAACGACGTATGTCGTCGGTTGCCGCGGCATCACCTGGAGACTCTTCTAGAGGTGAAGCGACGTGCGTCACGAGGTCCGTCACCACTAAGCTATACCAGACCATTGCCAGGTGTTCTGGCCGCCGAGCCTGAACTATCGGCGTCTATTCGACAAGGCGGCGAGGTCCCGCCAGAAGCCCAGTTGAGCTCGGGCTCGGCCCGGGTCCTGTAGCCCTTGCGTACAGCTGGGAAGGGTATCGACACAACGACGTATGTCGTTAGTCCCACGGTCGTCAAAAGGCGGAGGTCACCTGGAGGAGCCAGCCGCTGCATCCTGCGGCCAGCTGTCGAGCAGTCGTTGCATGTCACGACCGCTCGAAGGAAATTGACTCTCCTTCAGGATTAAGCCCCCCTTTAAGCCTCCCTTTGAGCCCTCCTTAAGCCCTCCTTCAAGCCCCCCGGTAAGCCCTTTAAGCCCCCCTTTAAGCCCCCCTTTAAGCTTCCCGGAAGCCCCTCAAGCTTCCCTTTAACCCTCCACGCAATCACACACACAGACACACACAAAACAAGAAGAAGAAGCCACATGAAATCGTTTTATGGTGGTTTAAGCAAGAAAATAAAATGAGAAAAGCAAATTTAACGAAACAAAACACAATCACAAGCTTCCCACGCAATCACACACACACACAAAACAAGAAGAAGAAGCCACACGAAATCGTTTGATGGGGGGTTTTTGCCGCCCCCTTGAAGCCCCTTTTTCACATGGTAGCGGAGCTCCTGAGGACTTAGAAGGAGCTTTAGAGCGCCATGGCCTCGCCCGTGCAAGGTGGAAGTAGTGAGACTCCTGCTCAGCCCTGTACCTACGGAAGGCATGGACTTTGACCTGTTTGGACCAGGACCTGTGGGACCTGTGGGACCTGCTAGTCCCGTAGGGCTTGCTGAGCTGTCGGCGAGTGGTTCTTTTTCAGCTTCAGAAGGTGTGAGTGGTCCGGCTCAAGCGCCGGTGGCTCCAGCTCAGTGTCTGGTTCCTCCGAATCCCACTTTGGGAGGGCAGTTGATGTTGCAGATGCTGAACAACCAGAACACTTTTTTTTTTGGCTTGACTGGGCCTCGTCGACTACGGCTGTAGCACTCGGTCCCTACAAACAAGCAGACGACAAACTAACTAAACTACAACAAAGCGGTGAAACAGAAAAGAAGCTCTACGAATGGGCTGCGGCGCACGGGTTTAACCTGTGTTGGCCGTTCAGCGCTAACTACGGAGCTTCAGCGACCGGTCCGGAGCAACAAAGAGCCGTCGCTCTGCGCCGCCCAAAACAACAGGTGGAGCCAAGACCAAGCTCCGGCAGCCGTTCTAGTCTCGCCAGACAACGGACAGCCCCTGTGTCTTGTTCCGTCACGATCTTGCACACCAAAATCCAAAAATCCAATGCTCCCTGCGGAGAGCGGCTTCCAGACCTGATGCGGTGGCCAGAGTCGTGCAGCTCAAAGCCGGCCAAATGCGAACGCACACCGAAGGACGAAACCGAACGATCCTCGGTGTGCAAACAGTGGCGTCTTGGATGCAATGACCGACGGCCACCAATCGCTGCCACAGCGCGCTGCTGGGCAGGATGTAGACCGTGGGAATAACTTGTTGTGCGTCGAAACCCAGTGCAGCGCAAGCGAAGGAACGCCTTAAAGTCCCAAGAATGGGTCGCCCAAGTAGAGCGTGCACCCTGGGCCCAGGTTCCCACGTAGTGGTTGTAGCTCCCACTCAGGAGTAACATGGAGGGAGAAGAACCTCAACGACGTATGTCGTCGGTTACAGCGGCTCCCACAAGAAAGCATTGTCGGTCAGAGACGACCCGACTAACTTTTGGGGGTCCGTCACCACCAGACGACGAAATTGCAAGTCAACCGAATTGGAAAACAAGCCGTACCGGCAGCGTTCAGGGACAACTGTGGTGCGCCACAACAACCGAAAAGCACAGCCAAGGCCCCCCCCTCCATTCCCCACTGCAAGGGTAAGTAGCGGCCAAAAGCAGCCATCGCGAAAGTGCACACCGTCCCAAACAAGACTCAGGCGGTCGTCGTGCCAGAACAAGAGCAGCAAAGAGAATGAATGAACCTCAACGACGTATGTCGCCGGTTGCCGCGGCATCACCTGGAGACTCCTCAAGAGGTGAAGCGACGTGCCTCACGAGGTCCGTCACCACTTAGCTATACCAGACCATTGCCAGGTGTTCTGGCCGCCGAGCCTGCACTATCGGCGACTATTCGACAAGGCGGCGAGGTCCGCCAGAGGCCCAGTTGAGCACGGGCTCGGCGCGGGTCCTGTAGCCCTTGCGTACAGCTGGGAAGGGTATCGACACAACGACGTATGTCGTTATAGTCCCACGGTCGTCAAAGGCGGAGGTCACCTGGAGGAGCCAGCCGCTGCATCCTGCGGCCAGCTGTCGAGCATTCGTTGCATGTCACGACCGCTCGAAGGAAATTGACTCTCCTTCAGGAGATAGAGCAACTGATAGTTCTTCTCCTTGTAGATTTCCATCAGACGAGTAAATGAATACTGATGGTTGTCATGGTCTTCGCAATGGAGATGTGGCATTAACTCGGTGGAAATGCAGGGAAGTTGGAGGCCGGGCCCCAGGCCCCCTTCCCTGCGAAACTCCTCCGCTGCATCCTTCCAGCGGTCCTGCGCCCTAGGGTGCCCCAACCTGAACCAGGGGCGTTCATCAGTCGTGTAAATGAATACTGATGGTTGTCATGGTCTTCGCAATGGAGGTGTGGCATTAACTCGGTGGAAATGCAGGGAAGTTGGAGGCCGGGCCCCAGGCCCCCTTCCCTGCGAAACTCCTCTGCTGCGGCCTTCCAACGGTCCTGCGCCCTAGGGTGCCCCAACCTGAACCAGGGGCGTTCGCCAAATGGCAGGGACTGCGCTTGGTTCTCCTCTTGGGCGACTAACCGCTGAAGGAGGACCATCGCTTTGGCCTCAACAGCGTCGAAGTGCGCAAAGTGCCATAAGCGGGTCGGAAAGTAAAACTTTTTCTTTTGTGGCCCACGTATCCAGTAGGCCACGACCGCTCGGAGATCCCAGCCTTCGGAGGTTGCCGCAGCTCGAAGTCGCCACAGGGCGCTATGAAGTAGGCCCGCAGCCTGAATCGATAGAGACGGTTGAGCTTGTAACCCCAGTGAGATGTCCGCAAGTGGGAAAGCAGTCGAAAGGTGCCGCGATAAGAGCCCGGATACGTGAACATGCGTGGGTCAAACTCGCCGCGTCTGGCCGGAAGGAGTCCATCCGCGAAACCCGCCATCAGGCGGTCAGCAATGGCAATCTGGGGACGGCCCACCAAGGTAGCCGGCACCTTGCACGTGATTCGCACCTCAATGTGCTGGCCGTCACGGGTTGGGGTAATGTTGGTGAGCTGCAGAAGTGGAGCGGCCGTAGGGTCGTCAGCAAGCGCTCGGGTGAGAAAGAACAGCAGCTGTACCGGCAGCAACACCCCGCAGTGCAGCAGTGACGTTCCCTGCGTCGCCTCAACACTGGTGCTGCCTCCCCCAGTAGTGCGTCGCTGGCTGGAACCAGAACCCCGCCGGCTATTAGTCGGCGATGGGTCTGGCTTGGCGGTAGGGTCTCGCTTAGGAGCCAAGGACATTTGCACCAAGCTGCCGTCCCGGACTGGGGATTTCCGTCCCGCCAGAGCACGGGGAAGCGATCCCTTAAGTCCAGCAAGCTCATCAAGGAGCAGCCACCACCAAATCTCAGGGCGGGCAAGTTCATACCAGGAAAGGTCGAAAACCTGTCCTTCAGGCAGGCGCAGGACAGGGTCACAAAACTGAGCTAATGCGATAGACACGGCAAGCAGGGGCGTCAAGCAGACGCGAAAGGCTTCGCTATCAGTGCAACGTCGCATCATGAGGGCACGGTCGGCGAAATCCACTACCTTCACCCCAAAATTCTGAGGGCTCAGTTTGACTTCACAGGCAGGCAGAGACAGGGGGAGAGAAAGCAGGGTCAGGCAGTCGGTGGGGTTGGGCAGCAATTGTTGCAGTGCCCCAACACATTCTATTCCATCGACAGGTTGCTGTAGTCGGCCCCGAGCTTGGTAGCGCCGAAGGGTGTCATGTTGCTCATCGAATTCGTCTTCGTCTTCAGCCGGTACACACCGGCTGGCAATTGAGGAAACTCCCGGCACTAGACGAAGCGGCGGGGTCTCCACTGCGTCCAATAAGGTCGCTACTCGTTGGCTCCATGAAGCGCTAGGCGCAATGGGGAGGGAGACAGCACAGCTTTGACTGCGCAGCTCTGCAGTTAGTGCCGGATCTTCTTTGGCAGGCACTCCCGTGTCCGGATCAGGGCGGACCTTTCCCGCAGGGTCATAGAGGACGCGTGGCAGGCCCGTAGAAGCAACCGGCGGCAGCAAGACCGTTTCAGGGCAAGAATGGTGTACCAGCGACGAAACGAAGCGCTGCAGCCTCCCAAGCAGCGTCGTATTGATCGTATCAGAGGCAATGGCATAAAGGTAAAAGGCCCCCGGAACAGCGGTGACCATCGACTCCGATGTGCCCACTTGGCCCCGGCACACGGTCGCTGTCGTCGCGAGAGTCATGTGCGTCCCGATGAGAGACCTGTGGTGAGTGGAACGGAGTGCACTGTATAGCCTTTTGGGGGGAGGTACACCCTCGCCCTTGTGCTCACGAAGGCGATGGAGACCAAACCTCGGCGGTGTAGTGAACTCCAGCAGTCCGAAGACTGGGCGATCGGTGTCGATGACCGGATAAAATGGACGTGCCGTGATGGAGTGGCCACGCGGTCCACTGTGCTCAAAATCCACGCCTCGGAGGAGGAGCTGGACCGGGTAACCATCCACACCACTGTGTGCAGCAACGGCTGTAGCATCGCAAAGCGGAGGAACACGGTTCACGGACCACCGTTCATAGAACTCCTGGGCGGTCTCCCGATCCGCGCGCGGGGGGCTGGGTAGCCCAAGCCTGGCGAACCCATAAGTACGGTACAGATCGTCCCATCTGACGTGGGTGTGGTGGAGGACGGCATGGAGCTCCAAGGCTGCGACAATGCCCCACCAATGGGAGGGGGAGGCGATGATCAATGGGCCAGTAGGCCGTGTACTGCCTGCCGTGAGCCGTTGGTGGGCGTCTTCCTTGAGGACGACATGAGCCTTAAAATAAGGTACGTGTGCGTTTAGAAATGTGCCTTATTTTAAGGCCCATTTCAAATGGACCTTAAAAACAAGCACGTCTGGAAGGTTGCACGCTGTAAATGGGTTTCGAGCAGAATTGTGATCGTGTGTTGTTGGTCCTGCGCAAATGTCGCAAAACACAACAGATCCACTAAAACCGTAAACCCCAACCCCCTGCAGCATCACACAACAGCTTACTTTCTGCCCGGCGGAAACCCCGACCTATGCGTTTTCCTGAGCTCTATAGCTATATGTGTCGATTTTTGGTGAGTTGTGCATAGTACTGGTAACGCAAACAGGAGAACACTTGGCTTTTGGTCTCGGGCACATAGTAGTAGTCGTCGTCGTAGCAGTCGTAGTAGTAGCAGTATAGCACTAGTAGTAGTAGCAGTAGTAGTAGTAGGAGGAGTAGGAGTGGGAGTAGGAGTAGGAGTAGCAGTGGGACTAGGACTAGGACTAGGACGACTCGGACTAGGACGAGGACTAGGACTAGCACTAGCATTAACACTAGTACCAGCAGTAGTAGTAGTATAGTCGTCGTCGTAGTAATAGTATACTAGTCGCACTAGTAGCAGCAGCAGCGGCAGCAGCAGCAGCAGCAGTAGTAGTAGTAGTAGTAGGAGGAGCAGCAGCAGCAGCAGCAACAGCAGCAGCTGTACTAGCAGTTTCGTTCTCGATGCATTAATTCATCTTTCCGCAGCAGTTCTTGGAAGTACTCGTGTTCATCTTGTTGTTGCTCTTGATGAGCGATGTTGAGCTCGCAGTGCTTTATAGATGTGTTGAAGTGTGTGTATGCGCCAGACCTTGGAATGGAAGGCACAAGCGGAAACCTAGACTAGTTGCCCTGCAACCTATAAAACCAAGTCCACAGAATTTCACGAATCACCGTCTTTATGTTGAAAACTAGACAGTTCTGAGTTTCACATGTTGGCGCGCTTGTTCACGGCGCATGCTGTGAATTTTCACGCCCTGCTTGTGTGCTTCAGTGCTGGCATCTCTATCATAAGGAACTTTTCTCAATCCTTTGCAGCAGAAATCTTAACATTTTTCAATATTAATGGTGAGCAGTAAACTCACAAGTTTCACGCAGACCGGAAGCCCGGCCAAAACGTGCAGAGGACCTCAAAATCCCCAAATGGATCGTGCGCTTGTAGCTCTCCAACCGGCAACGCGTGAAATCACGTTTTTCACGGGGCAGTCTTGGCCGAGTTTCACGATTTGGCACTTTTTTTCACGGTGGGTTCCGTGTATTTGCACGCCCTGCCTGTGGCTTCATAGCTGCTATAGGTGGCATCTCGAAGTAAATTTGTTCGATGCTGTTTGTTCAGAAAAACTTAGCATCTTGGGTGCGTGCCTGCAGTTCACAAGTTGCACGCGGACTGCCCACGTGAAAAACATGAAAACGGCCAGTAAAATCCGTAAGACAGTGCCACAAAATGATCGTTTTCCAACTTGCCATGTGTGAATTCACGGTTGTCATGTGTCATAGAATTTCACGGGGCTGTTTTTTTTATGTGTTGCCAGACAGTTCTGAATTTCACGATTTCACGGCGCGTGCCGTGAAATTTCACGCTCTGCGTGTGCCCTGCTACGCAAATTTGCTCAGCAATGTTTTTGGAGCAGAAAACTCAGCGCGTCTCGGCTCACGCGGACTGGCCGCGTGAAAAAGCGTGAAAAGGACCTTAAAACAACCCCAAATGGACCATAAACACCGTGAAAAGTGTGAATGCTGCATTCACAACATGTTTGCATCATGAAATACACGGAAACACGTTTTAAGGACGACTCCCAGTCTACTCACAGGATCGACGAATTTCAAGGCTCGAAAAGCAGGTGGATTATTTCAAGGGTCCTGTTTCACGATTGAAGGTTGCACGTGGTTTGGAGGCTTTTTTACACCTCATAGCACTGTCGACGCCATTTCCTGCGATGTGATTGATGCAACCATCGAAGTCTGACATGGATCACTGCCTCAAGCCAGCAGCGCAGACAACAATTGGTTCGAATTGGCCAATTAAAGCTTTGAATCGCCAAACCCTCCTATCACTTATCCAAAAATACCAACAGCTTTAAAAGCCGAAGCCCCCAATAATACTTGTCCTAGCTTTGTCTTAGCGCATTTTCAGACAAAGCTGCTTGAAATGAAGCTGATGAGGGCATGGGACCTTAGTTTCGGGTATTTAATGGTGTGAACGTTGAGAGGATCAATGTCTCAAAATTATTAGCATTGCACAAGCTGAAATGATTCAACATTCATTGGAAAATTCATTGGACATCTTGGCAAACAGAAATTTGTAAGCTTCAGAAGCAAAAGCTTTTCGGACTAAACATGGTTTCCGTGCTCCGAGATACTTGTTTCAGACAGTAAGCTACCTGCGGAACAACCTACCGGATATCCCGTTGATACCTGCAGAGTTGCAGAACCATAGCTTAAAAGGCCAAGGTGGGCCCCTATATATTTTCCTTGCAGAAGTCTTCACTCACCCCAAGTTCAAACAATACAGGCTGCATGCAGAGCATTATATTTTATAACGCCAAGAGAGCATTCCATAAATTGGTGTCTGTATCCCCACCCACCCTAAACCTCAGAAAATGAACAACCTGCTTGACCAAACATCTCCGTAACCCTAGCTAACTCATCAAGGATTATAACAAAGGGCAACCCCCGACCCCCAACCGCCTTTATCCCCCCATATTATGCGTTTGTCGACTTAACAGTTGCTTTTGTTGGCTCAGCTGGATCAAACTTATGTTGTTTTGTTGGCCCAATGGCTCAACGCGATGTTGCTGCATGATGTTTTTCTCTTGCAACATACATACGTACATACCTACCTACATCGGTAGGTGCGTGCATACGTGCATGCATGCATACACACCACACACATATATGTAAATACAGGTATGTGTTGTAATAGTGATCAGAACAAGTGTGTGTAAACAGTGTATGTACTGTATGTGTAGATGTTTAGTTATATGTGTATATATGTAGATGTGTGCATGTGCATCTTGGAAACAAAAAGCGACCAGTACTGCAGTGTCGTCATACGACTTTCTAACGATCAGAAGAAGCAACCTGCACAAGTAATTCCTGATCAGGGGTTATACTTAGTCAAAATAGGGCATTGCCGTAAACATCCCTAAACCCTCATTTGGGTTGAGAACATCGTGGCTTGGCGCCAGAGGCAGAATTCCCGCATCTCTCGGACGGTGGACGGTGATGCCTTGCTCCCGCCACGTTTTTTGGTGCAGATTGCGTCGAAGTCCGACCTGCATGGCCTGCTTGCTGGCTGAAGGTCCACTCCCTCGTCGCGTCCAGGTCTCGTCGGACAGCTCCAGGATGATGTCGTTCGGCTCGGCATTCACGAGCTGCGCAGCACGGACGCTCGCAGGCTCCGGGCTGCTTGTCCGAGAGCCCTTCGCTCTGCTGTTTGAACCACCCGCCGGGAAAAAAGGTCGTTCCCCGAGCGGGTCCCCTTCGTCGGTCGAGTCTTGTCGTACAGCGGCTTGTGCAGTTTTTGGCTCAAGTCTTCGTGTACAGCTTCGGCTCAAGCCCTCCCCGTTGTACAGCGGCTTGTACAGTTTGGCTCAAGAATTCGTGTACAGGTTCGGCTCAAGCGCCACCCTAAACCCTGCACTCCCTGACCCGCTAAAGCGACTTTCTTATTTTGCACGAGTTTTTTACGTGTTTCACTGCTCTGGAGCCTGCACGCCTAGTCACGCTCTAAGGCGAGCAAGTCTACTTCACTGCTCTGTGGCGAGCAGGCTTACTTTGGAAGCCGCCCAAACCCTAAACCCGAAATGCCGGCATTTTCGTTTTGCACGAGTTTTTGGCATGGATTTTTTTGCATGATTTTGGACACGTTTGATTTAGTTGCTTGTCCCGCGCTCGCTCCTTCGAAGCGTCAGTATCAGTTAAATATCCTTCAGCGAAGTTGACAGCATGTCGTGGATGCCATGGAGTGGCATTGCGTCCCAGCTCGGCCAGTCTGCTCCACCGGGACCGATTCTTGATGACGCCCGGCGCCTTGGCAAATACACTATGTGCAGGTGGGAGACTGAGCTGAACGGGTCAGGCAGCTACATGAGGCATCTGCTTCACGTGAGCGACTCAGGGTAGCTGCTTCAGGTCTCTGATCGAGCAGGTGTGTAAGCTGAGCGCCGCGAAGGATCAGCTGCTTCGCGAGTCTCCGAGCTGTACTTGAGCACCCTAACACAACATGTGCAGGGTTCGGCTTCGTTCAGGTGATTGCACGACCTGTGTGCCAATCTTCGCCGTGACAGCAATGCTGAGTTGTGAGGTTAGCGATGAAACTGCCACTCTTGTGCATGGCCAGTGCAGTACTCGAGTGCCCTGGGCTTCATTCAGTGTGGCCATCGCAATACTCGGATGCTCTGGGCTTCATTCTGTATGGCCAGTGCAGTACTCGGATGCTCTGGGCTTGGTTCCGCGCGGCCAGTGCAGTATTCGGATCTCTCTCAGAGGCTCGGCGAGTCGGCCCGGAGAGACAGGCTGTGGGCCAGCTTGGCAACTCCACAGCATTCGCAAGAATAGCAGCTTGAAGCAGGCTGTCTTTCCTGCTGCCGCACTGCTTACAGCAGCATATGAGCACTGCTTACTGAGGGGGAGGCAAGACGTGCGGTGCGCCCCGTCACTCCTCGCTGTGTGGGTTGAAGGGTTTGAAGTAAAGGTTTCTGGGTTTGGAGAGCTTGTAGGGTTTAGAGTTTTGTGGTAGAGTCTCGAATTTGGAAAGGTCAGTTAAAGCCCATCCTAACAATCGAAGCTACATTTCCAGAGGAGACAGGCTGAAAATGTGGTTGACATGTATTTGGACTACATTGTCTTGTGAGTCAGGCATCACCTTTCAGTGTCACGCACAACTGCAAAGTATGATGATGCAGCATGTTAGGGCCATCGTGGTGTCGCCTGCACACATTGGTCAGAAGCTTTGATGTGCGCGACACGGTTCCTTTCCGTGTTTTCGAGCTGTGCTCTGACGTACACAATACCCGGTGAGGATGGATATGTTCCACTTGGTGCATGTGGATACAACATGACCAGGCTTTCAATCGGTGTCCAGGTGCATTAATCTCCACTGGGCGAGCGATGAAAGTGGAATCTTGGTCAACAGCTTTGGTGACACGGGGTTCCGTTTCCGAGTCTCGAACTGTACGCTGACATGCTTACACAGTCTGCGTGAATCGGCATGCAGGAAGGTTTCGTTCCAGGATGTTCCAGATGTGAGAAACAGACATGCGGTAAGAAAAGGAAACGAGCCCAGGTGCAGCAATTTTTCTTTTCAGAACCATGCCCTTTGGTCTCGCAGTGAGAAGCGCCGCAAAGAGCTTCTCGGCTGCAGTTGGTTTGATTCCTGGCCCTTACTGCTTTCGTGGTCTTGGGTGGGAGCCGGTGGCGGGGCTCCATCGAGCTGTACTCTAGCATGCTTACAAAGCATGTGTCAAGATCCAGTTGTTACACACATAGCCAACGTGGCAAGACGTTCCATCGGAGCTCAGGTGCCATAAGCTTCGCCGTGACAGCGAGAAACTGAGCCAAAAGCTTCTCAATTGCGGTTGGTTCGCGTCGTGGCCCTTGCTGGGCCCACGGCAGAAAGTCCATCCTCGAGATAAAGCCTTAACTAGGTTGACGAATAGGTTGCGTTCGGGAACACGATCGTGTGGCAGGTGTAGGTCCGGCCTTGATGCTCAGCTCGTCATTGCTTGTTTGCCTGTCTGTGGCGCGCGAAAGCAGCCATCATCCCTTAGGCTACGCATCCAGGAGGAGCAGGCCAAGCGCTGCCCCGACATGATGCAACTTGCCCGCAAGATCCGGCAAACTTTTCCAGATGATCTGCCGGGCTGTCTGCCTCCCCGATGAGGTGTTGCAATCCATATGTTCATGCGCCTGGAGCGCTCCGGGCCGACATGGTCGAAGTTCACGCGGGCAAGTCTGGCTGAGATGCCTCTTTGGCCGCACGCCGGGTTCGCATGCCAAGCTGCTGCAACTGCCGCTGCATGTCTTCGGTTCGGAAGGACTAGCGGAGAGTCAATGGACTCGGTCGGTGGGCACGAGCATGATTCTGCAGCTGAGCAGGCGCAGGCTCACTCCTCTCTTCGCATACTCATGCCTGTTATCTGCCAGTCTGCATATTTGCTGCATGAGAGGCGGGTGAAACCAGCCCAGCTTCGCCTGCGCAGCCAGCAGCGCGAGATAGCGCAAGCTGTCGACCAGATGACACGCAAGCCGTGCACCTAGCTGTGCTAGCCGCTTGTTACTGCTTGTTTGGCACGTTATTCCCGCTGGCATCGCGGTGGTTCTGTCCACCATTCCTGCTTTTATCTTCCAAGCTACTGTTCTTGAGACATGCTTGTGAGTCCTCACTGTGCCCGTTTCGTCCACGAGGCAATGACAACCAAGCTAGGGGCCGTGACGTGCGGGCTTTCCTAGTAATGACAGTCCACAAAACCCAAGGGCAATTCCGAGGGTGTCGTTCTGTAGGAGGTGCTTCTACTTAGACGTAGCACTTGCCGTGGTCATTCCCTGGCGACCATGCATGGATTTTGAGTTGCTGGGTTTGGCGAGGGATGCACTTCGACTTTCTGGTGGGAGGCAGGATGCGGAGTTGCCAAGCCAAATCCATGAAGCCAGCTCCCCGCATCCTCAGCTCCAAGCTGCGGGGACCTGCGCCTGAGGTGCCAGCCGTTAAACCGCTCGACCAGCCCGTCCATGACCGGCAGTGGCCTTAGCACACAGCTCTTACCTGCACAGTTCAAGCTTTTCGCAGGCGCTTGAAGAAGTCGCATGCTAGTGAATGGTGCCCGAACATGACAGCGAGTATCTCAGCACCCATGCCCCACAGCTGAGGCGCCACAGCTGGGGCCGCGCTTCCTTGTCTACCTATGCAGATTCCGACGCCCCTGGCAGCGACGGCGAGGCGTCCACCGCATTCTGCATGTTTGCTAATAGGTCCGGACGTGTTGACAGCACATGTGATGTGTCTAGACCTTCCCGCCTAGTTCAGGGAATCCTAACCTCCCCAGTCCAAAAGACGTTCTAAGCCCTCAAGCCTTGCGCTTCCTCGACCCTTGGCTGTGTCAGCTCCCACTGCCTGCTACTCTCAAGTTTAGAGAGGTTTGTGGGACTAGGACGGCTCATGTCTCAGACCCCAGTCAATCCAAACCATATTGCCCTTTGCCATGTGGTCTAAGCTCCTTAAGCACATTGTGTTCAATCTCTTGAAGGCTCCTTGCTACTCAGCACTCTTAAATTGCTGCAGAATGCATGCAAAGCCTTGCAGAATCGAAGCAACCTCCCACTGTCGCTAATTTGCTGGTTCCTTCCGTTACCCCTGGCCGAACCTGTCTCACAATGAGGACTCCAAGGACGAGGAGGCGCGACCTCTGTCATTGCCGCGTGCTGCGGTGATGAGCCATGGGCAAAGCTCTCAGACCAGTAGCAGGAATCTGATCTCGTGCGGCTCATGTCTATGTGGTTCTCTGAGACATTAACAGTGATAACGCTTGATTCTGGAGATGGGAGTGTGCGTACGTGAGCTAAAGCCACCGGCTCGGCCTGAGGTGGGTGCATCCATTTCTCCCCATGACGCCGATGCACGCAAGCAAGGATGCAACGGATGCCGTGAGTCTGGACCCTTCATACCTCATCTTGCAACCTGGCCTTTAGCAGCGTAGTCGGAGCACGGGCACACATGAAAGAATCCGGGCAAGTCCAGCTGGAGAGCAAGCCGCAAGGCCCAGCCTGTTGCCGTACCTCACTGCATCTTGCCTGAAACGCCAGTGGCTGGCGATGCTACGCCGTGAAGGGCAATGAACGCGCAGTAGTTGGGAGAATCTTCCAGATGATCGCCTGTATGAGTCCCTTCAGGTGGATGACATCATGGAGTGGCGTGTGACATCGCGGCAGACCCGAAGTCCCAGGGCAGGGGGCTTTGTGCATGTGCTCCTCCCTCCAATGCCCATGTGCAATGTTTTCTGAGAAGATGCGTTGGGAAGACTTGGATGCTCGTCTGAGCAACCTTAGGTGTTGATAGAATGGGAAGGTTGGACAGGCCACTCCCGGGCCCCGGCATGGTCAGCAGATAGATCATAATATGAAAGCAAGCATCCCGAGACTACTGAGCAGGTCCGAGAAGATTCTCGATTTTTCTACGAAGCTTCGACTCACTACTGTTCACACCACCGCTAGCTTCGATGCCGACGTCTGCGGAAACGACGCAGAGCTGATAAAGTACTATGACTGCGTCTTGACCCATCAGCATGATCCACAGCGGCATTGTTTGTTTAGGGAGTTTAGTCTGCTGTTCTGGCCTCAGGTCAGTATTGGTGTATGCGGCTGGCAAGAGCAAGAGAAACCCATTTTGCAGAAAGCGATGCCTTCGAAATTGTCTGTCCAAACCTCCGAGACGTGCTTCGGCACTGTGCCGACCAGGACGCATCCTTGAGGACCTCTGCACACCACGTTGTTGCTAACTATGGTAAAGGTGGCCTCCCGTTTGTGCAGCAAATGATTGCGGATGCCATGTTGACGCTGATGGGGCACGTGCTGTCAGACTCCTCCGGAATCAGCCAAGCGACCTTGTCGCAGGTAATGCAATGCACATCCCACCTCGACAACGTTGTACGTACACTGGCGAAGCCTCAGCGTCAAAAGTGGGTGTCCCTGCTGGTCCAAGCCCTTGAGAGCCTGCGGGGTCAGAAATCAGAGACGTTGAAATTGATCTCTGACTTGAAGCTCCTTTGGCGAGCTGATGACGATCCCAGTCGGAGCTACGCAGCAGCGGAGCAGCAGCTGAAGGCTTTGAAGAAGCAGACCGACATGCAGGCCAACAGAGACGTTCCTTATGCTCTCTGGGACCTGCTATTGTGCTGAAGCTTGTCCGAAACCAATGCGCGAACAAAAGATGTGCGTGAGAGGCTTCCTCCTTCCTCCCTATCCTCCCTATCTTAGCTTTGGAAGAGTGCTCGCTGCTAGGCTACAGATGCCCAGCAGGCCGGCAGACGCAGCTGCCTGAGCTGGGGGTTTTGGGTTGAACGGAGTCGCATCTGGAAGGGATCAGAAGCTAGAAAGGACGATCCTCGGTTCTTTGCAGGTGTTCGTTGTGCCCTATTGCTTAGGATTATCTGCATGTCTGATGGCCTTCGCAAAATTTCCTGTGGGCAGAGGACCATTAGTTTGCAAGGCTCGGGAAGTCTCCGAGGGCGATGCTAGCCTCGCGAGCGTGGTGGCGGCCTGAACTGGGGGTTTTGGGTTGAGCGGAGTCGCATCTGGAAGGGGTCAGAAGCTAGAAAGGACGATCCTCGGTTCTTTTCAGGTGTTCGTTGTGCCCTATTGCTTAGGATTATCTGCATGTCTGATGGCGTTCGCAAAATTTCCTGTGGGCAGAGGGCCATTAGTTTGCAAGGCTCGGGGAGTCTCCACGGGATGCGTGGGGCTTTAACCCCACACAGAGGTACCTCCACCTACTTGTACATTGCATCACGAGCCAAAGGTTCCGATCCTGTGGGTTGTCAAAGAGCAAGCCCTCCCCTAGGCCTGCTCCACCTGCTCCACGTCCCACTTCTCCTACTCTTCCAGTCCTGCTACTCCTCCTACCTCTGTGCTGATATGGCTTGTGAGATGCTCATTGGTGTGCTAGGCCCAAACAAAGGACAAGAAGAAGGAGAAGAAACCCAGTAGTGTGCGAGGTATAGATTCGGTGAGGGCTAACTGCACTATTTCACGCGTGCCGTTGCAGTTAATCGAAGGCTGCACAACAGCCTCCTCCGGTCGTTGAAGATGTCGCCAGGTTTGCACCTCAGTGATTCCAGTATAAGAGATGCGGCAGCTGTGAGCAATGATGTTAAGTGCGAAGTTCTGAAGAAAGCATGCTTCGTCACCGTCTTGCTGCATGCACACTTAGACACAGGCAGGGTTGTGCGTGAAGGGTGTTGCTTCGGAAGGGGTTTTCTGGAAAGCTGCATAAGCTGTTGTTTGGCCAGGCACATTGCCGTTATCGCCAGCTCGGAGCCCAGTTCCATTTTAAGCACGAGGAAGTAGACTCTGTGCCGCTCTGCGATGCAGTACTGCGCTCGCGGGCCAACAAGGCCAGGAGGGCGGCGAAGCCGCCCTGAAGGAAATCCGAAGATTATTCGGAAGCCGCGAGGTCTTGGTCGGTTTGATTTGCTAGTATTTGCTTCTAGCGTAGTGGCGTGGTTGTCAGGCGGAGCTCGAAGCGGCCCTCGAAGCAAAGAACAACAGGCGAAGTCGCTTCCGCAGTGCACCTAGCAGCTCCGTGATTGTTTTCTGAGGGTTCTGAGCTCTGGCTCCGATTGTGGAGGCTAGAGGAGATGATGGCCGAGATGGAGCAGAAGGAGGAGATTCAGCAAGGGAAGGCCTGGAGCCGTCGTGCACTGGGCCGTTGCCATGTAGGCCCGGCTTGCGGAAGAGCTTGGCCGGGGGCTTGGCGCATTGCAAGGCATTCTTCAAGATACGGATTCGCACGAATCCTCCGCCCAGGTGTCAGAACCGAACTGAAGGAGCGTATTGAGGCTCTTCAGGCATGCAGGGTTGTGGGAGTATGTACCGGAGGCTCAGAGATTCACCCCATTAATTGCCTGTTAAAGAATACCACCGCGTCTTTCTTCTTGGTCGCCTCCGCATCCTTCATCTTTCTAGCTTTGCAGTGTCTGCACTTGGTTTATGGTGTCGGCTGCTCTAGACTCTAGACCGTTTGTTTTGAGCTCGTCCAACA
Source organism: Symbiodinium sp. CCMP2592 (assembly GCA_905221615.1). NCBI lineage: Eukaryota > Dinophyceae > Suessiales > Symbiodiniaceae > Symbiodinium > Symbiodinium sp. CCMP2592. The sequence goes on from CAJNDT010003223.1 coordinate 1,621,893, forward strand.
CGTTTTTCGAGATGAGCGGTCGTAACTGTCATGCTGTGGCGGCCAGAGACCTTGACGAGCAAATGCAGGCAAACGACCGGTCAGTTGTCAGACTCAGCAACCTTATGCCTATGCTGTCGTAGGCAAGTGCTGCTATCAAGTGTGTGATTCTCTATGTTGCGGCCTAGACCCTATGCCGGAAGTTATGTCTTGCTGAAGCAGATCACGGCTTGTCTACAGCTTAGGCCTGCACGGACTTGTCAGGCTGACAAGGCCGCAGCTGAGGAGGAGGTGGGGAGTGGTAAACAGAGAGCTGCCTGTGTATAGGCTGTATAGGTTGCACGCACGGGTGGATGGCTGGCTGGCTGGCTGGATGGATGGATGGATGGATGGATGGATGTAGGTATGTATGTAAACACAAGTACATACCTATGTACACATGCAGATGCACGCCATGGCAAGGTCGCAGGTTCTCGAGTCCTGCACATGACCAGTCGTAGGCCCGTATTGCAAAGGCCAGAAAGCATGCAGACGATGCATTCAAGGCAAAGCAGGCCGCAGAAGATGCAAAGGCGGGCTCGGGCTGTCGCGTGCGCTGTGGAGTGGGCATTGTGTTATGTTCTCCATGAAAGGGTTGGCAGCAGGGCTTCCAAGCTGTGGAGGCCGAAAAGGATCATGCGCGTCCAGACCGAGGGCTCTAAGCGAGTGGGGCTCCTGTAATGTGAATGCCACATGGGTGCTCGCAAGAGACACTGCCGTTGTAGCCAAGGAAAGCAGCCGAGAAGGCCACACAGGAAGCCATCAGAGCTGCTGAGGTTTGGCGGGTGTGTTGATGGAGACGGTAATTCCAGCTCCTTGTTTGTCCCAGTTTCTTCGAGGCCATAGCCTCTGCGGATAAGAAGGTGAGCGAGCAGGTAGCCGCTGCCGAAGCGGCCAAAGAAGCAAAAGAGAAGGCCGAGGTCTGCCTGCCAACTGCTTGTGGGCGCAAATGTTGCTACTGCTGCTACTGCCGCTACTGCTGCTGCTGCTACTGCTGCTGCTGCTACTGCTGCTACTGCTACTACTACTTCTACTACGACGACGCCTACTACTATTTCTTTCGCTCACTACTCATGAATTTCCAGCTGGGCCGGCCGTTTATTGGGCCCACAGGGTTCTCGGCGTAAAGAGGCCCGCTATTGCTGTGCGCCCGATTTTACCACCCAGTGCTCCACCATCTGTCTTCAGTGTTGTTGTGTGCTCTTCAACAGGTTCAGATGCGGGAGCTCAAGGATCCGCCGCAGTCTGAGGGTGGAATTCAGCAAGGGGGTGTGGCAGTAGGAGACGCAAGGAGAGAAAGAAGAGGTTGGACTGCACGAAGTAGAGGTAGTTCGCACGAGAGCTGGCTCCCCGACGCCTTACTCACTCGCCCCTTTCAACCCGGAATGCCAACGTTCTCAGGCTCGCAAAAGTCGCTGGTGGACAGCGGGTTGACACTTTTTGTGGCTGCTACGAGGGGGAGTGAGGGGTCTGGTGGAGGAGGGTGGGGCAGTGCCTGGGAATGCAAGTGTGGAGGAGTGCGCGGGATAGTGTCGGGGAGCGCAGTGGACGTCATGCCCTGAAGTGTTTCGGAAGAGACAACGAGTTATGACAAGCACACTTTACTGGGTTCCCAGCTCGATCCGCATCTGCTCATTCGAGCGAGTATTGCATTGTTTCCATCTGAACCACCCCCAACTTGCCGTCAAAGTACACAAACTAGTAGTTAGTCAAGGTACACATTGCGCCAGCGCTAGCCCACCTGCCCCTAGAGTAACCAAAACGAGAGAGAGAGAGAGAGAGGTAAAACCCCTACACCGTAGCCCTGACGAAAGGAAAGAGAGAGAGAGAGAGAGAGAGAGAGAGAGAGAGAGAGAGAGAGAGCGAGAGCGAGGGAGGGAGGGAGGGAAGGAGGGAGAGAAACAGAGAGAGAGAGAGAGAGACAGGGGCAAAGCAAAGAGAGAGAGAGAGAGAGATGCCCTTTCCCTCAAGCCCGGTAGAGAGAGAGAGAGAGTGCGCAAGTGAGCCAGCGATCAGTGAACGCTGAGCAAGAGTAAACAACAGTGAGCCAGCAGAGACAGAAGCGGAGAAAGACAAAAGACGCAGAGAGAGGGAGGGAAACTTAGGTTCCAACCACAGTACATTCCTCTCGGAAGCCTGGCAACGCTGCAGTGAGGCCCAACTACTCAGTAAGCCAGTGCGGAACTGCCATGCTCAGAGGGCACGAGCTGTCGTCCGCATGCAGCGCTTTGCAGCATGCTTCTGAATGTGTTGGTTCTGAATGTGCTGCTCAGAATATGGCCAGGCTCAACGCATGGCATGCATTCTCGGGCCTGTGTTCCTGAGAGTGGATCTGTAGGAACTTTACAGGAGGAGCCTACCGCCTCGAAAGAGCCAGTCACCATCAATCCCAAACCCTAAACCATCGATGTCTTACTGCCTCTCATTGTTTGCGACGTTGCTTATAAGAACTACGTGGTTTCAAGGCGGCTCAGGGCTTTCCTTCTTCAGCACGCTGGCGACAAAACACCAGCGGGGCGTATATCTGGTCTGCCAAACTAAAAGTCACATGACAAGGCGGTCTACATGATTGCGTTGAGTTTGGCTCGGAGCAACTTCAGTCCAAGCAGTTTTGCTGGAGTTTTTTCGACACCGTGTGGGGACACTGGCAATGCGAGCCCCGCGTCAACGCACAAAGTCGGACTGGCGCCTTAAGATGGCCACAGAAGCAGAGCTTGCAGTGAAGACGCGGTTCACAGCTGCTTGCAGTAGCCTCAGTCCGTGCGCTTCGAGAAAAACATTGCCACTTTCAGCCACCCTTGTGAAAGGTCTTGCCTGACAGGGAGCTTCCGCGAAACTGATTGGTGGAACATATTTGTCGTCTGCACTGTATTTCGAGATGCAAACTACTTCTCCATCTGCACTTTTACCCTGTGAGAAATGCTGTTGTTGTTGTTGTTGGCGGTGCTGTTGTCTTTGATAATGTTGTGTTTGTTAGGCTTGTTGTTGTTGTTGTTGTTGCTGCTGCTGCTGCTGCATTGTTGTTGTTGTTGTTGTTGCTGCTGTCGCGGCTTGCACGCTTGTAGCGACGCCCGGCTTTGGGACGCTTTGAAGTTGACTGTGCTCCATTCTCTAATACAGACAACCACGACAAAAAACATAACTTGCACGAGACCGTTCAATGCGTGGCAGACCTTCAAGCCATGTGACGGTTGCTCTCCAATTTCAGTGTTTGGCTTCGATTCGCAAAATCTCGAGTTTAGGAGGTTGGTTCGTAGCCTACCTTATCAAAGTAAATGTTGGCACTAGAGCTGCTTGCCGTTCCTAGATCTTGATACAACAGTTATTTACGATCGAGCAGCAGTAGTTTTTACGAAAGTATATCTCGCACGCTAAATTCATCCGTTATTCTCGTTGTTCAAGCTTTCAAGAACGAGTTGGAAAATAGTTGCGATGCAGCCAACGACTCCGACAATAATTCGCACACGTAATCTTGGTGAAATCTTGATGCGTGTTTCGCAAGAGAAGCACATGTGTTGTTTGCTGCCACGAAAACAGATGAACTTGCATGCAGGTTTTGTTGTCGTCAAACCCACTTGCCAGTGGTGCCTGAAACCGGGACACTCGTGAGTATCTGCGTGACGAGTGCGCTACTTCCACGCCTTTTGCTTGCGAATGTCCTTCATCAAAGCCGGACATCATGCTCGTGTCCATCAAAACGGATATCAATTGCCAAATACCATCGCAAGCTTCTCTGTTTGTTGCAACGGAGCAGCGGTCGACACACCGCAAAGACAGCGCTTTGGCGGACCGTGTTAATTGTCAGGATTGCTGCTCCAGGACGCGATGTGCCGCAAGTACGTGTTTTCGTTGAATGGTCCGGTTCATGGTTCAACAAGGCATAATTATACACCATGTGTACATATGTGCACAAAAACACATTGTGTGTGTGTGTGTCGTGACAAAGATCAGCTGTTGTCCCTGCAGCGACCGTGGCTAAAAGCTCCTTAGTTTGCTTCGTGTGGGCCGAGCTGGACGTTTGGAAGCAAGATGTGGCTTGGCGATATGCATGTTAAGCCCGGCTAGCCTGAGCTTAGTGATCTGTGTCTGATAAGGCTTGTAACTTACACCAAGAATCCTGCAGTCAGTCCAGAGGGTCGGCAGAAGATGGTGGGGTTTGTTGATCTCCCGAGCGAGCAATCGGCTTTCTATCGATCGATTAGGCAATCAATCAAGCAAGGAAGCAAGCAAGCAATCAGTCTATCAATGACTCGTCCAATCAATCGCTGACACAAATGTCTGTGCTCAGAACAAGTTTCGGCAGACCATTCGTTCACCGGTCTTACATCGAATCTTCACATTCGAGTAGACTAGGTGCATGTGATCACATGCTTCCTCAGGTTGACCTTGATCCGCGATGGCTTCAACGTTTGCAAGTGATTTGCCTGAGATTGGTACGAGAGCCTTGGGGGGGTTTCCGAAAATAGGGGACCCAAACTTAGTACCCTAGATAGTAGGATCCTTATTACAAGGACCCCCAAATAAGGTACCCCTAGTTTTCGGAAACTCCCATGTTGTGAACGAAGTGGAAGCCTGTAGCAGTCCGGCCTGCTCTGCAGGCCGCTCGAATGCAGAAATATTCGTCGGTTTGTTCATCTTGGACGTGCCCAACAGGTCCATGGGATTGAAGCCCATGTTTGGCATGCAGATTCCACTGGTCTGGACCATTGCACCGGGCCAAGCTGATTTTCTGAGCATGTTTCCGAACGGCATGTCGCGCTGTTTGCTCTGGAAGACCATCCTGAGCGGTGTCTACTTCCAAAACATCAGGCAATGGCTGGAGCAACTGTCAATTTGGAGTCTTCGTTCAGTCTCAGTGAACCTATCGCGCAAGAGCTTGTTGGTCGGAAGCGTTTGCTCGAAACAGGCGCAGTGAGATCACCTATCCTTACAACAAGATGGAGGGAAGCGCTGCTGCAGAGGAAGGTGGCCATTAAAGAGGCAGCACGGCGGAGTGCTGTGTACCGCTTTGTTGCGTTCAGCAACGGATTCAAATGACGTTCCACACAGCAATGCAGGCTTCTTCATCTGCACATGGCCCCCCCTCCAGCAAGCTTTTGCTTCTACAACTCCTGACATCTCGTGATACTTGAATGTGCAGGTGATATGACTTGCTTCGATGAGTTGTTTTTCACCGCGGCGCATGTAGCCTTGTAGCCCTGCCAGCATGCAGTGATCCTTGGCGGCACCGGTGTGGCGGGAGTCGAAAGCAGCCAAGACAAATTGAAAATCATGAATCACGCAGCTCGGTCTATGTTCCTCATTTCGTTGCGTCTCTCGGGTGCAGCCAGACCTAGGACATGCTCAGGTCCTGCTTTTTGGGTATGGTTGAAGATCTTGCAAGCATGGGGTCCAGGTGTTGACAGACAAATGGCATCTTTTCCAGGTCAGAGTTTCGATGAGCTTCGCGATAACAACTTGGTATGCAGCTTCGAAAAAGCTGCCGACAAGCTGCTTCTGCTGCACCCCTTCACCTATCAGTTGCTGCAGTTTGATGACACAGTATTCCCTGCAGCATTCGAGCGGCTCAAGAGCTCTCAGGGCAAATGCCAGCACGGTCCCAATGATTATTCTCGAAGATAAATCCGGATGATGTTTGATCAGCATGTCCCTGTAGTGACAGAACATGAGCCTGGTTCTTATAATCGGAAGCCTTGGAACAACATCAGTGCAGAGCGAGCTCAGTCCTCTCAGGAGTTTCAGCAGCTGCGTACGGACACAACATGCTCTCTAAATAAGGTCCAACTCCAGAAAGCAACGTCCATTCCTGACTAAGTGAGCGCAGAACGCCCGACGTGAAGCCGTGGGTCAGATGAGGGCTTCATCCCCAGAAGTGAGTGGCACGTCAAAGTTGTCGGGTCTGGGCCGTTGCCCTTGCCCTTCTTTGGCTCAGCTCCCTCGCTCCACTGCTAGTTCTGCTCGCTCCTGCCTGAGACCAGGTCGACTCGCCTGCGATCGCTCGAAGGGCTCAGGTCGGGGCTTGTGGGGTTTAGGTGTCTAGAGGTTCAGGGTGTAAACACGTTCGCCACTGGCCTCATCTCAAACTCGCGCTTTTGTGTACCAACCCACTCGGTCAGCATTCTCCGACAGAAACGACGCTTTGCTCCCTGCTGTCAAGATGCAGGCGGTCTCTCCTGGGTCATTGCACTCTGCTGCTTCTCCTGCTGAGTCGGTGAAGGCCCGGCGGACCAACCCGGACCAGCCGTTAGCCCCTTTAGCATCCGTAGCCTGAAAGCCCTGCACTTCTCGGAGGCCTCGCCAGCGTCCAAGTACGAGCGGCTCGAATCCAACATCGGCGAAGGTACCTATGGCAAGGTGCACAAGGCTCAAGCACAACACGCCAATGGTCTGCCAGGTGATGTGCGTGTGCTGTCTGAGCTGCTGTGAGGCTCTTCACACCAAGTCCGCCCAAGTGGTCGCTATAAAGAAAGCGAAGGCCGCATTGGGACGCATACCTACACATAAGCCATGCCCAAAGCTGGGTCTGACTTCTCTAGCTGGGTGGGCTCAGCCCTCAGCCTGCAGACTGCACACAAACACACGGACTCTGGGCCCTGAGAGGTGTCGGCTGTGGACCGGGACGTTGGTGGAGTCGGCTTTACCGCCCTCCGAGAAATCAAGGCACCTTTCTAGGGGGCTGATGGCTCCACCGGTCCAAACTGTAATCACGAGGTGCAGGCTGTGCATGCACACCATGTCATGATTTAGGATCGTGCGACAAGTAACATCCCCATCTTGGCTACACACGCTTGTGAGGTGATGAAAGCTGTGCGCCATCCAAATGTCATGGGCTGCACGGGGCTGACGCGTCTGCTTGCGGTTTATGACGTATGCTCGACTGTGCAATCAGCTGACAACGCAAGTGAGGCTTCATGTCGGATAGAGTAGTGCGTGCTTGCCAAACAGTAAAGGAAGCAAAAGGATCCCCAGGCTTCATATCCGAAAGCGATAACTTGGCACTGCTAGAACTGGACACGGAGCTTGTGCCTTAGGTTCGTTCAGGTCTCTGTGGCAAACTCAACCAATTTCTACTCAGGCCTGGATGTCTATGCAGAACGCGGCATCCTGTGACCTGGTCGAAAGATGTCAAAATGGGATGACACGTAAACGATTTCGACATGTCTCCTGTTTATGCAGTGCGCAGAATCAGATGCCGGCTGTTGACCAGGCATCTAGTAATGGAGTTCATGGATGGTGACCTGAAGAAGGTCATCGAGGCAGCTTGCGGCGAGTGCCGGGGGATGGAGCGAAGGCATATTTTTTGTCTTGCATTACCAGAGAGTTGTATACAGATTAGTGAATGAACTCATGCATGCATGGATGGGTGGATGGATGGACGGATGGACGGAGGGACGGAGGGGGATGGAGGGATGGAGGGATAGAGGGATGGAGGGACGGTGGATGGATGGATGGATGGATGGATGCATGGATGGATGTAACCAGCCCATAACTGTAGGTGTGGTTGTCGACACATGTTTCATCTGCTGTCAGGACAAAGCTCTGGCACTCTCCGAGGTCCTTCCCGCCGGCTTGATTTGTGCTGGCTGTAGAGCCAGGTTACGGCTTAGACTCTCTTCGCATCATCTCGCGGGCAACGTGGGCAAAACGCTTTGTTGTGAATTTTAGCTTATTGTGATGGCAGAACTCTTCGAGCTTAGCATACCGGTGGCTCGTTTCAATGTGTGCACTTTCTGCCTGGATCCCAAAGCCTCTCATGGCGCTTGTTTTCCGGTTTCCCGGACTTTGAACGCTTTTCATCGGGAGCTTGGGGCGAAAGGTGACGGGGAACCTTCCGGTCGTGTCAGGCGCACTGCAAGTGCCTGGCGAAGCAATTGCTGCAGGGTCCGGGCCTGTCGGAGGCGGCAGATACAGTCCGCGTCCGCGACTGAAGCTCCAGGCCTCAGTGCGCTTCACGAGCGCTTCTTCGTCCATCGAGATGTTACTCCAAACAATGCCCGTTTCCCAGCGTGGCCACCATACCCAGGCCCAGTCCTTCCAAGCCTTTACAACGCCTCTCAGGTTCTCCTTAACTTTCAGAGTGGAGTTGCCAAGCAAGACACCCGGCATCGGACCAGAGTATCTGAGGGCTGTGGAGAACTCCAGAAAAATTCCTGCAGTAACTGAGGCTGAGCGATTTCGGCTTCGCAAGGATCATCGGCCAGGACAACGACAGGCAGGCCGTGCCCCACCCTCCACGTATCTCCGCGACAACATGTTCGGAAGCTTCGATGCCGGTGTTTCATCCGGCCAGTAGTATGGCTCCGTGCCTCGTCAATATTCGCAGCCGTTTCCCCAAGCGACTCACATTCTGACGTTGCTTTCCTGGACCAGTGTTGCCCGGAACGCCATGCCTTGACCTTATGAGGGAACCGTGGCAATGTTTTCCTGTCCCATCCTCATATGCAGGCGGGTGTTCCTGCACGTTGACCCAGGCAGAGCCCCAGCGAAGCCGCGACGGAGTTGGCGGCTTTCTCCGCAAAAAAGGCACAGGAGGAGGGACTTGGACTTTCTTGGAAAGCTCAGCGCGGTGAGGTCGGAAGGTCCTCGTCTAGTAGTCTTGCGTGACCGGCCAGCATCAAAGGCACAGGCCACATCTGTGTCTCGCACCTTCCAGCGCATCGTGGCTCGCACCAAAGGCGAGGTGCAGGGGCTTAGACGCACATAAGAGGGTTTGCTTGTCATTTGTTTTGGCTGCAGCGTTTTGACTTGCATGCCCTTGCAGGCCTTCCTGTGCCGTACACTGCCACAGGGTTTGCCGCGGCTTCAGCCTTTCAAGCAGTGTCCATCACAGATGCATTGCAAATTGGGCCGTGTTCCTTAAAGCCAATCCATGTCATACTGAACTGCTCAAGCCCTGAAGCGGAAAAAGTTACAAGAACAACCACAATCATAAACACCCCTTTTTTGTTGTTACATCTCCTTATTCTCTATGTTAGAAACGCTAAACCTCGAGATTTGTCATTTCTTCTATTTCTGAATTGGCTTGAATTCTCTTGGCTCGGCAAGCGGGTGAGTGGACGACCGCACGGACAACTCGCGGGAAAAGAAATGCATTTGCGATTCTTGCGTGTCGAGGTTCAAAACTCGACGGGCCAGAGCTGGACTATGTTCAAGGACACCATGCATTCGTTTTAGCGTGTGTCCGGGGTGCATGTGGAAGATTCCGCAGCAGGACGTGCCCTACAGCGCTGACTCGGGGCTGATGGCCGTGGCCATTCCCGTCCCTCAACTTGTTTGGGCGAGAAGGCAGCAGTCCATTGCGGGTAGCAGTCACCGCGCACTGGGCCATGAGCGCTGGCAGAGCAGGAGAGCAGAGTGTTACATTTGTTGATGCGCTTGGACCCACTTGCGAAGCCTAAGGTGACCGTGGGCTTCGGTGCAGCTCGGATTGATTTTGCTTGTCTGTTTTTGCAAGGTCGCATGTCGTGTCCTGGGTGTGATAGCGGCCAGCATGACCGGCCATCAATCGTTGTTGCCAGCCCGTTGAAGACGCCGGAGCAAGGCCGTCATTCTGATCGCCAAGATGCTGAAGTGAGGCGGAGTCGACTTTGAAGACCCTGGGGAGCCGAGCAGGAGACAGGAGCTGAGTGCTGTTCAGTCGGACTCTTCAACGCACCTTTGAGTCTTTGAGAGTTGTTGCTCACTCTAAGACCAGAGCCTGTCTCATGTCGAAACGACCTCATCTGCTCGGGGGAGATCTAGATTCACCCTATACTTCCAGTCTCGACACAATTTGAGGCAGGCTTGATCTCTGTGCGAAAGCCCGCAATCAGTTTGCCTTTCATTCCGGCTTGCCGAATTGTGTCGATGCGGAGGAACCAACCACAAGGCAGGACGTGAGGTTTGTGATCGTTAAAGGTGGTGTGCCACCACTCTGATCCATATTTGCATCCCTTCACAACTGACTCCAGCATCAAGAGAATCGACTTTCGCAAAGCTACGGTAGAGAACCTGACTGCATTTCAAATGCGTGGTATTTCAAGTAGTCGGAAGTTCAGCGACGGTAAGTACATGCTGAAACGGGTGTCAGGTTACCACTGTGTCATATGCTTGTTTCCTTGCCGAGAGTACCACTGCGCCTGTCGTTTAGCCATTGACACGTCTATCGTCGTCAGTGTGGTTGGCGATGGCTCCTCACATTCGATTGCAGTTTCAATGCTTTCTAACTTGACGTGACATTTCCTGGGGTCTGCCTGAAGCCCACAGGAAGTGTTCTGTCCGAACCTTTCTCCGACAGCCAGGCGAGAGGTGAAAAAGCCACGGTGCTTGCATTAGGTCTCATACCCAGCCAGATGTTTGGATTCCCAGTCATTACAAGTTCATGAAAGCTCTCTCAGCGCTGCTTCCGGCTGCAGGCCGATGACTGGGTCTTGTACCACTCTCTGGCCAGAGCCTCGGGGCTCTGGTCAACATGCTCGAACAAGGTTAGACTCGATGCCCGCAAGGGTTTCTATGGCAAAGGTACCGTGCGCCGGAATTGCTGTTCGGTGCGAAACACTATGGTCAGGCCAGAAGTGCAAGCACTTGTCCTGTCAATGACTTTGGACTACACTGCGGTACTTTTTTGAGGCTGGTGTTTCTTGTCCGGTGCTGGTTTCACAGATGTGCATGACGCCGGCATCTGCTGCTGCCACAGACAGTTGATGCAGTTTTCTTTTATGTTCTACTTCTGCCGCTGGCATGTCTTATGGCGTGACATGGTCGATTACTAATTACTAATTACTTACTACTTGTTGCTCGACCAGCGCTTCCGCTGGTGTTGCTCGTGTTGCTGCTACTAGCTACTGCGCTGTTGCTGCTGCTGCTGCTGCTGCTGCGGCCACTGTTTCTGAGCTTTCCAAGCCGAGAGTGCAACACTGCGTTCCCCATCGAGAACGGGACACTTCCAAGCTGTTTCTTCATCGCACTCTTCGGGCTAACACATGCCACGCGACGGCGTGCAACCTTGCTTTTGGACTTACTCTGTATGTTTTTATTTTCTCGTCCGAGCCTTCTTGAGCATGCGAGTTACCAGACGGGGTTGAGCCGCAGTCGCGGGGAACAGGACAAGTCTTTCTCCGTTTTGCTCCGGAGGCTGTTGACATCTGGAGCAGCGGCTGCGTCGTTGTGGAAATGTTGATGCGGGAGGCTGTCCACGTTTCCACTCGGGCACCGATTCTCGGCAGATGCGCCATCCGTTCCTTACAGGCAATGTTCCCGGGGCGCGGCGAGTTTGAGATGCTGCAGAAGATCATTGAGCGGCGCGGGACGCCGGAGCCTAAGCTCCAAGGACTTTCAAGAGGGTTTTTGTCAGTATGCCGGGCTCGCGGAAAGCCGAGGCCTTCGGAAGAAGTTTGGAAGGATGCCCGTCTGCATTGGAGCTCCTGTGCCTGTCCTGAGATTCGAAGAAGGCCTTGTGGGATGCCTGAGCCTCGCATCATGAGGATGTGTCTTCCCTGCCGAACTTCGTGGAGTTCACTCCCCACCCGAAGGTCCGTGTGGGTTCTCCGTAAGACTGAAGACAATGCCCTTATATCCTGACGCACCATGGTCACCATGGCAGGCGCAGATGGATCAACTCCTCCCGAACGCGTCGTAGCTCGGTCTGATAGCTGAGGGCGAGTCTCTCTGGAGCCCAGGATACCACAGTTCACATCAGTTCACTATGTTTTGGTATATTATGATATTTTATACGATATTATTGTTATAGTATGTAAAAGCGTGGTTTTTGCCTCAGGCCGGCCTCCCAAGCTTTCGCAGACTTGCTGTTGACCTTGGATCCCAAGCAGCGCCGGAGCCTCGGGACTCGGGGCCTCGGTTTTCTTAATAACTGCCAATACTATTTTGGGGGTTGCTTATTATGATCATAGTATTATAGTATTACAGTAATATGTACCCCGAAACCGTATTCTAATTGTGATCATAGTATTATAGTATCACAGCACTATGTACCCCGAAACCGTACTATAATTATTGCAGAGGACGTCGGTGCTGAAATGGGAGGCCCCAGTGCTGCCGGGGCCTTGGCCCACGAAGCTCTGAAGATGGCCCAAGCCTCGGCAGAAAGGAAGAAAAGGAGACTCCAATATCCCTGGGTTAAGGAATGTATCTTAGAGTATAGTAGGATCCCTAACATGGTTTAAGGTATGTGCCTTAACTAAGGGATATTGGAGTCTCCGGAAAAGGCTGCGAGAAGTGCTAGTGTTTTTGGAGCCTTCAGGCTCGACCCTTGCCGTGCGCGCCCAGCGAGCTCCCCTTCGTGAGAAGAAGCGGGAGAGCCCAGACATGCCATGCAGAGGGCCAGGGCAAGGAGACGGAGACGGAGACGGAGAGAGAACTTCGGATCTTCGCGTGTTTCGACCTCCGCGAACAGGTGGATAGACGAGACGAGGCTTCAGAGTTCAGCCTGAAGCGCTGCTGGGTTGCCAGGTCGTTTCAGGGGTGCCTGCTTAGATGGGTTCCACGTTTTTGGACCCCGATTCTACAAAGCCCGGTTGCAAGCATGCCCACTGCGGCAGCTGCAAACAGCAACCGGGCCTGAAAGTTTCACGCGTTAGCTGGATGGGATAGGTTGGCACAAGCTACCAAGAACGCAAGCACGACGCACAAACTTCTTCAACTTTCTCCAACCTCCACTGCATCCAGATAGGATGTGGCACAGAGCAAACGAGCTGCTCCGTGCACTGCAGTTTTTGAGTGGCATCTCTGCAAACATGCCAAGTGTTGACGGAGCTCTGACGGATTGATCCGAGTGTCGAGGGGCCCTTCATTCATTGCAGAGAGGGCAGCAAAATTCATCGTGGAATTCGTTGAGCGGTCGGGCCCATGGTTGAACCCTTGGAACAGTAGAGCATGCAGTACAGTGTCGGAGCTATGTTGGGAGAGACACTGCTGAGTTTCAAACTTGGGCTATGCACCTTAGATGTGGGGCTTCTCCACGCGTTCGCAAAAAGAGTTGTTTTCAGAAGATGCAGCTGCAAATGGCCTGGAAGCCAGTTGGAGCAACGACTGCACGATGCTTCTGCACATGTTTCAGCACAAGTCTTGATTCTCATGTCTGAGGATGGATCCGTAAAGGTTTGCAACAAAAACAGCTGCCTCGGATCCCACAAGATATGAGACCTAGTCGCAACAAGGTAGGGACAGCCTTCACATTTCAGTTTACGATGCTTGGAGCAACTAAGTCACAGCCAGGCAAAGACAGCTACGTAGGTGTTTTGGGCCACAGCTCATGCAAAGCATCGGCATGCGGCCAGAGGACGTCTTGTTCTTGACATGCGCCCTTCCACAAACGTGCGTGGCCCAGATAAATCCCAGCAGCGAATCTAGCACTGTGGTATGCAGCTCTATGTTCCCGTGCAGGCATCAAGTATGGTACGGAAGAGCAAGAAGAAAGGTAAGGTTCTTACGACGTTTTTTCGCTTCAGCCACAGCCGGCAAGGTGTTTTTTTCTGGTAGTTTGCCTTCCAGATCCCGCCATGCGTGTGCTTCTGTGTGTTTCTATTTGATGCGCCCAGGTGCTGAAGCAGACTCAGCTGAGGCAACATCGATGGGACCAATTGCAGCCTGGGATGTTCTTCTCAGCAGCCAGGCACCTGCCGCCTCAAAGCCAGAGGCACTAAAAAGCACATCATCGAGGCCATGCGCTGCTTTGGTTGTCCCATCCTGGTTCTATGGCCATTGCAGGGATGACTGGCCTACCAAAGTTGCATGTTGCATGATGATGCAGGGCTTTATGTTGCAGGCGCGCAGCCTCGCCCGCATCTCGTCCGCCCACAAAGGCGACCGCATTGCTTTTTGGGCGGTGCGTGTTTGCTTGCGGCTTGCTACTGGAACTGAGCTCTTGGCGACTGATTCTGCGAGGCCGACGTTGGGCGACAAAGTAGCATGCAAGAGGTCTTGAAGCGGCAACGCCGTGTCAAGGATCAGAAGGAGGAGAGGTCTGACTGGGTTGATTTTACATCTCGGTCCGCTCCTGCGCTCGCAACCGTTTTGCTCCACTATCCTACCCTCTTTGCTTTGGGTAGAGTTCTGCCAACCTCGAACTCGACTTGCGAAGGCCACTTTAGGCAGGGAATGGAACCGCCCAAACCGCCTAATCCTCAATCCGGAATGCGGGCCGGACCCCTAAGTCGCATCCGACACCAGGACCCGGTTGTCATCGAATCTGAGGAGGAGGGCGCGGCAACGTCGTCGAGGCCATGCAGCGACAGGGAACCCAAGGCTGTCAGAGTCTCCCCACCCTTTCGGGCTTAGCAGGCGACCGCAGCTCCTCACTACTCCAAAGGCAGGATGCCTCCAATTGCGCATGCAGATGTGAGCCTGTGAGCCCCATGCTTGCCAGACACATTCCCGGCCGGCTTCGAAAATGGCATCTCCCATGCCCGATGCATCTTCACCAGAGGCTCTGCGTCTGGACTTCTTAAATTAGGCTTGAGGACCATCTTCTGGTAGAACCTGTGCCATATGTTCCAGACATTCATTCCAGGCAACGACACGAGGCATCAGGTACGATATTTCCGGCCCGCCCAGACAAGGAAGGTACACGAAGGTACTATGTCCTTTACAGGAATGTCAAGGTGCAGACGATATCCGAGGGTGCCCGTGGTGTTTGCCAGGAGCCTACCCCGAAGCGCTCGCGAATCACTACGAAGACCAGCAAGAACCACTGGCATGTGTTGTGTGCGGTTGCGCTTTGTTTGCGGTTCTGGTCTGTTCCACCCTGCGAAATCACCATGCAGGTTGATACGGGCTCTTTTGAGGCTTGGACAACATCTGAACCGGGTCCGTTTACAGAATTTGTCTTTCAGGGGTGGCAGAGAACTCAATTCTGGCTCGGGTTGGACCTCAGAGTCAGAGCAGTTCTTGCGGGGAGCTCGCTCTGCAGAGCATGCCGCAAGCAGTTCCGAGGCAGGTCGTTCAGCCAAGGGTTCGAAGCCCTTTGCCCCGTAGCTTACCGATTCGAAGCAGAGTCTTGCCGTAGAGAAGAAAGACCAAAGAAGCATGCTTTTCTTGAGTCGGTTCGCGGGGTCAGAGGCCGGGCTGTGGGAAGTGTTTGGGTTTGGTGCCAGGGCATGGGGGTAAAGCGAGTCGGCCGGCAGAAACCAGGTGGGTCGATTGATGTCGGGGGGCTGGGTCCCGGATGCGGTTCTGGTGGTGTCGGGTACCCGATCCTTCGACACGTGTCGGTGCACGAGAAGACCAAGCGATCCCAGTTGGAGCATCTCTAGATATGGTCTGTTTCACACAAGTAGCATGCGGAGGGTTCAATCATAATGTGCTAGGAAGACTGTCGAGCAGATCTACCAGAAGAAAACGCAGCTGGAACACATCCTCCTCAGCCAGAAACTGAGCCCAGTTGCGTGTTACATGTCAGTCGTGTTGCCCGTCTTGGCATGCGAAGGGCCTGACAGCTATGTTGGCCACTGCCTCGGTAATTGCTTCATGCCAAATTTTGCGGGACCTGCATGCATGCTTTTGCCAGATTATGTTGTTGAACTGTTCCTGTAATGTACACGTGCTGTTGCCGAGAGGCAGGGCTGTGCATCCGGAAGTTGGTTGCTAGGCTCTGTCGAGCGGCAGCAGCTCGAGCTGTGGACTCTTCCTGGAGGGAGCAGCAGCGATTCCTGCATGTCTTTGCATAACTCGCATTTCCGTATGGAATGATGGGGTTCAGCCAGGCAGTGACAGTGCTCCCAGGCCTGCGGCCTGTCGGTACGAGAGCACGCGAATCCGAAGTGCTGTGTCGAGAGTTCAGGATGCTGCGGAGGAAAGTGGACTACGTGCTTGGCACCCGGCCTTGTAAGTGTCGTGGAGCTTTACGAAGAACTGACGTGTAAAGCTGTGTCCAGGCCGGCTCTCTACAAGATTTTCGATGAGATTCTCGTGAATGCTGCGGACAGCCAATGATCCATTCTGGGCGCTTGAATTGAGACCCGAGTGCCCTTGGCAAACTGCGCCAGCAAGGACAACTTGATTCGGGATCCAACCATGAACACCATCAAGGCCACATGAGCCTTCATTCGTGCTGAGTGTTGCAAGTTGGCTACGGCTAAAGCCTCAACCGAAAAAGGCCCCAGACACACCATTCCTGAACTCCAGACGGTTTGTCGGTGCCAGGTTGAGATACACAAGAAACAGTCGCGCATCTCGGTTTGTGTCTCAGTCACTCCGTCCACTTACGGCATGTGTGGCTCTTTTCGCACAGCACATGTGCAGAGGTCTGGAACAATGGCAGGGGGCTTCCAGTTCAGGCACAGTTCGTTGTTGTCACGGACGAGTTCCCTCGCAAAGCCTGTGGTCAGCTGAAAGGTGCACAAGGAGCACCGTTGCTATGTGCCGACATTAGCCATGTGCTTACATCTTTAGCACGTGTACACCAACATTCCAGGAGTTGCTGTTGATGTTTCTGTGCTTTTGACCACTGCTAGAAGTACATGGAAGTTTAATAAGTACCCGTCGGAGTACCCTCTTTCGGGTGCTTGGTGTAGGACGTGTAGCTTATACGTGCTTGAGGGGGGGGAGAGTCTCAGGTTTTCGGCCACCTGCTGACCAGTGACAACTACGACGACAGTGATCGGGATGCAGTATGATTGGATCAGAGATCGGGGTTGAACAGAAAAATGTTCAGGTGTCTGCCAGCCTTAACCATGTGCCATCGACCAGGCTTTGTGGAGTCTTGCTGCAGACGGAGCGTTCCTGTGATCTGTTGTTCCCCATAGCTCCACATAGCCCGATGGTACTGAAAAGCATCCGGCCGGTTTGTAAGTCGCTAGGCAACACCAGCTGCTCGGTGCATGTGAGGTGAGAAGAAAGTCGTTGGTGGTCGGAATGGTATGAGTCTGAGACGGGGTCATCTTAGAGGAGTACAGTGTTGAGATCTTGATGCTGCTGCTGAGGCTATGGAGCCAAGCTGACCAACATCTACTCCAAGAGGTTCATCGTAGAGACTGCTGATTCCGGAAGCGCACGACTCGGCTGCAGCTTTGACGCGTTGTGCATGCCTTTTCTACCTAAACTCCGACCCAGGTCGCAGCAAGTTTCGGCAGCAATGGGGAAATAACATGCGCTGGTCTCAGATTCTCACGGCCCCTACGGCACCAGACACCCAATACCGAGACCCGTCTTCGCTCAAGGAGGCAGGCAGACGAGCCGGAGATCGTGCCATACAAGGGGAAGGCCACTGCTGGCAACTGGAGCACAGCTCGCAATCAAATCAGCCAGCAGGACTTCACAGCAGTGACCTTCGAGCCGGATTTGCAGCGGTTCGGCATGACTCACCTGGAGGAAAGTACAAGACAATTTTAAACACTGCATGGTCTTTTGTCAGAGAAGACAGGACGACATCGTGGCTTTGATGGAGCGCCGTGCCTACGATGTCGCCGCTTCCACGCGAGGACGCTGTGAGGAAGCGTCCTCAACAGAGTCTTAACTTTCCGAGCCTGTATCGGTTCCATCACTCCGGTGGACTGCATCACGTGAGTATCGGCGATGGGCAGTCAGGATAGCGATGCAACAGACGCATGGTGTGCCCATGCGACATGACCTGTCTTGGTTAAGGTCTTCCTGAACGGGAAGTGTTTGGAGGTGGATTCCTTCGAGGAGAGATCCTGGCAAGTCAGGACGGGTGAGCAAAAGTTGCTGAAGCTGCAGGATTACGTCAGTCTCTTCCTGGACCCCGATGATTTCCGAATCAGCGAGGTCAGCGTGAAGAGTCCATTCCGAGCAACCCCACCTTGTCTACTTTGAGGTCTGCAACGATAGATGGGAGGTGGCTATCGCTTTGACAGATGGCCGCAGCCGGAGCTTTCGCAGTGCAAACATCGACGGAGTGAACAGATTCCAGCAGTTCTAGCAGTCACGCTTTTCTCTTCGAGCACACGTTTTTTTCTTTTATTTTTTTTTCCGTTTGGCTTTTGCCCGGAAGTGCACGTGTGCACCTTGTGACAAGTAGAGCGAAACAGCCGAACTGTGACTTGCCAGTCAGAGCTGTGTCCTCTCGAGTTTTGCCTTTTAGACAAGCGACAGCTAGGTCCTCGTGCAGCCATGGCCGAAGGACGCAAGAAGCTGAACCCGTCAGTGATGGCGGCCCTCAAGGTTCTGTGCGAAGCCAAGGAAGATGACCTCATGGATGCCCTTGAGGAGTTCCGGGTCGCACATAGAGCCCGCCTGTCAGCCCTGTTCGGACAAAGTGTGGCTGAGGGCTTGGATGCGTTCAAGCAGGTGGGCTTGGCATCGGCCCTGTTCGGAGAGCTCCCCGATCTACCGGAGCCCGGACAGGACCCGTCAGCCAGTGGCTCTGGTGAGGTACAGCCTGCCCACACGCGGGGACAACCTGTTGATGAAGACCCGCCCGTTAGCGGGGTCCAGGCAGTTCCTGACGACTACCTGGACGAGCTCCCCGCCGAGTTGGACTACAGCCAGTTCGACATGGCGAGCCAGTCAGCCTGTGCAGCTGACACGGGCGGCCTGTTCGGAGGCTGCCCTGCCCAGCCAGCCCAGGGAGCAGTGTTCCCTGGCAAGGGCACGGTGCCAGGCCAAGTCTCCAAGAGCAAAAGCAAGGGCACTGGGCCGCCAAAGAAGTCCCCCCCGGTAGTGCCAGATGACTGGAAGCCGCCAGCCAGTTCGTCGAGCTCCGGGGCAGCAGCCTCCACCGACGCCGAGGCTGCCAAGAAAGCTGGGGCACCAAGTGGCAAGGGCACCGAGAAGGGCAAGGAGAAGACCCGTCAGCCCACCGAGCAGCCGCAGCCCAAGGCCACCGAGGACACCGATGCTACACCGAAGCTCCCGTCAGGACCTCCGGCGGGCTACTTCCCGGGCTACACAGGTGACCATCGTGGAGCTGCCGTGCCGGTGCACATGGAGGACAACTTGCCGGGCGCCACTCGTCGCTGAGGACGGGCAGCCCTTTAGCACCACACCTCCCACTTATTGGGACCTGAGGTCGGCATGCAGGGTCAGGTGCCCACGGTGCCTGAGGCACACATGTACACGCCACAACCTCAGGGGCTACCGAAGGGCCCACAGCAGGCACCGCTGCCCCGCATGTACAAAGGCTGATGCTTGGATGCCAGTTAGCCTAGAGAGAGGGGGCCTGTCAGAGCTGTTTTGTTACCTGTCAGCGACCGCATGTGGCAGGACCCCAGTACACTCAGCTAACAGCGACGCCGAGGTTCAGCCTCCTTCGCACAGACAGTTCGTGCAAAAGAGCCCGTCAGGGCAAGGCGCCGTTTTCGGTCGCCAGGGTTCCTTCTGCAGTCCACTTGTTAGCTTTTGTGCTCTAGGTAGAGAGCAGCCACTCCCGTCAGCTCCCGCCGGTGTGTGCTCTCGCTTCCTCCGCTGCTAAGGTCCTTGTAGCAGTGTGCAGGCAAGTGTGTGCCAGTCAGTGCTGCAGCCTGTTAGGGTGTCGATTTGCACCAGAACCGAAGGAAAGCATATCCCAGCTTTCATAAATTTGAGTCGTTCGATTTTGAACCCCTATTTTTTACTATATATTATACTCTGATCAGCCAAAAAAACGTGAGAAATAAGATCTGTCCAAAAAGTTTTTAAGTCTTCAGGCAAAAAATCATCCTCACTTATGATAGTGATTATATTTGCATCATCTTTTGAGTGAGAGTAGTGCAAAAATCTTGCTAGTTCAATCGCTTCCAAATGGCTCAAAGTAGAAGCAATACCTCCCGATTTATGAGTATTTTTCCAGCCCACCGGAAAGTGAGAGCTTTTTAAATTTTCATTTTGCATAGTACAAGGGCTTACCCCATACCAAAAAAAAACCTCGTGAAAAGCTGACGCAGAGAACATGCAACACCATCCACGGCATCTAGAATTATCGGAAAGAGAGACACAGAGGAATGAGGAAGACTTTTTCGCAATTCCTAAATATAATAAATACCTTATGGGAACTCCAAAAGTGTCCAAGATTCTATTTCTCCGATCATATCTATGATAAAGGTTTATCACGATAATGTAAACATTATACATTCAACGATCTAAATTCTACTACATTCTCGAGAAAATAAGCTGATTCTTCTTTTTATGTACGGATGAAATATATGAGATCTCAACTTGCATTATATGGTGAAATGTAAGAAATTTATCATGACTTTAACTGAAGACACAGAGTTTTTCGAAACAAGTCATTATAAATTCTTTTGACTTGAGTTTAGATTCTCCCTACGTGCTATACTTGGGGATGTGGCGCTTGATGACTTGTTAGCTGCGCCAGCCAGACCAAGCAAGAAGTCCCGTCAGGACATACCCCAAGTACTGCCCCGGACACGGGGCTCTCTGCAACGGCTCGGTGTCGAGCCTTCCCCTCCAGGTTGTAACGAGGTTGCCCAAGTTAACCTGGAGGAAGCCGACAGGCTCTTCTTGAGAGACAGGTGGGCCGCTTCGTCTCAGGCTCCGCGAGAAAGCCGTTGGGTCACATGGACCCGCCTGTCAGAGCGCCGAGGGTACCCCAACATCCCCGTCACCAGTCAGTCCCTCTTTGCAGTTGGAGCTTTGCTGAAGGCTGGCGGCTACCGATCTGCCGCACAGTACATCTCGGTAGCAAAGCAGAAGCACAAGGAGGCGGGGTTCGTCTGGGGTCCAGACCTGGACGAGGCACGCGCCCAGGCCCTTCGCAGCATCAACCGGGGCCTTGGACCAGCTACTCCGAAGTTGGACCTCCGGTTAGAGAATGCGAAACCCCGCTTCACCCAAGAGAGGTCAACATGGCCTTCGATGAGCTCCGTGTGCCCCAGTCAGATAGACTCAGGTTCCCTGCACAGGCATGCGTTACAGCATGCTGGTTCATGCTCCGAGGAATCGAGCTTGCCAACGTCCAGGCCAGAGACGTTACTTTCAACAGAGCGGCCCGCACTGTGAAGCTGCAGCTCCCCGTCAGTAAGACAGACACAGAGGCCAAAGGTTGTTACCGGATGCACCGCTGCATCTGTAACCCCAGGCACTCGTCAGAGTGCAAGCAGACTACCCCGCCAGAGCTGTTCGGGACTGCCTTTCAGAAGTGTCTTTGTGACGACGGCATGCACACTCTGTGCGCGCACCACTCCCTCCTCCGGGTAGTCGTCCAGTTGCGCCGCGAACAGACCTGGCAGCCAGACACACACTTGTTTACGGCCCGGTCAGCTGAGGTTGCCACGAAGGCACAGGTGGTCTTCTTGGCGCGAGCGTGTGCTTTTGTGTTGCAGCAAGAGCAGCTAGACCAGTGGGGATACGATGCAGTGACCCGCTGGTCGCAACACGTGTTCCGGGTAGCTGGCGCCCAGTTGTTTGCCAGGTCTCTCCTAGATGTCACATACATTCAATTGATGGGCCGCTGGGGAGGCACATCAGTGCTTCGCTATGTGCAGGAGGCCGCCGTCATGCTGCCGGAAAAGGCGTCGGAAGCGGTGAGCTTACATGTTAGCAGCCCTTCCCTTTCCCGGGTACCCAGTAGCAGCACTCGAGCCCCCAGTCAGCTAGTGCAGCAAGGCCAGGTCCAGGACCTAGTTAGAGAAGCCGTCCAGTCAGCTTTGAAAGGCTCTCAGCTCGTGGTACACAACACCCGTTCGAAGTTGTGTCACCTACCCTCCCCCAGTGAGAGTCAACTTCCGAGCGAGTCGTGGGTTACTTTGTGTGGTAAGTGGTGGTACGGCACAAGCTCCACTAGAAGGAACCTGTCAGTTCTTGAAGGCTACACCAAGTGCTCGTTGTGTTTCCCGTCAGCTGAGGACCGTGACCGCCCGGCAGCCTCCAGTGTTCAGGCTAGAGAAGTAGAGTCGGGCACTGATTCAGACTCCTCCCAGGAGCACAATGCCGCCAGCTCTAGCTCTGCCAGACCTCGATGATGTTGCTGCCAGGGCAGGTTTTGACACCGAAATTATTGCTTACCTGTCAGCTAAAGGCATCACCAACGCAGGCCTCTTCCTGCACTACTTCACAGATCACACAAAGATTGCCCCGTTCTTTGAACCGCTGCGTGCAGGATTTGACCTGGCAGGCAGCACAGTTAAGAGGACAGACGACGAAAGGCTCATCTTGGAAGCAGCTACTTTGGTAGCGCTCGATGAGCTTTCCGTTAGGCGTACTCAGATGCCTGCAGCATCCACGCCAATTGCTCCGACCGCCCCGTCAGGATCCTCTGCGCCGGCAGCATCGGACTCTGACAAGGTTCCCAAAACCCTGCCAAAGAACTACTGGTCCGACTATGTCAAAGAGTTTGAGTCTGTGGTCCTGTTAGGTCGCAACAGAGAGTTCCCAGCACACCTGTTGTTAGGAGCTGAAGAAGTGCTAGCTAGAATGGTGCACCAGCACCAGGTCTCCAAGCAGTACTCTCCTGTCCGGCTCGGAGAGATAATCTCCTTACGCCACTTCACACCGGGCAAGGCAGCCAACCCGTTCGCGCCCAAGGACGACAGCCGCACCAAGATGATCCTCGACGACTCAGGTACCTTTAACAAGGCCATGCGTCACGTGCCGGAGCCCCAAAAGCTTGTTACCCTGTTAGATGCAGTGGATGCCATCAAGTGGGCCCTCATGTTCTCCCGTTGGTGTGACGAACATGACGCTAGTTCGTGGGCCGAGTTTTGGCAGAACCTTTGCAGGGACTACCCCAACAAGTATCCCCAAATTAGGGCGTTCTTTGACAAGGCTTTCCTACATGTTAGTTTGCAGATGAGAGCCAACAAGTCCTTCCATGAGGCAGCCAGTGAGGTGATGGCGTGGCCCAAGCAGGAAAGGCAAAGGTGATCAAGGTCACAAAGGCGACTCCAAGGGTGTTAAAGGTAAGTCGTTTGACAAGGGTTTCGACGGCGGTAAGGGCAAGTTTGCCGGTCAGCGCCAGTGGCAGTCCTCAGCCCTTTTAGCCAGCCTCGTCCCCAGTGCCGACTGTTTGCCCAGGGATTCTGCAAGTTCGGTTCCGCGTGCAAGTTCGCACATGGCCCCCAGACAGCTGCTGTTCCTCCAGGCTTGCCTCAGTTCCCACCTGTTGTGCCGCAGGCTCCGTTTCAGGTGGCACCGCGAACTTAGGGACAGCACGGCCAGCTGGAGGGCCCGCCAGTCAGAGCCGACCCACCCTGTCAGGGCCAACAGCCAGCCCAAAGGCACCCGTCGGTGCCACAAGCTTCGACACAACTTGCAGATACTTTCCCTAACCCGTGCGCTCCTGCACCCACCCGGTGTGCAGGCCCTAACCCTAAGTCTGTGTGTACAGCTCGCCAGGATGTTGCGCCGATCACGGCTAGCACTCCAGTCGCACCTTGCTCCAGTCAGCCAACACTCACTCCCACCGCTCCACACCCTGTTGGGCCTGGACTTGGCTTTCACACTCAACCAGCCTTGGCAACCGTGCCATCCCAGCCTGTGCAGTGCTCCCTCACGGTTGAGCACCCGTCCGCAACCTCTCCACGCCCTCCTGCAGTGTTGTGCTCCCACCGGGTCGAGCACTCACACAACCCTTCTAAACACTCCCCACCACAGGGGAACACAGCAAGCCTCATCCAGCCTCACCCAAAGCCTCTCTCCTTCCTCCTGCAGTGGTGTGCCGCCGACAGGGCGAGCACCCACACACACCTCTATCGCCCACTTCGACTTGGGCTACTCACCAACCTCAAACAGCACACAGACCGTCCCGTCCGTCCTCTCGCCCCGTAGCAGTCCTTTCCTTCTTTTGTGGCCTGGGCACCACCTTCTTAGCCCTCCGTGACCTTGGCGTGTCGCCCGTCATCTCCTGGTCTTGGGAGGTCAACGAGGACTGCAAGAGGGTCACCTCGAGTCACTCTCCTCACGTTAGACACTGGGGTGACGCTTTGACCTGCAACCCTCAGTCTGTCGCCGAGTTGCTGCGCTCCCAGTGCCCCTCAGACACCTTGGTGCTCGTGTGCTCGAGCCCTCCTTGCACAGACTTCAGCCAGATTCGCTCCCGTCAGCCTGGGCTTCAGGGTAGCGAAGGTTGTAAGTTCAGGTTGTGGGTGGCCTGGTTTAAGAAGTTCCGGTCAGCGTTGAAAAGACAACACGTCTTTTTAGTCGAGAACGTGGTAACAGCGGCCGCCCTCCAGTCAGAACTGAGCAGCCTTCTGCAAACAACCGCCTTTGTGGTTGACGCGGCCTCCTTCGGTTTGACTTCGCGACCGAGACTCTGGTGGTCCAACGTGATCACACCTCCCGGTAGTGACACACCACAAAACCAAACCCCGCCAGTGCTCGCGGGTTTGGCGCGTTGGGGGAAATTTAATAAGTCTTGGCAGCTTTTGCCTAGTTCGCTGGCATCTCCGAGTACTCCCGGTGCAAGATGATCGGAAACTCCTGGCACCTCCCGTCAGCTCGCTTCATCTTGTTCGTTTTGCTGGCCAGTTGTAACGTGATCCCAGTGACAGCGGGACCAGTACCCGAATGGTACCCACGAGTAGATGCTCTACCGTGGAGCTCTAACCTCAACCCGTTAGGGGCCCGCCCGATCGAGCGCGCAGCAAAGATCTGGCTTTCTTCAGGGCTTCAGTGGGATCCCCGAGAACCCCCTAGCTTGCACCTGTCAGGACCCACTGAGGACACTCAGCAGCACTTGCAGTGGGCGCTGTCCCTTGACTCCAACAAGCTGCATTTTTCTGTGAACAACCCGTGTGTGCAGTGGGCTCTCCAGTTCGGGCAGAGCCTAGGTCGTGACCTCAGCCGGTGGAGAGAAGAGCTTGTTCAGGACGTTCGCAGCCTGAAGGAAGACCTCCTGTTCGAGCAGGAACAGTGGCTCCTGTCAGCACCCCAGCACGTGCAGCAAGTCTACCGAGTCTACCGCCAAGGTGGAGAGTCACTGGTTCTTCAACCCCTGGTAGTGCTCCACCTTCTTACCTTGTTCGAGTTTCCTGGTACCAACGAGGTAGCCGAAGAACTCCAGTTCGGCTTTAAGGTGTTAGGCCCCCTTACCCCGGGCACCGGATGGGACGCCCGCCAGGACTCTAAGTACAGCAGGCCTCTCTCCCGTTCGCAGTTCCAGGCGCTCAACACCGAGCACAAACGCGCCTTGTACTCCGACACCAAGGAGTCGGAACACACAGCAACGATGCTTGAAGAGATTGCTAAGGAACAGCTGAAGTCCAGGTTCCAAGCCCCGTTCGAACCGGGCACGATAACATCCGACCAGCAGTCACGCGCTGCACGCGCGTTCCCCGTAGTCCAACAAGACAAAGTGCGACGCGCCGACGACTGGCGCAGATCGCACCATAATAGCACCGTGTTTGTGCAGGACTCCCCCCACCTTACGCGCGGACACAGTCAGTTCTGAACCTGGTTCAGGCGGCAGCCCAGTTCGGCGAGCCCACAGTGGCAGCCCTAGACCACGACGGGGCTTACCGAGCACTTCCCGTTCGAGATTCTCAGGAGTGCTACGTTTTCGTCCCCAACCAAGCCCAACCCAGCGTGTTCCGACATTTGGTGCTCCCGTTCGGAGGCACGGGCAGTGTCTGGAGCTACCTGAGGATAGCTGACATCATTTGTTTTCTGACCATCACCATGTTGTTCATCCCGGCAGCACATTTTGTCGACGACTACTTTTACTCCGAGCCGTCACACACCAGTGAGTCAGCCTTCACGTCTTTCTGCCTGCTGCAAGCCTTGTTAGGTTTCCAGATGAAAGAGTCCAAGGCCCAAAAGCCAACAACCCACGCCACCTTGTTAGGCGTTGTGTGGGAGATCCTTGCCGATAGCGTGAAAGCTGGACCCAGTCCTTCTAGGATTTCCAAGCTCCAGAACCTGGTAGAGAAGGCCTTGTCCGAAAACAGACTCACACCGGACGAGGCTGCACACTTGGCAGGCAAACTCAACTTCGTTTGCTCTTGGGTCTTTGCAGGTGTGGGAAAAGCCCTTTTGAAACCTCTTTACACCAGGCAGCACTGCCCTTTCCCCCAGACGTTCTTGAACGAGCCCTTGAGAGCGGCACTCAGGAGCCTGTTAGGCCGGCTCCCTTTGCTAAAGCCGAGGACCTTTCCGCTGAGAAGCTCCCTCAACCCTCACAAGCCACATCTGCTCTACGCGGATGCCTACATAACCCTGGCTGGATCCCGTCAGGCAGCTAGCAAGTGGCTGAAGCAGGCGACAGCTCTTTCGGTCCTGAAGGGCTCTAGCAACGGAGTCGGTGCTGTCTTCCTCTCGCCGTCAGGAGAGAAACTCGCCTTCCGAACAGAAGTACCAGTTAGACTTCTCAGCAAGGTGGCCACGACCAAGGCATTCATTTTTTGGCTGGAGGTGCTGGCCCAGATTATGAGCCTGGCAGCAGTCTCGTCCTCCCTGTCATGAGACGTGGTGTGTTTCGTAGACAACAGTGCCAGTGAGCACGCACTTAAGAAAGGCTACTCCTGTTAGGTTGGTTCTGGAGTTGGGTTGCCTCTAGGAATCTAAACCTTTTCTTTGTGAGGGTCTCCAGCAAAGCGAACTTGTCAGACGCGGCTTCAAAAGGAGACTGGGCACCAAGCGACTCGTTAGGGTGCCGACGCTGCAGCCCCGACTTCAGCAAGACGTGGGACACCTTGCAGAAGTTGACAGAGACCTCTGTGAAGCCCGACGCGGCCCTGTTCGAGAACCTGGTCGGCCTGTTAGCGCTGCCAACCGCCGCCCAGTGAGCCGCGCGTGAGAGTGGTCGTTCCGCGCGGAGTGGCAGACTGCGGACCGACCTGTTCGCCTTGAAAGGGCTTGAGCAGGGGTCCATGACCCGACGCCACGACACTCCGCGGGTAGTGGAAAAGAAGAGCGAACTCCTGTTCGCAGCCGGTTAGAAGCTGTAGGAGCGAGACTTGTCCGGAAGTGCACGTGTGCACCTTGTGACAAGTAGAGCGAAACAGCCGAACTGTGACTTGCCAGTCAGAGCTGTGTCCTCTCGAGTTTTGCCTTTTAGACACCCTCCACACCCGCCCGGAGGCAGACTGCGGACCGACCTGTTCGCCTTGAAAGGGCTTGAGCAGAGGTCTGTGACCCGACGCCACGACACTCCGCGGGTAGTGGAAAAGAAGAGCGAACTCCTGTTCGCAGCCGGTTAGAAGCTGTAGGAGCGAGACTTGTCTGGACCTTCGTGGCCGAGGCAGCGGCTTTCAGCAAGTCAGCTTCGTGAACTCCATCTGCACCAGTCGAGGATGCCGCGCTGGATGTGTTTCTGGGGCCCATAAAAGTCATGGAAAATCCATAGTATAGTATGTTATATTATATTTCACTATACTATTCTTTATACCGGAGGAGGCACGCACGTGAACTGTGTGGCGGAGCAGGCAGGTCGATGGAATTTTGTCTCACGTTTCACGAGCCCCGGGAGCTGCTTCGCTTCGATCTGCCCTGCAGAACCTGAGGTCGTTGCCGCAGTCATGGAGGAGCTGGGCAAGGAGAAAGGGGCCGCAAGCTCAGAGCTCTTCATTGGATCCGTCATTTTCGGTGTAGAGTGTATGGAGTGCTCGAGGCCAAGGGAACTCTGGCTGTGAAGCCACAGCACGTGTGAGTCTGAGTGCAACCGCCATG
Source organism: Symbiodinium sp. CCMP2592 (assembly GCA_905221615.1). NCBI lineage: Eukaryota > Dinophyceae > Suessiales > Symbiodiniaceae > Symbiodinium > Symbiodinium sp. CCMP2592. The sequence continues at coordinate 1,649,403 of CAJNDT010003223.1, forward strand.
GAGCAGCGAGAACTGAGTGTTGCGAAAGCCGATTCAATGTGTGTTGAAGTTCGAAGTTTCCGGGAAGACGAAGCGTTGGAAGGTCAAGAATCATTTGTGGGTCTTCGTAAACTGCCTCATTGAGAACCCGGCTTTTGATTCGCAGACGAAGGACCCTTCGGAATGAAGCAGCAAGCGGCAGTGGCCTCCCCGCCTTTCGCACACGCCCAGTTTGAGTTTGAAAGGAGACCTTGACCACGAAGAAGGAGCGCTTCGGCTCAGCGTGTCAGCTGCCGGATTCCCGGGCTGTCGGACTTCGTGTGGGCTTCGAAATATTGCTGCAGCTGCCACTTCCAGGCCCCGTGCAAAAGAAGTGACATGAAGTTGTTTCTGTCAATTTTCAGCATGTCTTCTCGGACTCTGTTTGTGCTTGCGATCACCTGTAAAACTCTGGGTGCCCGCAGAATCGATGCCGGAGCACTGCTACTGTCCTTCCGCTTTCGGACTTGCCTTCAAGCCGGCCCACGTTTCATGACTTTGCTACCACCCACTCTTGTTCTGTCAGTTCCGAGGTTTTCGTTCCATCCATTCCTTTCTCTTGCTGCCCCGAGGCCCAATTTTCAGATTTCAGGCACCGTCACATGTGGCGAAAAGACGAGATTGCAGTCGCGTGGAAGACATGGTAGGCCTGTGCAGAGTGTCCGCGCTTGAGCATCGAGCCGTTCGGATGTCGTCTGCTCCTGCTAGGAAGGACACTGTGGGACAGTCATGACCCACCGCTCACCGTTTGACCCCCCGATCCGAACGCTTGGAGGTTCATGGGTAGTTATACGTAACCATATTTGCGGACCTATAACCCCACTTACAACTACCCATGAACCTCCAAGCAGAGGGCTTTCAAAGCGGATGTTCTGTTGTTTCTGCGCTCACGGATTGAGCCCGGCGAGAACAGGGGCATTTTTGCTTTCGAATAAATGTTGTTCTACTGATGAACCCGGCTGTTACGACGATTGCCTAATCTGGCCGAAGCATTGCAACTCGCCGGCGGATCGAAACGGTTCGTTCAGTGCTCGAGTTTTTCGGATCGAGTTCAGGTCTGAGAAGCTCCTCGCGGATGTGTGCAGCAGCGGCATTGCTCCACCCCCAGCATGGACTTTGTTGAAGATCGCGGTCGATGCTGGCTTAAAGCAGGTCGAGACACTGCTGGAATGGTCCAAAGCCTTGGGCAAAAGCCAGCGTCTCAACAAGTACCCAAGGACGCAAGACAGGACTCTGTTCGGCTGGCGCATGCAAGCTTGCCGTGGATCGGCAGGTGAGTTGGCACGGCATCTCAACAAGAGCGTCATGCCAGCTTTGGTCTTGGGGATGGCGGAGCGTCGTTGAAGGGCAGGTTTGTTGGTGTCCTGCAGCAAGCAATGTGACAGGTCGGGAAGTGAAGTAGCCACAACGTAGCGTTTTGGACGTCGGTTGCGTTGCATTTTCAAGCCTGGTCCCTGCTCCTGCTCCGGCTTCTCCGGCTTGGCTCACAGGAAACCGTTTGTGTAAGTAGAGAGTGCCTTGGTGCACTCGGGACGGGGCGGGCACGCCAAACTGCTAGTCTTCACCGTCGGGATCTCAGCTCCTATTTTGGGGTTCCTTATAATCATAGTATAACATAACCCAAAACCTTATTCTAATTACAAAGGTAGCCCGCAGAGAGCGCCGAAGCTGAGAGCGTCGCCAAGGTGGAGCAGCTTTGGGCTGCATCCACGAATGCAGGGCCCTGGCAATAATGCCAACAACATCCGGATGGGTGTACCCAACATGATGATGGGCATGGGCCAAGGCGGGACAAGTGGTCAGATGGGTTGTGACTAAAGTTGCCACCAAAATTGATGTTGAAACGAGTCTTGACGCAGCTCCTTTGCTTGGGAACCCTGTCTTGGCAGGCATGCGAATGCCCATGGGAATGCCCATGATGGGCATGCCCATGATGGGCATGATGGGCATGCCCATGAATCCCATGATGGCCATGCCGATGAACCCCATGATGGGCATGGGCATGAACGCCGGCATGGGCATGAACCCCGGTATGCCAGGCCAGTGCATGGCACCTATCCAAGCTGACACTGCCAGACTGCACTGCATAGCACTATCCCCGCTCTCTCTACGACTCTACAACTGACTAAAGTATGCTCCAGTCTTATGGCGGCCGCGCATGTCTTTGCTTTGTTCCCAACCTCCCAGGCGCCCAGTCGCCGTCGCCGTCCGGACAAGGAGCCGACCGCAGTAGCGATCTCATCTGCGGCTTTGGAGGGGGGGACCTCACTTGTTGAGCTTTCCAGCTTGGTCGGGTCGGCAGCACGTGTGATAACAGCCAGTTTTGCAGCAGGAAGAACTTCTGCTCGTCAGACGCTGTTTCCATGTGCAACTCCAGGTGCTGGGGTGAGTCCTGCAGCTAGCACGGCTGTGGTGCCGCCAAAGGTCGACACTCAGCCGTGCTCTCGGAGATTGTCAGTTCGTTTACCATTCCCTGCTTGAGTCGATTGCGCTTGAAACCGGAACGCAGCTGAGGCCCATACCAGAGTCTAAAGTGCTTCCACCGCACCTCCCGCCGGGTGTCGTGCCACCGGGTGTCGTGCCGCCGGGTGTCGTGCACCGCGAGCGAAGCCGCAGTCGAGACGCCGTGCGGGTACCAGCGAAGGCGCGGCAGGAGACCGGCCAACGACTTTTGGAAGACACCTTTTTGGGATTTCCTTGAGGCTGAGCAGGAGCCCGAGCCAGCTCGGGAGCCAACGCCTCCTCGAGAGAAGACGCGGCGGCCTAAATCTCTTTGGGAAGAGGGTCCCTCCTTGGGTCCCGACCCGTTGGCCACCTGGGACGTCCTTGAAGATCTTCAGAACTTGTCCTGCGGGAGGCCTCCCAGATGTCATCTTCACAACACAAAGAAGCCCAACACAAAATGCAAGTTCTGCCAGCCGCCCGGGCATGATTGTGCGGATGGGTTGGATTCCTTCGTGGCAGGTGCCCAGCGGCGAGTATGAAGACTTGTAAATGCTCCCTTTCCTTTGTTGCCAGGAGATGGGTGGCAAGTCAAAGCCAGGCCCAGCCCGAATCTGACAAGGCACGGTGTCGCCCTCAAGGAAGCCACTACTTGAGTCCGTGTGCAGTGCCACGGACAGGCTGACAAAGAAGGCTGGGCTCTCAGCGACACATTCCACTGGACCCAGGATGACCCACATCTCAGCACCGACCATCTTGCGGCCACACTTTTCCCGGCATTTGTGCCCGCGCTCCTTTGCTGAGGCAAGCACAAGGACGACAAGTCCAAACCCAAGGATGCAGAAAAGGCCCAGGCGCTGCCGCGCTTGGAAGTTTCGTTGCCGGCACTACACGGCTAGGGTAGCTTGTTGTCCTGACACTGTTCAGCTTGAAGTGAGCAGCTGCCACCTGTGCATTGGACAAGGAAGACGAGGAAGACTATTCTCGTCGGACTTTCAAGTGCAGTAGCTTGCTCAAGGACAGCTCCTGTACGTCCTCTTGCATTTGGCTGGTGCAATTGCTGTTTCAGGTCATGGTGGGTGGTCAGGTCATGTCAATAACATCGGTGGATCCAGCAACACAAGATCGCTCTTATAGTTGTCAGCGACAGCAGCACTATCATGAACACACGGCTGGTGGTCCTGGGTACCTGCAGCGTAGACGTAGTGGTGGTGGAGGTGATCGTGGTGGCAGCGGTGGTGGTGCTGGATTTTGTGACATGTGTCGTCAGCGGAAAAGACAGCTGCGTCAGGACCAGATCTTTGGCTCTAGCTACTTCAAGAGCCTCTTAGACATCAGCGATCTCGACCCCTTGACGGAAGAGATCGCTAAGTACGTCGACCCCTTTGTGCTTGCAGAATTGAAATTGCCAGGGTGCTTTGTGACACGCAGTGTTAGCAGAGTTTGTGTTCCAGCATAGCAGCACCTCCCTGCAAACACCGGCATGAAATACTCAGCTCGCCCAGGCCGACACCCTCGACGTGTACAACTCGGGGAACAACGTGCATCCTTCCTGCTTCATTTGTCAGGCAGGAACGTGCAAGCTACCTGTTCCCATGGCCGTTGTCTGCGGTTGTCCTTCGTGTAGCAACACGGGTGTCGGCCTTCGTTGCATCTTGGAGTTCCATAGCTGTGTTCGTACTGTAAGGTCTATCGCCTCTTCACGCTCCCGCAGTCGGAAGACTTGGATGAGCTTTTGGCACACCTGGATGCGAACCCTTCTGCCAAGGTGCCATGAACCCCCAAGTCAGGATTTCATTTCTGGTCGCTAAAAGTTTAGAAGACCTTCGTCTATGGCATCAGGTTCGCTGTGCCGCCTTCCTGTACGTTCGCTTTGTGGTGCCCCTGCCATCTGTGACCGAGTTTCAGAGGTCCGGGCAAGCTTGCATGATCCTGAACTTACGAGGTACCTCCACACAAGCTGTGGGACAAGCTAGACGAGGCCCTCTTTGACGACCAGGAACTGAAGTATGTTGATGGCGACAAGCAGGCCTGACATGCAAGCCAACACAATTGGTGACGCTTGGCTTGTTGCCGTGATGTTTCTGTGGTAGGTTACTACCACCATTCGAGAGTATGTGGAGAATCTGCTGGTCAAGGCTTTGCGGCCTTTGTGCTGGTGTTGTTGCCTCCGCACTAGCCTCCCAGTTGACATGCACTTCAGGCATCTTGCTCTTGCGTTTCTTCAGACTCCGCATGTGCTTTACATCTTCTGGGCTCCAAAGGACAGATACTACAACACTCCGCTGCCGAGAATTCCAGTGAAGGCCGGTCCCGGGACCCTGTTAAGGAATTTAACTTAAGACTTAAGTTATCATTGGTTACCATCTATAAGGATTCCTTTAAGGGACTTATCAAGGTGCCGTTAAGGGTTTAGGGTTTAAGGGGTTCAAATTAAGTTACCATAGTAGGGGTCTATTGTAGATAACTTGGTTTCCTTATTATGGTACCTTAAATTAAATCCCTTAACAAGAACCCAGCTGTCTGCTGTTGGCTCCAGGGTCCTCTCTCCCACTGCAGTCACGCAGTGGATGTCAGGTCTTTGGGTTTATCAGACTCCGAGGGGACTTCGCTTCCGTGTTGCGGTATGCAGAGTGTGCTCACCCTACACCCTTAACTTAACCCTAAACCCCACACCCTAAACCCTACACTCTAAACCCTACACCCTAAACCCTCAACCCGACACCCTTAGCGCTAGCTGCCCCGCAGCTTTTCCGAGGTTCGGCAGCATTTGGAGAAGGAGCTTGCTCCCCTCTCACAGCCTGGGCCTTACATCAGAGAGGCCAAGACCCAAGACTTCGGTAGGATGACTTCGAAGGCAAGGAGATGTCACATACCATTTAACTTATTCCATAATATGCATGAGATATGAGATTTGGGATGCTAGCCGCTACATTCTGTGCGTTCCATAGCATATTTTTGTATGAGATGTTGGATATCGCCTATTATCAGTCCCGGACCTTCGCAGACTTCCAGGTTTCGCAAGCGCATGGCTGCGGTCCAGAGGGAACTGCCTCCAAAGAAGGTCCGGTGGTGCGGTTTCAGGGCCCAGGAGCCTGGCGCTGCAACGACTCGACCTTGCATTTTCACGGCTCCCGAATCCCTAAAACCCTAAACCCTAAATCCTAAACCCTAAATCTTAAAACATAGATCCAAAACCCTAAATCCTAAACCCTAAGTCCGAAAACCCTAAATCCTAAGCCCTAAATCTTAAAGTCTAGGATTGAGGTCCCAGGTTCCAGGTCTGAAGAGAGTGCTGCATCGGAGGTTGCCGGCACAGCCGTGGAAGTTTACGTAGATGGCAACTGGCTGCCCGGCCACATCAAGAGCTACGTAGGCGCGGCGCGATGGGAGACGGACAGACTTCTACGGGTCTTTTAACCGAAATCTTGGAGTTCAAAGGGCCTTATCAAAGCAGAAGAAAGCAGAACTCGAAGCCTTGATTTAAAGGTCTTCGTGGATGCAGGAAAAGTAGAGAATCCGGAGCCTTGAAGGGCTTCAACAAAGCGGACAAAATCGAAGGGTTGGTCAAGTGTAGGAAGGCCATCGGTCGGGAAGAAGTGGTCAGAGTACGAATTCCAGCACTGAGGTGCCGGGTTGGTGTAATGTAGGAGCCAAAATAAACGCTATTCTAATTGTTAAGGCCCCCACATTATTGAGTTCAGGCTTCAAGGGCGAGCCAGACTTCCCAGGCTTGAGTGATCATGCCTTCTCGGCATGACACCTGAGTTTCCTCGAGGATTGGCACTCATCCCTTCTTGCATCCTTGATTCTGGACCCGGTTCTCTTTTTGTTGTTGCGCACCCGGGTGAAATTCGGTGACACGTTCCGGGGAGGCCGCCAATGCTAGCAAAGATCGCGTCTTCAGCAGGGTTGTTGATATCATATTTAGCACAGAGTCGACATCCGTTTCAAGGCCAGTCATTGTGAGTTTAGGGTTTCTTGCATCTCATGTCTGCATTTTTTCGGATTTGATCCATCACATTTTGGGGTTTGAGGTATTGCAGGCCACAGACTTTGTATTGTCCTGTCCCTCCCACAATCTCTTTTTGTTCAGCCCATTGTAAGTTGGGGCCCTGCCCCTTAAAGGAGTCCAGAGAAGCTAGCCACTGGTTGGTGAGTGACAAGTTTTCTTTCGGACTGATCAAGAAGCGAAGAAGCCAGCCAGTGACGGTGACAGCCCTTCATCCCTGGCGACGCAAAATACCGAAGCCGAATCCCAAATATGGGGAGGGTTCCTCTACTCGTGCCGCAAGGCCAGCACAAGCGCAAAGTGAGTATTCAACTTGACGATGGCGCGATGGTACAGTCCCACTTGGGAAAGGCCGGGAATGCGACAGGTGCAGCAACCAGAAGGGTCAAATAGTGGCACGTTGAAGTGTATCATCTCACTTCATGTGGTCACGGCAGGACTAGAATGACTAGAAGCCATGACACACGTTTTTTCCAGTCCGGAGACCACAGTCAGCAGCTGGCACTATGGCCTCAGCCTGCGATCCTGATTCCAAGGAAAGGCTTTGGAACCAGATCGGAATCCAGAGCTGCAGCAATTCGTAATCTCAGATTGTTACGATGAATCAATGGCTTGGGTTTTCTCGAATATCATCGCCTCGCACCGCTCCGATGAACCGCTGATGAGATGTTGGACATCCTTCGGCAGCTTAGTCCCGCGACCCACGACTTTCCCTGGCTTCAGGTTGTGCTGAGAGATGAGGAAGTATCTGACAAAGACAAGGAGAAAGACAAGGACGACAAAGAAGAGAAAGATGAGGCTGTGGTCGTCACATGGCACGGCACGAGGAAATGGGTCCTGGTATTTCTACTAAGCAGGGCTGCCCAGGCCTAGGCCCCATGCCACGGATCTGCAGAGCTGTTGTCGGGTCGTGTTGGTGGAGACCCTGGTGGCTGGTGGGGTCCACACCAGGGACTGCCCTGGAGGGGTTTGCAAGTCGATACTCGTACGTCGCAGCGTATGTCGTGCATCCAGATCCAGTAAGCTACACGTAGGTAGAAACTGTCACGCTTTCACGATCCGACCGATCCTTCCTGGAAGAACAAGGACGAGAAGAAGGAGGGCGATGAAGAGGAGAAGACAAAGGACGAAGCACCTTTGACCTTGAATCTTAAGGGCGAAGCAGTCTCTTGGGGCCGTCACGGCCCCAAGGGCACCATGCCGAGTAGAAAAGCCCACCCTGGACATTTAAAGGCGGGTTTCCTCTCACGTCTGGCGCCACAGACCTTGGATGATTCATACGTGGTAACTCCGACAAAGGACCACGACCAGAGAAAGAAAAAGAAAGACAAGAAGGCGGCCCGCGTAGTCCGAGAAGCTGTTTCAGACTGTTCCATTGCGCTGGCAAAATAACCGATAACCTTGGCTGTCGGAAGGACGACCGGGACAGCAGTCGCAGCAGAAGTCGTAGCCGCAGCAGACATCGCCCAGTGCTCAGCATCGCGGTCTCAGCCCACTGCTGCGGAAGGTCGCTGAGGACAGAACTTTACGCCTTGCTCTGACTGTGTTCAGGTAGTCGTAGCCGCAGCCGCAGACGTGGGAAGCCCTGCGGGAGCGGATTGTTGGAGAACCGGTCTGGGTCTCGGCGCAGCTTCCAAGGTCGCGGTAGCTCTCCAGATTGGGCGCGCTACAAGGCCAGAGGAAATAGACTCAATAGATCTACGAGACAGAGCATCTGGAAAGTCACTGACAGGGCTCCATGGATCCCAGCGAGATAGAGAGGCTGCGAGAAAAAGCTAGAGAAGAGGCACGAACGGGACTGCTTCAGGGGTGTGCTTACTGGCAGCCGGCCCAAGCCAGGCAGTGGTCGGTGTGGGCAAGGCCTACTCCAAGAGACCAACCACTGTCGAGGGTGAGATGTGGCGGGGAAGCGGGCCGATCGCTGAGTGACCATCATCTTCAGTCCTCCGTTCTCTATCGTTCTCTGGCCTTAGTCACTTCCAATACCTGTTACGAGTATTTGTAATGAGGTCCGAAGGGCGCGTCTCCATGCTCGGCGGCTCTCACAGCTATAGTGGAGGCCTCAGTCACTGCTGCACCGGGTCGATGCCCAGGCTGTTGCATGTGCAGCATGAGCAGAGCAAGATTGCTTCCCGTAGAATCCCGTAGAGCCTTGCTTGCTTTCACTGCTGACAAACAGCCTTCTTGTCTCTAGCTAGCCTGGAGGCAAATCTAACAGAAATGCTCCACATCAATAGTCCCATAGAGCAGTGCTGGTCACGCTTCATCTTGCCCTTGCCAGGCTCGACCCGATCTTCCGGCGCAAAGGGTCCCTCTGACACTGAGATCAGGAGCAGGATCTCACGTGAAGAGGAAGAGGTGCGGTTTCCACATGCTGGTGCCCTTTCCCCAGAATTCCTCACACCAAAAACCTGCATGTCGAAGGAGCACAAGAGGCGAATGCGAGAGATCTATGAGAAGTACGGCTCTGTGTCTGCCCCTCGCGGATCTCATACGGCAGGAACCAAAGCATCAATCTCCAACTTCCAAATGCCTGAGGTCAAAAGCGACATCCGGTAACACGGGGACACAGCGCTCCTCAGAGATTGACCAGCCAGACGTGCTCCGCTTGGGCTGACCTTGTGCCGCGTGAAAAAGATTTGATTCTTTGTTGGAAGAACCTCACCATACCTCACCTCTGTCACGATAGTCTGTGCCGGATCAGAGACCCTGCACGGCCATGGCTTGATTTTCACGGCAAGCACGAAGGATCAGGGCCATGGGTGCTTTGCGCTCCACTCGCCACATCTTGCCAGGATCTGGGTCTTCAGAAGCGCCTCTTCGGAATACCGAAGCTCGAGGACGCCTGTCTGCAACTGCTTGGAGTTGCTTTGCTTTGCTCCGTTTGGCAGCAGGATGCGAACAAGGCCGGCACCAAGCAGTCTCGGGACTGCACTCTCATCATCACGGAAGGAGATTCGGCCAAGGCGGGGGTCTCTCATAGCAGAGGTGAAAGGAGTATCTGCCTCCTTCAGCGGCCAGCCAGGCTCTGGCAGTGGCCGGCTTGAGCATCGTAGGCGAGGGCTCCGCTGGATTGCTTTCATTTCGCAGAGCTGCGCTGCCCAAGCTTTCGACGCTTCTCTGCCCTCACGAGGCCGGGATCACTACGGGGTGTTCCCACTCAGAGGAAAGCTAAGGCACCTTCTGCTCACCAGATTGCTGCGCTGCTTCCTGCCGCTTTGCTGGTAGAGTCTCGCAGCTTTCTTCAGTGAGCCTGGCGGCAGGAACGTCAGGGAACTGACGGAGAAGCAGATGATGGATAACAAGGTTCTGATCTATCGTTCCTTCTCTGAGGAAGCTGCTTTGCACTTGACTCGCATGCTGAGGAGATTGAGGCTCTGATGAAGATCATGGCCTTCGACGTATCCAAGAAGTACCAGGCCGCAGCAAAAGCCCCTTCTGCTCAAGTCGAAGGTGACAGCTACAGTTGAATCTTAAGTCAGCTGTCATGTATTGTGCTGGGCACACCAGGATGCAAGCAGCTTGCGGTACGGCTCCTTGATGATTATGACGGACCAGGCCCCCGCCCCTTTCATCTCGCGTGCAGATGAGTCAGCCAGGAAAGGCAGTGGAAATTGCAGGACTTCGACGGATCCCACATCAAGGGCCTCGTCATCAACTTCATAGAGCACTGGTTCCCTGGCCTGGCCTGGCCTACTCGCCTCGATGTAATTTTTCCCGTGCCCTTGATTTGACTCAGGTTTCCTGGCCTCCTGCAGTGTGAAGGCTTTCTGCGCGAGTTCGTGACACCAATCGTTAAGGCTGGGACTAGTCACAGGTCTCAAGAAGCAGTTCTTTGCAGAGTGCCTGCAGGTCAGCAGGGGTGATGAAGTGGTCACCTTCTTCACGGTGTCTTGTTTTGATATGGATGCCTTCTGAGGCTTAAGCCCTACAGTTGAATAATCACTGATGGATCGCAAGGTGGCTGAGTACGAAGCCTGGAAACAGGCTAACAACGGTGGCACGGGGTGACTCCGGCTGGTTTGGAGTGTTTTGTATCAGCCACAGCGATTCCGTGGCCTTACAGCTCGGCCTGAAATCGAGGCTTGCAGAAGCCTTGCTTCAGGTGGGCTTGCAAGTACTACAAGGGGCTCGGAACCAGCACTTCTGCAGAGGCGGAAGCAGTTTCATGCACCCTTTCAAAGTTCTTTCGGGTTTGAGCTCTTGCTTTTTCAGGCAGCGGTCGTGGAGTTTAGATCATAAATCATAGCAGGCTCGAGAAGAAACAGGTCTCTTTAACTTCAACGAGGCTCGGGAGTACTTCTCTGACCTGGAGCAGCACGAGCTGACCTTCCTGGCCAGTGAGAAGGCAGCTGCCTCTGAAAATCAGGGTGGCAGTCATGACGTTGCTACTTGGAGGTTCATGGGTAGTTGTTATAAGTAGGGTTATAAGTATGTAGGGTAATTATACTTATAACCCATACTAGGGGACTTTTAAGCCCACTTAAAACTACTCATGAACCTCCAAGTACAGTCATACTGGTGAGATCTTATGACCAAGTACGCCCTTGGTGATTTCTAGCTGCTGCAGGATCACGACCTTGTTGAGATGGCCTTCCATCCCAGGAAGGCTGATGCACGCAAGGAGCCTTCCGTAACCCATCGTGACCCTGATAGGGTGTCTTTCTCTACGACAGTGTGAGTAGGTTCCGTGCAGGTGCAGTCTCAGAAGATTGGGGAACGCTGGCAGCCCGTGGCCCACAGCCAAGAAACCCACCGAGCTTTTCCGTCCCGAGCAACTCACAGCACTCTGCGAGGAATGTACCTTTGCCAGACACTGACAAACCAACGAAACAGTCAAAGCTGACAACGCTGCCATTGTGCCCATGCTTGCTGCAGATGGCCTCGGCAGTGTATTCCAGCGATTAGCACAGACGCAGCCCAAAGCTCCAGCTGTGCTGGACAGAACTGGCGTCTGGAATTACGCGCAGTTATGGGATTCTGCGGGGCGCATATCCTGCTTCTTCGCAGAGAGAGGTTTGAAAGCCTCGCCTTCGACAGAATTCGCCCCACGACCCATTGCGATTTTCCTGCGGCAGGGTCGGGAGTGGTATGCTACTTGCATTGCAGCCTGGATCTTGGGCATCCCCGTCGTTGCATTAAGCAGCGATCTTCCAAGTGGACAGGCCGAAGCTGAGCGGGCCAAGCGGGTCGCCAGCGAGCTGAAACCGCTGGCGCTGGTCTCGGACGACTCGGCGTTTGAAGTGCCATGCCTGCCGGAGGACTGCTTGCGCCTCTCGCTGGAAGAGGTGCGCAGCGCCATATCAAGCTGTAATGGGCGGAAGCCCGCAGCGTGTGCGTCTTCGGAATCTGTACTTTGCTACGTCTACACCGGGGGTACGACACGGCACAGCAAATGTGTTGCGGTAACCCATGCAATGGCATTATGGGAGATCCAGCAGTACAAGACGGCCCTGGGTGGCCTGGCGAGCGAAGGCGACAGGATGCTGCAGTACTCGTCTGCGTACTGGGGTGCCGCCATCTTTGGCCAAGCAGACCTGGCCCTGGCTTTCGGCGCATGCAACGTAATCATCCGAGCGAGCGCCCCGGAGGAGATTGCGGCCATTTGTGCGGAGCATCAAATTTCAGTGCTGGGCATTGTGCCATCGCAACTGCGAGGGGCATGGCCCGGTGGACCAAGCACGAGACCAAGAAGCTTGCGAGTGCTTATCGCATGGGCTGAGAAGATTCAACCCAAGCTAGCTAAAGAATGGCTTCAACACCTGCCTGTCATCGAGATACTGATTGCCTCTGAGTACTGGCTTTGCCTCTCCTCGGTTGGATGTCGGACGTGGAAGGATCCGGATGACGGCATGGAGCGTCATGTTCTGGACCCTCTACCCGACCTCGACATCAAGCTGCTGAAGGAAAATGGTTCGGAGGCAGAGGCCGGGGAGAGTGGCGAAATGTTCTTGGCAGGCCCGACGGTATTTGCTGGCTACGTGGGGGCAGACGGCCGCATCAGCTGCCCAAACTTTCGGTACCTCGACGCCAAACGGTACTATGGAACCCGCGACCGACTCAAGCGTGTTCCTGGGGGTCGTGGTCTTGTATATCTCGGACGAACCGACTCTTTGGCAAAGGCTGGCGGTGCATGGCAAGATCTTGAAGCAGTCGAGGCTGCAGCCACAGAAGTGTCTCAGCAAGCACTGGCAGCCATGAAGGCACTGAATCAGGTGGCAGGTTCAGATGAGTCTTACCAGTTTTGTGTATGGTAGACAACCACGGACAAAGTTAGGGAACCCCCTCATTTCAGTCTTGCCATCTGGCCCAACATTCCTTCTCAGGTTACATGTTGAATGCAGACTTCAACACGGGGCTTCAAGTCAATACACTAGTCACCCAGGTTCCAGGCGTGTCAGCGGCTGCGCTTGTTGCCTGTGATGGCAGTACCGATGCCTACCTGGTCCTGGAAGACATGCGTGATGGAGCTGGAAGAGCTCGGGAAGGTCCACCACTTACCGCTGTGCTGGACAACGTAATGCAAAAACTGAAGCCTGCTGCCGGCAACTCGAGACCTCACATTTGGGCACGGCTGCCCCTGCACCCAGCTACGAGCAAAGTGAATCGGCAAGTGCTCCTTGCGCAGCGGAGTGAAGCCACTGCGCGGGAGACGAACTGGCACGAGAGGCTCCACAGCCTCCAGCGCCGAATGCTAAGGGGCTACGCAGCATGGCACGTTTTATTCGGCATCTTGATGCTCCTCAGAGCTTCTGTGGAGACACCGGCTCCGACGCCGACTCTTTTGCAAGGGCCTTGGCCGTAAATCGTGGTGAGGGCGTGTTTCAGGGTCCTGTTGCACCGAGGCTCGACATTCTGGGCCGAGCCATGCTGCTGCCCTACGTTTGGGGGGCCGCCTCGGCCCGACTTACAGCAAGTCAAAGCAGTCGCTTGTAGTCAGACTTGCCAGGTGCTGCTCTATCTCTGGCATGGAACAAGCAAGCAGGCCCGATGGACCGATGGAAAAGCCGGCAGCACTGTTGATGTTTTTTGTTGAAACCGCAGAAACGCAACTGGGTGAATATGACGATGCCGCTGGGACCGCCGGATGCGCTCGCGGTCCTTGTCCTGGCTTGAGCCCCGGATGTTGGTCAAGTCGTTTTCAGGCATTGATGCTGGGTCTCCAGCCTGGCTGGAGCCTACTCTGGTCAACATGAGCAGGCAAAGGCTGAGGGAGACAGCAAGACAGCTTTGCTGCGCAGCAAGAAGCAACTAGATGGCTGGAAACGAAGCTGATTGGACACTGTGGTGACGACGTGATAGGATGCCCAGACAGAGCGTCTCTAAGATGTTTAGACACAATAATTGATCTACAACAGTCATGGGGTGGAAAGCCACAAATCTTGTCGTGACGATCCCAAACGAAAGGAAAGCAGTAGACGTACATGCTTCTGCATCGAGTAACGCACCCGATGCGCGACAGCTGAGCTTCCATGAGCTAGGGACCATTGTCAAACGAATGGGCACTTGTGGGCTTGGTTTTCAGTGTTGATCGTCATACTATAGTACTGTTGTATCATAGTGTTCAAATACTCTAATGGTACTATAGTACTGTACTACTATAATGATTCTATAGTACTAAAATACTATAATAATATTATAGTACTAAAACTATAACAATAGTTTCGGAATCGAGGCTCCGCCGACTTGGATTCTTTGGCCGTGCATCCTCCTGGCCTCGGCTGTGTCCGGCTCCCGGCCATCTTTCAAGTGAATCCTTAGCTTTGTCATAGTTGGGTAACATTTTACCTTCTTGTGGGTACTTATACCCAAGAAGGAATCAGCAACTAAATTCTTAATACCATCCCAACCATGAACTAGTTGGAGTGGTCAGAGGTGCTCTGATTGCTCCGGTTGACACTAAACTTGCACTTGTGATATCTGCTGCTGCCTCCGCAGTTGCGGCTTGAGCTCAACCAGCAGAGCTGCAGGGTCAAGACCTCACGGGTATTTCATGGTCCATAGTATGACTGTTTGTAAATTCCCAGCTGTCTAAAGGCATCATTGACAGTTTACATGGTGTGTATCGAATTTTAAGCATGTCCAAGACTCGACTGGAACGTGACATCAAAAGTGTTCAGTGCGGTGCGATGTCCGTAGAAGACCGGGCGTTCGGTCCAACTTACGGCAATGCGCCACGTACGGAGTGGCCTTTGTCGATTCCTAGCTGGAGTTCTTTGGGGCATCTGCGTGCCTTGGACATGCAAATCTTCCGTCTCTGCTTTGGCGATGGTTCATGGATCCCTGATTCGCTCCACCGCCATGTCAGGTCGCTGCTCCGTTCCCGCAGATGCTGTCCTTCCTCCGTCCATGCGCAACAGTGCTTGAGCGAAGATCCCCTGTTCTGGGACGGCCCGGATGCGTGGCTGCAACGCAGACCAGTACGTTTTGTTTTGAGGTTTAAGTTAAGGAGAGGAGGGCAGACTGCGCACGGCAGCGCACTGGTACACCTGGTACTGTCTGACTCTAGGCTTCGATAGTTGGAAGCACCATGCGAGGACGCTAGGAGGGAGCGCATCTCGAGAATCTGCGCAATGGAATTGTCAGGTTCGTTGCGCCCACGCAGTGCCGCTTACTGCAACTGCATCTGGCAAACCGGTAGTGCTGGACCGGCTCTGCCGTGGCTGGCCTCTCGGCCGCGACACAGGACTACAATCCGTTGATCGGTTGGTAGCTCGGGCGAAGTGTTCATGAATCTCAACTCGAAGCATGCATCGCGTGGGTCTTCTTTGCGAATGCAAGGTCGATACATCAGATTCGGGGTGGCTACCGCTTCAATGGTGATGATATCCTCCTTGCACGGGAAGCCTGGCGTGCGGCGCCCGCTGCACGAAACCTGCTCGATCTGGGCGTGGCCCGGCAGCAAAAGGCCCAAAGGGCACCCCTCCAGCGCTGCAAAAGCGCTGCAAGAGAGCAGAGACTTGCGGGCGATTTCTGAGGCTGGGACCGGATCGGTTGGCTTCTTCTGGCTCGCCCAACAGCCGGGCCAGTCGCGACTGACGGCTCTGGAGGTCGGGTCCAACGTGTCGCTTTGCAGGTCGGCCGAACTCCTGTGCAGGCGCAGGAAGAGAGCTCCGAGCTTCTCAACCGGAGCGTTCGGCTTCTGGGCTTGGAGCCTCGAGTGCGCGTTATCCACGGTGATCTGCGGGATGAAGGCACCAAGCCCAAGCATGCACGGAGCGGCTGCCTCTCCCGTGAGTGGCTGTTGGCGCAGGCATAGTGCAGGGCCTCCAGGCCAAGTATGATTTGGTTACCGCCAACCCGCCGTACATCCTTCCTGGTGACAGGCCGGACTTTGTGCCTCTTTCCTTCGTCCAACATTGGTCGTGTACCGTTGCCAGGAAGCTACCATCCCACAGCCAGCGCCGTTACTGCTACTACGAGCTGCGGGGTGGACCGCGTGAATTTGCCCAGACTGCATCGAGATCACTGTCCGAGGAGGGCAAGTTCTGCATTGTCCACGCCCCTTCCTTGCATCCTTCGTGCTGGTGCATGCCATGCGTGGGCTCAGGAGGGCGAACGATGAAGAAACAGCCAGGCCTCTAAAAGACAGCCTTTCCAGGTTGCAAGCCGCAGCGCTGACGTGGACCGCGCGCTGGCGGACGTGGGCCTGAAGACCGTCCGGCGCCTCACTGCATCCTCCAGAGGAGAGCCGAACCTTGGCAGGAACCAGATTATATTATAGTAGAATGCATGCATATCATAATAGGAAAGAGTAAGGTATACCATATCAGCATAGTCTATAGATTCTATAGTATGATAATGGCAATGACCTTCAAGGAAGTGGCAAGTGCTGGTTTGCAGCCGATCGCCATCGGATCTTGCAGTTGACGAAGAGGAGCTTATCGTCTCTGGGTAGCAAGGAGCTTCTTTACGTCCTGAAACCTCTTGGTGCATAAGCAATGTGGGAGTTTCCGAAAATTAGGGGTACTGTAAAATGACATATATTTGTTTTAAGGGTCCCCTATTTTCGGAAACTCCCATGCAACAGCCAGAAACAATGAGGTCCGAGACGAGTCTGGGCGCTGGACAAAGGAGTGGGATGCGATTTGCCTTGAGATGGGCGCCTTCCAGAAGCCCTTGTACGACAAAAGCGAAAAAGAGCATCGTGCGAAGCGATCAAAAGAGGGAACTTCAGGCGTGTTCTCTGAGCCTTGGAAGCAGTCACGATGTCTACACTGAGGTTGTCCTGGATTCGAGATCGCGATGCTGTTGCCGTCGCGACTGCTCTGGCTCTGCACTCACACGAAAGTCAATGTGCTGTCGCGGCGCCGGACGACGCTCAAATCTGCGCTTAGTTGGTAAGTTTTGTGCATGAGGTCCTGTCTGTGGGCATGTTTCGCATCGATCTTCTCATCCTTGGGATGGTAGGCCTGCTCCCTTTCAGAGATTCGAAGCTCAACGGTGCCACTTGTGATTCACTTGCAAGGCCTGTATCTGCAGAGGCCCAGCAGGACCCGGAGACAGTGAAGAGGTCTCAGCCACTGTTCTGCGGAGACTTGGGCAGCCGTATCTCAGGATATGCTTTCTGCTCAGCTTGCCGTCTGCTTATGTGCCGATCTCGGAGTGGTCAAGCGTCCTCTGCTGTGTCGCCATCGAACAGACTTAAGTCTTAAGTAGCCTTGCAAGTGCTGATCAGGTCCTGTCCTTCCCCAAGTGGTGCAGAGATGTGCTGGCCTCGGAATGCCCGGCGCGAAGCTGCCGCCACGGAAAGCCGGCACACCCAGGAGTTCATCTACAGATCCATGTGGCGGAGCTCCTACTTGCGTCCAGGGCTCCAGCTTTCGCCAGGAAGCGTTTGGGAGCTTTCGCGAATCCACTGGTCATGTCAGGTCGCTTCATTCTCCGTTGGGTGCCCATTCTCCAGAAGCCGGAATTCGACGGGAGTATCTCCTTCCAGCCCAAGTCGGTTGCATACGACTGGGGCTCTGACGAGAGGTGCGCCGGCTTTCTGAGAGACTTTGCTGCTTTTCAATCCAGCAGAGCTCGCTTCGCTGGAGGTGGGTGAACGTTTATCTGGAGCGAACCCAGAAAGACGACAAGTCCACCGTTGGTTTCTGGGAGCCGGTACGTCCAGCTGTCCTCCCACGGTTGGAACCAGAGGTGTCTTTGCCAAGCTTGGTGCACAACGGCTCGGTCTTGCATAGAACTTCTTGGCACTCACCGCTGCAACATCGAAGGCGGACGCCCATGTCAGCAACGGCGTAGCAGCCAGTTCAGGCACGCTTTTCTCCACGAGCTCCGAGTCCGAGTCAGTCTAGTCTAGTGTGGACAGGGCGCTCCTCCTCGCCCGGAGTGGCTTCGGCTTCGAGGGCCGAGTCGTCGAGTCTCGAAGCAACCTTGGCGATCCTCGTGGGGCGCGTTGGCGGACGGCCACCAAGCCTGGCCTCCTTAGACTCCCTGCTGCTCGGTTTCAGGTGTGCACTTCTTTCCAGATCTCTCCATCTCTGCGTCTTTACTTTTGCAGCTTCCGAGTTCCGAGGCAGAGCATCCGCTTAGTGGAGCTGGTGCGACGGGAATTGGGTTTCGTCGCCACCTCCGCCATGGTACTGCGCTCCGCAGACGTCCACGCTTTGGCCGAAGCCATCCAGCGCGAGGGTTCGCAGGCCCACCAATGCTCCCGCCAGGACGGGCAGAGAGTTTGGATGCCACCTTTGGTGTGTTCCGTCTTCATCTTGGAAGGAGGAGGGCACCCAGCCGGACGAAGAGGGCGCCTATAGATTGTACATCATGGAGTTTGGGAAGTCTCCCGTGGATTGGTGCCCATCTTAGTCTGGCAGCATGTCGTGGAGCTTCCCAAGCCCCAAAACCTCTGGGGTGCCGAGGTGCGTCCGCTACGGGGGCCCAGGTCACCTGGACGTGGACGCCTTGCAGAGAGCGTCGGATCGTGCCTGTGCCCGCCACTCCGCGCTGCGCACCATGGAGCTTAGAGATGAGGGCATGCGAGAGGCCATGGACCGTGCAGCGGCCATGTGGCAGCGACTCGGAGAAGAGAGAGGGAAAAGTGGGGGAAGTCTAGAGTCTAGGGTCTACTTGTAGTTTCTTCGGTTCTCAGATGCTCTCACGTGTTCTCACACTCTCTGTATCTCTAAGCGGTGTGCGATTGCCTTTCAACACGCCTGCACTTCTCCGAGGCTCGTCTGCTCGGCCCACGGCACCACGAGCTGGAGGTGGTCGGCAGCTCGCAGGGCGATGCGCGCACTGCTCTTCGCGGCCTGGCCGCGGACATTCCTGAAGTCGGCGCACGACGCTCGGGTCCAGGCCGCAGAGAGCGCTCCCTTGCCGTTGACATTTCTTGCTGTGCAAGAGTCATGCATTGGGTGCTTGGCAATAGATTGATGCTTTTTGCAATCTCCGGCAAGAACGCTGAGAGAGAGAGAGAGAGAGAGAGAGAGAGAGAGAGAGAGAGAGAGAGTGAGAGACACGGAGAGGCTTAACGTCTCCGATGGTTGCTCTCTTGCGGACTGCAGACTTACCAGTATGCGACTCCATGCCGGGGGGGAGGAGAAGCACTGGCCTGCTCTTCTAGTCTGCGTTGAAGCAGTCCCGTCCCAAATTTTGAGAAGTTGTTTCTGTGACAGTGTACTGAGACTGGGGGAGTCCAGAGCATAATGGCAAGATAAACACGAAATGTTGGAAGATGTCCGCATGTGACCACCATTGACTCAACGACATGGAAGCAATTTGTGTTGTGCAGGGCGGCGAGAAAGTGCTTTCAGTCTGCTCTCTTGTTTATTCGGGCGCAAATTTTGCCGCTTGTTTTTTGAAGGTGCGGCTTCCAGATCGAGAGCTTGTTGTCCGAGATCCGGCTTTTGCCGAACTCAGTGACTTGCTTCACTCTTTTGACGTTTCTTCCGCAGAAGCAGCCTTTTTTCGTTGATGCCGGAAACGGAAAGGCGATGCAGACTACATGTTCTGGATCGTGACGCCACTTCGCAATGATCACTACTGGCCCTATCAGATCTGCGCCATCCCAGTCGTCCGGAAAGGCAGCCTAGCACCACTTGTGGTTGAGAGTGTCCGTTTCATGAGCTTTCCTCGACCCATCATTGATTTTCCAACAGCCTGGAAACAGGTGGGTTTTCGGGCAGTCCAAGTCATGAACTATCTAAAGTGCATCTTTCTCCGCTCTTTCTTGCCACGCGGACCGTTCGCTGGCCAGGCACGCTGCCTCCAGGTGTGCCTCTAGTACAGGCTGTCCGCACCTTGCCGCCGGAAGATGTCACCTGGTACATCTATGCTGGAATCACCCATGCGCACCTTGCCTGCAAGGAATCTTTCGAGCCCCGAGCAGGAAGCAGTGATGGTTGCTTTGCAGGTACTCAGATGGGGCCTCAGGCAACGCGCTTCTGACGGACCTCTTGCGCATCTACGCCGAGGACATAAGAGAAGATCTCCCAGCCTTGTTGCAGTTTGAAAATGCAGAGGAGGCGAATCTCGACCTTTCGCCAAGCACGGAGGTGCACTCTCCGCCTGAGCATCTAGCTGCGGGGCTGCATTTCATTGCTTGTGGTTGAAGGGCCACTTTCGTTTGCATTGAGGCCCTGCTCCAACACCGTTTGCGGAGATCCTTGTTTGGGAGACTGCGAGGAGAGGACAATGCCAATGACGATGTGTATCACGAGAACCTCGGCAGGACAGTGTAGCATACTACGGCAAAGACAGGCACCTGGATGATGATGATGACGACGATGTGTGTGTGTGTGGGAGAGAGGAAGCAGCGATGGCCTCAACAGCTGCAGTTGTCTTAATGCGCATGCGTACCACGCCGTGGGCGCATGCGCAACGCCGGACGGAGGCGCGCGAGTAGAGCTTGTTCGAGAACGACATGCGCGTACACGACGAAGCGCCGCAACGTAGATTTTTTCGACTTGCTTGAACACTCGAGCAAGTTGTCTTCACAGCAAAAATTTGGAGGTTCTCGTGTGCTGTTTGGGTGCGCAGCTAGGTCATGCCAAGTGGTATGGAGGCGCGCTTTCTGCCATGATAGCATGCATCCAAGGATCGTTTGCGAAGACTGGGGCCGACGGTTTGGTTTCTCCAAGCCGCTGACCCGGCACACGCTGCTCGCTGATGCCGCGCTGCAGCTTTCTCAGCCCCGAGGAGAATAAAGCTGGAGCCCATTGTCGTGAACACTTTGCGCCAGGCGCCTCAGGTTGGAGCTTAGATGTCATGGAGGGCTTGCCAAGCTGTACTTGAACTAAGACCTGGCGGCCTCCAATGTCATTGGCTGCAGCATTGATGTTGCCGAGATCTCAGAATATCTTGAATCCAGAGCTCCTCCAGAACATCCGACAGCGGGGAGTCAAAGCTGCAGATCTTTGAGGCGTGGCTGACAGCCGTGGTTGGCAGGCGTGACCTCATGTCCAAGTTCTGGGATGGGAGTGTTCGTGCTGCCCCGAATCTGCGAGTCTTCTGCGGCTTTTCCCGGACCAGCATCGTTTCCAGTTGATTCTCAAGTGTGCATGCTGGTAACTCAGTTGGTTTTGGACGTGAACAGACCGGTGTGTGCCACTGTTGTTTACTGCTGCCAAAGAGGTCGGGATGGGCCAGGACAGAATGAGATGGTAGGCTTTCTGTCAGAGCCGCCGGCCCAGCAGCAGTGGCTGGCAGATTGGCAGAAATTTCTTTGTTTGCGCTGAGGCAGCGGGTCTTTCCGATTGATGTTGGCGACTCCCGTCATGTCGCGTTCCAAACGGCTTCTTGCCAAGCAGGGCTACAAGAGCGATGCTACCAAGGCGACATTGATGGACGTGTACTGCGCCATCGAGAGTGTGCCCGGCTCAGCTACCGACGGCTCGAGCACCTTCCCACTAAACCCCAAACCTCAAACCCGCAATCCCAAACCCTAAACCCTAAACGCCAAGCCCTAAATCCATCCCGAAACCCTAAACCTGAGTTGCCTTCTCTGTCAGTGCTCGGAGGTGCGGCGTTCTCGGACCTGGCGAGCTCCGGTCCCTTTCGAGGTGCCTCCGGGCTGACTTCGGCCTTGCATGTGGCATGCCTGGATGATATCTCCTTCTCTCTATCTGTCTGCATATCTATCTATATACATCATATAGTTATGTAGATACAAGTGGCATGGATAGGTGTTGCTATATTCCTTTCTTTTCTTTTCTATTTTGCTCTCTCTCTCTCTCTCTCTCTCTCTCTCTCTCTCTTGGATTATGTTGTTCTTTTTAAGAGAAATACAGTATTACATTGCATTAAACTAAAAACAGTTAAATTTAACCAAGCAGTTCTAGTCAGGTTTTATTATACCATATCATATTACCACATTCTATCGCAGTATGCTAGATATCACACTGTATTCTATTCTGTCGTATGCCAATAGACATAGAATGTCGCAGATACGTTTATACTGTTTGAACAATGAGTCACTGCATACATTTTGCATTTCTATACATATTTATCTTCATCTGTATACTTGTGTTTGGATTGATATCTATACTTCTTTATCTGTTTGTTTATTGGATCATGTATCTGTTGATGTTACTGAACATACAGTTTTAAAAAAGTGCAGTAAACAGTAAACAGCATGTGTCAATACATCATGTAATGTTCAACGATATAACATATTATAATGTCGTTAATGCAATATGGTATATGAGATGATATAGCTTAAGGCATACTCGTCTAAGAAACCTATAAGCGAACAGGAGAGAGCTGACTAAAAAAGAGCGGAATATGATACAATGTAACAAACTTTTGAGCATGTTAACATTGCACCGCATTGCATGGTATGGTATAATACAGCCTAACATTACAAACAGTATCAGACAAGGTATCGTGATATCAAGCAGGCATTCATTCAAGAGCAGCAGTTGAGAGAAAGTTCTGCAGCAGCATGCGACAAGAACACTTTAGCAAGGTACCAGTGCCACTCCGTGAGAACAGAGATGGCGCTGGAAACGCACTAGGGCTCTACACCCCTGTGATGTTCGCTGTTGGACGCCAGGCTGGGATTTGTGCCGCTCGGAGCTATTGGAGTGACCAGCGTCCGAAGTTTTCGAAAAAAAGCCCTAAGTCCTATCCGAGGTCTACGATTCTACCGACCTTAGCTGCTAGGTGGAAAACTGTGTGCTCCAAAAAAACCGAGGTCTACGTCAACATCGTGGGATCCATGACGGAGGGGCTACCGCTGCAGTGCTCTCAGGCCGCTCTAGAAAGGGCGGGGGGGCGTTTGGACTGATTTCCGATGCATGTATATGAAGATATACATGCATAGAAAGAAACAAATACATAACATGAAAAAACAAAAATATATATATATATATATATATATATATATATATAGCGATACATATTTATACAAAAAGTAGATGGTCTCGCGATGGCAGGTGGCCTACCCTGCGGCGGGGTCGTCTAGTCAAGCATGCGTCTCAGTGCCTACGAGCTCGGTGCCTGTTCTGCGTTGCGGATCTTTCCGAGGTCCAAGCATATGCCCATCTGAATCTTCGGCTTGGACCCCGAAGAAAAGAGCGATGGACAGGGTTTGGAGCGGCGGTCTGTTCGGAGGATTGACCAGATCTCCCAACAACAGTGGGACTTCCGGATCTTCCACTGGGACAAAGCCTGGGGCCTGCTCCCCGGTTCCTGGGTCCGGCCCAGCTCTTTTCCTTAGCCAAAAAGTGGCATTTTTCCGAGGTTGGGGCTGGGGCTCGGAGTTTGCCCCGGTGCTGGGAGCCGTGATCGCAGACATGGCAGAGCCCTCCTCGCCGTCTGCTGTCAGGCTGCAGTGGGGGAAGGGGTGGCCCATGGTCGTGCCAGGTGCCCACTGGAAGCATTGGTGCCTGCGCCGGTACTGCCTGGGCCTTTTACCACCAAAAACAGATGCATTCCTTTGGGAGATAGATAGACGTGTCTAGAGTTCAAAGCCATAGCTCAGGCCCTGGCGGAGGCTGCAGATGCAGCCGGACCCTGCGTCCTCGAAGCGCAAGGATCCACCCAGTCCTCCGGAACTGTCGGCGACTGCAGAGCCTACGCCTGACATTGAGCATCGCCCTCTGCTACTGATTACGTGGGTAGTCAGAAACCGGCAGTGTCTCAAGCCTCCAGGCAGCTTGCGCGCAGTCCATCGACGCCCCCACCCAAGGCTGGGACCATGTTTTTTTTTTTCGTTGGGCAGAGTTGGTCGGCTGAATGGAGATGCTTCTTTCATTCTCCTCCACCGGCCCCCCAGGCTCTTACCGTGTTCAGCATACTCACCCACCACCTGGGAGGTGATGCGTGTAGAAGACGGCTGACGGCGTGACAGCAGCAGAAGCCTTAAACCGACGGCATGATGTCCAGATTTGTCTATCAGTCTACTGGTATTGTTCAGTGTTGCTTCTGCGATTCAGATATTCTTTTCGTGTTTCTTATCACGTATTTGCATGCCTCCATATTCGCGCGCTCTGTCTGCCTACCTCCATGCGCACCTGTGTTTCCATCTGTATCGTTGAACTTGTCGTAAGCATTCTTAGAGAGGATGAGATTGAATGATTGCTCGTGGCCCTTGGCGGTGAGGTGCAGACTCCCGTGTGTGCTGACGATCTGGCTGTGAGCTGGGGCACCACTTTCTCACACTGAGAGCAGAATGATCGGAATGACAGGGAGCTCATTATGTAGAGACAGGGAGCACGCTTTCCAAACCCAGATCATTGGCTCTCGCCTATATTCATTCTTGCAATCGGGTGCGTCCTATACATTGCGGAAAAAATTGGCGTCGCGTGGATGCCCGGTAGTGCAGGCTAGGGGGATGGAGCTGCTGATGCGTCGAGGAGTGGATTGGCGGCTGCTCTTCCGAAGTGTACGTCGACCACGTCGTGTTCTTAGTGGAGGGTGTTGAGACTTAAGCAACCTCCAAGGGTAATCAGTGCGCTTGCTTTCTCCGAGTCCCAGCCGACTCTCTCCTACGATGACTTCGTCAACAAGGCTTCTAACTGCTCCGCACGGCTTTTGGCTCCTTTTCCTACAGATCCGGGCCCCGACCGTTTCTAGATGGAGGTGTGAGGCCATGCACGAACCAACGTTGCTCTGGGAGGAGTTGGTCCATTGGGCCAAGTACGACGTGGAGAGGGCCATCCCAAGCCTGGTGGACGGGCTTAAGCCCGGCCAGCGCAAGGCCGGTGGACTGCAAGCAGCCACAAGCCACGTCCGAGACGGCACACGCCAGGTCCTCTTCGGAACCTTCTTGAAAAAGCTCACGCATGAGATGAAGGCGCATTTACTCAATTCATGCAGACCGCATCCTGGGCGCCACGCCCTGCCATGCCCCCAAGCAGAGCGGAGGTGGCCCAGCTCTCCGGCTTCGTGGCCGAGAAGAGCGCGTGCGCTCCTGTCACCGGAAGCGAGTCCGAAATGGGAGAGTTTCCGAGAATGGTGGACCCTAATATAGGACCCTAAATAGTAGCATCCTTGTTATAAGGACCTCAAAAAAGGTAGCCCCACTTTTCGGAAACTCCCAAATCCAGGGTTTCATTGTGGTATCCTTAGGTACCACCATGGCGAGACGTCCCTTCAGGGGACGATCATCGCAATGGCATTTTCCCCAGGTTCCGGTCGGAGGTTCCTGAGACTGCCAGCCTGGAAGACTAGTCCTTCCGTCCTCCTTTTTTCCGGAGGGTCCGACAGATTTGTTCTTGTTTGAAGGGGTTTCGGTAACAGGTCTCTAGAAGGGTCCCGGTCAAGACCTCGGATGTTTTGGGAGGGTGCAGATGCTTATCCGTGGCACCTTGGCTCAAGTGGCTCTCCAGCTGAAGTCGGCGAATTCGATCTATCCCTCCTGTCGAGGTCTCAAGGAGCCTACCACTTTTCCGAAAGAAGTCCTTGAAAGGAGTCGAGGGCAGATGACGCTCGAAAGCTTCGAGGGCTCCCCGCAGTGTTGCAGGCATGTTGCCGACAGGTCATGGAAGTTTCTGTGTGTCTGGAACCACATGCCCTGTGGTCAAACAAGCTGTGTAAGAGAAGTGCCAGGTATGTGAGCCCCATGATGCAGAAACCTGGCAAAGTGGCTCTCCGACTCGCCCCGCGACTCCAAGGCTTGGCCGTAAAACACCCTAAACCCTATTGACCTCCCGCAGATGTCGGAAGGGCCAGTACAGGGGTCGCAGTGGGGGCAACTCCAAGTGGCGGACGGGGTGCTGGAGCTCAGCGAGTCGGGGCAGTCAGTGGAGTTGGTCAGTGGCGAGCAGTCGGAAGGGGCACAGGACACCTTGGCTACATCAGGCTGGGAGGACGAACAGGGAACTGAGCCGGACACTGCTGTACCTCGTCGTGTACCACCACATGTGGCAAGTGAAGAACGTGATCAAGTGGGCAGCTAGGTTTTCTACTGAGGGGTCAAAGCCGCGTTCCCAACCGGGATTCCATTCTTGCAGACTCTGCTGGACGGAAAAAGGCGTTCAAAAAAAAAAAACCCTGAAACCTAAACCCGGTTGTTTTCCCCCCGGTGTGTGTCCCCTGTGTAGTGCTTGGCGAGCGGGGCTGAGTTTCGCGACTGGCGCGAGTTCTACCTGATTCTGCCGGCTCACGAGAAGCTCGGCGGGTTCTCGGGGCCCTGTTCGCCGCCCTTTACCTGTTTCTGTTGAAGATCGGGGCACATGTCGCGTGGAAGGAAGCGTGACGAACCCATGCCGGCAGAGGACGTCTCGGTTCCAAGCAGTTCTGGAGATGAAGGGGATCGTAGTCCTAAGCGTCCTGCACCTGTTGCTGATGCCCCGGTGACGCTGCGTGAGCTTCGCAGCATTCTGTCGGAGCAAACCAAGCAACTCACTGTTCTCCAGGCGGGGGCGGTTGACAAGGCAGTGCATCGTTTGGAAAAGACTCTGGAGACGCGCCTGGCCGAGGTGGACTCTCGAGCAGAACAGATGGACGCCAGGGTTGGCGCTTTGGAGAAACAGATCGAAGAGTTGTTGCAGCAGGGCGCGGCTGTGCCAAAGTTCCACGGTTTAGGGAGTGACGACTCGGCGAGAAGGGCAAGGACATTGGTTTATGGTGGCTGGCCGCGTGAGAGCCGGAGGAAGGTGATTCTTGCGGAGCTCCAGGAACACCTCACTGCTCTGGGGGTCGCCTCGCTCCTCGACCATGATCCTTTTACCACGGGGGCTAGACGGAGTATGGCTCTCTCAGGCTTCCAGCAACGGGCTGGTGAAAGTTTCCAGGACATGCGATCTCGCATGCACAAAATTGTGATCGCTTTCAGCTCGGGCAATCTGACTAACAAGCAGGGGGGTCGGATTTGGGCCAGTTATTCGAAGAGCAAAGCCGAGCGTGAGAAAGGATCGCATGCAGGGTGGGTGAAACGAGCATCGGCGAGCCTCCTGGACGTCTCCGAGGTCAATATGGATATTGAGTGGCAGACTGGATCGGTGTGGTGCGAGGACACATTGGTGGCGTCCTCTGATCTCCCGGTGCCGCCTGGCACTGATATGCGAGGGGTCCTTGTTCGTGATGATCAGGATGCTAAACCATGGGTCTCCTTCAAATTGCTCGCGGCAGGGTTGAAGCAAAAAGAGAAGGAGGTCAAACAGGCCCTTGAGGATTGCAAGCGCTGACTCGCCAGTTCTGATGCTGACAACTGTGACAGTGAGCTCAGGGTTCTCGGCTGGAATCTTGGTGGTGCGGAGGTCCAAGACCTGCCGCGCACACTTGCGGATGCTACTCCTTTGCAGATGGAAAAGGACTCCATTCTCCTCCTGCAGGAATACCCGAGGGGTGCACAGGGATGGGCCGTTGAGAAGCAAGGGCAGTGGACGGTTGTCACTCATAGGCATGGAGAAGCGTGGCGAGGGTCAGGGTTGATGTACTGTACTGACGCGTGGTGCCTGACGAGACGGGTTTGCACAGCTAAGGGCACTTGGTTTCGGCTCCGTTCCATCTCGGTTGCTGAGGACATCCTGTGGGTTGGTACTGCACATTTCACACCTGGGTCCACGGTGGCGGTGTATGAGAATGAGGTCGAGGACCATTTTCAAGCTTTGCCCTCTAGTGCCAAAAGGGTTGTTTTCCAAGGTGATGTGAATACGCCGTTCCTTTGGGTGAAGGATGGGGCTGCAGTTACTGCGGTTGCTCGTGAAGGCAAAGGTGGCTTGTTGCAGAAGGCCTTTCATGACAAGGGTTTGGTTATGATTGCTCCAGTGGATGGTCAACACTCAACGCCGACTTGCCGTCCACGGCAGGCGGGCCGAACAGGACAGCATATCGATGTCTTTGCGAGCAAGGGATTACACGCAGGGGGCACGCACATCCATATTGATTCGCACCTTGCTGGGGGCACCGATCATGAACTCATGCATGGTTGCTTTCGATCTACATGGTGTCGCAGAACCTCTCGGCGTTCGACCAGGGCCAGGGTTGTGTGTGGTACATTTGGGGTTATCACGCATGTCGACCAGCCTACCCTGGCAGCTTTGGCTATCACTCACACTAAGCCTGCACCGGGCCGTGCTTACAGGGACCCATCGGATGTTCGCGACCTGTTCAAACGTGCCAAGCAACGAGGCACCCCCGCCTTGTGGAAGGCGGCTCTCAAGGCGCGGAAAGTGGCGAGGAAGGCGTGGGAGGCCGAGAGACTTCAGAGGGCTGCAGGTGGTGATTGGGATGCCATCCGGGAAATCAAGGGAGTGAGAAATGAAGGTTGGGACGTCGAGTTTGCGCTCCATCAACAGGGTGACCCTCACGAGGCAATTCATCGGCACTTCCAAGGGGTTTACTCGAGCCGTCGCAGGGATCCAGTCGTACCAAAGTCTGATGAGGAGGTCCGGGGCTTCACGATCGAAGAATTGTGGACAGGGATTAAGCAGCTCAAAGGGCGGAAGGCAGTTGGCAAGGATTTGACATCGAGGGAGCTCTTGGAAGGGATCTGCCATGCGGAAGGTGGGGCGGAGCACGTTGTTGAATTCTTCAACCGCGTGTTGGTGGCACAGGAGGTGCCCACCGAATGGAATGAACCGTTGCTGGTGATGCTCCCTAAGGTTTCGCATCCACATTGCCCTCGTGAACTTCGACCCATCGCACTTGGTTCATCGGTAGGAAAGCTCTTCAGCCGTCTCTTGCTTAATCGTTGTCTCGAGAAAATCCGACTCCAATACCCACCTCAATGCGCTGGAGTTCATCGTCAAACCAACGACTTCACTTACTCATTGATTCGCCTCTTTGAGTTGGAACGTGAATGGCAGGGGGGCATGGCGGCTTTGAAGGTGGATATCAGTCGTGCGTTTGATGATGTCGACAGGGATGTGTTGGTAGCAAAGCTGGAACAGAAACTTGGACCTGGGCCAGAACTCCAATGTTGGAAAAGTCTCCTTGCCAACAATGCTGCGACCCTCTCCACCCCTTTTGGGGAATCTACTATTGAGGTTGGGAAAGGGATAAAGCAGGGAGGGATCGAATCGCCGGCTTTCTTCTCGATGCTCATGGAGCTCGCAGTTCGTGAAGCTGAGGTCGAGTACGATTGGATGCACAGGCAGCGACTTTACCCAGACCTCCAATGCCCGGATGCTGCCCTCTTTATGGATGATGGTGTTCTGTGGACCTTGGGGACTAAGGCTTTGCAGCAACGAGTCTCTGAATTGTCTCGGGTACTTTTTCGGTACGGCCTGAAGGTGAACCTCGCTAAATGCCAATTGTATTGTGCTCCTTGTTGCCCCGGGCCGCCTCTTTTGCGGATGGAGGGTCAGGTTCTTCATGCGAGTGATCATCTGTCGGTGATGGGGCTCAGGCTCCAGGTTGGGCAGTCTATCTGCGCTCTGGTGTCCCCTCTTGCCACAAGGTGCCGTGCGAAGTTCTGGGAAATTCGACACATCCTACGTGCACAAGGGCAACTGTTTTCGAGGGTTAGGGTCATGCAACGCATTGTTGGGGCATCGGCATTGTGGTGCATTGCTTCGATACCACCTGATAAGGCTGCCATGTCTATGTTGAACAGTGTGCAGTTGCAACTTCTCGTGTGGTTACTACGGCTTGGTCGTCGCAAAGATGAAACGTGGACGGGTTTTCGACAACGTGCCTTCAGGTCTGCCCGCGCTGTTCTTCACAATGCCAAGTGTGAACGTTGGTCGACTATATGGCTTAGAAGATATTGGCAGTTCGCTGGGCATCGTGCAAGGGCTGCTGATCACCCGTGTCCATGCATCAGCACAGTGCTCGAAGGGTTCCGGTCCTTGGGATGGTGGAGGGTCGAAAAGCATCGAAAGGATGGGATCAAACACAACGGAAAACACTATGCACGTCTCACGCTCCTTGAACAATGCCTCGACGAAGCTGCGCGTGGGGAATGGCGAATGGTTGCAAGGGATAGGGTTGCATGGAGGCAGGGCGAACAACGCTGGGTGGAGCACATGGATCTTCCGTGGTCGTCGGGGCGTCAACTGAGCATTGCTAATGATTTTTAGGGCTTCGCTGTGTCTACTTGCTTCTGAGTGTGCTGGCTGTACAGTTTCTCATGAGGGCCATGTCCGAGTGCTGTTGTGAAGGCTGAACCCCTGATGTTTAGCGCTCGAGACTGTTGGCAACTCTTGCAGCTCCAGCCACTCCTGCCAGCATGGGCAGCTTCTTCCTTTCATGGTTTTGCCTCTTGGCAGTGCCGACTCCTCAAGGGATTGGCAGTGGTGTTCCCCGTGAAGGGCAACACTTTGAGGACTCGTTGAGTTTTGGGGAGGCCCTCTCCCCGGCGCCTTGGTATGATGGTTTGGTTGCACTTCCGCATGGAGTCGGCGATCCGGAAAAGGATGATCGCGGTCGGCGGGAGCTGTACCCATTGAAGTCTCACGAGGGCAAGGTTTCAGGACTATCACACGGTCATGTTTCTTCACAAATGGAAGGGAGTGTGCCTGATCGCTTAAAGGATGGCTTGGTGGGAGATCAAGGAACCCCTGGGGCTGATCATGCTGAAGGAAGCCCCGGTCGGCGGAAGAGGTACCCAGTGGAGTCTCACCAGGGCAGGTTTCGTGGACCTCGGCATGGTAAAGGACAGGGTGTTGGGATTTCCTCTTGGGGCAAGCCGGCTTTGCAGGCGGGTGACTCTGACGAGGTCCTCTTCATGCAGGAAGTGAGCCTCTCGTCGACCGAGTCGGAGACTCCTCTTTGGTTGCAAGAGGCAAGAAAAACCTTCAGGGCTTTTCGCGAGCGGGGCCTTCATAAATGTGCCGCCCTCGCTTTGAGGGATCTTCTTCGGTCAGCTACCTCGGGTGGGCACCGACTGGCAAAGGTTGCGGTCCCGTACATCCTTGAGGACTCAGGTCGTGCTGGTGCTCGCGAACCTACGACCGTGGAAGCTGGGGAATGCTTCCAGTGGGCTCAGCAGGTCTTCGCTGAACTTCATGCGGAAGGAGGGCCGAGTGCCTCCTCTGGATGTCCGCCAGCCACCCCTGCAGCGACGGAGGGCACCTCAGGTTTCCCGTATGGGCTCTTTCATGCAGTACAAGTCCTGCCTGACGGTCGCTATGTTGCGAGGTCGATGACTGGAGGGTCTGTTTCAGGGCCTGGGCATGCTGGGGCTGATCCGGACCGCCATGGTAGTGACGAGGCAGAGGGTGAAAATGGCGATGAGGATGCGATGTCAGTTCTCACGGTTGGATGGGTGATGGTCGCCCCTGTCCTGGTCGCGAGCTTCGAGGAACCCTTCCCAAATGGACCAGTGCCTGAGTGGTGGTGGGAAATGGTTGATGACGTCAGGGGACTGATGGATCGTGGAATGGATGGCCCGGACCTTTCGCGCCGACTCCATCGTCGGCTTCGGCAGGACGAGGATACCAGGTTCGTGGAGGAGACCTTGCTCTATGTCAATGGGTTAAGCCGGGCACTACACCTACATCGGCCGCTTCCTGCGAGTGCTGAGCCTGGTGGGACCCCCCCTACGGATGAGGAGTGCCAGAACACGATTGGAAGGGTCATCAGGAGACTGAAGCGAAAGTGGTTGTGGACTATCTGCCCAATCGCTATGCAGAATCAGCAGGAAGAGGACCGGCTCATGGATGCGGGGCTCACGCACTTCGAGCTCTCTCCTGCATTGAGGCATGCAGAGGCGGAGGAAAGGAGGGGTCTATCTCGGTCCCGCTCTCCGCATCGCCGTGACCGTGAACCTTGGCTGGTGACGGCCGAAGACGTGCCGGAAGTCGGGGAAGTGGAGGATGAGGACGCTTCCAGCCTCATGGATGTCCGGGGAGGGCGTGGTCGAGATGGAAGATCACGATCCACTGGTTGTGGAGGCAGCGGTGGGGCTCCCAGGCGACACAGGGATGGCCCTGCAAACAGGCGCAGGGTACTGGAGCGCAGGCCACTGCGTATCCGGCCAGCTCCCTCGGATGCTCACGGAGGTGGAAGGCGAAGGGACCCGAGCAGGAATCCACGTATGGGACCTTCGGCACGGACGACGCCGCGGGTCCGCTACCCTGGATTGACTCGCCCGACATCGTCCATGACGCCTCCTTCGTCGTCTCTGGCTACTCCCTCGGGGGCCTCGGGGTCCGCTGGCCCTGTGACCAGCAGTGGACCCAGCATCGATGTTATTGATGCGATGGACTTCTGGCGGAGGCACATCCTAGTTCCGGAGGGCAACGACGGGCTCCCAGTTTCCCATGGAGGACCCATCATTGAGAATGCCCGGTACAGACATGTTCTGATGCTGCTCAGGGACAGGACCGAGGCTGATAGGGCGATCCTCAGCATCGGGGTCGTCAGTTTCATCAGGGCAATCATGGTGGAGTTGGGCGAACTTTGCCATGAAGCATGCCTACAGTTGGAGGACCTAGCGGAGCAGGAGCCCGAGCCGGAAGACGACACGGTCGAAGTGACAGTGGAAGGTGATGAAGCGGGGCTCATGCAAACCACCATGGACGATGTGAGGAGGGACACCGCGGGTGAAAAGTGGCAACGGTTACTTGCGAGGCTGCAGAGTGAGCTGGCAGGGCAGGAGGAGATCACTAGGGGGCACCACGTTAACTGCCTGCTGGGACACGTCCGGCGCATGGGGCCTATCCCTGAGGATGGGATGGTCACTGAATTGCAGGCCCTTCTGCTTGCAATGGCGGAACCGCATGTGGCCGCTGGCAGCTCTGGCAACGATGGTTGTGACTGCTGGGTTACCACCTGGATGGGCTTGCTGGCTGTTCACCTCCCTGGCCTGCGGCTGGAGCCTGAGAATCTCCTGGAGGACTCCATTGATGAAGGTGCTCTTTTGGAGGCAGTTGAGGAAGCTGAAACTAAGCTTCGTGTGCAACCGACTCTGGCCAAGCCCGACTCCAACACGACCGCTGAGTATTACTTCATGAAAGCCCAGGAGCAAGCAGTCTTACAGCACCAGGCTGCCAACTACCGTGACTGGGAGCAATGGGAGTTGGACCAGGCCTTGTCGAGGCATGTGGAAGCTGACCAAGGGCTCGTCAAGTGGTGGTTCAGGTCTCGGCAAAATTGTCCAACACGGGCAGTGATGCTGGGCCCAGCTTGGGCAGGGAGTGGCATATGGAGGTGCCAGCCACCGGGAGCCTGGACTTGGCCATCAGGGTGAGTACGGCATCTGGGCCGGACCCGGCCGAAGTTGACACGGTGCTGACACCAGACACCAAGCGCCGTCGTCGTGATCTCCAAGTTCGGGCCAAACATGAAGCGGAAATGGCACCTCACCTGGACTATGGCCAGTATGCACAACTGTACGACCACTGGCTTCGAGGGCTCCTCAGCGACACCCAGGTCTTGAACTTGTATGGCAAAGAAATCTTGGGGTATTTCGAGGCTCAGTTCGCTACGACAGAGGGGATCGCAGCCCGTCCTCTACCTGGCTCTCAAGAAGATCTTCGGGACGACGATGAACTACAGGCGGGGCCCCTTGGGTATGGTGAGTACGAGCGTGCCTATGGTCTTTGGAAAGATGGGTGGCTGAAGGAGACTCGGATCATGAACAAGTACGGGCTCCGGGTCCTCAACCTAATGACCGCTCAGCGGGTGAACGGTGACCTGCCTCCTACACGTCCAGGGCCAAATGGAGGGACGGTGATTGACCTCCCGCAGATGTCGGAAGGGCCAGTACAGGGGTCGCAGTGGGGGCAACTCCAAGTGGCGGACGGGGTGCTGGAGCTCAGCGAGTCGGGGCAGTCAGTGGAGTTGGTCAGTGGCGAGCAGTCGGAAGGGGCACAGGACACCTTGGCTACATCAGGCTGGGAGGACGAACAGGGAACTGAGCCGGACACTGCTGTACCTCGTCGTGTACCACCACATGTGGCAAGTGAAGAACGTGATCAAGTGGGCAGCTAGGTTTTCTACTGAGGGGTCAAAGCCGCTTTCCCAACCGGGATTCCATTCTTGCAGACTCTGCTGGACGGAAAAAGGCGTTCAAAAAAAAAAAAAACCCTAAACCGGCCCTTGTTCTCAGTGCGGCGGAGGCGAAGCAGCGAGCGGCGGCCAGCGGCCGCTGATGCCGGCGATCGACATGCCGGGACTTGGATCCTCAGCTCATTACTTTTGGGGGGTTCTTATAATGAGGATCCTACTATTTAGGGTACTATATTAGGGTCCCCTATTTTCGGAAACTCCCAGATTTCGGCGAGCTATATGCGCTTCTGTCTCGCTTTGGTGCTCGCTGGGGGCCCAGGCTGCATTGGGCCGCCGCCGGGCCTGGATTGCGGAGGCCGCTACGCTACGTCCGGTTTTGGTATCCGAGAGACGTCGGGGGCCCTCTTGTGGCTTCTCGAAGGCCCTGGCCCTTGCACGAGTGTGCTACAACCCGGAGCACTCTGGACGAGCACTCTGTCTCTATCCATGTCGGCTTCCAAGCTTCACATCTCATGTTTGGGCCCCCGGGCCCCCCAAAAACCCCCCCTAAAACCCGAGGCTTCGAGGCAACCATCCGAAGTGTCCGTCGCTGCCCTTCAACTTTGCGGCCGAGTATTTGTCCAGAGCAAACTCCCAGGATCCAGTGTTAGGGTTTAGGGTTTAGGGTTCAGGGTCTGGGCTGGCGGCCTGTCAGGATACTGGCAAGGATTCGCCCTCACCGAGTACTTCGTCCGGGGATGTTGAGCCCTCAGGGGAGAAGTGGAGGCACCGCTGCTCCAGTTTCTAGCTCTCCTGGTGCAGCGAAGGCGCCAAGCGAATGGAACTGGCCGCAAGGCCACTGAAACTGAGCTCCACGTCGCTGTGCAAGTTGTTGAATATCTGGCATCTGTCAGGGACAACCACCGTCATGATCAGGCCGGGCAGCTTGCGACGGAGATACATGTCCCCGCAGCTGTCCTGATTTGCACCTTTCTTCTTAACCCCAGCGCAAGGAACATACCTAACCGCTACACGACAGAGGACTTCCCATGGCATCTGCATGCACGTCCAGCAGTTAGGGTAGCAGATGGCAAAGGCGACGCAAGGCCGAGCTTTCTCATTTTTCCAAGTTACGAGGAGCTCTTAGAAGAGTTGGTGGCGAAGGGCTTTGCGGGAGCTCCTTGGAAGCACCACTTGGAGCTTCATGGGTAGCTATAAGTAGGGCTATAAGTCCCCTAACATGGGTTATGACCCTGCTTATGACCCTACTTATAACTACCCATGAACCTCCAAGTAACGATGGTGAAGGAAGCCGTGGGTCGAAAGGGTTCTCGTGCTTCTCAGGACTTTGACTTCTTCTACCTGCCCATTGATTTCGAGACCAAGCGCAACAAGGCTAGGCCCTAAACCCAAAACCCTAAGCCCTAAACCCTAAACCAGAAGAAGGGTTGGGAGTAAGCCTGCCCAATACGGGCTGAGGAGGCTGTCAGATTCTGTCAGGCGGACTCAGAAAGGCCCTCACAAAAAACAAAACAGAAGAAGCCTTGAAGCCTAAACCCCAGGCTCTAAACCCCCTTTGGCTTCCGCTCTTCTGAGTGAACAGGGCTACTGCTTCCTGAACCTCCACACCCAGGAGTTGGCCCGGCGATTTCGACAGGCAGGAAATCTATGGCAAAGCCTGCAGGGTTGAGGGTTTAGGGTCTAGGATGGTTTTTGGGAGTGAATGCTGGGGGCCTAGGGTTGGGCCCCAATACCCTATTCTAATGAAGGCCCCTCTATATATGAAAAAAATATATGTATATCTGTATATATATATATATGTAGATGTAGATATAGTATAGGATTTAGGGAAGGGAGGGAGTGTCGGCACTCTGGTGCGCAGGCCTTCGTCTCCCAGAAGCTAGAGCGATACAAGACAATGAAGGCTTGTCGCTCTGTGCGCGATGGCAAGGGTGTTTGAGAGGTGCGGGAGCGGCTAAGTGCAGGTGCTGGAGATTACCCCCGCGGACACACAGGGCTTCGATGCAAACGTCCTGAAGTATCTCCAGCAACAGCCTTTTCCTTAGTACCCAAGTTCCGTTTATGGGGCAGCGTCAGAGTGCCAGAGGTCGAACCGGATCCACAACCCCTGGTTCAAGCCCATGATCTTTCTGCCAAGCTGCGTCGAGGGACAGCCCTGGAATTGCCCGGCATCCCAGCGGCTGTGACTTCAGACTTGCAATGTGAAACGAAGGTCTGAAATCTGCTAAGCAACTTATATTAAAAGCCCAGGAGCAAGATTTGCTCATGGCCCGCTAAATCTTCAATAGGGACCCCTACTACACACCCAGAAGTCTAAGACCTCTAGCCAATGACTTCTTTTGTATGGCCCCTGAGGCCTGCCACTCAGCCTCGAGACCCTGCCGGCACGGCTCCGGGGCCAGGCGAAGCTTTCTCGCCGCCGCAAGGCGCCGTGGCCATTGATTCTACACACATATGTATACATATACATATATATACACACATACCTACTAGGATATACATATATATATATATACACACACACGCAAGGAAAATGTACACACACGCACATGTAATATTCTGTGCAATATTGTACCGTGATATGAACATGAATATGAACATGAACACGAGGATGATTATGAGTACGAGTATGAGTACGAATACAGTTATGATTGTATATATATACACATACACATGTTACGAACATATATGTGTACACGTATATACACAAGTAGCTATAGCTATATATATATATATATATATATATATATATGCATAGACACGTTATTTCACGAATATATACGCACAGGGTTATATTGTACTATGTTGTATGATGTTTTATTTCAACGTGCCATGTTATGTATAATGTCACATTGTGTGATATTTCATTGTATGACGTTGTATTGATCCATATTCTGTTATAACATATTATGCTATATTATTAATGTCCTTTGTGTTGCCTTCGTCGCGCACGGCGACTGCAGTGGACACGTGGAGACGAAGCATCACTTTGTTCTGGAAGAGTTCTATGCGGGTGGTTGTCAAAATTATGGTCCCTTTCTGGGTACCCTAAATATTAGGTGCCGTACTATATTCGGGACCCGAAAAGGCACCACACTTTGGACAACCACGAAGCCGCCACAGATTTCGCGTGACCACAGCTTGGTTTGTTGAAAGCTCTGGGACTTCGGAGGAGGCGTAGAGGGCCTCAGAAACGAAGCCTTGCAAGAGAACTGGAGAGGTGAGCCGTGAGTTAAGCTCACGAAAGGTAAGATACCTGGGTACAGAATGAGCAACATCACATGCTGCTGTTGGTGTTCCTGGTCTTTGCTGCCCAGACGCCATAATCGCTTAGTTTCGTCTCTTGGGCGGAATTCCGAGTCTCGTAAAAATTGCCAGGACAAGCCGAAGCTTCTGGTTAGACTCTTAGACTTCAGTCCATCACAGAGTGCCAGGTGGAAGAGAGAGTCGATGCGGCCAAACTTGGCCGCTAGATCATGGCGATCCCAGACGGCAGCTGGGTTGAAGCGCGCGGTCTCTGGAACATGCTTGGTGACTCTGGCATGAGACTGCCGGTCGGGCTTTGAGACTTTCGACCGCATGCATGTAACTTGGGTAAGAGCAGGCGACTAGCTTCATTATTGTAGCCAGTGTACAGCCACAGACTGGGTGGGAGCTTGCCTGACCCACTGACAGCATAACACAAGTTCGCAAGTTTCATCAATTTCCGTCTGCTGCACAAATCCTTGCTACCAGAAGAAGAGATCTCAGTATGCTCCCCCCGGCTGACTTTCTCAGACCTTCGTGTGCTGCCGTCGATTGCTTCGGTGGCAGGCACGTGATTTAAAAATCTAAGATACCATTTGGCTTGTGCCACAGCCCATCGTTCAAGGTTCAAGCGCAGGCTTCGCAGCCCGCTAACATGCGCCAAAGTAAGCAGCTGGTTAAGTTTGCTGTCGACGAATCATTGGGCAACTCGTGGTGCTCGCCTTTTGCGGAGTACGTTCCTGCATTGCTCCATACCTCTCTCTTTCCTGCAGCTGTCCGTGGCAATCAAAGCCTCGCTCTCAGATCTCCAGCCCTGGAATCGCACGTCGTGTTGACGGCGTTCTGCGGCCAGGCGAGGTTAGCTGCGCGAAGCCTCAGCTGAAGCATGGAATTCATGACAGTTTGATGTGTGTTCAGCCAGCCAGGGGTACAATTGTCACAGCTTTTCTCTCTCCTCACCCGTTCCACCGAAGACAGGATACAATCCCTGCTGGTCGGAATCGCATTCACGGCGTTTATAGCACTTATGTAGGCAGCATCCCTGCTTTGTCTCTTGGCCAAAGGCCCTATGCAACGCTGATAGCGCAGTCTCTGAGAATCCTACCATCTTGATAACGGAGACTTGCGCATCAGGCCATGTGCATTAATTTCTCACGAATGAATTTGTACCTGTAGTGGTGGGCTTTTCCAAACAATGAGGCTCGTGAGATCTTCGACACATGCAAAACTCTAATTTTCTCAAACCTAAGCCCCTAAACCCCTGAACCCTAAACCCTAAAACCCAAAACCTTAACTCCCCAACCCCTAAACCGGATGTGAACACTGCAACTTCCCGCCTGCTGCTCGCCTCACTTGTTGTCGGTTGCCCACCTGCAAGATAAGCGCTGCAAGCAGATGCTGTTGAGAAGCTTTCGCACGAGCTTCTGTACACAGGCAGAGACTGGAAACGTAGGATAATGGCCTTGATATACCTTAATGCGCTTCAACAGAAGTGCTGAGTTGCGGGAGTAGTGCAGATAGACGCTCAGATGAAGGTTCTGCTGACCGGAGAATTCGCATACGAGTTCATGGAGCCGACATTCCTTAGCAAGCTCTTAATATGTGCATCGGGTGCCAGGCGGCACGTGCAGCAAGGCATAAAAAGCTTCGAAACTGCCTCAGTTGTAGGAAGCACCGGGACCTCAAAAAGGGGGGCATCGCAGAGCTGGTCGTTGCATCGCATGTTCAGCAGATCCGAGGCACAGCACTTCGTCGGGAGCAACAATGTGAACCTTCTCCAGTCCGCTGCCTCAGAGCCACACCGAGGAGTTTGACGAAAATGGGAGCGAATCGGAGCTATGCGACCAAGGCCATGTGGACAGTTTGGAACACGTAACCAGGGTGGGAAGGCTGGACTGCCGAAAGCGAGGGAGAGAGCCTGAGAGCGACTGGGGGCAAAAGCCCTGGAAGGGTAAAATAAACACCTGCGGGTGCGCGTTCGCCCGCCACAGTTCGACCTCCTACGTCGTGGAGAGAGCATCGTAGAGGACTCTTTTTCCGGCAACTTAATTGAGGTCTCACAGAAAATCGGGCAGGAGGGGGAGGAGGAGGCATGGGAGGGTGGTGCCTGCGAAAAATATCATCAATCTGGCCTGGACAGGACCAGTGCTAACGTCAATGAATGCTTGAAAGTAGTTTTCTACATTTGTGACGTGTTACGTAGTATGTGCAAAAGCTTTTCAATGTCTTTGTTGGTATGTGCGTGTCCGACGCCCTGTGTCTATGACTGCATTTGTTCCTCTTTGCTACCAACCGCACTCACCTTTGTTCTTTCGGACGGAGCATGACCAAAGAAGCAGCCTCTGTGTGGATGAGGGACCCCTGGACCTTTCGTTGCGTGGCACTGCCTCTCAAGCTCGGAGCACTTGCATGGCAGAGGACCACGCTGCTCCTCGGTACATCTTCACGAAGTTGTCGCCTGCTGCGTGGCACCCAGTAGCGCAGATGCTGTTTCTGCGTATTGGCGTCTGGAGTGAGGCGAGATGCATCTTCCCTGCAGAGGATGACCCAGTCCTTGAGCCATTTGCTGAGCGGCGGAAGGTTGAACTCATATTTGGAGTTTGAAGATCTGGCAGATCGGGACGCGCCGAGGTATCAGTCCGAAGAGGGCCAGCGCATTGAACCTCGTTGGTACTGTCCCGTGATTCCGCTTGCCTGGGGCCCTTGCGACACGGGGGAGCATCCTATGCAACGCTGTGCATCACCTAGGGAAGAAAGCAAGAGGGTGCTCAACAGTTTCATGCATTCGAGGTCCTCGTAAACGGCTCAGAGGGCATTGGTGTGGGTTGGAGCACA
Source organism: Symbiodinium sp. CCMP2592 (assembly GCA_905221615.1). NCBI lineage: Eukaryota > Dinophyceae > Suessiales > Symbiodiniaceae > Symbiodinium > Symbiodinium sp. CCMP2592. The sequence continues at coordinate 1,689,244 of CAJNDT010003223.1, forward strand.
AGTGTGCCCAACTACAATCCGCGCGACCTGATCGCGAATGCGCGGGCCTTTGCGGTTTCCACGTATCGGGTTGGTCATGTGGAACTCTGATCTACATATATATATATAGAAGTATCGGTCTGTGTATATATATATATATATATGAGACTATACATTTAATATAATGTAATGTAATGTAATGCAATATAATGTAAAATGATAATGTATAATATTATACAATATACGATATTTCAAAAGTACGTATCCATATCCGTATCCATATCCATATCCATATACATATACATATACATTTACATGTACACCTACATTTACATCTACATCTACATTTACATCTACATCTACATATACATTATGCATATGCTTCTACATCCACAACTACATCTACATATACATATACATGTACATGCACATGTACATGTACGTATACATATACATATACATATACATATGCATCTGCATCTGCATCTACATCTACAGATACATGTACATATACATAACATATACATACTCAAGTTAGGGGAGTCGGAGTCAGGTCCGGCGGCACCTGCGGGGTAAGCCTCTGGAGCCGCTGACCCCTTGGTCCGCTCCCTGGGATTCCTTTCAGTGAAGGTAAAGCCACGGCGCCGCAAAGCCTCGAAGTCGAGGTATCGTGGATTCCGTGGCACTGTAACTGCAGTTGCAGACAAGCCTGGACGATACGAGACCGTCGGAGCGGTGCAGAGGCCTGGAGTGTGTCAGCCCCCACCAGCACTGTCTTTGACTGTGATATCAGAGGCACGGCTCGACGCGGATCGAAGTCACTGAGCTGCCTGTGAGGAAATGGACCCAGGAGTGCCGGTGGACACCAGATTTTGAGCGTTCAATAGTTTTGGGGGAGAAAGTGGCAGCATCCAGGATTACAAAGAGTGGATAATGGACCAGCTGCAGGCCACCAGCATCTCTTGTTCTGTAGATCATCTTGGTGTTCGGGCGCCTTTTTGTTGTGCCGCAGGCCGATGACGGCAAGAGAGCCACGATTTCGGAGTTCCGCGAGTACCATACGGTGCGGATGCAAGAACAGGGTGAGAAGATGGTTGGACGACCGGTCAAAGGGTTCGACAGTCTTGTGTGAGCGTCGGTGTTCGTATCCAAATGTCCAGGTCATTTGTCGGAGCACTTGTCTGTAAGCCGCATGCCTTTGAGGAGAACACGGTTCACTTCAGCTTGTCCATGCTGCCTGACAAGGCTTGGCACCCTGTCAGAATGCCTGGGGTGCCCCGTCCCTGAGCCTCTGAGCCCACAGCCGCAGGTGGCTCAAGCCGAAGGGCGTGGCTTGGAGAAGTTCTTGCACTTGAAGATCCTTGGATGCAAGCCTTGGGAGAAACATGATGGTCTCCTTCGTGCTTTCCATGAAACCGGTGCAGGTCCACAATCACGACCACGAACATGCACCTCTTCGATGCTAGAGTTGGGCTTACTCTGGCGATTCAAGCTTCTTTGGTGTCTTGAGCATCAACAGCATGCGATGTACGCCGCCCAGGTGGGAAATTGAAGAAATACGAATCGCCCGAGGAGATCTTGCGAGATTTCGCGAAGGCCTCCGCAAGACGCAGGTTTAGAGTTCTTGGAGCCCGAGGTCTTCCATTCTGTGCTGCCGCACCTCTCGGCAGCTGAGCAACAGCAGATGTTTAGACACAAGGGCAGTGGATTTTATCGTTTGCTTTTTTGTTTTTGACCAAAAAGTGGAGAACAGTGAACAGTAGCAGTAGTCGCCTGACCTCAGCACATGCCGGGTTGCATGCGCTGAAGCGAGAATGCCGGTTCATGTTTGACAGGTTCGCCTGGAGCTGTATGGGAAGAGAAAAGAGTACTGCATCCAAAAGCTTCAGAAGGAGGCACGGCTTGAGGGAGGACGATTTGATACGCCTTCCCTCACCCGTCCTCCGATTCGTCCGAAGGTGGCCACTCTGACCGACAAGGCAAAGTTCATTCGCTTGGTGGTGGATGGCGAGTTGGAGGCGTCGCATGACATCGGATGCGCAGAGCTTTCACCTGCTTTCAACTGCGCCAGATTGCAGACCGGGCTTCTCGAAAGGCAGTGGCTTCGGTGTTTTTTCCCCTTTAGGCTCAAGCTTCGAGAGAGGAGAGAGCCTCTGTTGAGGTGTGCAACGACATGAAGCGGTTTGGACTGCGGACGAAGCAGGAGATCGAGGTCGTTTGGTCAGATCTTTGGGCATCCGCATGCAATGAATGGCTGTAAGCTGTTCTGGCGCAGGCCGGTGTCGAAGAGAAGCCGACTGCAGCTCGAAATTCGTCCAGTTCCCAGCGCAAGCAGTGGTATGCTCTAAGGGTGGTGGTAGAGTGAGAATGCTGAGGCGGCGCCTGCGTGCCGTGATTGATGTCACCGACACCGATGTGGATCTGGCCCGCCCCGACTTGCGCATGGACGGGGTGCGAGGAAGCTTGCCCGTGCATTGCAGGCAGGACCTCAAGGCTACGAGTACTTGCTGAAGCTCAAGCTTTGGACCCTCACGGAGGACTCCGGTAACCAAAACAAGCCACATGATACCAGCTGTTTTTTAAAACCCTAACCCCTAAACCCTCTCTGTACCAATGCATGGTAGAAAGAGACCCTCAAGAAAAGAGAACCCCAAAGCGCTCAAAACCCCTAAACCCCTGAATCCTAAAGAAGAGAAGTATCAAATAGATGATTATTATAATCATAATAATCATAAACTATATTTAATACAAATGTTATTATAGGCTTGTTCCCGACGAAGCCGCGCAGAGGAGCGCTTGGAAGCCTTACAGCGGCAGCTGGCCTCAAAGAGCCAGGAGCTCGAGGACCTCAAGGCCGACTTAGGGGTTGGAGCATCTGATATAGGAGTTTCCGAAAATTAGGGGGTGCCTGTAAGGGGATCCTTATATAGGGTTCCTTAAAGGGATCTATAAGGATTCTAGAAAGGGTTTAGGGTTTAGAGTTTCCGAAAATTAGGGGTGCCTTATTTTGGGGTCCTTTGTATAAGGATCCTACTGTTTAGGGTCCCATGTTAGGGTTCCCTATTTTCGGAAACTCCCATATGCTATAACATCAGTGTGATATACTGATATATGATAAAGGAGAATCTGATACTATATGATATACTCGAAATATGATATAGAATGATACAATATGTTGTAATATGACATAGTATGCCAACCTGTGACAGAACATGGCATGATGTAATCTGGGGTAAGGTCTCCTCCATCTTTCTTCCCCTCCTCTTGCTTTCTAACCCCATCTGCAGCTGCAGGCAACCAGCCGAGAGCAGCTGTGGGAGCGGGCCCCAGAAAGTGTAGGGTTTAGGAATCAGTTGTTAACTGTAAACCCTAAACCACAAACCCTTAAAAGGGATAACCCAAGACCCTAAACCCTAAATCTCCGAAGCCCTTCTGCATCTGTCTGCGATTCCGCGCGGCACCGTGAGGAGAGGGATTTGGTCCGGCTGGAGGCCGCTTTGGACGTCGTGGAGGCGCAAAAGCCGGAGCAGAGCTCACACCATGATTAATACCGTTCATACTCTTTTGCTTGATTCTGTGCTCAAGTATGTAATGGGATGCTTCCAGCAGAGTCAGGCCGAAGAGCGGAAGGAGCAGGAAGAGGCAGCCGAAACGCTCAGAGAGACCGAAGACGCAGGGAGGGCAAAAAGAGCGGCGCCTCGGCGCGTTTTGGAGCTGAGGCGAGGCTCATGAAAAAGGCCGGCTACTTCGAGGTCCTCGGGGAACTGCTCCTCATATGGGTGGTTGTCAAAATTGGGGTCCCCTTTTGGGTAAACTAAATAATAGGTACCGTAGTATACTAGGGATCCAAAAAGGGGCCATAATTTTGACAACTACCCAAAGGCTTGCAACCGAGTGAGCTGAGGGGTAAGCTCAGAAGTCTTCTGGCCAGGATGATGCCTCCGTGAATCGTCAGTGTGTCCGACGCTAAGGGACCTGAACATGAAACTTCGCTTCCCACTGCGTAGACAAGTCTAAGTTGCCAGCATTGGTCCGAGGTTCTGGTCCTGAGTGATGGCTTCTCGCAGATCAAGCGCATCCGCACGGACAAATGGAAGGTGCCGTGCTGAGTGGAGGGAAGGATTTCCCTCGCATCTGGAATGCCACATCCGGTCTCCTTACCTGTTCGACAGGCAGTTCGGTGCGGTGGTGCCGGGAAGTCGATTGCTGGTCACAAAAAGAAGAAGGCCAAGGATGCTCCGGCAAGCACGCGTCTGAGGAGAAGCCGTAACTCCGTAGCAGAGTTTGCATCACATCTGAAGTCGCGTTTGCATCCAAGGCGGGGATGAGGGAGAGGCTTGACAGCAGCACCTTCTGTTTGCACTCAGTGGACGTTGTTCGGCACCACAGGAAGAGGAGATGGAAGCGGATGGCGATGAGGAACTGCCGGATGCGATCAGCGCCGTCGGCTTCTCATGGCACCGCAAGAGCTTATCCCCAGAGTTGCGTGTGTGCACGTGTGACATGAGTTTGACAAACCAGAAAGCCATTTCAGACCTGATAGCGAGCCGAAAAAAAAGGCGGCACCTTTCCATTCACGTGATTCGCCTGCCATGGCGGCCATAGCTATGGCGATACTAACTTTACATCTCTGGAATTCAGCTGGCGAGAGGGCAGAGTTGCATCCGACAGAGCTTTCACGACGACCAGTCACGAAGCAGGCCAATGGTTCTGAAATTGGCCATTATAGGCTTTTCCGTTAGAGGCTACAGGCCTGAGCTGCTGACCGGCGCGATAGCTGGGCTGACGTAAGCTTCGGCACCGTCACATGCATGGCCCACGGCATCAGTTCCTGCGAAACAGGGATGGTGACTTTTAACTTAAACCCTAATTCCTAATTCCTAAACCCTAATCCCTAGAACGTAGAGTCTTCCCGGGAAGCTTTCGGAAGGTATGTCTGCTCCAGAGCCAGCGAGACATGCAAAAGATCTATGTTCCCGTAAACGATACAGACCGCGCCCACAGGGCAAAGAGGATCCTCTACAGCATCCCGGCAGCATCCCACCCTAAACCCTGAACCCTGAATCCTTCCATCCTCCAAGGGTTCCTACCAGTTTTTGAAGTATGCCTTGCTTGTCCCCCCTAAACCCTAAACCCTAAACCGCTCTGGTCTCAGGCATTGGTGCAGGTCTCCACCAGCTCCCTGAGCTGCAGGCTTGCCTTGAGACCTGGGCCTCCAAGCTCGGGGAAGGCCAAGAGTCCCAGTGATTTTCACTAGCCTCTTCCTTGGAGGTTCATGGGCAGTTATTAGTGGGGTTATAAGTCCCCTGATAAGAGTTATAAGTCTAGCTACCCTACTTAGAACCCTACTTATAACTTATAACTACTCATGAACCTCCAAGTCCCAAACACTTGGAGTGGAAGCTCGGGGGGCAGTCTTGACAAAGGTGAGCTCCAGGTCATTGGCCTTGGTGCAAAGGAGAGTCCGGTGGAGGCAGCTATAGACACGTCTGAAGTCTTGCGAGCCATTGCAAGGGTCCATGCGCGCATCAAAAAGCCACCTTGGCGATCGCAGGCGAAGACGGTGCTTTGGGATCCAGCGCGGGAGTGCCCGGACAGCCATGTTGGCGGTGCCTGCAAAGACGCTGTCGGCCTCGCAAACGCCTACGAGAGAGGCCGCAGCAGCAAGCTCTGACGTGTTAGCGTGGTTGTTTTCCCTTGTCCCCTGAGGTGTAGACTGGGTCGTGCTTCTGGGCACCGACAACTATGTTCTGCCAGCCCATTTCGAGAAGGCTCTTACGAGATTCGACCCTGCAGAGCCTCTCATCCTGGGCATCAGAGGCTCCGCGCTTGCGAAGACTCTCTAAAGTGTCAATGTCTTGCAATGCAGGAAGTAGCTGAGACTTCCAAGCATCTGTTGAAATCTATACACTTAGATGTCAGGGGCCGCAGTCAGTAACAGCCCCACAGCCCGGTCCCAACCTTCCGATGTTCAAATCTCTTCCGAGCTTTCAACCCTTTGGCCCCGAACACTTGAAGAATTTGGGCTTGGCTGCTGTTGTTGGCGGGTGCACTTGTGCCTGTACTTGTAGTGGCTAAACCTGATCCTGCGTGGGGCAGTGTGAAGGATGTGTAGAACCGTGACTCTTGGAATTTGCGGATTGTGAGTGCCATTTAAAGACAGTGTTTACGTAATTCGGTCGGGAGATTCAGTGAGTGAAGAGACGCGCTGTGTGAGGATGTGGACTGTTGGACTGTCCAGCCGGCGGGCTCTGTGGCGGTGGAGGGCAGGTCTTTAGTCGAGCTGCCCTGAAGGCCTTCTTGGCCCAAGGCGAACTCGTTGTGATGAAACTGCATAAGACAAGGGTCTCTTGTGTTTGCTTATGGGGGCCCAGGAGTGGGGTTTAGGGGTTCCTTTTCCTTTAGGCTGTCCTTTAAGGGGTCCTATAGGGGTTTGCTTAAAGGGGTTTCTCTCCTGCTAGGTCGGGAGGCCTTCCTCGAGGAGCAGAGGTCAGAAGCCTTGGCCATTGGTGGCTGGGGCGACGTGGCAAACTGCAGAGTTGCCGCGAAAAGGGATATACCTATTCGTCTCTTGGCCGAGATCTTCCTATCATGTTCCTTACATGGCGTGCGTGGGTTTAGAGACTTCTAGTTCCCTGGCCTCATAGAAGTCTGGTCCTGGTTTGAAATCCGGCTCTTCCGGGAGATGAGAGAGCCTGCCGGCCTTCCCGAATGCTTCATGGATGCATCGTTCCGAGGAAATCTTGCGGGTCTGCATGCTTGGGAAGTCGACGAGTCGAAGCTGCACAAGCGAGACCTGACCTTCCACTATGTCAGTGCAGCTGCGATGTATGAGATAGACAATGTGCACGGAAAGCATGTGCACAACGCGGTGCTTCTTGAAGCTGGTGTGCTCGAGTCTTCCTCTTACATCAGAGACAGGGAGGCCTATGTCGAGGCCGAAAACATGCGTCGCAACAGTCAGAGGAGATGACTGTTTGCGGCAGCCACAGCAGCAGCAAGCCCACTCGGCGCTGAGCAAATCACCGACAGCGCCCATTGACGGAGTGAGTGTCACCTGTACATTCGCACAGCTTTAGTGTGACTGCGCTGATGCGACAGCTGGGACGAACAGCGAATCTGCCGCAATGCAGACAAGAGCAGAGGAGCACGTATGACTCGGTCTCGACCGTCCCGGCCTGCCCCGTCTTCAGGCCTTTGTGTGTCGGGAGTTCGACGCGCTTCTGGCCTTCACTCGTAAAGGATTTGTTTTCCGGATGCAGGCGGGCCTTTGAGCCTCTCGTTTCTGAAGTTGCAGTCAAGTGAGAAAATCGGCGACAGGCCCTGGACGTGCCTCTGATGCACGGCAAGCGCCCGTCAGTCGCGGCCTCGGAAGGGGAATGCCCGAACGAAGCGATGTCATAAACCACCCTGAGCTGATGACTTCGCCAGAATGCTCAGGTGCCCATTGCTGAGCTGGCACCGAAGTTGCCGGAAGACGATTGCATTGCCTCAGCCCGCTTCCCTGCTTCTGATTCGTCTTGTTTGGAAGGGATGCAGCTCTTTTGCAGTGCGGAGACCACCGCGTCGCACAGGTCATGGCTGTTCCCCACGGAGCTTTGAAAGACCAAGGCGGGAGAAGCTTCTTGTGGTGCGTGCGAGTGTCCCCTTTACACTTTCCACAGGCCACGAGTTCGCGGTGGCGGTTTCTGCCAATGGCCTTGCGAAGAAGATCCCTCTATCAAGCTTTCGCAGCTTGCATGGGCAGAAGGCACCGGAAACGACGGCATGTTTTGCTTATGGACCTGAATCCCTTCTTGCATTGTTCCACTTGCAAGAACTGGACCTGCGCCTTCCCAGTGGATGAGAAGAGCCCAAGCCCGAGAAAACTATTCGGAAAGGCCTAGCATGGGCTTCGGCAGCAACAGGTGGTGACGAGCTTCGCTGGGTTCATCGTGCTTCTGCCCAGGACGTACCGTTACCATAGCTTTTGTGAACAGTGTTAGCTTGAGCATTTCTTTCCCTGATTCTCCCTGCAACTACAGACAGTCGTGACGACGTTAGTGGACAATAGTCCCAGCACTAACGTTTTAGCATAGTTATGTGCAGGCTGAAGACATCGGTGAAGATTGTGGTGATAATCAATGACGATGCGGTTATACATCAGTGTATGATGCGGGTATGTGCTGGTAACTCTTGACCTAGCTGTTGACTTGCAGCTCGCGCAAGTCAGGACCTCCTCGTGATGACTGCCCAGTCTGGCTATACCTTGTGCTTCTCCTTGGCGCTGGGCACTTGGTAGAGTGACAGTACAGGATGCAGAGGCATGCCAGGAAGTCTGCATAGGTTCTGATGTACATATGTACATATTAAATACATAAGTATATATAAGTATATACGTAGACAAATACATGAACAAATGTATGAATACATATACATGCATATGTGTGTGTATGTATATGTATGTACATGGTCACATAACCTCCACAGAACTCATATAAAAACCAACCACGGAGAAGCAACCCCGACCACCGCCACCACCACCGCCGGCGCCGCCGCCACTGCCACAGCCGCTGCCACGCCACCGCCGCCGCAGCCAAATAATCCGTGTGCATGTTGGTGGAAACCGAGCATCCCGGCCAACCCCAAAAATCCCCAGGTGCAATAACCGAGTTCAGTCGCCAAGCCCTAGTTCAGGAAACTCCGGACGTCGAATTCCCTTTCATTCCATGAGTCACGAGTCCATAAACCGTTTCAATCGTTACACACTGGTCGCATTCCTGGCATGGGCGAATCGACTCAGTGCCGGGAAACTTAGACTCAAGAAGACAAGGACCCTGTGCGTGTGTTTGTATCTCTGAGGGGCCTGCGTCCCTCACGAACGCTCAAGGCACGCGGATATCGATACAGTCAATTATACGCCAAGCTGGTTTGGTTGCACATGATGCACATGTTTTACTGCATTTTGCAATCAGCACATTCGGGCATGCGTTGTCCAACCGAGTTGAAGCTGCAGAGAGTTTGCACCGTCACGGGTGTGGAAGTTTTTGAAGGCGTCGTTTGTCCACGGATTGTGTTTGGTGGTATCCAGAAGAGAGTTTGTGAACGTAATTGCCGGTTGAGTATGTTCGAGTTGTTTTGTGGAGGCAAGACCGGTCCCGGCAATGAGACTGAAGGACGAGCAGTGCCGCCCCAACGCCTTGCAGGGGCGTGCGGAGTTGCTTTTGCTGTCAACCTGTCAACGCGGTGATGTCTGTGCTTGTCGCCGCACATAGGCTCTCAGGTCTTGGGTCTGTGCATGGCGATGCAGTAGAACCAGACCATTTCGACAAGAACTGACTGACAAGTTGGAGGATTTACCTTCCATGGAGTGTCATATGACCTGATTCTGATGTTTAGCCGACGAAGATGCCTGACGAGCTTGAAGTGACTGGCCCATTGCGGGGGTGAAGGGCTCGGGACTCGCGAAGTGGATCTTGGCCTAGCGATCTGCACCTGTTCTGGCACATGGAGCGCCGTTTGCGCTGTGTGCGCTGCAATGTGTTCCTTCTTGGCGGCAAATCAGCTGTCACCCCAGCATGGAGTCTGCTGTGTGCATGTGTGGAAGTGATTCGACCTATTGCTGCACTCCAGCATGGTGTCCTGTCCTGCTGCGAAAGCTAACTGCCCAGGCTCATTGCCAACCTGACGTTTGTCAACTTCTTCTTGCGCCCTCGCGGGCCAGATGCGACGAACCATGTGAGGCTTTCTATTCTCGTATGTGTCGGCGCTAAGCTAGCTGGGGACTTGCAGCCTAAGTTCCAGAGACCTGACTGACCTTAGATTGTCAGTCTTCTTCTCTGTCGGCAGTGCCGGAGTTTGGTTTATCATCCTATCGTAGATTTCCGGTGGCGTGTCTCACCTGAAAAGGGTCGGAGCTTCAACATTTTCCATGCCAAGCAAACCTTTCGAGCATCTCCTGCGACAGGCTCCAGGGGTTCGACTTCGTGCACAACTTGTTACACATGCTGCTGCCTCAGGTACAGTAGCAGAGCAGGGTGCTGCATCGGGTGAAGGACATTGCGTGCAATGGCCCACAGGACAGGAGAAAGAAAAACACAGCCCTTCTTCTCTGCAGACGGCCGCATTGTGGTGCTCTTCAACGGGGTGCGCCTCCCCACACTCAAGAAGGAGTCCTTGTCCATCAAACGACTCGGGCAGGAGATCTACAACTGGCGCCAGCTGAGCCAGGCGGCCGTGGAGCAAGGCGAACAACCGTTTGTTTCTGTTGGGGCCTCTTCTGCACCGCAAACTGACGGACTGAGACTGAAAGCGACTGAAAGATTGGAGCCTAGGATGGTGAAGCCATCCTTCCGGCTTATGCCTTGCTCGGAGCCTCCTTTCCCCTTGTGCCTTGCTTGCACCCTTGGAAGGTAGTTATTTCATACCCTCCCAGCCGAAGTGCGACTTGGCTTCTACGAGGTTTTGGAAGGCGAGTTTGCCATCGCCATCTTCGACTTTACGAAGGACCAGGCGATTTTCGCCAGCGATGCCTTCGGCACGCCGCCCCGGCTGTGTTGATTCCAAGCTGCTTTGCCTGAGCCAGCTTGAGTGCCGGTATGATGTCTTCAGATTTCCAGAGACTGCAATATACTACAGAATATACTTTAAATCTTATTAGGGATCCTTCTATAATTTAGGGTACATTCCTTAATTCAGGGATATTAGAGTCTGTGGGGTCAGACTTCCAGGAAACCCCTCTGGTACGCCTTGGTCCGACACAGGCAGAGGCCGGCGTGACCTGAGGGATGTCAGCAAGATATCGTGTACTCAAATCTTTGATGCCCAGCAACAAGTTAACAGCACTATCGAAACGGTCCATAGCTGCTTTCAATCCTCCTCCTGGTGCTTCTCTTCGTGCTGCTCCTTCTACAACTTGTGTAGTAGTCGCAGCAACAGCAACAGCCTCAGCAGCAGCAGCAGCAGCAGCAGGAGTAGGAGTAGGAGCAGGAGCAGAAGCGGTAACAGCAGCCTTAGCAGTGGCCGAGTGCAAGAGCAGTGGCAGTGGTGAAACCGCTCCAGGATCGCAGTTGCCTCCTACAAGAGCGGACTGCGCCGACTTGGCTTCAACAAGCGTTCTGACCCCAGCGGCTCCTAGCGTAGAGAGAGCGTAGAGAAATCGTGGAGTTTAATGCCGGAGTCTTGGCAAGTTGGTGTGCAGGTAACATTCACATGGTCGGTCCGAATAGGGTGCTGGCCTCACCAAAATACCGCAAAGATCACTGACAGCTCGACTCTTCCTGACAGGTTCTGACTGTGTGCCTGACGACTTTCCGTATCCTCAGAGAAACTTCAGTCTTCGAGCCGGGACCTCGTCAAGCATTCATCAAGTTCTGTGACACCTTACCTTTGGTTAGTAGGAATCGAAGAATGGTAGTAATAGTAGTTATAACTGTACCCCATTCCTCCATTCCCTACTAACCAAAGGTAAGACACGTGATCCCGTGGAGGTTTGATCTGCGACAGTTCAAGACCTCAACGAGCGACTTTTTCTCGGCCTTTAACCGGGCTGTGAAGATTCGTACCGAGGACAGCACAGATGCCGGACACAATGATGCGGGTTGATATCATTTGGGGTCTTTGGTTGGTTGGCAGATTCCAGAAAGACGCTCGGTGATCGTTGACATGTCACTATCACCCCAAAGCCATCTTTTCATGCCCGGTTTCCACGTGTACGTCTCATCCTACTCAACTTAGCCTATTTGCATGGTCTGAAAGGCACTGGATACGTCTTAATGGCTCCCTGTCCTCTAGCGTTCTTGACATGAGTTCTGATGTGGGTCGCAGTATGTACACGCTAGCAACGACGTCTTATGGACTCCCCCTTCATGGCTACGAAACGGAGCTGAGTCCTCGTTACCACGCTCTGTCTCTTGCTGGTCATAGCCGTCTTCGTGATTCGGATCATCCGAGTGGCCAGGACTTGATATCGACAGGTCGCCCTTTGTTTATAGGCCTTTCGTCGGGCTTTGCCTCGGCCTTGGCAACTTCTTGTGCAATATTTTCCAGACTGAGCTGTTTCTGCCAGCATGTGAGAAAGCCAAGCCAGGATTCTGGAGCTATTCATGCATCGCTACACCACCAGTCTGTGAAGCACCACGTCGGCCAAACATGATTGATAGATTGGCTGGGATTACGCTTTGACTTCTGCAGCGCCAGGCATTTGCATTGCTTGGTGAGGAGGCCGAAGCTTGTCATCGCTTCTCGCCCCGTAAGCCCTACACCAGACGCCATCTCTTGTCTCTGAGTTTTAGTGGAGGTCCCCGCAGTGCTTCATGATCGTGCCATGCCCATGCCCCAGTTGAAACGGGTATCGGTGTGGACGCGAGAGGGTCGGCTCCGAGGTTTGCTCAGACTACATCCGAGGCCAGGCGGTGATAGTCGCATTCCGCTGGAAAAATTGATGATCCGAACAGGTGTCCATCGTCATGATGAACGAGCAGGACAGCATCATGCTGTTGTTCCCGGCACAGCGAATTCTTGGATAGGTTTTGCATGGATAGGATTTTGAGCTCGAGCACGACTGGCTGTCGCAAAGAGCCGAGCCCTTCTGGTGCGCTGCAGCGCTTCTATTTCGTTGGTCCCAGCCCAAATTCGCAGAAAGTGATAGCAGTGAAGTGGCAAGAGTGGGGGGCCATGGGCCAAAACCAAAACAGTTGAAAACCAAAAGCCGGGCGCAACGCACCGTGCTCAAAGCATGCCATAACAACTTTGGCGTTCGAAGGTACTTGGGGGCCAATGCCACCGGCCAGACCAATGTCTTGAATGACTTTGCATCCACAGGCTCGGCTTCGTTGGTGCATTGACGAGCTGGGACAATTTGCACTGATGATCATCGTCAGGGCTCAGCTACATAGTAAGTGGCCCAGTCTTGGCGCCGCATGCCACTTGCCGGTCCTTTAGCACTCCGAGGTGAGACTGAGTCGGGACAGAGGAGCGCTCTGCTACCTGTCCGGATCCGGAGCTGACGCAATCCCGGACTTATTTTGGTGCGTCGTTGGGTCTGTTGGGATGTCTTACACTTCTGTCGCCAGGAAATCTTAAGCGATTATGGTTTTGCTGGAGACAAGTGGTGTCCGTTACCGCCTTGGGTACGAACTGCAGCACAGAGCTCAGAGGTGCAACTGAAATGGAAGCAAGTCGCTAACTGAGGCAGTCTTCGTTTGGTGGACTGCGGGCGGCTTAGCAGAGTCAGAAATCCAAGTGTCGTGTTGTGTCATGCTCTTGTGATCTATCTCGGAGTGGCAGAGGGAGGAAGATGGAGAGAGAAACAGACAGGGACGAGGGCCTTCCTCCGTCTCGCAGACCGTTTTTTTTTTAAACACCGGTTCAGGTTTTTAAAGAAAACCTGTGAGTCCTGGTCTGTCCCGGCACACTTGGCCTTCCTGGGTATCACCGCATGCGTCGGCTTCATTTATCGAGCTGGCGGCAGCCTGGCACAGTCGCAGTCGCTGGTGCTCCTTCCTTCAAGCCGGAAGCAAAAGCGGGACGGGTATATACCCATGGACAACGTACACCTACAGACGGGCAGTGTATACATGGAGGTAGTTTCGGCATGATCCTGCCGTTGTAATTTTGGATGAGGTTTCCGGACAACTTGACGACAATCTTCCCCTGGGCAGGGCGAGGAGCTCGGCAACAGTCATCGGTTTTGTGCAGCTGCTGCGTCTGCTGCTGCAGCGGCTTTTCAAGAGGTTCTTCTTGTCTACACAGCGGGACTATCTCCACAAAGAAGAACATGTCGCCGCGGTCTCAAGGTCACCTGCGCATTCCGCTAGCTTGTCAGATGCTAAAGTTCAAGCCACCTGGTTACTTTCCGAAAAGAAGGGGTACCACGTTTTGGAGTCCTTATAATAAGTATCCTACTATTTAGGGTACTATACTAGGGTCCTCCCCCGACCTTCAGGCTGGAGCTCACGGAGTGGAAGCGAGGTATCCATTCCTGGACCCTAAAGTGGTGCAGGAGCAGAGAAGTCGAAGGCTCAAGGCTTCCTGAAAATGCATGATCTTGCACGAGAGGAGTTTCTCTGGCTGGCACCCGAAGTAAAAAACAGGGAGTACAAGGCCAGCTGGCGTCAGAATTGCACCTGGAGGTTCTTGGGTAGTTACGAATAAATAAGTAGGGTTGTAAGTCGGGTAGCTAGGCTTATAGCCCATATTAGGGGACTTATAACCCTACTTATAACTACCCATGAACCTCCAAGCAGGATCTTGACGCTGCGCGTGTCAGACACGTTCTCTTGCAAGCGCAGCTGTGATGTCGTAGGGAGCAAGGCGTGCCACATCCCAAAGCCAAATGCTGTCTGATGCACGTGGAGTTTCCTCGATGCTACGCTAAAGCCTAAACCCTAAACCCCTACAGGAGTCAAGAAAGTTGGAATATGGTTTCTTGGTAGGATACCCTGTAATTTACCATAGAAGGGTTAGGATAACCATATTCCAACTTTCTGGCTTTTACCTTAAACCGTTTGGATGCCAGATCTGCGCCGTTCTCTCGGCTCTGTAGACCGGGGATCCTGGAGTGCCCTTAGGCCACCAAGGTCCTGGCCCTGGCACCGAGGCTGCAGCCGGAAAGGCCTTTTGCTTCTTGCCATGGGGATCAGAGAACTCAAAGTCGAGACCCTGAACTTGCCCTAAAACCTTAAACCCCAACCCCACAAAATCCTAACCCCCAAGACTGAGGTGAATAGGTTTTATAAAACCCTATAAAAAAAACCCTAACCCTCAAGACCGAGGTGAAATGAAGCTCAGCATGCTGCGGTTTCTTTGCCTCTGCCTCCTGGCGCTGCCCGCAGACTCGGCAAGCGTCCTTACGAAGGCGCCCCGAAGCCGAAGCCGCGGCCGGGTAGAGCGGATGCCGTGATGGGAGCTTCCCAGAGAGCCCATGTACCCCTTAATTTAGGAATATGGCTCAAATTATAAAGGGCTTCACATCATGATTTAAGCTGCTTTTTTCCCTTAATTAGGGAATATGGCTTAAACTAAAAAGGGCTTCATATTATGATTTAAGCTATATTCCTTTATTCAGGGGTATTGGGCTCTCTGGGTTCTGGAAGGTGCTATCCATGCTGAAGAACATGAAAGAGACTGGCCACTTGGGTGAATCCCGATGCGCCCTTGCAGTTAGACTCCCAAAGCTATGAATCGGTGAGCTGAGGCGTAAAGGAGAAGCAAGAAGAAGCTGTACAGTATGCTGCATACAAGACCTGGTGTGACGGAGAGACTGCGTCAAAGACCAGAGAGGCCGGGTGAGGGCGGCAACCAGTCTTTAACGTCTTTAACCGTGCACCGCAGCCTGTCTTGGAGGTCGGGGAGCTTTACGACCAGGTAGAGCTGCTGAAAGCGGAGGTCGCAGCTTGGCACAATCATGTAACATCTTAGATCACATGATACTATACCATACTATACTATACCATACTATACCATACTATACTACAGTATGCTACACTATACTATACACTCATATACACGATGATATCCTGTGGCACATTTACTTTCAGAGCAAGGCATCCTTGGGCCTCGCATCGTCCAAAGCCTCCGAGCCGAGGAGACGGCGGAGGCGTCGAGCGGTACCTTCGCGGAGAAGCTCGAGGGCCCGGGCCCCGAAGCTTTCTTATTTTTGTTATGTATCTTTCTCTCTCTACCTCTCTCTCTCTCTCTACCTCTCTCTCTCTCTACCTCTCTCTCTCTCTCTACCTCTCTATCTACCTCTCTATCTATCTCTCGATCTATCTTTCTCTCTCTCTCTCTATCTCTCCAGGGTTTTGGGTTGAGGACTTGGGGTTTGGGGGGTTGTTTTTCTGTGGGCAGGCCTGACTGCCGACATGACGAAGTGGACGGTCGAGGCAGAGAACGCCACGGCCCTGAGGAAGCAGCAGAGGATAACTTACCAGGAAACGCACAAGGCCGGTCTTCTCCTTGGCGTTTCCAACCTTATAACTTACTATAGTATACTACAGTCGATATTTCATTGTTGTACACGATGTCAGATTACAGTATATTACAAACTACAAGCCTTGGAGCATGTCTTCAGCTGCGGCCAGGACTTCACGGAGTCGATACAGGCGATCATGGGAGCCCAAAAGGCCTTGAAGGACAAGGCGAGGCAACGGTGATCCGCTGCGCGTGTCTCCCTGCCTTGTCGGGAGGCCGGCGCGTCGAAGGCGCAGCGCACTACTACAGGGACATGGAAGAAGAGGGGAATCCGGCAATCGGCGTGATGGCAGTGCTTGCCATCACGAATAAGCAGGGGAGTAGAAGAGAGATGACCGAGATAGACAAATGAGAAAAGCAAATAGCCCAGAAGTGCTCGCAGATTCTGCCAGGCGCTCGCACTCTTAGCGACCCTGCCCCTGCCGGCGGCAGAGGCAAAGCAGGTCACCTCCTTTCTGTCAATGCCGGGACCTTGGAAGCAGTCGTCAGCTTTCCACTTGAGCGATGAAAGGTTGGGGGGAGGCCATTTGTGAAGATGACTCGCGAGTATTTGTCAAAGAGCATCCCGTTGTGTTCCCAGGTATCACTCTGACGAAGAGGCCCCTCAGCCTGAGGGCCTGGATGCCTTCGATCTCTCGACCTCCAGTATCACGGAGATGCTGGACAAGCTCCGCAGGAGCCTCAGAAGACAAATGGCTGATCTCGGTGGCAATGCGGTACTTGCGGAGCCTGTCCAAAGACGCTTGCCCCACGCATTACCCCAAGTCCCCATGAGGGTTGCCAGGGTTAGGCTTCTGTGTCTTGCAAGCAAGTCAGTCCGAACCAAGATGACAAGTTCGCTGACGAGCGCAGCGAGCTGGAGAAGGAGGAAACCACGCGCAGCCACGTCGCTTGTTTCCCACACCAGCCTGACATGTAATATGGTCTTATCGGTCGTAAGTCCTGCACTCGAGTGTCTGCAAACCTTCCAAGGCTCACGAACTCCTGTCTCAGAAACTGAAGACGATGCATCGACGCTGAGATGTTGGCAGTTTCGCATGCTGTCACACCCGCCAGCAGTCACAGCTTCTCTACTTATAGAGCCGCAGTCGTCGGAACCCGGCCTGTAAGGCTCAGCCAAACGAAGGCATCCCAGCAGGAGATGACCCAGAGCAAGGCCAGAGTGGGATGGGCCATAAGCTCCTTTCAGATTAATAATAGTATTAAAAATAATTGTAGTAATGATAATAATAATGATAATAACCCCCAATGCAAACATATTTATGTGTTGCCCGGGTTCAGAACTTCGGTGCTTTGCAGGTTTCGGATCCCCGGTGTCATCGGTGTTTCAGAAGCACTTCTCGGAATTGGCGCAGGCCGCAGCGCAGCAGACCGCGGCCACAAAGAAGGCACAGGCCGAGGACACGGAGGCGAGGGTTTTTTTGAATTCCGTCGTCTATTCGATGCGCTCGAAGAAAGGGTAGCTGCTGTGCCTCCGAAGTGCGCAGGCCTCCCTGGTCGAGGAGCAGAAGTATCTGAAAGAAGTGCAGGTGCGCAGAACGACTTGACGAAGTGTTCAATTTGACTGAGTTTACTTTTCAGCGCTGCCTCAATGCGGTATTTTGCAAACAGACATGTGCACGAGCAGATACGGACGAGAGAAGTTCCGACTCTCATTGCATGTCTCTCGTTCGTGCATGCTGCACCCACTGCAGATGGGCTCCTGAGCGCTCAGGTAGGCCACACTACATGGACTCTTCACTGAATCTTTCCCATGTCAGGACATGCCTGAATGGTGCTCCTTACTCTGAACTGCTCAACGGAAGCAGCGGCAGATGTTCGTCCAAGCTGTCGGTTTTTGCAGCTCCGTTGTTTCTCTTACTCCTGGTGAGTGGGACTGTCCCGGCCGAGGCCGTCGTCAGTCTTCTGCAGCGTGACACCTCCATCGTTTCGCAGCGGACGCTGGCACTTCAGGAGGACTATACTTCCGCAAAAAAGGATCCCACAGATCAAGTCGATAAAGCCGAGCTCCTCCGATTTGTGACTCCATATGCAGCTGAACTGGAAGCAATCGTCGACATCACTGCTTACAGTCAGTTGCTTGAGACGGTCCTCAATGCCAGTGGCAAAGTCGAGTTTTATGCAGCGATTGATACTTGGGTCGGGAACGACACACGTCGCAAGATCGTGTATGTCGACAATGTCACCGGTGTTTGTACAGCTTTCAACACTTCTGACGGGAACTCTTGGAATGTTAGTGTGGACTTGGTGGTGTGGCCAAAGTCTCCCGTGCAGAACATTCGCCCAAGGACAACAATCATGCTTGCAGAGTCTTTTCCGAAGCCTTTGATTCCAATCGGAGAGATCGCGGCCTCAGAAGGGACGCTGGCTGGAAATGAGCTGAATCTGACGGAGGCTGCTGACATAAAGGAGTCAGATGTTTTTTCGTGTCCTCACGGCCTCGATGCTTTCAAGAGAGGCGCCCGGAATGGAATGATCGCCCAGTTTGCAGAGCAGCACTTTGTCGCGAGTCGCTCGCGACATGATGAAGGCTTCCTTGCGAATCTGACCAGCATGCTGGAGGAAAGCTTTCTGGAGACCCTGATCCTCGGTGACCTGGTAGCGGGTTCGGTGAAGAAGGTCCTTCAGCAGCCATCGAAGCTCCTCGAGGTGCTGCTTAGCGAGCCCGCAGAGCTTCGGGAAGGGATGCCCGTGTTCTTTGCAGGTGGCGGCACTGTGACGGACCAGCAATACTCGTCAACTTTGTGGCTGAACATGTCCTCTCCCTTCGTGCCCGTGGGCTTCGTGAAGCAGGTAGTCAACAACAGCCACTTCCTTGCCAACCTGACGATGCCTTGCTTCGAAGGGCTCTATTCAACAACGTTCCCGGGAGTTCAGATTCCCCGAAACAAGGACGTTATCCCAACTGCCAAGAGCAAGCTGCAAGCCCTGCTTCAGCTGGGCGTCTCTTCCGGGCGTGCCTTGCTGAAGCGCCACGAGCGGCCCAAAGCCAGCTTACAGATCCTGCACTTCCACGAGCAGGCCTTAGAAGAGCAGTTTCCGATGGCTCGTGTGGACATCGGCTCAGGGAGTACTTCTCCGCAATCGGTTGCACGCGCGGAGAAGCAGCCGGTATGCGTTGTGCATCAAGAGTCGGCCGGGAATGTTTTGGAAAGGCCATTCACCACCAGACTGTTGCACGGGGAGCGAGCTATTCTGCATTTGACAGTTACCGGGCATGGTTGGGCAGCCACGTCGGAGCAGTGCGGCGAATACTGCCACGCAGTGTATAACCTCCAGCTGAATGGCAAAAGCTTTGCCAACGTCACGCAGTGGCGCGATGACTGTTACTTGAATCCGACAGGGCCCTCGCAGCACGGGACTTGGTTCGAGAGCCGGAATGGTTGGTGTCCGGGCAGTGTCGAGCCAGGGGTTTTCATCGACATCAGCGATCACCTAGACACCGCTGTGGCGGTTAACACCTTCAAGCTGGACTTGAGCGTCTGGTTGAATGCTACCCACCGATACGATGGATACACGGATTACAACGGTTTCATCCAGGGGGATACGGCTATGTTGGCCGTGACAACCCATGTGCTTGTATATGGCAAGGGTGCGGTTGACGCTGCTTTGGCGGCCCCACATGCTTCGTCCAAAGCCGAAGCAGCGATTCGTCAGGGTTGCAGCGATCCGGGTGCCCTGAGACCTCCCACAGTTGTCCAAAACCTCCCCGAAGGATTTGTGAGCTCCGCGAGTGCAAGAAAGCAGCAACGAGACATGACCTATCCCCCCGAGCCGGTGGTACCCCCACAGGAAGTGCCCTTCAACTTCGAGGCTCGGGCACCCTGGTATTTCTACAACGCCTCCAGAGAGACTCTCCCTGGGCTTCCTGTGGGTGCGCAGTACCTCCCCGTCTTCCCGGGCCGCTTGGTGCAGTCCAACACCCGCACGGTCTACGCTTCGGTCCTTGAGGATCTGGGCCTTCCCGCGGATCTGTCTCAGCGGCAGCTGGCCTTACGCTTCCGTCTCCTGAAGCCTAGCCACCTTGAGGTGGACCATTGGGACCGGATTGGGAGCCTGGGGCTCTTGGTGCCCAAAAACCTCCCCCAGGTGCAGATGAAAACTTCGGGGCCGCCGGCGGCCAAGGAGTACAAGTACTGGCAGCTGTCCAAGTGACCTTAGCAGGGTCAAACACTGGCCCCCGACTTGTGAGAGCGCCGACAAAGAAGAGTGTGGCTTGCAGGGGTGCGCGCCGAGGCCGCCGGCGGTTTGGTTGGGTTGGGAAGAATACGACACCAACCGCTTAGCATAGCAGACCCGGCCCCTTGCTCTTTGCTGCCTTCATGCCGTCAAAGTAAGCCGAACCGGTTCGAATAATGCCACGGGCCGCAACCATCGTCGCAGCATTAAAAAACTGAAGAGCCGCCGCAGACTCTGAAGCTTCCGCCTCTGGAGTGGAGGCCACCTGTGAGCAAAAGGCCGCCGACTTTGCAGAGAGGAGCCACCTCCGCGAAGGGGAGTTGGAAGCCATCGGCAAGGCAGGGCAGGGCAGAGATGCCTCCAGGTGCAAGGTGTGGGGCCATTTGAGGATTCTAAGATGAGCCCTAAGAAGTGGTGTAGCAAGAGCATTGTACCAGAGAAGCTCAGGAAGGTCACGGAATCTTGATATCAGAAGGTTTGCAGAGATGTCCGCCCGTCGTGTTCTGGGCAAAGATGCATCGAACAGCCCCATTGCGGAGTCAGCGTTTGCTCCAATTCAGTTGTGTGCAGGCGATCGATCTGCTGTCCATGAAGGAGGTTGGCCTGACCCAGACCCGGCTGCAGTTCAAGGCACGAAGAGGGAGAGTTGCAGATGTCATAGACTTCGCAGTCGCAGCTGCAAGGCGTTTATTCCACTCCCTGCTCTAGTCGTTTCAGCACGTCGCTTGTTCAAGTTCTCGTTCATGCAGCTTTCCCCCGCACGGGCATAGGGCTCAATCAACTCTCATGCTGCAAAGCTTCACGTCGTCGCGGTAAGCCCAAGCCCAGTAGGGCCTCAGAGCACGACGGAACCTCAGAACTACCGCAACCTGCCTCCACAGAGCCCCGGAACTGCTACCTTATTTGGGGATCCTTATAATAAGGGGTACTATATTAATAGGATCCCCTATTTTCGGAAACTGCCACAGGCTGGCACCGCGCTGGTGTCGCTGCGCCTTGCGCCCGAGGCCGAGGCTGGCAACGTCCCTTACCCTATAATGGGCTATAGAATGGGTATATAATAGCTATATTAAGGGTATATACCTAGGGGTCCTTATGAAGGTCCAAAGGAGCAGAAACAAAGCGCCAAAATGCGACGTCCTGGAAGGGTTCCGGATATTTGTTTTAATGGATCTGCCTTTCGTGTTGGCCACTCTTCCTCCTCCTGCTGCCACTACTGGTAACTGCTACTCCTCCTGCTCCTGCTGCTACTGCTTCTACTGCTACTACTGCTACTACTGCTACTACTCCTACAGCTCCTACTACTACTCGTACTACTCGTACCACTGCTACCAATGTTACTACAACTTAGATTCGCTTGCTACTTGAGAGGCCCGGGCGGCCAAGTACCTGCAGAAGCAGGCCGTCAAGTTCAACAGCGCCGGCCTCAGCCACGGCAGTGTTTCAAGGGTTTGGGCAGGGGTGGAAGGTCGTTGGGTTTCGTGGCTACCGCGCGCCAGGCCGGATTCTCTCTTCGATGGCCGCTCGCATTGGCTCCGCAGCTGCAAAACCGCAGGATCATCAGTGGCGAACGCGGCTTTTGGGATAGGCTTGCTCCGCAGAAGTGAGATGCAAGGTCTCTCCGCGGACCCCATGGAAAAAGTCCGCAAGATGGTCGAGGGCATGATCACCAGGCTGGAGGTCGGCGCTTTTCGGGCTGTGACAAGACCTGCCTTCATGATTTTGGGGTCCGGTAATGTCGAAGCGTAGCCCCAACCGTGCAGCTTTGCGGAATCTGCAGGAGGAGTCCAGCGAGGACATGGAGCACAGGGACTGGTGCGACAAAGAGATGGGCCAGAACGAGAAGGCCCGCACGTCCCACGAGACGGATGTGGAGGACACGCAGGCCAAGGTCGAGTCGGCGGAGAGCGAGGTAGCAAAGCTCGCATCCGAAATTACCGAGCTCATCAGCCAGCTGGCCGAAAACAAGGAGAGCCTGGCGAATCAGACGAAGGCTCGCGAGGCGGAGCAAGCCGAGAACAAGAAGACCGTTACCGATGCCCGGGACGCCAATAAGGCGGTGACGGAGGCGATGTCGGTTCTCCGGGAGTACTACGCGAGCATGAAGAAGCCCAAGGCGGCCTTGGTCCAAACTGCCAAGCTTGGGGCCGCGCCCGAGGTTTTCAATGGTGCCTATGCGGGCCAGGGCAGCGACAGCGTTATTGCCATGCTGGAGGCAGGGCGGGGCTGGAATCATGTGCAGTTGGCCCACGGACGTGGCCCACTGGAGCCCACTGGACTGGACTGGGGGTCTTGTTCAGGGAATTAGCAAGGTTAAGCCTTTGGGCATGAGCCGAAGGCTTGGCATCAAGGCTTGAGGCTTTCAGAGGAGGGCTTGGGCCCCGGCTTTGAGCTCGGAGTCGATGTCCACTGTGTGGTGCAGGTGGTCCAGTCTGACTATGCCAAGCTGGAGAGCACCACAGAAGCTCAGGAAGCATCTGCAGAGAAGGACTTCACCAACCTCAAATCGGAAATGGCAGTGTTGGAGGCAGACCTCCTCTGCCTTTCTGAGTTTGTGCTGCTTCGGGCCTTCAGTACTTTCTGCCGCCTTACGCGCCTCTTTCTCGCTTGGAGCCAGGCGCAGCAAGAGAAGGACTTGGAGCACAAGAAGCTCCAGAAAGGCGAGAAGGACACGGCTTGGAAGCGCCACCAACCACCCAAGGCCTGCTAGCACCTAGCTGCCTAGCTGCTAGCTTTGAGGAGCAGCTCATAGTGAGCCTCACCTCCGACCTGTCAAAAGCTCAGCCTGCAGCCTGTGCCCATGATAAATCTTCCCCATGACTTGATCGCATTCGAAGGGAACTCGTAGTGGGGCCGAGGTCAAACTCCAAGAAGGAGCTTCAGGCGGCGGAGGAGTACTACGAGCAGCTCAAGGCGGGTTTGTTCAAGCAGTGTCTTGAGGCTAGGGTGCTTCACACCCCAATGTGCTGGTAAGTCCGTACTGTTGTGGCTGCCCTTATCCTTCATGATGTACTGTACTTCAACTCTAGGGTTACTTGTTCTGTGTTTCCCTACCACTGTCAGCTTGCAGAGTTGCTTTTTCCTGTGTCTTGTGCTCCTGGTGAACCGGTTTGCTTATCTTATGCTCCTTCGTTAGCCAGTGTTACTCGGTCACTCGAGTATTATGCTACCGTATCATGATGTGGCCCTCAAAGATCCCCGCTAAGCATATCGATATTATGTTTCCAGAAGATTGAAGTACGAATGCTGCCGCCACCATCCCGCAATCACTTCGTCAGCTTCATTGTCATCGCCATCTCACATCCTGTTGCTGCTGCCACCAGAAGAACACCTGGCTAGCAGCTGTTACGGTTGTTGCCCGTGCCACTATCGTGTCTGTTGCCGCTATTAATTAGAGCACACCGCCACTACCCCTGTACCTGCTACTTCGGTGTGGGCGAGGACAGTAGTGAGGATGTGTAAGACTTAGCATGACTCTGACAACGCTGTTCTGACCACAGCCCCCCGAGCGGAGCTCGACAGATGATCTTCTGTTGCCAGGACTCCTGCCTGGCGACCGGCTCCACCGCTCAGGAGCGCAATGCACGACGGCAGGAAGAGATTGAGTCTCTCAAGGAGGCAGGATGTGACGCGAGGGAAGCATGGTGCTGACTGCCTCTTGGGCAAACGCTGCGAGCGATCGGATGCTAGCTTTCATGACTTTGCCAGGCTGTCGACCTCCTCGGCACAGAGGCTTAGGCGATTCGAGTCTCATGCGGTGCTCTGACGTCTGTGGAACCGAGACCTTAAAGCCTCGCGGCTCCCAGGAGTGTCCCACTTAGAGGGAAGAGAGGCTCGTCCAAAAGGGACTGATGCCTTGGTCTGTGTTTTCGATGAAACAACCAGGGTGTATAGGGCGTGACAGCTCGCGACAGCGAGACAAAAAGATGCCCTTTCTACGTGTTGAGCAGGTGCCCTGGATGTTGAAATTGGTGAACCACTGTCACCAAAGCAGGCTCCACTCCACGATGCCTTCGCCAACTGGGGCGTGGTGCTGATCTGCACGACTTCCACTACAGCAGAGCTTCGTGACTGTAGAGGTGTGGAAGTTCTCTTGAGCCGCAAGGCTACCCCTTCGAAAAGCGCAAGAAGACCGGGTTCGCTGCGAAAGCCAACTTGGTCTCCGACCCGACGAGCTACCTCTGGTCCCAAGCTCAGAACTCTGCAGATTTTTGAGGTAAAAGGGCCCTCCTCTCGACTCCGAGGCGCTACCACGCCCTGCCTCCGGCTGTGGAGCTGGCTGTCTTGATCCAGGAATCCAGGCCTTGGGGCCTGCACTGGCTTTAGCTCCCGGGCCAGGCATGTGGACCTCATTCCGGCACGCCGGGCGGAGTCTCGATCTGCCTCCCGGAGCCCAGCACAGAGGGAAGGCGCCGTGCCACAGACGTTGGCTCTGTCTTTGCGATCCTCTTAGTCTTCCTCCGCGGTCGCGCAAGGCTTCGGTGTGCCGGCGTCCCCAGCACGATCAGTCCGACAGAGCTGCAGGGCAATGCATCGTCCTGGCTGCTTGAAGCTATCAGATGCTCTCAGGATGTCCAGTGCATGGACAACCGGACGCCTACTGCTGACACGTTGCGGCGCCTCTCTCAGAGACCCTGGCATTCTTGTAAGAAGATGCCCGATGCAGTTTCTCCAAGCGCAGGTGCGGTCACTACGGCGCCTGGGTAGGGCAGCTTCATTGTCTGGAAGAGGCGGACCCGATTTCATCAAGTGGAGGTTGTCGATGTTTCAGTAAGACGGGCACGTCTAGGATGATGTGCTGCCGACTCTGTGGGCAGCCGCTCCTTGCCTGTGAATTTCGTGCAGACTTTTGCTTCAGAACCTGGATATTCCGCCTAGCTCTGCTGTCTCTCTCAGCCCAGGACGGGCCTCGACCACCTACGGTGATAGATCGTGCGCATTCATGACCTGTATCGTGGGTTCATGCCAGAGAACAAAAAAAGGGTGGCGAGTGGAGGTGCGTTTTGACAGAAGTGCAATGGATTCAAGCAGTTGGGTTGCCCTTGAGTGTAAACGGAGCGATCCTTCGCCCCCCAAGCAATTCCATTCTGTCGTGTCCCGTGTTCTGGAAACCACGTTTTGTTCGCACGCAGGGTTGGTGGCTGCGGTATTGCCTCTGTCCCGGAGAGCGTTCGTGACGATGCTGCCAAGCCGGAGAAAGCCAAGAGGACTTGATACCGAATGGATGCGTGTAGTACTGTAGTATGCATACGTAACTTCAACATTGAAAATGCTTGGATGTCCTGTCGGAGGATCAGCGGATACAATCTCTTCTGCAAGGAGCGCAAAGGGGAATCAGTGCATGCTGCTCGTTGTGGTGGAACTCACACTCTTGTGTGTCTTTCTATAACTTTTCAGTGTCGGCACATGCCTCTGTTCTCCCATTGCGGTCTTGACTTGAGTTGTTCGTAAGCATACTTCATCACCTGCTCGCATATGCTAATAATGACGAGAAAGCCGCGACATGCTGAAGAACCGAGCACGCTAAGCTACATCGTCCGCAAGGCAAGAACGCCGTGCACCTGTCGCTAGCCCGAGGGAGTTCTCGCTAATACTGCTGCGCTGGTTCGACGCGAAACTTCAGAAAACGAGAGGCAGCTGCTTCAGGATGGGCGGATAGGCTAGTTGGGCTGTCATTGCAGGTGTGCCTGCTGAGGGAGCAGGAAGAGATCGACTTCGTAGGAAGAATTGCAGTTATAGTGCAAGATCTAGGGTTCCACGCCAGGAGCGGCTGTCATAGCTAGCGGGGCTCAGAGGCCGGAGCTAGGTTTGGATGTCCCCGTAACGTGCCAAAGTCTGGGGACATCCAGCATTGTACACAAACTGAAAAGCAAAGCTGGGTCAAGGACCCTCAGAAACGCTGAAACGTTTCCACGTGAACGATCGTTAAAGGTCAGCAGTCATCATGACATAGAGCTACAGGCAGGAACTACTTGGCAAAGCCCGAGAAGGACAGATATTTTATTCATTCGTTTGAGGTGTATACAGCGAAATCCCGCAAGCAATGTCTCATTTTCGTTATGCTACCGAGGAACGTCATGTCATTGAAGCCAACAGTGGTTCCTGTTCAGAGGAACAGGAACCAGCGAACGTTTGGAACTTCTTACATGCTTCGATGGGCAGCCCCATGTTTTCCGCGAGCAGAAAGCCTGTTCGGCTTCATGTGAGATGTACAAGAAGGGCCTCTTATTCCTCCATCACATGGTCCCAATTGCATGAAGAGGACAACAATCTCCCAGCGACAAGCGAGAGTAGACAAAAGGAGCCCGAGTACTCCTGGTGTTAGCTGTGGCTCTGCAGGAGACGGGCACCGGGGTTAAGCAGGTCCACGGCTTAGATTCTATGCCACTCAGCATTGTGAAGCCGCGGTAAGCCGTGTCCAGGACCAGTTCCGGCTCTGGTGGCGCCAGTTGCTTGTTTCGTGGGTTCAGGCTTCCGCGGCCTGGAGCTCGCTCGGCGAGTCGGAGAAGGAAGAGTGGCACGCAAAGGCATGCCGGTAGAGGGTTTGGAGGGTTTGGTGAGCTTTGCTAAGCAGACCATCTCGACTGCTGCAGGCCCGGGCAATGAATGGCCAGAATCCGGACACGGAGGAGGTCATCGCATCGGGGATTGGGCCATATTCAAGTCTGTGACAGTCATAGGCGGCAGCAACGGGTGCTGTCGGCTTCATCTGGCCTGCTTTCATAAGCTACATTTGCTGTTGCTCATTGCTTTACAATCAATCCTTCCAACCTGCTATGCTTTCAGGTTCTGTAATTTTCGTGTTCCCCTGTGTTTTGCTGTCTCCTTTTCCGATAAGCGAAATCGGTGCGAAATCTTGCAGTAAGGGTGTACATTCGGGTGTAAGAGCCGCTGCACTTTTGTTTTCATCAAACTTCGCTTGCCACCGCAGCGTTGAAAGTTGTACCTTTCATTGTGACGCGTTGTTCCAGGCCCCTCCTCCGGCATCTACTGGGCCGCCAAGAAAGCGTCGCAGTCTCAAGCAAGTGAAGCAGATGCTGGTGACAGGTTCTGCCCCACTGTGCAGGACACGTGGCAGACGATGATGATTCTGACAATGAGGAGGATGACGAGAGGCCAGCAGACACTGCGAGCTCTTCCCGAGCCGGTTCCCGCTGGAGCCAGGCCTCCAAGCTCGAAGCAGGCCGCAGGTAACAGCACCTCAGAGGCAAGTAGGCACCACAAATACATCAGAGCACATGGCTGCGGCCTAGACAAGGTGCTGTGCTCGGCAAGCTTCGGAAGCTGGTGTCCAGAGTCACGACAGGCATCTGAAAGCGTGCGCCTAACTTAATCGGCTGCAAACACCTCACGTCAGCGAATGCAGGTCCTGAGGTGATGCAACAGAAGAGTGCAAAGGCGGGTGTTTGTATGTGTTTGTGATGCCTTCGTAGCCACCTTGTCCGTGCATCAGATAACGGACCAGGCCGATCCCGAGGATGAGGACGAAGAGGTTCCGCTTTAATCTGCACCCGTTTCACCGACATTGCCTCTCGCTTGCGGAAGTGTCCCCTAAACCCTAAGCCCTAAACCCTAATCCGTACACTCTAGTCGCCCGAAACCCTAAACCCTTGATACCTACGGACCTAGAGCATCTCCAGGCGGAGATGGACGATGCGCGGAGCAATGTGCCCACAGAGGCGCTCAAGCAGCTTCCCAAAGACTCCAATATCCCTTAGTTAAGGAATGTACCCTAAATTATAGTAGGATCCCTAATATGATTTAAGGTATACTCCTAAGTTAAGGGATATTGGAGTCTCTGGGTTTAGAGTGTTTCTTTGCAACGCCGCATCGCGTGGCAGGTATCACCACACTCTCCGCAGGCGTCGCCTCAGGGCCGCCGGGGTGCGGTCTCGGCCAGCATGCAAGACTTCCTGGAGCCTCCGTCTTGGCAAAGCTCAAAAAACGTTGAAGACCACGCTCTTGGTAAGCTTCCGAGGGCCCATAGTGTGCTCCTGGTCAGCGATGACGGATTTGGCAAGCGGGTGGAGGGCCCAGGTGACACATGTCTGCAGCATCTGCTCCGACAGTACAAAACCTGGATTCTCATCTTTTCCAAACATTCCGAACAAGTTTGCATTCACACGAAAGCTTGCAGCTTTCTAACTGCATGTGGCAACAGCCTGTGGTGTCTCAATTCCTCACCGTCGGCACGCGCCCCTTGCTTCCGGATGACTCCCTGAGGTCCGTCTCTCGGACATCAAGCTCGCATCTCGAAACAAGACGGGGAAGAAGGTCAAGCTTCAGGCCTCCACTCTGATGTGTCGGAGCTCCTTGTGTGAACACGGTGTCCGCCCCTTGTTACATAACTATTCCGCTTTCACAGCGCCAAGTACCGTTCGCGATGCGAGCTTGTTTTGGCGACCTCGCAACAGCAATTGAAGGTCATTGAGTTGGTATTTCGGAAGCATCTTAGTGTCCCAGTGTGCAGGGAGACGGGAACGTGGTGGCAGTGTGTGTCGTCCCCAGCGATGAACTTCCTCAGCTTCCTCCCAAGCCTCGGGAAGCAGCCGTCTTGTACAAGGACTATCACTGCAAAAGCTCTGCTGTGCGTCTTGCCACGCAGTGCTGGGGAACACGAATTCAAAACTCACTGTGCGAGGAGTCCTGCGCAAAAGTCCGCGCGGAGGCGGTGCAGGAAGCCGCAGCCAGAGGTGAGGATCCAGAGCCGGAGAAGGAGGAGGCCGCTTCTTCGCCTCCGAAGAAGGGCTGCTGCACTTTCAGAGCTGGCAGGCCCCTTTTGAGAGCCTCAGTGCCAAAAAGCAGAAGCCGTACTTTGATCAGCAGCAACGAGATCAGCAGCACTTCGAGGCGCCGAGTAGGCTTCGCATCATCAAAGCTCGATGGATTTGCTTCGCGAAGCCTGTCGCTTTCAGAATCTGAGGCCGCACAGAAAGAGCGCCTGGAGGCCGAGAAGACGCTGAGACCGAAGCTGGGCGAGGTGCTGCTCTGCACCTCAGGCGCCCGACTCGCAGCCCCTAAGTCCCTGAGTTTTTTTTTGAGCCTACAACCCCTATAAACCTTAAACCCAAAACACCCTGCCTACACCCTAAGCCCCTGAGAAGTCGGAGCCCACCCTATGGGGCTCTCTCTTTTGGAGGTGGCTCGGTGCTGCGTTTGCCGGTGATGCGCATCCGGGTGATGAAGCCCATGAAGCGGAGCCAGGGGCGACTGATGAAAGTGCAAAGCCGCTTGGAGCACTCTGTACTGATGTACTGGTATGCATTCGGAGGCACGAAGTCGTCCGGCACCTTGTTCCGATCAGGTCCCGACGCACTGGTTTCAGCCTCACTGATGTCATCAGTTGACCCTTGGTGCGCAACAGCCGGAGCTACGAAGCCAGACTGGCTAGACGCAGTCCCGCAGTCCCTGCCTGTGTTTCAGGACGATGAGAAGGATGGTGCGACTGTCGGTGAAGAGCAAAAGCAAGATGGGGTACAGGAGGTGGAGGAGGACGAGGGCGAGGAGGAAGAGGAAGAAGAAGAAGATGAGGACCCTTGGGCAGAACGGCAGAACCTGCCTTAATGGCCTCTGAGAATATGTGTGCCTCCTGTCTGTGTTGCTGCTCTTGGAACAACAAAGGAGTAGCGTGGCAGCCGAATCGAGCATCGGGCCCCATCAGCCCTCAGATGCACCTCGTCGACTCGTACTGACTTGTTCGGGGAAGGCGGCGGTGAGTCTGCCGCCCTGTGACCATGAAATAGGTGGTCGCTGGATTGATTCGTAGCTGTTCGCAGGTACGAGCACTCGTCAGAGTGCAGCGGGTTTAAAGGGAGTTGTCGCTCTGAACTCAGTATCTGAAGCAAAGAGCACGCCTTCTTAGGGTCAGGGCGAACACTTCCCGGGGTCTAAGTCGTTTGGTGAAGTTACGCCACAGGAAAATCAAGCTTGCTCATGTGTTGCAGGATGTTGCAAGCACGAAGTGTTCGTAGGAGCTGCAGCCAACATCTGAAGAGCGTTCCACCGCATTCCATCGCTTGGACCCTGCTCTTTGGCTTACAGGGTTGGAACTTGCTTTGCAAGATGCCGGGCCTGCCTCTCCACCACTGCACGCCGCCGGCGGTGCGGCCCCCACTCCGGAATCTTTCTTGCTGTCAACGGCAAGACTTGGTGAGCCACAGACTGCAGAGCTATCAGGGCTTTCCGTGCGGTTTTCACCTGGCCAAGGGGCCTGGCGAAAGTCACCAAGGAACCAGGAAGCCAACTTAAATCAGTGCGGCTCTCCTGCACAGGTGTCCCAACGTCAGTGTGCGGACTGGTCGGGTGCCGACAGGACGGGAAGCACAGACCGCCTGAGATTTCTTGGCATTGGATCCGCCACTGCTGGTTCACCATATACTTACCCATACTATGCTATACTATACTGTACTATACCCTACTTTACTAGACTATCCCATCCTGTCCTACAGTACTGTACCAGTACTACTACTGTAACTATAACTAGGAATTTTCTATTACATTACTATTACTATTGCTACTCTTGATGATGCAAATCCTGCATTACCCATAATAAGGAATATGCCATACTTCCATAGTCAGGATTTGTATCATCAACCGTATTCCTAGTACTATTACTATTGTCAATACTATTACTAGTACTAGTACTATTAGTATTAGTATTCATTGACCGACGGCTTTTCATGCTGTTGGCAGGAGAGCATGCCGGCCTTTGCATGGACGAGGCAAATCTCTTCGGGAGCTGAAGAGCCTATATAAAAGGGCAAATCAATAGATAGATGAGTATACATGAATATACATTCACATAAATCTAAGCAAAAAAATACATATATATATATATGTACATATATATATATATATATATATATATATATATATATATATATATATATGTATGGAGATATGGATAGATAGCTAGGTTGTTATGTATATATATATATATATACACGCATAGATTCTCGACTGCTTGGAGCCATGCAGGCTGCGGAATGAGGGCCAGATTTCCGTCTCGCCCCGTGCCGGGCACACGATAACACCCACTGCAGTGGGGTTTCTTCTGTCAGGAGCTCAATTTGAAGCACACTCTGTGAGCTCGTGCGTTGTGTGCATGTGAGTCATGTGAGTGGCTTTCAGGTATGGTGGCATGGACGGACGGAGGAATGATCAAGGCAACCCAGCTCCAAATAGCGATTTATTTGTCCGGAGCTCAGATACAGCTCGCCTACACAGCCGAGAGCGCGTGCTCGCCCAGTTGCTGAAACCTGGACAGCCTGGAGAAGCTTCCTACAAGTGGGAGGCAAGTCCGTGACCGACACCAAAAATGGCTCCCCAGAGACTCCGGTATCCCTTACTTACGGAATATACTTTAAATCATATTAGGGATCCTTAAAATATCTGAGGTATATATACGCCTTATTTACAGGATACTGGAGTCTCTGGTGGCACAGCGCCAGGTGGTGGAGATCGACCCCGGGTCACAGCTGCCGCCAGTGCGAACTTTGCACACCGCTCCTCACTCAGTCGGTCATGCGACAAGGAACCCACCGCCCTGCCAAGAGTCAAGACTTAATATAGAGGGCCTTGATGATGATATATATATATATATAGATATATTTATATTTGTATATATATATATATGTTGTATGAGAACCCGCGAGACAGTGTTGGTAATTAAAAATAGGCCTCCATATTACCCACCCCGCGGAGGCGATATCGATCAGCCAGGACGAGGTGTTTCTCTTTGGCGGCATCCACTCCACAACACCTTACCAGGTGCAGCTGCAACTCAATACCTCGTAGAGGGTTCAGAGCCACAATATACGAAGCGTCAGGCTGAGCCCATGATACCTAGCTACAGACGGCAGCGGGAACGGAAGGAATACTGCAAGTATTTCGGAAGCGGCATCAGGAAACTCCCTCTGAGTTTTCTTCGACAACATACGAATGGGTTCTCACTGGGTCAGCACGGCTCAGATGCAAGCAGGGTTTAGGGTTCCGGGCGATAAACTACGCTCTCGCCGACTCCGATATCCTCTGCAACGCCCTCCTCGAACCCGTGGCTCTGTCTGGCTCAAGAGTGCCGCAAAGCGTTCGCCGTGGCACAAAGCTTTCGATGCACGCCCCAGCCCAAGCAAGTGCAACGGGGCCTGGTTTGCGGGTTTCAGGGCTGTTTGCTATGCAAGTTCGGCGTAGAAATCAGGAGACTGGTCAAAACATGACACCCCAGGTTGGAAGCAGTCGACACAAAGATGGTCGACATCTCCTTGCAGGCTCAATCTGGTGAAGCTGGTGAGACAGTCCCTTCCCGTGGGATCGGCACGGAGTCTCGCAGGCTGTGGATGGTGACTCGCTGCCAAAGGACCCTCTAAGTGTCCACGAAGTTGGCTTGATCTAGCATGACTTTGGACCAACACAGGATCTCTTCCTCTCGCTGAGAGTGGGCGAGCAGCAGAAGTTTTCGAAGGACTCGAGCCCTCTTGCCTACCCAATGCTGGAGACTAGCTAACACACGCCCCGTTTCCTTGCAAGCTGCTCGTCCTTCGCCGTTCCTCTGGTATACGATGCATAGTTCCCCCGTCTTTGCTTCAAGGCTATGTGACTTGCTACCTGATGAAGAGAGATGCCAGCAGGCCAACTGCTCGCGAACCTACAAGTTCCCATCGTCCGCTGACCGACGCTACGTGGTAGACTCGGAGGGGGTTTGCTGCTTTGTGTTTTCGTGACGGAATGACTGAATGTAGAACTCAAGGGAAAACTTGAGCTGTACCGACGCGTTGGGGTGACGGCCTGAGATGCGGGGCCATGGTGTGGGGGAGTGGGCGTTATTCTGCCGCGAAGGTCTCATCCGTAAGCCTTGATGGCGAAAGTTTCCAGGACGGGCTGGCCCCTCTCGGAGACTCCAATATCCCTCAAGGAATATACCCCAATAAATCATATCAGGGATCCCTGGTATGATTTAAGGTGTATTCCTGGATTAACGGATATGAGAATCCCCTAAACCCTAAACCCTATAGATCCCTTAAAGGAAGGTATTCCTAAATGAGGGGATTTTGGAGTCTCTGGGTTCTGTCGTCTGTTCAAAGAAACCTGGGGTCGAAGCCGCGGTGTTCGCAGGGCGCTCACGAGATGGCCATCCAAGTGGAGGAGAAAGCCAGAAGACTCTGTTATAGTTGTAGAGTTGCATAGTATATACATATATATGTATATATATATATATAAAAAGTATATACAGTATATAGTATATATATATATATAGTATATACATATGTATATATACATAGAGAGTTATACATCGTTATACAGTGCTCTACCGTGCTTTGCCTCGAGATCTTGCATCTCTCGCAAGGACGAGCGGATCCCGAACAAGGAGGCGCCAACTGCATGCCGAAGCATTTTGATCCGGGGTCCTTGTTGCCGGAGAGGCAAATTTATTCTTGTTGGAGTAAGGTGAAATATCGCTTCTGCCTGGGTGGCTCTGCAAGCCTTCCTTCGCCGACGAACGAGGTGCAACATACGTGGGTCAGTAGTCGTTCACATTCTTTATCACTGGCAGGGACTATCGTACTATGAGATTATCTGTTTTTGCAGGTAGTCTTGCGAGCACGTGAGCTTGGCAAACCAAGTGGCGCGGTGATGGTGCAGCCTCATTGTGCCCCAGTCCTTTTTGCAGGCGGCCCAGGCCCAGCCCGAGCCTGCCAAGCAGACGTCGACGAAGGAGACGAAGGCTCGCGGAACCTCGCATCTTGAAAGTCAAACCTTTGCAGCTCATTGCTACGATGACAAGGTAGTGCAGGCTCGGGAGTACCTCCAGCAGCACCAGCCTGCATCTCACAGCCTTGATCGGGAGTTGCACCTGCTTCCCCCCTCTCGACGCCTGCATGGGAGGAAGTGCCGGAAAAGGAGGGACATCTTGTCGAGATCATAGCAGCAGTGAGTGGATAAGGCTGGAGCAGCGCCTGTCTGAAGCAATGCAGGCGGACGGGTGCTCAGCTCGAAGTAATCTCGAATGTCGCACCCTAAGCCCTAAAGCCTTAACCCTAAGCTGACTCGGCAAGGTTCTCCGTGAGCGGCCGGAGGACCGGCTTCTTTCGTCAGACGGCCGGAGGGGTCGGGCAGAATCCCAGGACCCTGCAGCCTTCATTGCGCAGAAGCTGCAGTCCAAAGCTGGAGTTCTGAAGAAGGTACTGCGGCGGGAAGTTGTGATCAGGGTTTTGGGGCATGTTACACTACATCTATATAGTGAGCAATCCAAAAAACAGTACCGGTAATTCAAACCCTAAACCCTAAACCCTCAACACATTCAACACACGAATGGGAATTAATGGGAATGGATCCCTATAGTAGTCCTTGTAGAATCCCCTAACATAGTCCCCATAGACGACAGGTGGAGGAGCCGGGGAGCATGACCGTGCCTGAACCTCCAAAGCGGGAGCCGAAAGCCAAGGCAGCCGTGACTCGCCTGGAAGAATCATGCTATACTGTACATATCTACATATATTTTTTCGAGTTTTTATATCATATATATATATATATATATATATGTAGAGTATGTATGTATGTATGTATATGTATGTGTATATATACACACTACATATGAGGTCTGCACTGTTCTGCACTGACTTCTGCTCTGAGGCACCTCCCTCGGCCCCTTCGGCACCGGCGCCGGTCGAATCCGCGCCGCCCGCGAAAGCCGCGGCACCTGCCTCCACCCCAGCAGCTGCACCAGTTCCGGCCCCGGCTCCAGCGGAGCCCAAGGCCGCAAAGGCTCCCGTGGTGGAGCCTCCAAAGGCCCAGGTCAAGGAGGCTTCACCGGCACCCACGCCGAAGCCAGCTGCACCGGCCGCACCGGCAGCTGCGCCAGCAGCTGCGCCGGCCGCCCCTCCCCCACGTCCTGTTCAGGCTGAGCATTTTTCAGTCACGACTGTCGAGGGTCTGCCATCTCCATTCCAGAATCTGAAGCTGACAGAGAGACGCTGTGCAGGCCGTGCCAGTGGCAACTAAGCCGTTGGCGCAGCCGGAGGTTCACGTTAATCTTGCCATGCCGTCCCTGGCAGACTATCCGCTACGCATCTGCAAAGGGCTGGTCCCGAAACCCCAGACTCGGTATCAATGCAGCAGGAACAGCAAGGCTGCATCCCAAATCTTATATTCTAAGCTCTCGCAAGGCCCAGAAGTACGTTTGTTCGCACATCCGTGAAGCCAAGGTTGCCCGACAACAACTTCGCAGTCCGGGCCTCGTGGTTCTTGCGCCTGACGGCAGTCGGAGACAAGCGGCGCACCTGGAACTCACGCGCGCGAGAAAGGATAGCAATAGTAGATCCTGACATATGAATCGTGGGCCGCACCACATTTGCTCAAGCTGCTGCCGCCATAGTAGCCACCGCGGGTGAAGTGCCAGTGCTGCGCGTCACCATCACCGCTCTAGATACACCCGCACCGCCACGAC
Source organism: Symbiodinium sp. CCMP2592 (assembly GCA_905221615.1). Lineage (NCBI taxonomy): Eukaryota > Dinophyceae > Suessiales > Symbiodiniaceae > Symbiodinium > Symbiodinium sp. CCMP2592. The sequence goes on from CAJNDT010003223.1 coordinate 1,724,795, forward strand.
TCCGATCCTGTCGCCATCTTGCATGCATCTAGAAGCAGTAGAAGCACAGCCCTCCAAGGATCCCATCTCCTCGGCAACCTTGATGGCCCAGCGCTCGGAGTCTCTGTCACGGCATGAAATCTTCGCAGCTCTTGAACACGTCTTGTCCTGCAGATTGGTGATGGCATGTGCGGCTTTGCCAACATCGGCCGCCCGGCAGTCCCTCCCTCGGCAAACTCTCGGCTCTTGTGGACTTGATCTCAGTGTTGTGGAACAACGCTATTGCAGGTCATGATCCTCTGAGCCCTTTGAGGCTGTCGATGCGGACGTGAGTTTGCGACCGCACTGCCGCATCTCACTGTGCCCGAATCCTGAGCCTTCACAGTGGGCAGGGGTTCGGTGCCTTCATGCGAGGCGTGTCACCTGAACACCATGTTTCTGCTGCAGCGAAGGCGTGAGGAGCTGGGAGTTGAATTGAAGCTCCGCGCCCATAGCCGTCATAGCCGACGTGTAGGTCTCAGGGTGGAGAGTGTGAAGCACATGGATTCGGAAAACTCGATGCATCTTCGAATCATGGGCCTGCCATGTGCGTTGGCATCATGGTCATCGCAACAAGCAAACAGTCGTCATGAAGCCCACAATCGAAAGCAGAGGCATGTAGAGTCCTCGAAGCTCTGCTAAAGCAGATGCTTGGAGTGCGCGATGCAGAGGAAAATCTTCGTCGCCCCATCTTGCGAGTAGTTCTAACAGCAGAACGAAAAGGATGCATAGCATAGCAGGCATAGCAGTAGAATTAAGAATCAGCAAGCATGTTAGTCGGACTCGGAGGAGGAGGTAGTGGTGGTGGTACTACTCGTGGTAGCAATAGCCATAGCAGCAGTAGCAGTAGCAGTAGCAGTAGCAGTAGCAGTAGCAGTAGCAGTAGCAGTAGCAGTAGCAGTAGCAGTAGCAGTAGCAGTAGCGCAGTAGCAGCAGCAGCAGGAGGAGGAGGAGGAGTAGTAGTAGTAGTCGTGGTAGTAGTCGTCGTCGTCGTAGTAGTAGTAGTAGTAGTGGTAGTAGTAGTCCTAGTAGTAGTAGTAGTAGTAGTAGTAGTAGTAGTAGTAGTAGTAGTAGCAGTAGTAGTAGTAGTAGTAGTAGTAGTAGTAGTAGCAGGAGCAAAAGTGTAGCGGCAGTAGTAGTAGTTGTTGTAGTAGCCCCCCCTTTACTCAACGAACTATCCTCAACGTTGCTTAAGATCCCATCAGTTTGACTCAAAATTTAGAGTACTTTCGTGATGTCGTAGACCAATACCAACCACCGCTTTCTGTTGCGCTTGTGGGGTGGGGTGGGGGTGTGGGATTGGGGGAGGGAGGGGACCATGAAGATGTACTTTTTAATGGCACATCTATTTTACTCGGTATTTGCAGTACTTTCGTGATATATACTTGGCAAGGTGGTACGAAGACTCTAGCTGTCATCATGCTAACACGCTGCAACAAGAGTCATATGAGCAGTACTGGTAGGTGTATCAGTATCCGCGCTAGAAATGGTAAAGGCTGGCCTCATCGCCATCCTGGTATTCAGAAGAAGAGTGCAGATAGCAACCAGAAATACGGCGATGGGAATGGTATTAGCAAAACTAGAGGAGCATCGACACTAGTCGGTATCATGTGCGCAATGACTGCTCATAAAGTGTGGGAAAGAGTATTAGCTGTAAGCATGCAGCACACGGAATGATCGATAATGCTAGTAGCTTCCAGTTCCATCTTGCACTGTTCAACCTGATGCTCTTAGTGTGCCTTGTCAGCTCTCGTCTCGGTATGGCTCTCATGGATTTATGCGATGCTTTCAGGTTTCGCTTGATGACAGCAGCTCCAGGAACAGAAGCAAGCTCGGGGCCTCTCGAACAAAGAAGCAGCCAAAAGGCTTTCCTAAGCTTACCCCAACACGCCTTGCACCTTGCCTCAACCCCTTCCTCTATGATGCAATGGGCTGTGGGGCGAGCAAGAAGTGGATGAAGTGCCGTCGTGAAGGCTGTCTTAAGGAGGCTCACCACACGCAGGGCCATGGATTTTGCTGCTATGGCTGCAGCAAGGGCTGGGCATGTGGACCCCTTTGCACGAGTGTTAAGACAAGTAGGCATCAAAATGCGACCCCCAGTCGGGGTCCTTCGTCTCAGCGCGGAAATGGCAACACTTGGACAAAGTGCCGCCGTGAAGGCTGTCGTAAGGAGGCGCACCACACGCAGGGCCATGGATTTTGCTGCTATGGTTGCAGCAAGGGCTGGGCATGTGGACCTCTTTGCACCGCCGTTAAGACAATGAAATGCTGGCGTCCTACTTGTGGGAAGAGAAAGCACAGCAGGATGGAGCTCGGATATTGCTGCCGGGGATGCAAGGCGGATGGCTGCTGCACCCGGGATTGTCAGAACCAGCCCTTCGTAGAGGCACCCAAGAGTCCGGGTTTAGCAGTAGTTCTCGAAGTGTCCAACGAGCCATCATCCCGTGAACAGCAGCCACCTGAAGAGCACAACAATATGGAAAGCAACAATGTCAACATCGAAATGAAGGTGCTGGGGTTCATGGACACCGCATCACCCCTGGGCCCTACTTGGGAGAAGGCTTGCCAAGGTCGAGCACCTACTATCGACGTTCCCACGGGCATGCTCATGGGGAAGTGGGCCGAGTGCTTGGCATGGGCAGTCGCTTACGAGGCCCAGCATCCGGATTGGACTTCCGATCGCAAGTTCCTCCTCCAAACTCCCGCAGGTCAAGTCATTGAGGCCAGGGCGGAGCTTTCATATGAGCACCTAACGTCCCCCCCTTCAGCGCAGTTAAACCGTAACCACTAGAGTCACTAGCCTAAGTCTCAAACCCTTCAATGCCTACGATCCGAGCAGTTGAGGCCATCGAGGCTGTCACCGTCGGTTCACGTCGTGGGCCGGTGGTCGAAGCATCCCAGAAGTTCCTCAGGGCTTGTAGGCAAGCCGTCGAAGATGGCAAGCCTCTGCCGTTGATCGATGTCAGCCTATACCGCCTAGGAGTTTCTTAAGGTGAAAGGCTCTTCGGGGTCCCCCGACTTCACTTGAAGCTCACATAAGATTTGGGATGTTTTCCCACTTTGGGGACCCGAAGCTGTCCCGGCATAGCGCTTCGCGATCTGCGACAGGAACGACCGCTTTCCGAGGGCGGCGCGCGGGGAAGTGTCCCAGAACCTCCCAGCGGGACGGTCCGCGGACGTGCGCTCTGTGCCGCAAGACCCTTTTTCAAATTAGTCAGGCACCCAAAGTGGGAACTTTGTCGCCCTTCTGCGTAGGACTGGCTTTTGGACTTCAGGGTAGCGGGGTGCAGCAAGTCGCTTGAAAGAGCGGTTTCGTGCAGGTTGGTCTTGCGGCGATACTCCCAGCATGTGCGCAGGCCAAATACTCATCAGAAAAGAGAGCCTTTTCCGATTCCAGGCTTTGAAGATATGGTTCTGGCATGACCGTCAGCTTTGGCTGGGCTGTCACTCCAAAAGCCTTAGCACCTAAAGTCTAAAGTCCTAACCACCTGAGGCCTGAGGCGCTAAACCCTCAGCGCTAAATCCTAAGTTAAGTTCCCCAACCGAACGATGCAAGTGGGTCTCAACAAACCTTTGCAAGGCAATACAGCTGAAACGTCGCAAGCACTTGGGGGATCGGAGAACCAATGGTGTTTTCTACGGCCTTGGTTTTGGATTCTTACTCGAGGATGAGGGGGCATCGTCAGTGGGGTTTTCAAAAAATAGCAGGTTGCTGCGTGTGGCCTACCCTGCTTCTCGCCCTACTCATAGCTCCCCTGACCCTGAACCTGGTAACATTACTGTCGACTCCGGCGCTTGTAGCTTCAGGGTTGAGGCACCTCAATCCGAGAAGTAGGCCGCGGCAGGGGCGTTTTTCGGTGTTCAACGACAATCCTAAATCCTAATCTCCTCAACCCTAAAGCCCGGGGGCTAAACCCCGGAAGGAAAACAAGCAGCCTGCACGCCATGCTCGTAACATTCCTGCTAAAAGATGACCATCGTAATAAAGCAGTCTAGCCATGGCAAGACGATCAGGACTAGAGTCACCATGGTACTTGTAATTGTGCTCGCAATAGTGCTGTCATGATAACCGTCGAAGTGTTAATCGTAGCCGTGTTAATAGTCGTAATCGCAGCAACAGAGCAACGTACTAGCCTGGTTGTAGTAGCATTATATTATCACGGGGAATCGGAATCGTAGACGCTACTGCGTGTATTGGTCGCATCCAGGAGCTGTGACAACCACCACCACCACCACCACCACCACCACCACCACCACCACCACCACCACCACCACCACCACCACCACCACCACCACCACCACCACCACCACCACCACCACCACCACCGTCATCATGATGATTACATCAGCAGCAGCGCCATGGTGATTGTCAAGCAAGACACCAGTGAGTCAATTCTAACAGCAGTACAACATCACCAGACGAAACAGGGATAGCAGTGCACCAGCAGCAGTCGAAGCAAATCGTAGTGACATATGACAGCAGCTGCTGTGACAGTATGACTTTTCGCGCCAGGTGCTGAACGACGGCTGGATTATGGACACGACGTGCTACGAGTGGAAGCACGTGCAGTTCAAAGCACAGTCGCAGGAGCTGAAGGCCGACAGCAAGCCAAACCGAATGCAAAAAGACGCCATCATTGTCATTATTATAATCGTTATATCACAATATAATATCACATTACTAGTATTAGTATTACTGTTGTTATGAGCCAGCTTTGAAGCAGGAGTAGTAGCCGTAACATTCGTCGCAGAAAGAGCTTAGTTGTAAGACTCATGGTAGATGCGATCGCGAATTTCATGAATGATCCCTAAACCCTAAATCCCTAAACCCTAAACCACTAAACCCCTAAACCCTAAGCCCTAAACTCTGAATGATTATGACCGCTGCCAGGGCTCTTATTGGAAACGGATGTGCGGGAAGATCCTGGAGCACCCATACGTCGCGGCACAGGCAGAGATCCTGGTGGCGCCTGCGCGTTTGGGGTTTGTAGACTTCCCAGGGACTCCCAATATCTCTTAATTGAGGAATGTAGCTTAAATCATAGGAATATTGGGGATCCTACTCTAGTTTAAAGTATATTCCTCAAGTAAGGGATATTGGTGTCTCTGGCTTTGTTGTCTTCCGCAGGGTCCCAGCTTGCACGGAGCTTGGCCAGGCGGGGCCCCGGCGGAACTCCACCGGGGGCAGGTGCGAGATACCTCCAAGTACCCAGAGACTGCCAAGTGTCGATATGGATTGAATCCTGCAGTCCATGCGCCTCTACCCTAACATCCTAAGACATAGGACCCAGTCCCAGTAAGACGAGGAGACTCAGTGCCGTGGCCCAGACAGCCCGATCGGCTGTCAGCGGCCTGAACTTCGAGACCCTTGCAGTTGCCGCCTCCAAGGCGTGAGGAAATAGCTTACCATTGGTTAGTAGGGAATGGAAGAATGGTAGTAATAGTAGTTATAATTATACGCCATTCCTCCATTCCCTACTAACCAATGGAAAGATAGTAGCCCAGCGTAGAGTGGCAAGCGATCTTTTGAGAGTTGTGAGCGAGGAAACTAGTTCGCAAGACTCTGAGAGTGACTGAAAGGCGAGGTGTATTCTCATTTCCCATGTGATGTAACTAGTCGGAGAAGAACGGAGGAGTTGCGTCTGAAAAGCACAGGAGTGGCAACTTTTCCTTTCTTCCTGGGAAACTAATAATTGCACCAGGAACTCATTCTATTCAATGTTTGTGTTATTCTGCTGTACATGCGAAAAACCTGCATTCACATGTCCACTTTTCCTTGGCGTTTCTGTTTGAAAACCTTTGTAGGTACCTGCTTTGACCCATGGATTTTTCTTGTTTTCATGCTCTTTTCGCTTTTAAGTTTGCAGGGGGCGTGGCGGTCACATCCTAGCCACGCCAACGAAGCTATGGATGTTGACTGGATGGGTTCACAGACGTGTGAGCCTGTACCTGCAAAAAAGCTGGGCCCCTGAGCCAGCGAGATTAGCAAAAAGTTTCTTTCGAACAAGGCAGTTTTGCAGGTTTGAACATGTCTTTCGCTTGTTTTGAAGCTTTGTACGGTTGCTGCAATCTGTTTGAGCGTGTCCATGAGAGTATCTGCATTGGACGATCAGAACATCCAGAAGGCGGGTCAGTGGGAGCCTTTCCAGTTGTGTTCGGCAAGAGCTCCCTCACGAGGGCCTTGTCGCTATTCGGCGAAGTTGCCGGCCCACCGGGGTTCTTGTGTTAGCAGCTCCGGAAATCAATTCCGTTTCACAACATGTTCAAGTGGAGATCACTGAGTGGAAATCACATTTCTGGAAATCAGATCGGAGTCGCATTCTGGAGTCTCTTCTGGAGATCATTCCGGCTTGAGCTTTGCAGTCAGTTGTTGTTCTCATTTCCTGCCATGGATCGTGAACGCTCCCCCCGCCGCAACCCCTTCTGGAGCTCCTCCTTGCCGGCTTCGGTCCCACCTACCCCTGAGAGTTGGCAGCACCCTGCACCCCGACCTGCCCCACCAGTGAACAGACCGGCAGTGCTTCAGCCACAGAATCTTACGTGGCAACCCAATCCACGTATTGCTCAGATTATGAACATTTCGCCAACCCCCCGCATTCCAGGCCTCCCATCCCCACCTGCTGCAAACTCCCCGAGAGTCTTCGGCCCGATGATGCCCGCTGAGTTTTGCCAGAACCCGAACTATTTGGATTCCCGTTGTATTGCAGGCTTGAACTTGGCTCGTTGGGTAAAGAAGACTGACTGGACAGTTCGAAAGCAGATTGATGGATGTCCGACCCATATGATACCGCTTCACTCGTTGCTCTATCAAGGTTGGAATTCGTATTGGGTGCGCCATATTGCCGAAGGAAAGCCGACTTTCTTTGCAGGCTTCAAATCGATCGGTGAAGTTGTATTTTGCCACGCCTTGTTCGGAAAGCTGCGAGATGAAGACGTCGACTTGGATGAGCTTGCTTCTATTGTGCTTGGTACCAGTGACCCCGCTTCCAAGAGCAGCGGTTCGGACTCCAAGTCACAGGCCACACACTTGTTGGCACAGAAGGTTGTTGACTACATGCTAGGTCTGTATCCTCAGGCCTCTGTTGACACAGAGAAGGCAGCCATGGCCAATCAGATCCAGATTCTTCAACAACAACTTGCGAATTTCGAGAATGCTTCCCCCTCCCGATCTTCTAATCAAGAGGTTGCAGTTCCGAAAACGTTGCCGATTGAACAAAGCCCCCAAGGACGTGTGCCGGAGTCTGCGCCCTCAGCTCAGAAAGTTCCGGATGGTGCCACTCGCCTTCTTCGTGGTCAGACGGCTGAGCCCAAAACTAGTCGCAGGCATTCCAGAAAGGCAAACCATCGGGGAATCATGCAGAACCTTTGAGTGTTGAGCCCGATGAAGCTGAGACCCAGGGTCGCAGCCCAGGCAATTCGAGTTCTGCTCCTCAGCCTGAGTATGGAACATCCTCGCATGTTGGACAGGTTGTGAAGATTGTTCTCACGGATCCCAGCAAACGTCACTTCTTGAGTCGCAGTTGGAAGGCTTGCAAGTCGGACAAAGAAGTATCGACGTGGATTGAAGGATTGAACTTGAGCAAGAACAATCGACAGAAGCTCCAGACATGGACAGCTCATGTCCAACGATGGCATGCGGACCTTCCTTCCAATGAACAGGCCGAATTGGATCAGGTTGTTGCCAATTGGGGCGTACCCATCCGTGATATTCCCAAGCTTAAGGCGAATTCTCTGCTCCGTATTCTTGCTGCCGGAACAATTCTTGTGGCTTGACTACAGGCCATACTGGATGCCAGGGACGTGTATCGCATTGACAATCCGCCACAAGGTTGGTGGAAACGGCACCGAAGTGAAGTGGATTTACTTCGGAATGCTCATCTATTTTTCCAAGGTCTCTACGAGACACCTACCATGTTCGGACGACAGTGCATGGACATTGTTATTTGGATCCGTGGAAAACTCCTTTTGCTTGCTTGTGAGTTCGGGCTTGTACAGTCGCCATTGACCTCTCAGCTACGTTTAAAATGCTCCAGCTACACCTGGAAATTCTTTCAGACGCAGTCGGTGATTTATTGTCGCATCTTTCTCCAGCCTGAGTTACAGAAATTCATGTATGTCGGATCATCATCCCAAACACTGGGCGACCGTGAGCGTACAAGATGGGGGAAATTCCAACAGATCAGGGCCGGCAAGTCAGTGTGCGGTGAACTTTCGCTGTTTTGGCATTATCGACGACAGAATTATCACATGGCCATTCCTCTGTTGATCATGCATGTCCCACAGGTCGATTGTTTGCACACGATTGAGCAGACATTTATCAACTTGCTACAGCCTCACCTCAATGCTCCTTGGGTTCGCTCTCTTGTCAGAGCAAAACATGCACAGATTGCCAACTCGGATCCAGTCAGATGTGTTCGCAGATTTGTGACCTCGTGGAGAACCTTTCGACGCTTTCGACGTCGGAATTTCCAGCTCACTGGACTGACTCCTTCGGTCTTCCGTTCGACACACATTGTTCAGAACATTGTATACAGTTATCAGATTCTGTTTGACTTAGCTTCTGACGGGTTGAAGTCCTCCCTTGCCCAAAAATATCTGCGCAGCAACCGAGTTGACTCGGATTTTCTCTATAGATTATTCAGGATGGCCACTCATCTGGGTGACCCGTTCTATGAGACGATCTGCAGGTCCAGATTGAACACTGTGCTGCAATTTCGACAGTTGAGGTGCTCAACTACATGCCGCCCCCTTTCCACTCCGTTCTTGCTGCCTGAAGTAGGCTTCAAACGCTTGGTTCGCGGCATGTTGGGAGATATTTTGGATGTATCGACGGATCGACTGCTGCCGTACCACATTCCAGCGACCTCGCTCGTTGCCAAAAGTCACCCTAAAATCAAGGATGTGTTGTTTTCGCATAAACCAATCCTGCAGTCGTGGGACCCGCACGAGGAGCCGCAACAGGCTGGTGTCACATGTTGCTGCCATGAACTTCTTCGACGTCATCCACACCTGACTGTTGTCCAGGGTCACATTGCTTCTTCTGCCACGTTGTTGACCCTGCCACCTGATTTGACTCAGTTGGCCCAGTCCAGTTGCTCCAATCCGGTATTCATGAACGCCACGGATCATTGGACGATGTTTCTCGAAGACGTGAGGCATTGGATTGATTATCATGGCTTGATGCATTATCCGACTGTTGATATTCGAAGTGTGTGGCAGAAGGCATGGAAGATGCACTCACAACACGTCGGAACACATTGGTCGGTTGATCAGGTTCGTGAGTTGCGAAAAAGGACCAAAGGATTGGTGTGGCATGTCCGAGATCATGAAGGCTCGCATGCGCATGTTTTCTGCCCTGTGAAGTATTGGATGATGCTCCAGAACACTTTTACTGCTGAATCGGTCTTCAAGCCACTGTCGTTAAATCCTTCGACAATTATGGTTCAGATGGAACATGCAGTGCCACCTCGGATTCTTGAATCCTTTCCCTTCCGTTTTGGATCTCGTGCTGCCCGTGTGTCATGGGCTTACATTCTCCCCAAGTTCAAGAAAGAATGGAAAGGAGGCAGGCCAATCGTTAGTTTTGCCTCTCACCCGGCTCGCCAGTTCTTGGTTGTGATGGCGCGAGTCACAGAGATGCTTGTTGCTGAGGTGTGTCCTCACACCCGATCTTACAACGATGCAATCTTGCTTTGGCAGAACATACATGCTTTCTTTGAGAAGCGATGTCACAGCTCGGATCAAGACAGACAGAAGCTTGCCATGCACAATCAAGACTTGTCAGGTTTTTTCGTGAGCATTCCACGGGAGCGGTTCATGATTACCTTTCGCATATTGCTTTGTCGTTTTTACGACGTCTCGGATGCGGATCTTGATCATGCCTTAAAAGGCGTTGTGGTGACTGTGGACTTGGAAAACAACATGTCGGTTATGAAAACTATCCGTGGTCGGCATTGCCTGTTGAATGACAAACGAGTTGCCGTCCCAATGGACCTATTTCTGGAGGCTGTACAGGTGTCTTTCAAGTTCAATCTATTCATGGTGGGTCAGCAGGCCATTCAACAAATCCGAGGTGCACCGATGGGAAGCCATTTCTCCCCGGCAGCTTGCCATGCCGTGGTAAGCCTATACGAGCACATGTACTTTGGAAAATGTCTGTTAGAGTCTTCTCGCTTGCCAACCTTCGGCCTTGTGGTTCGATACGTGGACAACCGGATGAGCTTGATTCTTGATCGCCAGGCCAACTATGCTGCTGTGCAAGCTTTTCTGCACCAGGATGTATACATACCGCCCATCGTACTTGAGTATGAGGATGGAGACCTTTTCTTGGGTTTTCATGTGGATGTTCAGGAACTACGAGTACAGTATGTCCAGCCTGTTGAGACCTGGAAGTTCTTACACCCCAATTCTGCCGCCAACACACGGACACTGTTAAGCAGCTTTCGATCCAGAGCTCACCTGATTGCACGTGCTTCTTGGCCGTTGGAACAGCGTGAGGCCGATCTTGATCAGCTATTGCAGTCCTATGTACGACAGGGATTCGATCCGCTGATGATGTACCCCATTCTGAAACGTGTTAGGCTACAGTTTAACAATCTTCGCGCTCGCCCGACTGCAGTGTAAACAGACTTTGCCTTCGTTGATGCCCGCGCTTGCATAGTGTCTCAGTCCATGTACCATTGAGCTGGTTGCTTGCCATGTATCCTTTGCTCGAGAGCTTTTGTGCCTTGTATATTCTGTAGCTTCCTGCAAACTCGACCATGTCCGCGGAAGACAGTCTAAATCTGTTCCCGAAGTCCTCGGGCCCTCCTGGCCCTGTAAGTAGTAAGTGGCTCCGTGGAAATGTATATTCGAAAGAGGGTTGCACAAGAGGTGAACCGAGCCCTTGCACCGCCAGACACACTTCCAGCATGGGCACAGCCGACCGGAAGCGCTTCCGGAGGCCGCCGCGCTCTCCCTGCTCCACCTGCCCCTCCTTCTTCTTCGACTCCTTCGCTCCCTCAAGTTCATGTGGATGCCGCGGTTCCCCGAGCTCCTCCCCCTTCGCCTTTTCTGACTCTCACTGAAGGTAGTGGATCTTCGGCCCAGTCTATTCAGATTCATGACGAAGGTATGGCAAATCGGGTTATTGAAAGCCTGACCTCTGTTCGGTTGTTTGGCACTAATCGGGACGATCGTTCAAGGAGCCCGGTTTTGAAGCCGTGCCCGCCTCTCCCACGAAAGCGTCGTCAGCTCGCCGGTGATGAACGCCTACCTATTGAAGACAAGCCGTCATCCTCAGCTCAGCTTGCTATTGTTGACGCCAGCCTCGACAAGTATGCAGTTCCGGATGGACCGGAGCTTCCAGCTCCCTCGACCGAATGGGTTTGTGTTCAGCCCTCTTCCGGACCACCGATTTGGGTCCAATTTCTGGAACCTACAAAGTTGGACAGGCCTGATGTTCAACATTCGATGTGGCCACAATTCTATACCATTCGGGCTGTTGCAGGAATGAATGTGTGGAATTTCGATCCCACCGCTTCCGAAAAAGAAAAGAAGAAGTATTGGTCTGAAATTGAACGGGTGTTGTTACACTACCGGACTGCGATCATGAAGGACGTCAATCGTATTAAAAGTGCGGCCGAAATTGTTGTTCCAGTCCTTCCGACTGGACCCTTCGATCTCCAGGAGAGATGGATAGCTACCATTTTGGCAGGTGCCGACCATCATGCCAACTACTCATGGTCGGATGCCCAGGATTACTTCGCTATGGGCCCGGACGCCAAAAAGCAAATTCAAAGCCTTGCCCGTATTCTATCCTCCGTGTCTCGCCTTCGCCCTTTTGTTCGAGACGATCTCCAGGCCGGCCGTGGATCTTATTGGTTGTTCCCGGGAAACTCGGACCCGGACACGGGCCTTGTTGATGATGGTTCACATGAAGCTCCCCAAGGAGTCTTCCTTATTTCAACAACGAGGCTTCCGGATGATCCTGCCACCTGTTTCGCTGTGCCCTTTGTTCACAATACAGTCCCTCAGGACTTGGCCTCGATCATCAATCAGGAAGTTGTGAGACCATCATTCTTCGACAGGGCGGACCGCACATGGGTCCCATCTACCGGCTTTTATGGCCGCATGTCTTGGCCGAAACCTGCTATTCGGCTTCCAAAGCTTGACGGATCTCAGCCGGAGCATTTGATCGCTATGAGAAATTCGATGTTGGGGGCTCGCCGCTTCGGAGGAAAGCAAGTTGATTCTCGTACATGTGCGGCGCTAGGCTGGACCTTTGTGAGGCAACACAATCATTTTAAGGCTGTCAACGCCTCCGATCAAACATTCGGACATTTCGGCGATTTGATTCACGGCCAGGATGGTCGTTGGATGTTTCGTTCCAGTCGGAGTGTCTTAGTCGGCACTGCTGTCTTTTGGACATCGTGGGCACGTGATGCATAAGTGACTGTTGATGCTTCCTCACCCCCGGTTGTCTTCGCTTGTATTCTTCCGGCTACAGAGTGAATAAGACCAATCGCTTGCCCACATTCTGAGTGTTGCACTCCGCCGTGGACTGTACGTTTGAAAACTAAACTGTCCGGATGCTAGGGTTTGCAGTCTCAAGTGGCTAATGCATTGCAGCGCTCTGTGCATCATTTCGTCTTGCGTGCTGAACTTTTGCTCAGCCCCATGTCAACATGACCACCATAGAGCGTAGCCCTTTTGATGTAGATGCGGATGGTTTCAATCTTCAGTCACTGGACGAGTTGGCTGCATGTCTATTTCGTATTCTTGATGGTATTCCTCGACGGATGTGGTTGAGTTACAGTCGAAAGAAGGTGCGATCTACAGACCAAGCACATGCAGATCAGATATTGCTTGGCTTGTATTCTGGCGTGCAGTCTCGAGGAAGATTGCAGTTTACAAAGAACACATTCCGGTTCCCTGGCCTTACTAAGTTGATTGTCCGAATGCTACATTATGCTTCCCAATTCTCGGATCTCGCAGTTACCAGTATACAGATCAATCGCAATGTCCGGACTATTCCTCACAAAGATTCAAACAATCACGGCCCAAGTATTGGCTGGGCCATTGGAGACTGGACAGGTGGAGAATTATTTGTTGTGGATGACCGAGGTCGCTTTACATATACAGTTGATGATTTCAATTGCAATGTTGCATCGCATGGTGCTCACTTGAAAGGCAGACTCTTGGATGTCAGACAACCTTGCTGCTTTCATGGAAATGTGATTCATGCCACCATGCCTTTTACTGGAACTCGCATCATGATGGTTCTTTTCTGTGTCAAGCAACATGTTCCCGTTTCACCCCATGCCTCTTGTCTTTCTTTTGCGCGTTTTCTTGGTCTTCGTGTTCCTGTCCGTTCCTCTCTTTCCTCGTCTGTCCCCTCTGGTCCTCTCTTCTCTTCTCCTCCTTTGTCTTTGTCTGCCTTTCCTTTCTCCTCGTCTGGTCGTTCCTTGTCTTCGTCGGTTCCGTCTCCTTCTCCTTCTCCCTCTCTTCCTCTTCTTCCTCTTCTGTCTGGTCCTCCTCGTCCGTCTGCTCGTCCTCCGTTGTTGTCTCTCTCTCCTGCTTCCTCGGTTGCCTCCCTCGTGTCTTCGTCGGTTTCCTTTGGTCCTCTCCGTGTGTCCTCTGTTCCCTCTTGCTCCTCCTCTCTGCGGTCTTGGTCTTGCTCCTCCTTTCCTGGGTCTTCTTGCTCTTCCTTTGTTGTTTCTTTCTCTGACTGTAATGCCGACGATTCCGACGAGCCATGTCAGAGTGACATGTCACTTGATGCATAAAAAAGACTGTCTTAGGTTCGCTTCGTGCACTCGCATCGTATGTCTCTCACTCTCTTGGCATTGGTTGGCTTGCATGTTTTCAGGCAAGTTTGCTGCATGTGCTCAAGAAGTATGCTCCACCAATCGATAGACCATGACCCGTTGCCAGTTTCGTGATGTTTGGATGGAGGATGCGCCTCGATTCTGCATATTCTCTTTTCTTATGGTACGTAGCAGTGTGCGTGTCAGCACACAGAGATGTGACAATCCCGATTCTTGCCGAAACCTGCAGCACATCCAGTGGCAGCGATGGTTGATACATGGGTTGGGACGCTGTTTTCAAGCACACAATTACCATGGACTGTCCAATGACTCTGCTACTTTCAACTTTACACATCTTCTTCCACGATGCAGTGAGTCCTTCCTGTGCCTGTCAGTGCAGTGTCGCACTCTGACATTGCGACATATCAAGTTTCTGATGCGATTACGAGTTTGCCATGGTTCTCGATTGAAGCCCTCTTGTACATACCAGCTCATGTGTATCGAGACATGTTGGTGCCAACTTCACCAAGTTACGTTCTCGGCATGCGAATTTCCTGTCGCGCATGTTAGAGTCATCTAGGCGCCTTTGAGGTTAAAAAGTGTCCGCCAATGTTCTGTCCATTTGTGTGCCTCAGTTTGCAAAAACGTGAGTCTTGGCAGACGTTGGTTCAAGTACTTATGCACCGCTGTTAACGTATCAATGTCTGGCTCTTTGCTGAGCTGCAATGACATAATCAGCAGTCTGGATGGAGATCAAGTCACGGCTCTCTTTCAGATCTTGGGAGATCGCCGGCAGAGGGCAGTCTTTCTTTCTCATCTTCGACGCCGGATTCAGAACGATGCAGATGCCCTTGTTGCACAACATCTTGGCGCTCCCTCCCACTCTGTCTCTGTGTCCTCTGTGCCTTCGTTGTCTTCTTTTCTTGCCCCCTCTCCCTCTCCTTCTCCCCTTCCTCCTCCTCCTCCCCCTCCTGCTTTTCCTCCTCCCCTTCCTGTTTCCTTCTCTGCTTCTGGCCGTTTTCCTTTCTCTCCGTCTCCCTCTCATCCAGATGCCTCTCTTGGAGCTGTTTCGAGTGACGCTGCACCGACAGTCATGGATGGATCGACTCTTTCGGACCCTCAACAGCGTGGCGCATTGCCCCGTCGACGGCAACAGACTGCTCCTGCTGCTCGGAGAAGCAGATCCATGAGTGAATCGGAGGTCCGAGAGAGATCCCGTTCGAGATCTAGGTCAAGATCAAGCACCACTGTTTCACTTGGAGGTTCTCGTCATATCAGGTAAGCCGGACGTATGAGGAAGACAAAACTGTTGTCCCAAACTTGCTTGCAACTTCTGAGTCGCAGACATGTGTTGTGCTTTCTAGCAGCATCACACTTCGAAGTTGCTTACGGCTCAATTTGTAAGATGAAGCGAACAGCAAGTATGGCGGCCCTTCCGGCCCCAGCTCCGATGGTCAGGATTCCAGTTGTTATTCCTCCGGATATATGCTCTGGCGGACGTGAGATGGGTTTCTGGCTCTCTTTGCCTACAGATTCTACCATTGATGACTTGAAGAGGAAGGTGTGCGATGAGCTTGCGAACCGTACGGGGATTCCACCCCGTTTGAACGCCTTCCAATTACGGCAATTTGGTCAACATTTACCATTCTCATCTTCGATTTCTCGAGTTGCTGCCTTTCCGCATACTACGCAGTCAGTTCACTTTGGCCACACGAATCATCGTGGTGAACTTGAGCAGTGTGCTGATCAAAGAAATAAATGCTGTATTGCGGTTCGTTATGCGAGCTCATGAGTTTTTGTTGCTTTTGCAATCTACCTGTTGTCCTTCTTTTACTGCAGGATGTGAGCCCGAATGTTTTCGTAGTGCCTTCTGAAGGTTGTAGACATTTCCTCGACGCCATGTGGGAACTTACTTTTCTGACCGAGAAAGTGCTGACTTTTATCAGCACCCGACGCCATATTATTTTCTTCTTCACCTTCCCACCATTAGATCCACTTGAGACTCTGGATGTTACTCTTCGCAGACATGGATTCCATACGATGTATGATCTTGAACAGTTTGTCACACAATGCAGAACAGAAGGTATGGATCTTCGTGCTGAAGTATGGGAGTTCTTTATGCAAGGACCCAGTGTGTACACGCCGATTACGTGTGAAGCTCCCGCATTACCTCATATTGTGGTGTATGCGTCCGTTTGCAAAGACTGGTATTACACTATTATCCGATTGGTTGGCGATCGCACATTCTTCAATATTCAGCAGCTTTGGCGTCTTGCCCAAGTGCGCCATGCCAATGTGGAATGGATTCATCACTCCAATGAAGACCGAGTGCGTATTGGGTCGGCTTTCATCGATGATCTTAATGTGCGCCGCATTGTTCACCCACTGTAAAGTGTAGATTCGACCTGGACTTGAGTGGATCACGCCACATGAGTATAAATGGTGTCCTTTGTCATGCGAGTCTTGACATGTGGCCCTAGGATTGCCTTCTCTCGTGCTGATGTGCAGTGCTCAAGCTTTTTGAAGTCTCAGTGTGTAATCATGTCGTCCAGTGGTCGTCGTACTCTTCGTTATGAACCAGGGTCGAGGCGAGCCAGCGATGACAATTTGGAGGATATTGTGCAAACATCAGCTGCCGATGCCCTCGATGCTCTTCGCTCTAACGACATCCACCCACAAGACCTTATTCGGTTGATGCTTCGTGTTGTCGAAATCCTACGTGATTCTTCGGATTTTCAACAAAGGATGTCACGATGCTCAGGATTGTGCTCTCATGCGAACTGTGGTCGTGTATGTGCTCGAGCAGACGAAGGTCACAATCATTGCCGATGCTATTACCACCAGGTTATTGACCGCAGTGAGAGAGCCATCAAGAAGCGTAGACGTGAATAGGCTTGCTGCTCACACGATGATTGGGAACAGTCGCAAAAGACCTGCACCTTGAAGCTTCTGTGCCCCTTCGGGGGCCTGTTTGTGTTATTCTGCTGTACATGCGAAAAACCTGCATTCACATGTCCACTTTTCCTTGGCGTTTCTGTTTGAAAACCTTTGTAGGTACCTGCTTTGACCCATGGATTTTTCTTGTTTTCATGCTCTTTTCGCTTTTAAGTTTGCAGGGGGCGTGGCGGTCACATCCTAGCCACGCCAACGAAGCTATGGATGTTGACTGGATGGGTTCACAGACGTGTGAGCCTGTACCTGCAAAAAAGCTGGGCCCCTGAGCCAGCGAGATTAGCAAAAAGTTTCTTTCGAACAAGGCAGTTTTGCAGGTTTGAACATGTCTTTCGCTTGTTTTGAAGCTTTGTACGGTTGCTGCAATCTGTTTGAGCATGTCCATGAGAGTATCTGCATTGGACGATCAGAACATCCAGAAGGCGGGTCAGTGGGAGCCTTTCCAGTTGTGGCAAGAAATAGAGGATGGGTGCAAGTATGAGTCCTACACTGTAGATGTCGAAGGGTTGCAGGAACAGCTTGGCCGAAGTCTGTTTGGCTTGTAGACTGTTACGGAATTCAGGTCATACTGTGACACATTTCAGTATGAGTGTGGTATAGCAGTGGGGTTACCTGACAGGAGGATGCAGAGATTAGTAGTAACACAGACGAACAGATTCTTCGGTTTCATCATATGTTTGCATGTCATGACAAAGCAACTCGATACGAAACTCAATACTTCAGTGTCACCATAGCACAATATCGCGCCGTTTTGGAGCAACCTTGCGGAATGCCCAATGTTAGTAGTAAATGGGCTCAGCACGTCAACTAAAACGTAGGTTGCAGAAAATGAAAAGCAGGCTTTATGAGGTAGGACATTCAACATAGAGTTGCAGCGTCCTGTGGTGGAGATGTCGACAATATGTGCATGTTGCCAGCGCGCTGGAGCATCATGGTGATCACAGAATAGGGCTTCATTTTGCCGATGTAGCCTCATGGTATAGTAGTGATAGTGGCTAACAGGACAAGGCAGTAGAAGCATGCAAATGCACCAGCACCTTCTAGTAGATGCAGATAGAAGAAGAACGCATCAGTTCATATGGTCGGGGAGAAATGCCACACTCACATGGGGCTACAGTCTCGTCATTGGGCAGCCCAGATTGACAGACCGTTACACTGCCACAGAAAAAACGCACACGCCGGCATGACGCTACTACTTCCATTCCTCGCAGGCTGTGGTTGGCTCCGCGATGAGCCTCGGAGGATCGTTGCATCTTTTCCTCGGCGATTGAGGCAACGCATGAAGTGCCAGGATCCTCGGGTGTTCCAGATGCTCCGACAGATTCCATCGGTACTTCAGGTCCCGCTGCATTGCTTGCTAGCTCCAACATTGCATTTCGTGCACAGTGCCTAGACGTAGTGGTTCTTGCTGCTAGGCGCGCGTAAATCCTGGAAGAAGTTCCTGTCCAAGCAGATGACCAGCAGCATGTCTGCCCGGCAGTTCACGCTGTTTTGATGCCTGAGTTGCTCAGAAGATCCCAGAAGGTTTTCAGCCCTTGGAGCACGGTTTCTCGCCGCGACAGGTCTCACAAAGGAGACCATGGACCAAGGAGGCTACGACACACCCCGAAGGACGGTTTTTGCTTGCCGACAGAGTCAAGATATGATCACGATGTGGGATAGCTGGAGGACCGAACAGGTATGGCAGAGGAGGAGCAGTTCCACGAAGACCTGCTAGCGATGGCTCCTTGATGGCCTCATCTTGCTGCGGGGCCATGAGCCCTTGAATCCGAAGTGCTCAGGTGAGCTCTTGTGCTCAGGGCGAGGTGCGAGCAGCTCATGTAGGGCCTTGAAAGGATCTCTCTGCCCTTTCTCAGGATGAAGATGCCAAGAAAGGACCTGCGTCAGGCTCCAAGCTGAAAGCTCCCTTCTGTGGCAATGCGAGATTTGGGTTATTGACAACATGGGCAAGAGGCCATGTCTGAAGCTTGAGGCCACGTGCCAACCACACCACCTGCATCTACGAGAACACGGTGGGTTCAGTAGAAACTCACCAGAAAAGCTGTTCTGCAGTCAAGAAGAATTTATTCTGCTGCTCAGCTCGTCCTTTTTGGCGGTCATGGTGGGATTGGGTACCAGCGCAAAGCATTCAATGATGCTCCTTGACTGCATTGCTTGTGGCTACATGGGATCAGCATGCGACGGGGAATTAAGTGAGACACACGCACTTACAAGGTGTGGACGCTGAACCTGGACTCCTTCCGTCTTGCCAGCATGTGATGCTTACGCTGCGCTTCACGGAAAAGAGGCTGTAAGCTGCTCCTGCTGCTTTCCTGTGTCGCTAGGCTGGGCAGAGCTGACATGCCATGGGAACCCGCCGGCACCGCGATCGGGACACGCTTCCTTCCAGAAGGCAGGGCAGATGAGTGCAAAGGCATCGGAAGACCGCGGCGTGTAGTTTCGGCCTGTGCAAGAACTCGGCAGCACCCGAAATTATCCCCAAGCACGAACGGGCCCAAGGCTTCACTCAGTTTCGATCCCCAAGATCCATCAAGATCCTGCTTAGCTGTCCGAATGCTGTTCTTTTGCTTGCGATCATGGTGGCACACTTTGGTGAAGCAATCTGCAAACCGGATCTTTGCTTTCCAGCTTCAGCGAAGTCACGACCCAAACTGTAATTCGAATTCTTCACCTTCCCCGTGACTCAGAGCCACCGCCGGTGCAGGATGGCTTCGTCTTTGTCTTCGGTGGATGGAATGGTGAGTCGCAGTTCAACGACCTTTTCATGCTGGATGTGGAGAACAAGGTGGCATCTCTCATGGCATCCATCACAGAAGCACCTGTGACGATGTACATGCGGCATGCATTGGTTCACGTAGAGGTAGACGGTCATTGCGGCACTTTCGTGCTCCTAGCAAGAGTCTTGTCGAGTTCACCCCAGCTGGACCCGCAAGTGTGTGTGCATATGTGTTTTCTCATACACTTCAGTGTCTGGCCTCTCTGTCTGTCTTTCTGTCTGGCTGTCTGGCCGTCTGTCTGCCTATGTAGCTAGCTGTCTATCTACCCATATTCTATCTCTGAACAATATAATATGCGTGCCGACATGTGTGTGTGTGTACCTACGTGTATAGGTACATCTGCATAGAGATTCAGTTCAGAGGCACATCAGGCTACGCTCATGCCCGTCTCCAGCTTTCTACACAGAGGCATACACACGTAGCAGCATACTTGTTCGACACACACACACACACACACGTGCATGCATACATACCATACTGTACACAACACGCAACCATCCATTCACGTGGGGTCATGCATGCATGCATCCGTGCAATTAACCGTACTCTTAGTAAATCCAAGTCTATATATATATATATACCTGTATACTATATCCATCCATCCATCGTTCCATCCTTCCATCGATCCTTCAGTTCCATCAATTCCAACAGTTCCATCCATCCACCTATCCGTTTATCCATATATCCATCTGTTCATCCATCCACCTCTGTATCTGTCCGTCTGTTTGTCTGTCTGTCTGTCTGTCTGTCTGCTTGTCTATCAACCTGTTTACGTATGTATGCGTATGTGTAGACCTGTACGGATGCGACATGCCATTGCACACATTTGCAAGCAGATGAACTTGGGGAGGCTCAAAGGTGCAAGTTTGGGGTGAGCAACTACACACCCCTCCCTCTCTCTCTCTCTCTCTCTCTCTCTCTCTCTCCCACACACGAGACCTCGCACGCGCACACACAGGCAGACACAGACAGACATCCCTAAACCCTAAACCCGAAACTCCCCAACTCCCTAACTCCCTAAACCCCTAAACCCTGAACTCCCTAGCTCCCTAAACTCGTAAACCCAGAACTCCCTAAACCCTGGACCGTCTTCGCGTGTTTTGGAGGACTGGTCGGACCTCGACCTGAGCTGGAGTGTGCCGCGGTGGAACATGGCATCACAGCTCGTGGAGGCTGGGGCCCAGTGCACGAGAACTTGAACCCCAAACCCTAACCCCCTAACCCCCTAAACCCCTAATCCCTAAACCAGTTCCCTAAACCCTAAGCCCTAACCCTAAGTCACCATGAAAAGTTCTGCCACAAAGTCTTCAAGAGCAGTTCAGCCAAAAGTCGCAGTCTCCAAGCTCAGTGGGTGCGGTCTTTGCGAGGCCATTCCCTCTTGGCGGGTCTTTGTATTCGGTGGCTCAGCCGACCGGATGGGCCGCGCACCTGAGCCCATTGAGACTGGCATGGTGTCATGAACTCCTCATATGCAGAGGTGAGGGCCGCACCATGGGGTCATTCGACCGGAAACTAGGCGGGTATTTCTACCCTCTCCTTCCTGGGCTCTTCTAAGACGGTGCAGGGGTGCTTGACCTCGGCGACGACCGGAAGTGGCTGACTCCCGTCCCAGAGGCCGGCTATACTCTTTTCCCCGCAAGTGGGCAGGTGGCCGAGTGAGAGGGTTTTTATAAAAACCCTCTATGAAGCTGATGCGAGCCTCCAGGAGAAATCCAAAGCGGAACGACCTCATGGGCTGCTGGATCGCAAGGGAGCTTGCAGCTCGCTGGTCCTGATACGCTACAGCAGTCCCTGAACCTCAGTATCCGTAACAGCAATAAAGCAAGTGAGAGCAATAGGATGTAGTACCCACAGGAGTAGCAGAATCGATCATGAGAGTATTCAAGTTTTTCGAGGCCGAAGAGGGTTTCTATCAACAAGAGGGTTTTTGAAGACCCTCTTCTGATAGTGTCCTTCTGTTGGCACGGTTGCTTCGCCGCCTTCGTCCAGGCGAGAACACACCGCCTTGTGCTACGATGCAGAGGACCGAGCCACTGTACACTGCGGCTTTCTTCATCCGACTCCGGGCGATGTGTGAGTCTTGCAATAAAGGATCAGGAGACCGATTTGTTTGTTTGCAGCACTTGAAGCCTGGAGCGCGACAGGAGAGCAGGCTCATCATGTATGGTGGATGGGCGAACAAGTGGCTGGACGACTGCTGGCAGATCAACGTTGCTTCCATTGTTGGGCCACCGCAGCATGGCAGCATCTTTTCCCTGCAGGGACGGTTTTGGTCTTACGCGGCAGTGTCTTTAGTAACTTAGTATTGCGTCTCTTCCTTTCTGGTCAAAGTGTGGTCTTGTTTCAGAGCGAGGGGGTGTAGGTCGTGACTGTGGAGTCGCCAATCTTGTATGCTGTCAGATGTGAGATCCTCCGAGGTATGCCATCGTGCAAGTGGATCCCCCACTGGGACCTGTGTCCGGCAGTCAGAAAGCGGCATCCCAAGTAAAGTTATTCACATCCCATGGCTTGTGCCCCACCTCTGCTCCAACGCATCCGCCTTTCAGGTGAAGATCTCCGGCATCGGCTTCCTTTCTGTGCCGGGAGCAGCCGTGGTGCGGTTCAGTGCTGTCGGTGACCCAAAAAGTCCACAGCCTCGAAGTCGCAGAGCTCCCAGAGCCGGTGGCATCGAGGCCGGAGGGCGTCTCAGCGTGGAAGCGCAAGGCCAGCCTTCGGCTTCGGCCCCTTCAGCGCTGTGCGGCTGGGTGGGGGGGGCGGGAGTCTGTGATGCAGGAACGGTGGTGGATGATGAGCTGGTCGAATGCCTCACGCCCAGGGTGGCGCAGCTTCCTCGCTTCATCCTTTGATGTGAAGTTGAGACTCGAGACCCAGCCTCGCGAGCAGCCAGGAGGGAAGCATTGGCCCACGGGAGTGCGAAGTGCGGGTCTCCATCGGCGTGAAAGACTTCACTACTACAGCAAGGAACACGGCACAGATGAAGCATTCTAAGTCTGAGACTGATGTGGACTCTCGTCCGTCGTTTCAGCTGTGCTGAGGTCGCAGACTACCACTACTTCCTCAATACGATTCCTGACATGCAGCGCCCCTGACACCATCGCTAAGCCGTGCTGCAGAAGCGGTGATGATACGCTTGTCTTCAGAAGAAAGCTGAGTGCTTTTTGTGTTCTTGACGAGGTCTTTGTGCTATGGTCCAGGCCTGCTGGTGGACCAGCAAGCAGAAGCGACTACGAGGCAGGGGCCATGTGATGCAACAGTCATGGCTGGCCGTCTCCTCCCGCTTCTCACATCAGGTTCATGATCCAGGCCAGGAACCAGCTGGGCGAGAATAGCTCCTTGTCTCAAAATGTCGGTGGGGTGACAAGCTCTTACAGAGACTTGCATCGGGGGCTGCATTTGGACGTGCTTGCGTTTCTTACGAAGGAAAGTCCGGAAGAGACGAATGGGCTGACCTGGCCGTTTTGTCCACATTGTTCCCCTCTTCAAAACACGTCTGCATGTCACCGCCAGGTGATCCAAATCAACCATGTCTACATCAACGACAAGGGGAAGGCCTTCTGCTCGAGGAGTGTCCAATGCCATGGTCCTGCCTCACATGCCAGGAGTCGATGCGGGAGCTGCCACATGAAGTAATCGACTTCGACAATGGGCAGCCGCTTGCTCAGCTGGGTTCGGTAGATTCCATGGCCCCACGAGTTGCAATTGGACCGAAGCCCACGGGACGGGCCGAGGTACGAAGTCAGGTATGTGGCTGAGGCTCCATCCGGCTGCATAAGAAACATCCATCCATCTTTCATCGCTGCTTTCGTGCATGCAGACATGCAGTGTGCGAATTATGCCCGCATGCGTACGTGAGTCGATGCATCTGCACTTAGCTCGTGTGCAGTTTCTTAAGATATTGCTCCAGTCACATGCGCCATGTACATCGCTGCATTCAGTCGTCTGCATGTCATTCGCTTGGAAAAGAACCATAGGTGCCTGCAAAGCACAACAGCAAACCATCGAGTTAATAGCTAAACACAATTTGCAGGTGATGGAAATAGTAAATAAGCAAGTAAGAGTACGGAGATACGGAAACAAGTATATGCAAGTAAGCAAGCAAATAAGTAAGCTAGCAAGTAAGCGAGTAGGCAAGGCGTTAAGGTAAGGACAGAGGGGAGGCAAGGAGGAAGACATGAATTCAGGAAAGACGTAAGTGAGCAAACAGAACCAAGTATTGCCAGTGTTTGTATATGACTATGTAATATAGATATGCGTCGGATATGCGCTGCGTCTGCCTTTTGGAATTCTTGTCTATGCATTTATGTGCGTTTGATGAATGAATACACGCGTACCCTCATTTGTGTATCGGTCCAGCCGGTAGTCGGGAAACTGCATAGACAGATAGGTAGATAGATATTCACACAGGTAGATATATGCACGGATGGGGAGTATGCAGAATATCATTCAGGATATCTAAATATGTGTTGCAGGTCTATCTGTATGTGTGTGACTCCATCTATCTGCCTGTGTCTACATCTCTGCATTTCTGTGTATGTATGTACGTATGCATGTATGCAAGTGTGCATGTGTGCATATGCGTATGTTTGATATATATATATATATACATATATACATATAGGTAAGTATGTATGTACCAAATCCATGTTAAAACCAACGCCGACACGCACCAAACACCCGGTATACCCGGTATACCCACATAAACATGACTACCGCACACGATTTGTCGGAGCTTGAAGCAAACACCGTTCTCTCTTCGGGAATGCGATACCACTTTACATTGTCAAGCAGGTCTAGTGTGTTCACGCAGACCGCTAATCCCAAAAGACATGAATCTTGCCCTTACAGTGGCTTCCAAGAAGATGCCGGTTTTGAAGCCGCATCTTGTTCGCGGTTGGTAGCACTCCACGCCGTACCCCAACACTGACTGAAACTACATATCTGTGGCACGAGCAGAAATGCAGACATGAAAGTCATGTATGTAAACAGTGTAGTATGCGTGCATAGGCAGAGTGGCGCTTGTGTGAATGTGCGCGCGAGGACATAGAGGCATAGTGGTTTCAATTGCTCCATGCTCTCGTACCTTTCTCGGTACTCATTCCGCAAAGAGTTTAAGCCTTGCAGGTGGGCACAATCATCATCAAAGTCAACATGGTGGACGAGCAGCCCGCTCAGAGATGCGAGTCTGTCCATTTGCGATTGTATCTGCACGGGCCTTCGGCAACAAGGACAGGAAAACTCGCCGCAGTTCGAGGACTCGGCTCCGGGAGACTGCCAAGCTTAAAGGCTTAGAGACTCTCACCCGAGATGTAACGACAAAGAGGACTTCGTGCCAGGATCCTTGTATCTAAGAAGGTGAAAGGGGACACCCAAGAACTGGCTCGCTCTCCAGGATCACCTTTCCAAGCCTCGTGCATCCAATACGCCAAGAACCGTGCAAACGAGTACTTGGGCATGGAGCTCGAAGGGATGGGTGCTTGGAGGTTCATGGGTAGTTGTAAGTATGGTTATAAGTAGGGTAACTATACTTATAACCCATACTAGGGGACTTATAACCCCACTTATAACTGCCCGTGAACCTCCAAGTGACTCAGAGAACTCGGTGAGCATTTCGCACTCTTTGCTGGTACAGGTCCGAACGTGCACAGCTGGCTTGCTACAACACTGCGCTCGCACTGGCCTATGCTTCTGCTTGTGGCTGAACTAGATGAACTGCACATACACTGCACACATAGTGTATATATGTATGTACATACAGGATATATATATACATATACATATATATATGCATATATATATATATGCATGTATGTATGTATATACTTTCTCCCTTTATATATATATATACTACATATATACTACGTATATAAATATACTATACAGTTAGAAAGCCGCTTGTAACACCACCCACAAACCCCAGAGGGCTACCTTTGCTGTCTCTTCACGGCCGAGGCTGGAGGAGTTCCAGAGAAGCACGGAGGCCGAATGCAAGATTCTACCGGAAAGATTCTTCGTCCGTAAGCCTATAATATAGGGGCCCCAAGAAGTATCTGTAATTACTGGTTTGGGAGTTCCTTATTATACTTATAGTATAATGGGCCCCAAAGCCCAGAGATGAGTCTCCGAAGTTGCCAGAAGTGTTGGCTGAAAGGCCGGGCAAGCGACAAAGCTAAGCGAGGATGATGTGAAGGGCTTGATCAAGGCTCACGCTCTGTCCTGCTAGTCTTCGTCTTGGCCACTTTTAAGCTCTCGCAGCTGTCGCAGGTCATGAATCACATCAAGGACATGTACCAGAAAGAATCCGAGCTACTGCGCCAGCAGGCACTGGTATTCATCGCTGCGGCGCGCGCTTCCCCTACAAACGCGCTGTGAAGAGGATTGCATCTATGAGACTCTGGCACACATCGAAAGGGAGGTGGGCTTGATGCGATTCATGGGAAGATGCTGTAAGAGTCCGAATGGAGCGACTTGCCAAGGGCGTTCCTGTCGAGAAGCAGCTGAAGAGCTTGAAGAAGGCTCCCGGCCCTTTGCTGGCGATCCGGCCGGCCGTGGATGGCACCTGTGCGTTGCGCAGGTGAGTGCGAACTTGGCCCAGCTCAAAGTGGTCTGTCAATCTACTGAGACCGTAGCCGTCTCGGTACACAGGGAGGCATGATGAGGACCTACGTTATCCTCAGATGCAGATGTCTCGAGCTCAGACATGCTTAGGCGATTCAGCCGCTGGTCCAGATCCAGAGCGAGATCTACAAGTGCGGCACTTGGAAGCTTGCGATATGGGGCTTCCCCACCTTGCCTGGGATAGGCCCCGTAAACTCCGTAGACCCCATTCCCAAGAAACACCCTGAATTCCTGAATCCAAAGCATGAAAGGACCCGGATCGCGGAGTTCGAGCAGGCGCTTCGGTCATACCACACTGGACTGAAGAAGGAAGCGTGCTCCGACGCCACGAAAAGCAAAACGGACACGCGAAGAAACAAATGATCACACAGTAAAGCTGCTGGAAGTTTCGCGCAGGTACTACTTCTACAAATCCGGTGTCGAGTTGGCCTTCCAGCGCATTCAAGCAGCACCTTGTCTGTGGTCAAACTGCGCATGTCATGTGGGTCCAGGGACCGAATTGTTCACAGATTGCGACATCGCAGATCGGAGCCAAGGTCACTGAGTACCTGGACCTTAAGACCTCCGAGCTCCAGGCATCCGACGCCACTGGCAGATAGGAGCTACTTGGAGGCTCATGGGTAGTTATAAGTAGGGTTATAAGTAGGGTAACCATATACTTATAACCCATATTAGGGGACTTATAACCCCGCTTGTAACTACCCATGAGCCTCCAAGTAGTAGCATCGTTTTTCGAGGCGGGTTCCGAGGGTCCCATGCAGGATCTGCAGCTGATTGCCAAGAACTTCGAGTACCCCGATGAAGTCAAGGAGTCCTTCCGAGTCATGGGCATGATGCGGGAGGACGCGAGCAGTCCAAGTGTGCTGTGGGATTTGACAACCAGAACACAACCTGACAGGTGCCGAGCTCGAAACTGCAAAAGAGAGACAGTGCTGACGCTGACAGAGCATTTTTGCTCAAGAGCGTAGGCAGGGCTGCGGGGTGATGGCCGTCCCCCACGACCCTGCTCCTTGGCAGTCTGTCCGGTTTTGCGAGCGAGTCTGTTTCAGAGACGTTGCCGACGTGCTCCGCGGTCTCGAAGTCCTCTGCCAAACTGAGGATGACGATTCTGAACGGGCCTCCTCATATGCAGAGGCACGGATGGCTACAGCGCTGGGATTCAGGGCGTTGGATGTGCAGCTTTACTGCGCCAGCGGGCTCGCCAGGTAGATCTGGCCTCGGATTATCCACGATTATTAGGAGTGGATCGGGCGCGTGAGGCGGGCCTGACCTGATCCAATCTCTGCCTTAGGAGGTGAAGGTACGGGACAAGGATCGAAGTCCGAATGTGTCTGTACATATGATAGACCATGAGTGTCCCCTCGCAGACTTGTCATCAACTTTACATGTCGATTGTCATCATTGGTGTGCATCACTGTCCGCAGCACTGAGCTTTAGTTACGGGCTGTTTGAGTGGCTTGCCTGATCGTTGTTGAACCAAAGAGGCAGGTTCGGCATGCTGCCGAGCATTTCCAGGTCACAAGGAATACCAAGAAATACAATGCAAGCCATCGGGTCAGGGACGTGGGGGACCCTAATATAGTACCCTAAATAGCAGGATCCCCATTCTAAGGTGGTCCTGCGTCCTGCGCCGCCAGGAAGAACTCTTTAACGTCCTCCATGCCCATCTGAAGGGAGGCCTTCCGGAAGGATGGTCGATACAGGTGGAGGCAGAGCCGTGCCTTTCTGAAGCGGCAGAGCTGTGCTTCGGAAATATCAGAAAGCATGATTTTTTGTGTGGAGATGGTTTTGTGTCACGGAGAGGAGCAGCGATCAGCGGCCTACTTCTGGAATGAGGCCAGGCCAACAGCCCCGTCAGACCGTAGTGAAATGTCTTCTGGCTGACTACACGAGGTTCAGTGATGCATTAGTGTCCGGTTCGGACAGCATCTTGTTTTGGCACATGCTTCTGACTCCTACTACTATTTGTATTGAAAGCGCAGGAATGATAACAAAGATGATTCTGCCCAGAGCATCTAGTGATGTCTTCCGGAACAGCGAAAATGAAAACACCAGCAACGATAAGAGAAGTAGTCGGTGGTGATACCCCAGTGGTAGTCGTCGTCGCCGTAGTGGATCTAGCAGTGGCTCGTACGAAAGACTACGTACAGGAACGATAGCTTGCATTTATTCATTATCATTTTGGCTTGTTATGTCATCATCATCATCATCATGATCGTGGTCAGCAGCTTTATCATTATCACAGTTCTTCGTGTTGTTATGGCTACTACCATTGCAGCTACTGTTACTATTCAAACATACTAGGCTTACTTGTTGCCATTCTTCTGATTCGCATGAGGTTTGTCACCCTTACTTGTACAACTTGTTACGAGCACTGTTCAAGGCTCCTTGCCCCGAGGTGAGCGGCCAAAGTTCCTGGACTCATCCCGACCATCAGGTTTTTCAGGAGCCGCTCGGGATTTATCTTTGTGAAAAAGGCTTAGGGTATGAGGGTTTAGGGTCCAGGGTCTACGGCTCAAAGAGCGAATCAGGGTTGCTCGCTCACTTGCTTGCTTACTTGCATGCTTGCACGACGCCTATAAGTTAGGTCTAGATTCAAAGACAGCCAGGGAACTCTCGTCAGCCCCATTTCATGAACAGATCGTGGAAACATCCACCGGAGTCCCAGATGCCCAGCAGATCTAAAGTTGAGAGCAAGTCTCTCGAGTTTTGAAGCACCTTTCACAACTTGGGTGCGCAATTCAGCTTCGAGGATCTTGCAGTCGTTTTGCTTCTGGTTTCTGGGAGTTTGGGGCCTAAAGCCCAAAGCCGTCTTGAGGAGATAATGGAGCTGCATCGCGAAGCGATGCGGTCTGACCATCCCGGGCAGCACCTGAGGAAGGGATGGGAGAGGCTCGAGGCGCGAAGAAGCGCCTGATGTGCCTGCTCTGCGAAGCCTGAATTGGGCAGAGAGCCCTGAACCCATGAGGCCGACAGCAGCAACCGACATTGCGCATGGTCCGCAGCTGAGTCGCCTTCTTCTGCAGGGGGGGGGGGGCTCGCAAGAGCTGATGCTGAGGTCTGGCCCACATGTCACAGGAGAAGGCTTCAAGCAGCTTGTCGCTTTGATTGGGAACCCATCTTCCAGATCTGCAAGAGCCCTCTGTTGTCTGATGTGGGAGCATGGCAGCTGAGGTACTGGCATTGCTCCGCCGACGGGTCCAGCAGCTGGTTGGATCCCTTTGCGGAGGCAGCAAGGGAACGAAGCGTCAGGTCGCTCCGCCGGCATTTTTGCGACCCACTGGGGCTTTGGGAACCTTGCGACTTAGTAGGGCCAGGCGAGAAGTACTGCAGTCGCACAACATCCCTGCGTGTTGCCACGGCCTCGTGGCCACTGCCTGAGGTCCTCCTTGATGTCCAAGCTCCTCGCGCCGTTTGCAGCCATGTGTGACGGCCCCGCCCTTAAGACACACCTGCCCGTCAGAAGTGCTGTCGGTGCTGCATCATCTTGCTGAGGCGAAAAAGCTGATGCCGAAACCACAGCCCGTACAGAGAGCTGCGGTGCAGTAAGTGTTCCTTAGCCAACAAGAGTTTTACTTTCGAGCGCTCCGCAGCCGCGATATCACAAGCCGAGGAGAGCAGCACACCCAGGGAGATTCGAAGGCCCTCATCTTCGACTCCAAGAAGCGCCGTGCCACTGGGGGTCCGGGACCTTGCCCTCTGCAGGGATCAGCACCCCATATTTAGACGAGCGGTTTTTGCCCTCCAGGAGGAGAGCGAAGGCAGGAACGGCCTAGGCCTTCCAGGCACGGCCATGCCCGGAACCGACCAGGAGCGGCAGTGCTCACTGTGTTGACTGCAAGCCCGCAGTGCCCCAGTCCTTGCCTTCAGGAATGGCTGTGATGTGTGATCGGATATATTCCGACAAGCTTGCTCGCACTGTGCAGGAGGCGGTCCAGGCCATTCAGGGCATGTGCCGGATGCATCTTCATCGAGAGGATCTTCTTCGAAGGTGTCGTGCAGATGATGAGGCCGCCATGTCGGTTGTTCTTTCCAGGAGCTTGCGCGGAAGCCTCCTGCATCTGTTTTGCAGCTCACGTTTGCCAGCAGTCGCATCATCACATCATGATCTCAGTCGAGGAAAATCCCAACATCTTTTCGCAAGTGGTCGTGAAAATAGGACACCAGCCGCCTCAGTATACCTCGTTGAATTGCGCCAAAATTATCGCGTGGAGCTCCGCACATCCTTGTGCATGGTTTCTCACAGGTATCGAGCGATCGATGGAATTGGCCTGCAAGTCCTGCCTTATTGCGTCTAGTTGCTCCAGTTCTTCGCGGTCATAAGAGCCGTGAAAGATAATAATCTTTCGTAGGCCGCCTCGCGCCGTGCCTGAGATGCGCACCTGATCACACCAGTTTCTCTTAGTGGAATCACAACAGGTTTTGCTGCAGGCGCATCTGCATCTGAACCAGGATCTAATTCTG
Source organism: Symbiodinium sp. CCMP2592 (assembly GCA_905221615.1). Taxonomy (NCBI): domain Eukaryota; class Dinophyceae; order Suessiales; family Symbiodiniaceae; genus Symbiodinium; species Symbiodinium sp. CCMP2592. Next base: position 1,755,408 of record CAJNDT010003223.1, read on the forward strand.
TAGAAACTGTGGCGTCCTGAAGTGCATAGCCGGCTTGGCAAGTTCGAGTCGAGGCAAGATGCAGGCAACTCTCTTTTGCAGTTTTTGCTGCGGACTTTGCTCCTTCTTGGGAATTGCGTGTTCATTCTGAGGCACACTCGCGCAGTAAGTTTCCCACTGCACCCACTGCTCCTGACCTTGGGTGCAGGCCTCTGCAGCGAAAAACCTGCAGCAAGTTTGCCACGTCTACCTGTGCCGGCTGGAACTCAAGCAACGCCAGAGAGCAGCCCAGGACCGAGTTGTTCAGATGGGAGTTTCCGAAATTAGGGGTACCTTGTTTTGGGTGGGGTCCTTATAATAAGGATCCTAGTATCTAAGGTACTATATTAGGGTTCCCTATTTTCGGAAACCCCAGATACTTCTGGATCTTGTCGGTGATGCTGTCACTGGGGTTGTCCTCTATGGAGGGGGTCAGCGCAGAGTCGACAAATCGAGCAAGATGCCATGTTCGACTAGTGAGGGACAACCCCGTTTGGCACTGCTTGTACTGGCAGGTTTCGATAATTGTGAGAAGTGAGAGAGCATCGTGATAAGGCGGTTCACACTTCCCGGTGTCGGTGTGCCTTATGTTGTTATGTTGCCCGCCTGTCTCCACAGGAGCGCTTCGCGGCTGCGACTCTGCAAGCTGCGTGCCGTCGCAGGATCTGCCAAGTGCGTCTCCTCACCACTGCCAGATCGAAGGCTGAGGCCGGGTAAGTGTTTGGGCCCCTTCCTGAACCTAAGCGACAAAGCGCAGCCTTGAACCTGATGTCTGATGGCCTAAATCCGGTAAGAGCTTCCTGCTCAGCGCGCCGACATGCTGTTGTCTGGGAGAGAGCAGCATTCGTGTCACCGGAAGACAGTGGCTTGACCTGGAATCGTGCTTTGCCATTTCCTGTTCTGGTAGGGCGCAAAGCCGCAAGACAGGAACATGCAGCCTGCTGCTTGCAGCGAGCAGCGAGAGCATTCCTTTCTGCGGCGACTGCGATGCAGAGGGAGGATCGTTGCGCAGTCTCTCGAGGTCATGAACTCAAAACATGCATGTATGCAGGAAGTGGCGAGATCTCGCCACGCAGTTTCTGCATGCCACATCCAGAAGTGTTGGAGGGGCCGCAAAGATCGGCATTGGTTTGATGAGATTGGCAGAGACTCTTGGCAACTTCGTTGATCTTGCTGTCTGCGGAGGGCGCAGCATTGCAAAGAAGCTCTGAGGCGACTTTGTCTCGCATTTTTTTCTTCAGCTTTTGCTCAGGACATGCTCGCCAGTCTTCGGGTGCAGAGGAGAAAGGCAGGAAATCCCAAATCGTTCGCAAACTCCTTGTAAGAACCCGGCGGTAGTCGGTAGCAGGTAGGTGGAGAAGGCCCGCTTCGCCTGTAGCTTTTCGAACGTGAAAGACCATGCTCGTAGGTACCCAGTGGCGTTCGTAGTTCTTTTTCTTTGGGATGCCGTTTGATACAGGGGCCTTAATAATCAGAAAAGGAGGAACCCCCCAAATCAGTATTGGTGATTCCTAAACCCTCAAACCCTCATTATTTAGGCCGGTGAATCTGCTCTTTCGACACTGGCCCCCCTGAGGAAGCGGCGAGGTGCGGCTCCCAAGGGTTCGCCAACTCACCTGGGAGTGCCGCTCTCTTGTCACTTTATACTTATATTGCTATAATACTATACTACTAAAATACAGCGGTGCTGTAATACTTTCATACAATCAATATGTATATATATATATATATATATCTATGTATGATTTCCAATGTCGCGACAACACTGGGCAGAGTAGTCGATGAGCCGATGGATGGGACAGGCTTGCTGCAGAAGCTGCTATCGCTGAAGAGGCACGTCGTCCCAAGTCGCAAGAGTGCCCCAATCATTTCAGATAGTGTGTCGCGGTCGTCATTACGAGGCGCGGAGAATCAAAGCCGCGACAGTCATTCAAAGGCGATGGAAAGGGTGCCCAGTGCAGAGTCTTGGCCGCAAACGAGAGCTCAGTTGTCGGGACGATTGGTGGCTGACTCTGCCATGTTGGTGCGAATATCGGTCGCGGAAGGTGTCAATCAAGCGCCAGCGTTGCTTCTGCGGGCTTGCGCGTTGCTCCCGGCTCCAAGCTACCGGAGGAAAAGGGAGGCATGCGTGATCTTACATGCATATATATATATATATATGTACATGTATATATATATATATATATACACATGTATACCTGTGCACACATACATATACACATACGTGTGTGTCATTTGTGCAATGATGTGTATTGTTGGACGGTCTTACACATCACCAAAGAGATCACCACTACCGCTGTGTGTATTTTTAGATTGCACTTGTGGGTCAAGGCTTGCATGTTATCGAGGTATGCCTTTGTTTCATCATTGCATGTAATGCTAGATGCTGTTACATGTTCAACAACTTCGGGTATTTGTCTAGCACATCAGTGTGTGGGATAGTCGGGCGGCTGTATACTACTATGTACTCACAAGTATTGTATCAGTGTCAAGGTTCATGCAGTTATTATGTATACGTGTACATTACATACATATGTCTGTGCATGTTTTAAGTCATTATGTTTCGGCGATGCTTGTTTTGTTGTAATGTAGGGAAGAAGATCAAAGACATCATAAACTGGCATTATCTACTTCCAGTTAAAGTTGCATAACCCTAGCAAGTCGGTTGCATTTTGATCCGTGTATTGCTGTACATTGAGGATCGAATGTTGCGGGTATTTCACAACGACGTGGTCTTACTAAGTTTAATTTTGAGACTGCGCTTCATTGTGACGTTGCTATTTGGCTGGCATATGCAAATAAATACACTTAGCTGTTTGAATAGGTTTTTGTATTTCACAAGGCATATTCTTTTGTACTGATCTCATGTGTTGTGCAGAGCCTGAGCCTTCTTTACAGGAGATGTTCGCAGTCTTGTAGGGGCGTTGAGTATCTGTACACTGATAACCGTGTGTATGTACATGTATATTTACACTCTATGTGCCAGATGGAGACTGAAGCCGCGCATCGCAGGTAGCTGCAGCCCTGCGCGAAGAGGAAGGAGACAGAACACAGGACTTGTTGGGGGCATCAGTGGCTGCACAGGGATGATCTTTCCGGAGCCCGATCTTGTCGAGGACCAGAAGCGGACACCGTTCCTCCTCAACGGGAAGGCCGCTCAGCGTCGTTACTTCGGCAGCATGGTATGCGCCGTCGGGTGCTCGTATGCGATCGGAGCTTCCGGAAGTCTTAAGTACAAGCGATTCTTTCCCAAGCAGGCAGGCTCGGCCACTTGGTTCAGCATGTCCATGGTTCTGTTGCCAAGGAAGCGGTTGCCCAAGAAGCCGCAGAGTTCGGACCTGGAGACTCAGCCCGAGGTCGGTCTCACACTCTGCCCTACTTCTCTCAGAATGTCTCACACACTGGCTGCTTCCAGTCTGCGACTTCGGAGACTCGATTTATGCATGTTTTGAGCCCTCGCCAGGACAAGGTGAATGAGCCGCTTGCAGAGACGTTCAGAGGACTTAAAGGGTTCGACTTGATGTCGTTCGCTTGTTCGAAGTCGCGGTCTCTCGACGACGACACGCCTGTGTCTCGCTGCGTTCAAGGTTGGGCGATCTGCGATTTCCTTCTCCACTAGGCTTTCATCGACGTGCGCCGTCACAGAAGGCGGAGAGACAGGGACGTCCGCGGCTGCAGATGCTTCCAAGTACTACCTTGTTGGAGGACTGGAGCTCTTCCTTGGATGCAGTGCTGGGCGAGCTACTGACGTCCGCACAGCCACTGACCTTGCACCACATCTTGCAGAATCTGGCAAGTGCAGTCGTATGCAGAAGCGCCAAGGTCTCCGGCGGCCTCACCAAAGAGGCGCCGAGCACCGGCAAGGAGCGACTCGATTCCGCAGCTGCCGCCGCATGTCCAGGCGTGGCTTTGGAACGACTTTCACGGAAGCTGTGATCTAATTGAGCAAGTCTGCAAGGACTCCGGCTACCTTCCTTCGGGCATGGCCATGGAGGCCCTTCCGCCGTCGATGCGCGAGGTGTAATATACTATACTATATTATCAGATGTTACAATCTATTAATTATGACAATACGATATGTACCATTTTATACTGCACTATACTATAGTATATAAGTGCTGCAAGAGCTCAGGAGAAGCTTTGCAGAGGGCGAGCTGCAGTGGACTCCGTAAGCCCACAGAAAGAGAGGCCCCAGGCGGGGCACCTTCGGGGGATGTTCTGCCGTTGCATCCTGCCCCAGAGACTCCAATATCCCTTAGTTGAGGAATGTACCCTAAATCATATTAGGGAACCCATTTTTCTAAGGTATATTCCTTAATTCCTTTCTAGATTCCTTAGAGATCCCTTTGAGGAACCCTTAGAGTATGTCATGTTCCTTAACGAAGGGATCCCTGGAGTCTCTGGGTGTTCCCGGATTAGGCAGCGGCCTCTCGCCAGCAGATGGTCTCTGCGAAAGCGCTGCTCATGGGGCCGCCGGAGGCCAGGGCCGTCAGTAGAAACTTTGAAATAGGTAAATATAAACATATATATATATGAGAATATATATATATATATATATGCGGAACCTATTTAGATAATAGTTAGATAAATACGTTGTAATATGATACATACATACGTACATGCATACGTACATACATACATACATGATTACATGATTATATATATGGTGTTCATTATATATGTACATATATATATATATATATGCTACCCCCCCCCCCCAGGACCTACCTCGAAGCCTCTTCTTGTACTGTCTAGACGACGTCACGACTCCACTCCGAACAAAACTGTTATATACTGCGTAGTTTTTTCTGTTTACGACGACATTACACCGTTCGAACCAAGACAATGCCACGAAGTATTGTCTACTGTCCTCTGTATGCTACGCTATTTCTGATGTTCCTTCTTTGAACCGTGATCTATAGGGTATACTAAAAGTTATTCTAAATAGTATCTTAAAAGGTATTCTAGAGGATATTCTACGAGGTATGTTTGAGGATCTTTGAGGTATTCTGAGGATATACTCCATAGGCGGTCTTCCGTAAGGATGGTATTCTATAGGTCATTCTATACGGTGTTCCAGAGGGTGCTCCATAACGTATTGTACAAAAGGCATTCTGCGGCCTATACGTAGGAAGGTATTCTATAGTGTATTTTATTTGAACTTCATTCAGGTGCGTAGAGAGGGTATTTTATAAGGTAGTTGTAAGGATGGTCTTCTTGGTTCCTGATTTCTTCATAGGAATCCCTTGCCCAAAAGCTGCAATTCAACTGGAAATTCTCAGATCTTGGGCTCCGGCTGGCTTTCCATATTTAAAGTCCGTATCTATAAGGTACTTTTTAAGGTTTTCTATAAAGGATTCTAAAGGGTATCCTAAATGGTACCGTATATGTATTCTATATGGCATACATAAGGTACACAGGATGTATCAAATAGAGGTGTTCTTCTTCAAAGTATCCTACAGTGTATTACAGATGGTATTCTATAATGTGTCTGTAGGGCAAATCGGTGGAATTGGATAAAAACATGCTATAAGGTAGGGTAAAAGTTGCATTTTATAGGATATGTGCAGCATGTGCTTCAGACGAGCTTTGTTCTCTGTATGTATTCTTTGCCAAATAAGCATCGTTTTTTCAAGGAATTTCTAGATCCTCTATTCCGCAATTCCTTGATATGAATCCGTTGCCACATAAACCACATTCAACTGGGGAACTCTCAGATCTTGGGTGTACAAGGTGTATAGGGAATATAGAATATTTTATACGGTATTATCGTATTCTACATGAGTTTATTTACCGTTTGTAGAAAGGGTATTCTGTAAGGTATTCTACAGGCTGTTCTCCTTTATTCCTCATTTCTTTCATAAATGTCCCTTGCTCAATAAGCTGCGTAAAACTTGGGCTCCTTCTGATTTACCCTAAGTAAATCCTGATCTATACGGTTTCTGTCGGATATCCCAAAGGGGATTCTCAAGAGCATATACAAGGTATAAGGGGAGTATCATTCATACGGTTTTTATAAGACATTCTGTAAAGTTTCCCAGATGGTGTTCTAAAAGGCTTGTATAGGGTTTTGGGGTATCCCAAGCTGTAACGTATAAAAGGTATTCTATATAGGGTGTATGTACAGGACAGATTTCTATGTGGTGTTTTATGAGCTACAGGGTAGTCCATAAGGTATATACAAAGCATATATTTCATAAACTGTATATGGTACGACCTGAGTATTTTCTATGAAACTCTGGACGGGATAAGACACTAATCCATACTGAACTTTAAAAAATATTCTTTTACAAGTAGGTTCCTGGTTTCCATCATGGGAACCCGTTACTCAATAAGCTACAACTCAGCTGAACATTCGAATGTTCCATATTTGACATCTATCTGTAAAGTATTCTATAGGGTATTCTAATATGGGAGTCTACGAAGTATCCTATAAGATATTCTATGAGGTGCATATTGACAGGCTGTATAATACCTGGTGCCCTAAATGTTTACAAGTGAGGGGCGCGCCGACATGATCACAAGCATAGGGGGGAGTTAGGAGTACAGATGCGATCAAACTGTCAAGCGCAGCAATCCGTTCGCTAATCTTCACTGCAGGAGTGGCCATGTGGCACATAAAATGGCAAACCGATATGTTTCGTGAATATTTACATGGCTGGCTGCATTAAAACCAGCATTAAAATAATGCAGCCCGGCCCGTGCAACCAAGAACCAAGATTCCCAGGAGTCTTGAATGCTGAATCTTGGTTCCACGGGCACCGGCCGGGTTGCATTAAAATCTGCATTAAAAAATTACTTTTTCATGCAGCCAGGCCCGTGGAACCAAGAACCAAGAACCAAGATGCCCAGGAGTCTTTAATCTTGGATCTTGGTTCCGCGGGCACCGGCCGGGCTGCATTAAATCTGCATTAAAAAATTAAATTCTAATGCAACCCGGCCCGTGGAACCAAGAACCAAGAACCAAGATTCCCAGGAGTCTTGAATCCTGAATCTTGGTTCCACGGCCACCGGCCGGGTTGCATTAAAACTTGTGTTAAAAAATTAAATTTTAATGCAGCCTGGCCCGTGGAACCAAGAACCAAGAACCAAGATGCCCAGGAGTCTTGAATCCTGAATCTTGGTTCCACGGGCCTGGGTGCATGAAAATGTAATTTTTTAATGCAGATTTAATGCAGCCCGGCCGGTGCCCGCGGAACCAAGATCCAAGATTAAAGACTCCTGGGCATCTTGGTTCTTGGTTCTTGGTTCCACGGGCCTGGCTGCATTAAAATTTTAATTTTTTAATGCAGATTTTAATGCAACCCGGCCGGTGCCCGCGGAACCAAGATCCAAGATTCAAGACTCCTGGGCATCTTGGTTCTTGGTTCCACGGGCCTGGCTGCATTAAAATTTTAATTTTTTAATGCAGATTTTAATGCAACCCGGCCGGTGCCCGTGGAACCAAAATTCAGGATTCAAGACTCCTGGGAATCTTGGTTCTTGGTTCTTGGTTCCACGGCCCGGGTTGCATTAGAATTTAATTTTTTAATGCGGGTTTTAATGCAGCCCGGCCGGTGCCCGTGGAACCAAGATTCAGGATTCAAGACTCCTGGGCATCTTGGTTCTTGGTTCCACGGGCCGGGCTGCATTAAATTTTAATTTTTTAATGCTGGTTTTAATGCAGCCGGGCCTCTGGTATAGTCATGTTCGTATACACTAATCTTCGTATACCCAGGTCCATGTTGCGTGTGTGTGTGTGTGTGCGTGTGTGGGTGTGTGTGTGTGTGTGCGTAGGTGATGGGGTATGGTATCTTGTGTGTAGGCCGACGGGTTTGGAGGTAGGTCCTGGGGGGGGGGGTACCATATATCCATATATATATATAAATAAATAAATATTTCACATGTACATAATATGCCTTGGAGTTCTGTCGCCATGGCAGGCAGTCTTTTCTGGTCCTTCCGCGCCTTTGCCGGCCGGCCAGTCCAGATTCTCTTCGAATCTGAAAGGCTTCTTGGAACGAATCTGGTGGTGCTGAGAGATTTCGCTGCATGACGCATGAGTTCAATCATCCGCCCGGGGTTTGTGACTCAAAGCATCTAGGCCGGATAGACCTCGCAGCGACGCTGAGACTAGAAGACGTGGACGATGAAGCTGGCCGCTTGACTTGGAATGCCTATGCCGAAGCCAACTTCTCCGTGTGCAACTTGCTGCCACACAGCTTCAGGAGCCCCCAAGACTCGGGGCGACTCTCCTTGTGGCTGGCAGCCACCTGTCGGCTTACGCAATGCGCAGGACCCTGCTCTCCCTCTCTTCGTGGCCCACCTGCAGTCCCGCAAGTTAAACGCAGGATGGCAGGTCCATGCTGCCTGGGCAACCTGCGCATCAGAGGCAAGGCGGCCTTCCCTTCAGCAGCAGCTTGCGCTGCAGAGACGGTTGCTAGTGCTGGGCTCTGACATGAATATACATGAATCATCAGTATGCGTGCCAAGGTCACCAACATCTGGCATCTACCGTTCGCCTAGAGGACGTGGAGGATGCTCGTTCAGGCGGCAAGAGACTGGAAGTGTCCATGAGTTCACGACCTCTCGAAGTGCCTTCGACCTAGATCCCAGCCTCTGTTCTTCAGGGCTTTCCAGCCGGGCTTCTTTGAGGGGCGATGCATGGCACGGCGGGGCCATGCGCCCAGCGATCTGCTGCCGTTGCATTCAGCTTGAAAACGGCTTCTGGAAAGTTGCCCCAGGGGGCGGCAGCGAGCTGCCCTCGAAGCCCTGGGATGCAGCAGAGCACTTCGTCGCCTTTGTTGCATGCCGGCGGCACTGCCCGCAGGGCGCTCGGGAAACTCGAGCATTGGAGGCTCCTGAAAGCTTGCGCCTCCGAGGCCCCATGGTCGGCCCCCATCCGTCATTGCGGCCCGGGACTAGCTCGGGTGCATCCTTGCGGCTCGCTGGTAACCAGCTGGCCGGCGTGGCCCCCAGGGCTTGCAAAACTGTGTAAACTCTTCCGAGGCATGCAGAGGAACAGACAGTCAGCAAGATCTGGCAAGTGCCGCCAGCACCAGCTACCAGCCATCGGCACTTTGCAACTGCCCAGGCGGGCGTGCCCACGGCGCACAGCTATGTGTTCCTGATTTTGGAAGGCCGGCTCTGTTTTGACGAAGTCAAGCTAGCGAGCTGGCATGTCTTAGGATTGAACGGCAGGTTTCCGAGTTTTGGGGGGTGCAGTATACCATAATCCATAATGATCATAAGGAGCCCTCAAAATAGTACAGGTAATCATTAAGGCCCCTATATAGTTGCCTTTGTAACCAACAAGTGAGCGCCACACGGCTGGCTTTGGAGGAAGCATTGGATGTGGAACCTGCCACTTGTTCAGCGTACCCACAGTACCTGCATGTGCAAAGATACCAAGTGGGCTTGAGAAAAAGATACAAAGCAGAGCAAAGCATAGCAAGCAGCTGCTGCCAGCCCAGTGGGTGGTCTCGAGACGTGACATGACTTGTGCCGTGCCCGTTGAAAACGGACATCAGCTCTGCAAGTCGAGTGTCTATCAACAGGCCCGAAGGCTGCCCAAAGGATCTCTTTGTTTATAGTGTTGTGATGCAAAGCCATAGCCAAAGCTTGGTCGTGTCTGGGCCACATGCCTTCCAGCAGTCGAGGGCGTGCGGCCTTAGGGTGTCTGCACAGGGCAGGTGCAGATGTACAGGTGGCATCGCTGGAGTAGTCGGACAGTGGCAACCCTCAGCCATGGGGCTGAAGGGCAGGGCAGATCCTCTACTCTTGGAAGCATTGGACTCACAGGACTGGCGTTACCCGGCGCCCTGAAAATGCCGCTGGTTTGCACAATTAGGCTTCGTCGGCCTGGCAGAATCGGCATGCTCAGCTCGAAAAGATGGGGAATGCTCTGATGGCTTCTAGGATTCTCCTCTCTTTTTGCTGGGGACGGGTGGTCGAACTAGCAAAAGGACGTTGCCATCATCAAGGCGCTCTGGGACCACGAGGTGGAGAGGACAGCTTCCATGATCCATGATGAGACCCAAGATGTTTGAGCATGGGGCCATGGGGTGGCCCAGGAAGCTAAGAAGCATTCACCCTTTGTCTGAGCGAGTCTGCAGGATCCGACTAACGGAATCCTATCTGGTCAAGAGGCCGATCGCGGAGTGCAGAGATGGAAAGCCTCAAGTCTAGACATCAATGCTGACCCCTTTCCGGACGGCAACGGAGACCTTGAATGGTCTGTTGAGGTGGGGCACTGTGGATGCTTTACAAATGGAAGACGATGTGAAGGCAAACTTCAAGAAACTCAAGGAGAACACGGACGTACGAATGAAAGTCCAGCTGTGTTCGTCACGGCATAATTGCGTAGTACGCGTGTTTGCATGTCGTGGCTGGCGTTTTCGGCGTCTCTGTTGAGGAGTACAAAGTGGACAAGAAGGTGGATGTGTACGTTGGAATGCAGGAGGAGGGGCATGTTGGATGATCATGCGTGTATTGCGGTGGCATGGTTGATCATGCGCTGACACAGGTCATCAAGCGATGGGTAATCTTCTGCCCTCTGGTTGGCGAGCTCTCCGACCCGTCCATGAGGCCAGCGCCCACGGTGTTCCTGTAGTCATGTAACAATAGCAATTATTGATGATAGTAGTAGTAATGCCAAAAATCATAAATGCGGTTCGACGCCCAGGGCAGTTTGCCGTTCTTCCCAGGCCCAGACATTGGTCGGCTTTGGTGACTCTCTGTGACAAGCAGCTGGAGGACCGGTGCAAGACTGTTGCATCGCAGGGGTCACAGACACGCAAATACAGGGGTGGTTGTCAAAATTAGGGTTCCTTTTTTGGGTTTAGGGTGCCGTATCATATTAAGGACCCAGAAAGGGACCCTAATTTTGACAACCACCCACAGGTCTCAAAGGAGCTCCTTCTCCGCGACATGTGGAACATGGAGCTTCACAAGTTTCCGACAGAGGCCCTCGCTGGGACTTTGGGCTCGCACTTGCAGTGGCCTCTGC